>WOXC01006136.1:75000-675000 GCA_011680675.1 Gymnobelideus leadbeateri
CGTGTACTTTATGTTCCACCAAATTTTCCAGCCTCTGTAAGCATTCCAACAATATGATCTAAGCTGGCTACATTTTCAGGTTGTATATGCTATCAAAAGGGAGGTCCCTAAAGCTTCCTCTTAGACTCCATCGATTGATCCCTACAGAGGGAAGGTATCCAAAAATAGACAAACATGGTACCTCTTCACCAATGTGTTCTCTGAAAGCTACCCTAGGTTTGAGGCATGTTGTGACTCATCATCCACTCTATTAGTTCCTAAGCCCCCACCAATGGGCTTCTTTTTTATATGACTTACCAGAAGACATATCTATTCAAAGCAAAAGATATTTAATTAAGCAGTAGATCAAAATAAGAATCAAGAAACATTCCCTCACATAATAAACAGGCACATTCTCTCACAGGTTACCTGACCAACAACAGGAGAAATACAGGGAACATACATGCTAGAGCAGCTAATGCTTAGAGGACAGTACACTAACCTAACACCTCTCCACCTCCAAAGCTGCTGTTTGCTTCCCTAGAGAATGGCTGATGTCCCTGGAGGTTTCAATAGACTTCAATCTAGCGTCTCCACCAAGCTGTGGTATCACTGCAGACCTGTCCTCTCTTCAGGCATATATGTTGAACTGCTTCCTACTACTTTCTACTATCATCTCTAATTTGCCTCAGCTATAAGACTTTTTCTATTCCAGTAAGAAATGGGTTTTTGGCTTTTTTAGAACATAGCCTCAGGGCTTGCTGTCTTTTGTTATTTAAAACCCAAAGCCACAGTGGAACCAGACAGTAAAAGTTGTAAAGCTGAGGTTAAAACTGTCTTTTTAACTGAACCCCTCTGCTGATGCTTGGAATTTCTGTCTAAACTTTTATTTGAGTTATAGTCAGAAAATTTCTTTTTATTCTTATCATACTCCTGGTCACTAGCCTTGGTGTTTGTAGTTCATCCCAGGAAAAAGACTGAAAGGAGCTGGTTAGGCTGTGATGGGGAGGTTTCTTTCAGCCCCCATCATATTTTTGGTCACTAACTCTGAATCCCTGCTTAAAGCATCTGCACAAACCAAGATTTTTGAACCAACAAAACCTCTGGACTTCTCAGCTATCCCTGAACAGGTCCCATATAGATATATTGATCATTCCATCTTTTCAATTCATTTAAATGTACATTTTATTAAAAGCCTACTACATATGAGGACTCCTAGAAACTGGGAACACAAAGATGAAAAACAGATCAGTTCCTCTTCTCCAGGAAATTACAATCATGTATCCAAGGGTGGACTAGGGGCAGTTATGCAAGGCAGTGGATAAAGTGCCAGGCCTGGAGTCAGGAAGACCTGAGTTCAATTATGATTTCAGATACTTATTAGCTATGTGACTCTGGGCAGGTTACTTAACCCTATTTGCCTCAGTTTCCTCATCTATAAAATGAGCTGGAGAAAGAAATGGCAAACTACTCCAATACCTTGGCCAAGAAAACCCCAAACAGGGTTACAAAGAGTCAGACGTGACTGAAAAAATGACTAAACCACAACAAAGGGTATGGAATGGGGAGAAGAGAATATGTATATAAATAAAAATAATACAAGGTAAAACGGGATGAGGGCAAAGGAGAGACCCAGACAATGTGCTCTAGGAAAATACGTGGAAGGAGAGAGCTTTCTTTTTTTGAAATTTTTTTTCTTTTTTTCATATTTATTTATTTTTATTTTATTTTAAACTCAAGGGTCAAAAAACAAATAGAGAATAGAGAAAAGAAACAAAAACATCATGAATTTAAATATCAAAACAAATACCAAAAATGAAAAAAGAGAATGTCATGTGCATAGCAGAATATAACAGAGGATTCAAAACATGTAATAAATTTTCACTTCAAAAAAGCCTGTATGATAAATAGGACACATTGCATTGAGAATTGTCCATCTTTTCTTTACTTCCTTGTAAGTTTTCTTTTGTTCTTTGCTGTGCACTTTTTTATTTTGTTCTGTTTTTTCCTCCCCTTCCACCCCCCTCAAGAAGGCTACAATAAAGTTTAGATGTTTCCCTATAGCTATAGATATATATATACACATATACATATATACATACATATATAGACATATACTTTCTCAAACCTGTTCTTCCCCTGATTTGTTTTTATGTTTGTGCATATCTCTTGTTTCCTATCCCTCCTCAACTTCACTTCTACCCACAACCTTGTCCTCCTATTACTTGCCTACCCCCCTCCAAGGATCCTTCTCCTATCCTCTCATTCCCATAAATCTAAAGACCCTTCTATAACCTCCTTTTACTTATTCCCTCACGCTCCCCTCTGAAGATCCCTCCCTTGTCCTCTCCTCCCTCCCTATGCCCCTACTGTTTTATTTCTTCTGAATTTAGAAGACTTTTATACTCTTCTGTATATGTGTTGTTCCCTCTTGAACCCATTCCCAATGAAAATAGGTTACCAGAACTACCAGCCCTCCCCCCCCCATCTAATTCCTCTGTATCGATTCTTCCTCTTGCACCTCATTTGTATAAAATAATTACTTTTTAGCTGTTCCTAAATGGTTTTGCTTTTTAAATTCATACCATATTCAGGTTTACCCCAAATTTTCTTATGAGCTACCCAATTATTAATAAGAATCTTAGGAGAGATCTTTCAACAGTGGTGAGAAGAAAGGATCAGGGAAGTCTTCTGGTGGCACTTGAGCTAAGCCATAAAAAAGGAATGATTTTGAAAAGGAGGGAGAGCATTCCATATATTGGAGATACCCCACACAGATACACATAGACTAGGGCAGCTCAAACTTAGGGACTAAGTGGAAATCTAGTTTGGCTAGAAAAAAATGAGCACCTGAAAAGAGTGTAATGGAATATATAATAAATAAGGTTGGAAACATAAGCTGGAGTCAGACTATAGAGGACCCTAAGTACTAGGCTGAGAAGTTAGTGTTTTAGGGAGCCACAGCAGATTTTTGAGCTGCATAGTTGCCTCCCATTTTTGTGTGATTTTTACTTGATATGTTTTTATACATATTGAAACAAGAGGTACTTCCCAACCAATATTTAACCCAACCTTCTCTCCAGCCATCTCCCTCCCCTAACAAAGTACATAGGAAGTTTATCCTTCTGTTTGTGTGGAAGAGGAACTGGAAAGAGAAGAAACTAGAAAAAAGGAGATCAGTTAGAAGGTTACTATAGTAGCTCCAGTGAGAGGTGATGAGGACCCTAACTAAAGGGTATCTGTGTGTATGTGTGGAGAGCAGGGAACAGATACACCTTCTACTGCTTGGAAAGTGTAATGATTTTAGAATCCACACTGAGCCAACTGGGATTCAATTATTCAAATCACATCATAATATTTACCAAAAGTGGTAATTACAGATTTAAAACTGCACACAGGTAGCTGAAGGAAAGAGGCAGATCTCAGCATTTCCTGAAATGAAAACATGCTGTTTGCAAGAAAATCTTAATACTATAAACAAATATCCAGGTTATTACTCACATTTTTTTTCTCCTCAAGTTTTTACTCTTTAGCACTTGTACAACTGAATTACAGAGGTCCACTGCTCCCCAAGGTGGGGGATTCATTAAACAAATAAATAATTTGCACAGAGTAAATAATTTGCATTGAGTAGATACTTTTCATGCAGTAAATAAGGAAGAAGAAAATAAAATTATGGCACAAATAGCCTGAGATAATGCTTTCCTTTGTAGCTCTGCTGTAATCTGCTAGTTCACAGCAGAGTCTATTTCTACTTAAAATCAATGCAAATAACTACATTCTTGAAGTGCCTCACCCTGCCTCTACCTTTCTCCTCCTCTAATTCCAGTCTCCACTAGTCAGATCTCTTCCTGTGTGTCCTCTGAACTTGTGTTTGTTTCTAACTCCATACCTAGCCTGTTCTCCCAATTCTTCTCCTCCTATCCAAATCCAAATGCTCAGCTCAAATCTCACCTATTTCTTGAATCCCCTGCCCCCTTGTTCCTTCACTGCTCCTGACATATGAAAGCTAGTCAAATGGTTCCTCCAATAGCAATCTCAGATTCATTTCCCTTCTGGAAGAAGCATGAGGCTAGTGAGGATTTTTTGTGTTCCCTGAAACTGTTTATGGGATACTGTGAGTCTTCTGTGTCTTTTGGATTTTCTATGGGGTCAATCAATGCTTGATATGTACACTATTACCTTGAGCTCTTTATAGGAGCTGGAGACTCCATTACCTATCTTTCGATAAATCTAGATACCATGGATATGTTAAAAGATTTTCCTGGAATAATTCCAAGCTGGGACAACTAGCAAAAACACATAATGACCCTTTCTGGGGTCAATTCCCATGCATCAACCTCAGATCATGTGAGTCCAAAGTTCTCCAGGGGACCCTGAGCCATGATTTACTCTTATTTTTTATTGTTTCCCTTCATACACTCTATATTTGTGCTAACAAACTATTTGCCATTCTCCCAACTTGGCATGCCATTAGCCACCTCCATTCAATGACTCCTCATGTCTGTCTCTCAAAATCCTTATATTTAGCTCAAGTGACCCCTCCTCCCTGAAGTCTCCTTAATAGTACTTTCTTTTCTCAAACATTCTTAGACCTCTCTGTCATTTCTCTCATTTGCCCCCTTCACTCCTGACTGTTTTTGTCCATTTTTATGTCATATTCCTCCTGTAGAATGTAAATTTCTTGAGGATAGAGCTGGTTTCATATTATCTTTGTAGCCTCAGTGACTAATACACTTGATTTGAATGGAATTGATTGTGGAATTATAAAAGCTACAAGAGATGTGAGAAAATCAACTGATCCAACCTCCTCCTTCTATAGAAGAGAAAACAGACTCAGAGAGAGGTAGGGAATTATGCAAAGTTAGCCAGTGACAGAGTTGGGATGAACCCAGGTCTTTTAACAAATAGTCCACTGGTCTTTCCACTTTACCACACTGCTAACTACTTAGGGTTTCATTATTTAGTCTGAACTATGATGCCTATACTTCAAACAGAGCCTTGGACTGTATCTAAACTGTGCCAGACATCTATATATTTCAATATTTTAAAGATTAGCAGTTATCATATCATTACTACTTCCACTGGTACAGATTGTAATCCCCTCCCAATGCCAATATTTATAATAAAAGGTGGGGCGTAGAATTTCTCCATCAATTGTGTTTCCATGGTAAGATTTGGAAATATCCAAGTAAATGATTTGGGGTTTGCATGTTCATTCAGCAGTTAACAATGTTGACATGGTCTAATACCCCAGGGAATTGGATAATCAATTAGATACCAAAATTACCATTCAATACTTGAATCAAAAAAACAAACTCAAGAACTGAAAAGTGGCTTCTAAACTTTATATACTCTGCATTCCATCCAAATTGGCTTACTTTCTGTCCCTGGACTATGCTCTTCACTCCCTCACCACCATGGCTTTGCTTACTATGCCTAAGCTGCCTGTCCTTTCTTCCTTTCCTCAATTGTTGAATTCCTACCCATCCTTCAAAGTCTATCTCAAATGCTACCTTGTCCATGAAGTCTTCCCTCTTTCAACCTCACACAGGACTTTGTTTTATAAGTTCTCTAATATACTTATTGTATATTGTGGTGTATTATAATTATCTGGAGAGACAGTCTTGACATAATAGATAGAGAACCAGGCTCACAGTCAGAAAGATCTAGGTTCTAGTACTGCTTCTGAAACATACTAGTTGTATCAATATATTCAAATCACTTAACTTTTCAGTGCTCTAGGCAACTCTCTAAGACCTTAAATTAAAGAAAAGCTGTTGAACTTTATTGGTGATGGGAGTTTCCACACTGGAATTCCCTATACCAATGAAATTGCAAGTCCAAACAAATATATGTGTGTATGTATGTGTGTGTGTGTGTGTGTGTGTGTGTGTGTGTGTGTGTGTGTGTATCTTATCCCCTGCTATTGCATGTTCTGGAGCAATTATCATAATCTCAACATGATCTAAAAATTGTAGTCTCCAGAGCAAAGCTTCTACAAAGGTTCTAGGCGTACCCCTGAGAGGTTGAGGGTATATTTATAATGCTATTGTTTACAATTCCCCTCTGGTGCTTCTCCCATGACTATCAGTTGATAGTAAGTAGTTGGCTTTTAGAAATATTTTAGAAAAATTTTAAATAGCTTCTAGAAAGGGGTATTTACTAAGCTAGTATAATGGGAAAAGCTGATACAAAATCCCCAGTCTATGACAAGCTCTTCCACCAGTACATATATGGGAAAGTAGACTCAAGCTTAGAGACAATATATGGCAAAGGGGAAACTCACAGCCCTGGTTGCTAGAAGTCCTTTCTTCCCTCATGGTTAGGTACCCTAAAGTCATGGTTAGGGTCCTCTAAAGTTCACAAGATCCTATCAAAGAGGTTGTGGAGGGTGGGGAAACAGAAGAGAACAAGTCTGAGGCTGGTACTTTTCTCCTCTACCTACACCACCACCCCAGCAATTCCTTCTCAGGGGCTTGGCTGGATAGCTTCCATCACTAAACTCCCAAATGCTTAAATCCTAAGTTCCAATGCATCGGCCATTTTATAGAGGATCCATAGGACATGACCAAGTTTCCTCAATCAGTCTGAATACACTCCCCACACAATTCATCTAAAGGCTTTCCAAAACATAGAGAGTGATCAATTACTTTTTTCACATTTGGTTATCTGGGCCTTGCTCACATCTAGTTCACACCTATGAGTATTGACTGTCTCACCTTAAAAAGTTATTAGGCAAGTTTCCTTTCCTGTACTTTAAGTTGGATAGGTGGCTAGCTGATTCACTCAATTGACTCCCACTCTTACACTATCTTACCAGATCATGAGTTCCACTAGGAAAGAAACCCATCTGCATTTTACATCTCCCCTGGTAGTCACTTATCAAGTGCTTGTTGGATAAATGAACACCCAGTCCTACCTCGTGCCTCTCAGCTCTTGATGACGTCTCACTATTGTCAT
Organism: Gymnobelideus leadbeateri; assembly: GCA_011680675.1. Taxonomy (NCBI): domain Eukaryota; kingdom Metazoa; phylum Chordata; class Mammalia; order Diprotodontia; family Petauridae; genus Gymnobelideus; species Gymnobelideus leadbeateri. Next base: position 81,943 of record WOXC01006136.1, read on the forward strand.
TTGTGTTCATATCTTCTCTCTCCTTACTTAGATACTTTGAAGACAAAGGCCTTTTCTTATTCTACTTGGAATCCTCCTAGGTACCTGGAACAGGGCTTTACCCAGAAGAGACACTAAGGAAATATTTTTGAAGGAATGAGAGGAGTAGCAATATTAATAAGCTTTGATAAGCCAAAGACTGGAGATGAGTCCAAATTCATGCTGAATCAGGGCAACATTCTTCAGGAAAAAAATGTAATTAAATTAGCATTTTAAACCTAATGAGTTTCCATTATTCCCTGCTGGAGGTTGCACAACATAGTAAAAATTGTTTTTTTCCCTCTTTATCACCAAATGATGGATGTTTTATTAAATAGAATATATAAAGGCAATAAGTTACCATGGTATACATAGAATTCTAGATCACATAAGTAATCATAACCTTTTCTCTCCCATATGTGAGTTGGTGATTTTGTTTATCTATGTACCTACATTCCACATTCATTCATCCATGTACTGACAGGTAGTAGTAAAGGATTCATACTATTCATCCTTGTGGCAAAATATCAATATCCTTTTGATGGGAATTATTTTTATGTTTAGTTGTGTTTTAGGTATGTTTAGAGCTATTACTTAGATCTGTAAAGTGAAGGATTTGGTCTAGATGAATTAAACTCTGAAGACCACAAGATGACAAGACATTCTAATTTGATTGGCCCAATGAAGGAATCATGTTTTACAGTGACAGCAACAATACAGCTAATTAAATGAGAATTTTTTTTTTATATTCTAGAATACTTTTTTTTAAACAAAAGATATAAGATGCTAAAGAACTGGATGGCAAAGAAATGTACAATGACCAACTCAGTTTTATTCAAAAAGTATCAATGTGCTAGGCATTAGGAATACATAGACAAAAAAGAAAGAGTCCCTTCCTTCAAAAAGCTTGCATTCTAATAAGATGAAATAACATGTACACAAAAAAGTAAATACAGCATATATACAGAGCAAATACAAATTACTATTTTTTTTGTGGGGAAGAATGCTAAAAACTGGAAGAAATGGAAAAAAGTCTTCTCTAGAAGGTGGCACTTGAGCTGAGCCTTGAAGGGGGTTAAGGATGATTTTGTGAGCAGGGAGAGTATTCCAAGTATAGAAGTTGGTCTGTACAAAATCTTGGAGGCAGGAAACAAAATATCGTATATGGGAAATGTCAAGTAGGATAGTTTGGTTGAAACAAAATGGGAGTGCCTTCCATAATGTAAAATCGATCTGGAAAGATCAGTTGGAACCACACTATGGAGACTTTAAATACCAAAAGAGGAGTCACAGCATTATGGTTGTAGGGGCAAAAGTGAACTAATGAAGCTTCTTGAACAGGAAAGTAATACATTCACACCTGTGCCTTAGGAATATCAATTTGGCAATTATTTAGAATAGACTGGAGAAGGGAGACTAGAGGCAGGGAGACCAATTAGGAGACTATTGCAATCTTCTTGATGGGAGGTAATGAGACCCTGAACTAGGGAGATGACCATGAGAGTAAAGAGTTTAGCATAACGCTAAGATTTTGAACCTTAGTGAGTGTTAGAATGGTAATGCCCTCAAAAGAAACAAGGAAATTAGGAAGAAGGATAGATTTAGCAAAGATAATGAGTTCCATTTTGCATATCTCAAGTTTGAAAAGCCTATGCAAAATCCAGGTGGAGTTATCCAGCAGGCTATTGATGATACAAGATTGGAACTCAGGGGAAAAAAGAGAGCTGGGTATGTATATTTGGGAGCTATCCACATAGAAATGATCATTGAACTCATGGGAGTTAATGAGCTCACCAAAAGAGAAATGGTAGGGGAAAAGAGAGCCTTAGGATAGAAACCTGGGGAAGAAATATAAAAAGGGGTGAGACACGGATGATAATCCATCAAAGAATTCTGAGAAGAAATGGTCAGACAGGTAGGAGGAAACCCAGGAGAGAACAGTGTCATGAAAAATCAAAAATACAATATCCAGGGGAAAGGGATCAAATGCTATAGACAGCAGTGTTAAATGCCACAGGCAGATAAAGAAGGATGAAATGTAATAAAAGGCCACTGAATTTAGCAGTTAGGGAATATTTTATAACCTGGGAAACAGTCAGTTTAGTCAAGTACGAGGGTTGGAAGCCAGATTGAAAGGGTTTGAAAATTGAGTGGGAGGCAAAAAGTGGAGGAAACAAGTGTAGACAGCCCTTTCCTCTTTTAATTCTTTGTTACAAAGAGATTGCTTTCTGGGAAGGGTTGGAGAGAAGGATGCATTGAGAACTGTTGGTGATTTTTAAAAAGAGCAATAAAATTATATTTAAAAAAAGAAGAAAGAAAAGAAAGGTTTGGAACAGATGCTGTATACGGTCTAAAAGCAAGTCAGCCAGTGAAGAGCAAAAGATTGCCATGAGCTAATCAAGACCCAGCTTCAAACAAGTTTTAAATTCATGATGAACCTGATCGATCCTGTTATATAACTTTCTCTAGAAGCACTGAGCAACACAAGAGTAGAACAGAGAAGTAAGATGGTGAAGGAGGGATCTCTGTCTAGGATCTGAAAAGGAATCTGTGGTTATAGGACAAGAGGGCAAAGGTTTTGAAGAAAGGGAAGAGCATAAAACTAAACTGGTCAGATATAGTAGATTGACATAACAAAGGGTAGAAGGGGATGCCAGAAAAGGGATAATGGACTGGAAAAGCATGAATGGATAGATGGACTACAGGTTGATGTGAAGAAGAAAAAGGATTTTGGAGAGGAATGGCACAGGATAGAGGATAGAAAGTTATGGTAGGACAGAGAAATTACATTTGAATGTAATGGTGAGGTCAAAGGTATGACCTTCCCTGTGAATGAGTGGGGCAGAGGGAAGGTGCAGATTATGGGCATCACAAGAGTTAATGAATGAGGAAGCTGAGGTATTTGAGAGGCTGTATCACATATACTGAAGCCCCCAAAGTAAGGGGCAGAAGTTTAATTTGGGAGGAAGACTATGAAGCAGGTACCCAACTCTTTAAGAAAGAACAAAATAACCTAGGAGTTAATAGATAACTGCCACTAGGATCTGGATAAGTTAATAGATCTGATCAGAGTGAACTTCAAAAGAGGAAAGATTGCAAGGGAAAGGTCTGGAAGTTGGTTACTAGAAAGAATGGCCACAGAGTAGTATCTTCTGCAAGGAAACAAGTTTCAGTGATTACAAGAATGAAAGAACAAGAGAAGTCTAAAACAAGGGCAGTTATTAACTTTATGTTTTTAAATTAAAATTATCTTTAGTTTTCAACATTCACTTCCATAAGTTTTCAATTTTCTCCCTTTCCCTCCTGCCTCCCTCCCAAGACGGCTTGCAATCTGATATGGGATTTACACATACATTTCAGTTATTAACTTTAGAAGAAGAGTCCCAGAAGATACAATGGAAGGGGAGGACAGAACAGGTTAGGAACCAGTAAGAATAGGAAGAAAGTAAGGAAGCAAGCATTAATTTAGCAATCACTATGTGCCAGTTACCATGCTAAGCACTTTACAAGTATTATCTTGTTTGACCCTCAAAACAGCTCTACAGGTAGGTGCTATTATTATTCCCATATTACAGTTCAGGAAACTGAAACAAACAAATTAGGTAACCTGTCCAGACAGCTAGTAAGTGTCTGGAGGCTGGATCTGAATACAATTAGCTGAATTCCTAACTCCAGGCCCAGTGCTCTCTCCACTGTGCACCTAGCTGAGGTATACAGCAATGAGGTTGTTATCAAGGAGGAAGCAGAAGGGGTGGAGAGAGAAGCCAGGATTATTTACTCTGAATCATAGGAATTCGAAGAGGAAAGGAAAGTTTGTTAGTCAGGGGACAATAGATTGTTACATCTTTCTCAGTAGCAATAACTATTCCCCAAGCCCCAGTGAGGATGCTGATTTGATTTTTTCCTCTAGAATGTGTCAGGATCATGGAAATCACAGAGACATGGTCTCAGTACCTCACCATAGTTACTGCACACCATCCCACTTGGACAGCAAATATGGTGAATTATCCACACATATGCAGGTTCAATGAGAAAGGCATTGCTTGCCTCCAAGGTATGCTTAAATTCCTAGGAAAATCTTATCCATAAGTGGCACTTACTATGAGAGTTGGAGGTATTATGCATGACCCAGTAGAAAGAGGGATTTTGCATTTCCTCTGGGAGTGAAGCAAAGGCCATGCCATACCCAGTATGGGATGTGTCCACACAGTATACTGGTGGCCTTGTGGGACTTGAGGATTCTGTTGCCCATACATGCGTAAACCCCAAAATGAGCTATATCCTATATCTACTAGAAAATTCTCTTGGGACAACTCCAGGTGAGGGCAAGGAAACAAAGAGAGAAAGTGACTCTATTTGGGTCAGGTGTCCAGAATTGGCCTTTGGTCATTTGAGTACTTGGCAGTGGTTTGGAGAGAAGGAAGGTGACCTGGATCACAGTACCTTAATACATTTTCCCCCAGTAGAAAATAAACTCCTTGAGAGCAGATACTGTTTCATTTTTGTTTCTCTGTATCCCCTGAGGTTAGCACAGTGCCTAGCACATAAAAGAAGCTTAATAAATGCTTGCTGAATTACATTAAAACAAAAAGACAAGCAAAATGCTGTAGAAGGAATTCTTTCTCTGCTGCGGAGTGGATTTAACATTCTCTGAGAGCTCTACCAGCTCTGAGGTCCTAGGACTCTGTCTCTTTCCTTTCAACACTTAACCATTAATCACCTATGGAGTGAACAATCATTTAAGTCCCTTATAGTTTGAGATGGGGGCAGCTATGTGGCACAGTATATAGTTTAATAGGTCTGGAGTCAGTAAGACTCATCTTCTTGAGTTTAAATCCACTCTAAGAGACTTAATAGTTATGTGATCCTGGGCAAGTCACTTAATCCTGTTTGCCATGGTTTCCTCATCTGTAAAGGATGAGAAGAAATGCCAAACCAGACCAGTATCTTTGCCAAGAAAATCCCAAAAGGGGTCATGAAGAGTAGGACATAACTGCAACCACTGAACAGAAGCAACTTCTGACTTCCTTCACTAGACCATACTGCCTCTACAATTTCTACTACTCAGGGATATTCAAAAGTAGAATGAGCTGCTTTTGAGAGGTAGTGAATATCCCATCATTGGAGGGTTTGAAGTCGAAGGCGAATGACTACTTGTCAGGAATGCTATAGAAAGCATTACTACTCAGGTAGAAATTGGAGTAGGTATGTATGGCCTCTGAGGTCCCTTTTTGCTACTTTGAGGTTGTTATTTTTTTTTCTAAAGGTGGGGATTAGTTTCCTAAAACTGAATTCATAAACAAGAGGAGAATATTCCCTGGTAGGAGTTTCTGGGGTTGGACCACAGTGGAAGGAAAAGTAGATTTTGTCCTGCATACCTGGCCTCAGCATCCAGTGCACAAGAGAAATGGCAAGGGATTATACCAGCTGGTGGTTATGGTATCCAGCTCCCTTCCTGCAGCCCAGAGACCAAGTGCCCACTTCAATTCCTCCTCATGCATCCCTGACTGCACACAGGGGTAGCCAGGTAAATAAGAAGCCAAGAACAACCCTGAGTCACACAAATACCCAAAGACTATGCTCATCCTATAGAACAGTCATGTGTCGAGGTTATGTCGTTGTACTCATTCCAGAGTGATTTCAAATCCTGACACCTCCATGAATCACACCATTCTCTGAATTTGGCTGACAGTCCAGAAAGAATTTGATTCCAAAATTTCCATCTGCAGGCCTGGCAGACTCCCTTGTAACTCTAGCTCTGGGACTGCAAATAAACTGAAGTCCAATAGAGAAAAGGTTCAGGGAACTGAGGAGGATTTGCCTGGAGAAGAGACGACTCAGGAGAGGCATTAGAGCTGCCATCAAATGGCAGAAGGACTGTCATGGGGAAGAGTTAGGAGCCTTATTTTCTGTGTCTAATGTGAAGAATTAGGAGAAATGGGTGAAAAGGAGAGGGAAGGAGATTTCAGCTCAATACAGTGAGTGATAAAGTATTTACTAAATACTATGTATAAAGCAGTGTGTTAAGTACTGGTAATACAAATAGGTAAGTAAGACAATCTACTATCAAGAAGCTCACAGTCTTAAAAACAAAAAAGAGGACTTTATAATAATTGACACCATCCAACAGTGAAACGGGCTTCTCCATAAGGTAGTTAACTTGCTCTCACTGAAAGTATGAGAGCAGATGCTATCATAAGTTTTTCAAGGTCCTGGAATCAATCAGATCTCAAGGATACAAAAAGAAAGATCCAGAGATACACAAGTTTATCAGTTTATTACCATTCCCCCAGAAAAATGCTTTATGAACTACACAATACTCTATAACTATGAACTACTATTATTGCTACTAATGATACAACTAATAATAATTACCGGAAGTCCAGCCAAGGCCTGTGATCTTGTATTAGGACTGACATAGACAGAACAGCACAGATGTCCACAATTCTCAACCTCACAGATACATAGCCTGAATCATTCTCTCCACAATCATCTCCCACAAATAACCAAAATCCCCTCCTTTTTTGGGCCCTAATAGTTTCTAATGATGGGACCTCAAAATACAATGAAGTATCTTATCTTAGAACAGGTCTCTGTGAAATGCAGGTCAAGGGAAGAACCTCTAACTTGGCACTATCTACTTCATGGAAGGGCAGAGTTCAGCTTTTCCAATCATCCTAGAACATAGGTCAGCAGAAGAGCAAGAAGGGTACAGATTAATAACTTAAAAGCTCCAGGTCTGATATGTACAGCTGTCTGACCCAGACTAAATTGATTTACCTTTTTAAATCTGTTTCCTACCTGTAAAATATGCATAATAATATCGTAGAATCAGTGTGATCTGATGTCGAGGGTGCTGGACTGGCAGCAAATAAGATGGGTTCGAATTCCAATTTTGCTACTTTTTGGCTAAATGAGTAACTTTGGCTAAATCATTTCCATTCTCTAAACTTTAGTTGCCTCATCTCTAAAGAGAGGGGATTTAAACCTCTAAAATCCTGTCTGGTTCTAAATCCTATGATCCTGTCTGTACCTTGTTAGGCATCAAGACATTACCAACAACAGTGGTTGTTAGGAAATCTGCTGTTGAAGGTCACACACTGGGAAAAAAAAAAGATGGAACCAGAGGACATCTAGGCCCCTGTTAACTCTATAGTCTTTGTCAAAACCTTGAGAAAAATTAAAGACAACTTGTTAGGCAAAGAATATTGTTCCTATATCTCAAAATGTATTATTACTCCACTACATTCTGAGTTGGAGGACAGTTTTTTGTTTTGGTTGTTGTTCTCTGACCCTATAACCACAGGTTGGGATCTACTCCATGGTATATCTATCCTGAACTATTTGCCTAACTCTGAGAGAAAGAGATGCTACCAACTCATATTCTTACTGGTTCCAAGTTAAAAAGACATAGACTAATAGGACTTAGAGCTAGAAGGGGCTTCTGAGATTACCCAGGCCAGCCTGATGTCCCAAGAGACTGACTCACCTAACATCACAAAAATAAGATGACAGGACCATAGATTTACACCTAGAAAAGAACTTAAAGATCATTTGGCCCATCTCTCATTTTGTAGATGAGGAAACCAAATTCTAGAGTGTTAAGTCACTTGCTCATAGTCAAAGAGGCAACAAGTGGCAGGGACAGGACCCATTGGATCGACTTCCAATCCATCACTCTTTCTAATGTATCACAGGGTCATGCCAAACACAAAACCAAAATTAGAAGCCAGGTCTTCTGACTCTAAATCCAGTGCTTTTCTTCTACATCACATTTTTTTTTTAAATAAGATTTATTGATGCCTTTTGTTTTTACATCACGGCATTTGGGGCTACGTCATCCAACCCCAAATAAACCCTGCCCTTGTAATAAAAAAGGAATAAACAAAAAAAATGTTAGGCAAAACCAAACAACACAGAGATAGTACTGACAACATTCTAACGGTGTATACAACCTCCCATACTCATATCCCCTCACCTCTGTACCAAAAGGAGTACTTTTCCCTTCAAGAGCCAACACTGGTCCTCCTAATTATTCAGTGTTCATTCATCTTCCTTTTATTCTTTTATGTTATTGTAATCATTATGCATATTGTTATTTTGGTTCTTTTTATTTTATTTTGCATTAAATCAAATAAGTCTTCCTAGGTTTCTCTGAATTCCTCATTATTTGTTTTTTCTTATGGTACAATAATACTGTAATTAGATAGAATTATTACATTATATTGATGTAGCACAATTTGTTCAGCCATACCCCCATCAATGGATACCCAAGAATCACAATTCACAGGTTCCTAGATCTAGATGTCAGAGGCCATCTAACACAAACACCTCATATTACAGGTAAGGAAACTGGGACCCTGGGAAATTAAGTGATTTCCTCAAGGTTACACAGATAGGAAACATCAAAAGCAAGATTCAAATCCAGGTCCTCTGATTCCGCAGCCCACTTTTTGTCACCACCAAATGAATATGCTATGAATATTTTGTAGCACATATGGCCTTTTTTCCATCTCTGACTTCTTTAGGGCATATGTCCATAGTGAGATCTCCAGGTCAAAGGCTATGAATACTTTAATGACTTTTCTCACAAAATTCCAGATTCTTTTCCACCATGGCTGTACTAATTCACAGTTCCACCAATCAAGCATTGGTGTGCCTATCTTCCTATAATACCTTTAACACTGACTATTTCTTTTTTTTGTCATCTTTCCCAATTTTCTGGGTGTAAGATGAAACCTCAGAATTGTTGCAACTTCAATTTTTCTTATTAGCAATTTGTGAAATCTTTCATATGGTTATTGATATTTGCAGTCCTTCTCATGTTCCTTTGATTACTTATCTATTAGAGAAAGAGTCTTGGTCTTATATGTTTGTGTTAATTCCCTACATATTTTGGATACCAGACTTTTATTAGAGATATTTTATTCAAAGTGGGTTTTTTCCTCCCAATTGGTACTCTTCTTTTTTATCCTACCTAGTCCACTGATTTTTGGTTTTTTGTGCAATAGCTTTTTTTTTTTTTTGGAGGGCGATTGGGATTAAGTAACTTGCCCAAGGTCACATGGCTAGGTTTTTGTTTGTGTGTGTGTTAAGTGTCTGAGGCTGGATCCGAACTCAGGTCCTTCTGATTCCAGGGCCGGCACTCTACTCACCGTGCCATCTAGCCGCCCTGCAATAGCTTTTTAATTTTAGGTAGTCAAAATAGTTCATCTTCTCTTTTATGATCATGCCAAACTTTTTTTTAAAGCTGGATTCAATTTTTTTTTCTTTAAGAATAGTATCATTGACTGAATAGGCTATTTATGGAACATAAAGAGGCTGAGGCCTGCTTAGCACTAGCTCCTTCTCCCCCAAGGACACAGATTTTCAGCCAAAATGATAAGAAGGTAAGGAAGGATTCCACCTGGAAACCATCCCACTCATACATACTTCACACTCCCCCCATTTCTTTCCTTTAACCTGAACGCCAAGGCAAGGACATACAGGAATAATTGTAGGTTTAAAAGGAGAAATAAAGGAGTGTGACGTATGCTTGCCTTCTAATAATTTTGTTTGAGAGCTATGTGAGAGCTTCCTGGAAGATAAGGCATGACATGCTAAGAAGGCCTCAGTTTCTACCTCTGGCTTCTCTCCATTCAAGGACATTTTACTTAAGAATTAAAAAAAAAAGATTAAATCCAGCACACACACACACACACACACACACACACAAGTGGTGTGGTCTTAGAAGATAAACTGAATGTAGTGGTGAGGGACTGGGGAGGAGGGAAGAGGGGATGACTCTGCTTCCCCCCATTCAGAGCTCTAGTTCAGCACATCAGAAAAGCTGCCTTCAAGGTGAAGTCCATTTTACACATCAATTCGAGTAATGCTTATGGAAAGACACAATTAAAGTGAGTACCGTACTTTCAATTAACTGTTCTCCTCAGCAGCCGAGCCTTGGAAGACGTTCTTAATAGATCTCTTCCACTGCATTGCACAAATTCTATTGCTGATGCTCCACCAATTATGGAAAGTTAGTAGAGTGAGGCAGCTCCCTCACAACATTTTCCATTGCGATTTGGGGATTTGTCTGTCATTATCTGGTCAGTCCGTGCCTAGAGAGGATAAACTGGGTAAAGAGAAGATTGTTCCTAGTCTTGTGAACAAGGTTTAGAGGGCAGGGCTAGGGTTGGTCAGGAAGCAAGGGACTTTTTAGAAAAATCTCAGGTACCATCTGACTCTGCTGGAAGATCAGAACGAATACTGTTCTTCCTTCCCACCATCTACAGGACAAGATATAGGGCACAAGAGTAAATGTGACTTAGAGCCTCCATTTCACACACTGGGTCTTCCATACAAGGCCACCCTGAGATTCAAAGTACTCTGTAGATCCATATCCACCTAAAATCACAACCTACAAGCTCCCAACTAGTCAGCTACCAGATACAATTAGTAAGACAAATAGCAATGAAACATTGCTTCTATAAATCCAGGAAAGACTCCCGCAAATACACGAATGGAGACATGCGAGTAATGTGTATGGAAAGGCAAACATATGGCAAATGCATGTGACCAAGGTGGGCTTCTGGAGGGCCACACATCTAGGGCACACATTGGTGTGGCCAAGTCACATTCAAGGAGTCAAGCACACATCCAATACTCCAAGGCTGCTCATAGCCATGGGACAACAGACTGCCAAGAGATGCTCTCTGCTGCTCCCTATTGGAGGAGTGAGCTCTTCTGCAACTGCTATTTTAGCTTGAAGCAGAGAGCTCCTTTAGAAAACCCAAGGCCCTAACACACCCAGTCATCAAACTAGAAGAAAACAAGCCCTCAGTAGCTATCTACCTTATGAAGGGCTTAACGGATTCTCTGAGCCTTGGCTAAAATGGGAATTTTTTCCCCCAGAAAAATATTCCTTGCTCAGGGTGCTAAACAGTTTGGAACAAAGAACCAGAGCTCCCCAGCCCCCTCCTGCTAAACAGTGCCCTGAAGCATAAATCTATTTTTTTCTTTTACTTTGTCACCTCTAAGTCCCCCAGGGCAGCCTTTTATTTAGAGACTTCATTCTGACTTAGGGTCAGAAAATCCATATAATTAGCTGCTTCATTTTCCCATTAGGGCCCTTGACCCATTTCAAAGGGACTCTGCCAAAGAAATCCCACAGAGCTATGTGGGACTGACCTACTAGTCTTTCCAAGAGACCCAAAATGCTTTTCGTCTGCCAGGCAAATAAATCTGAGGAAGCATAAGCTAAATCCAGAGGGAAACTTCATTCTTTCCCCCTGCCTAGCCACACTCCCAGCATTTCATATGTAATGTTACAAGCAGAGCTTCTCTTATATAGAGAATGATGGGATCCTGCAATTAGAGCTGGAAGGAAACTTCATCTTACAGATGAGGAGACTGAGGCCCAGAAAGGTTAAATGACTTGCCTAAAATTACCTCGGTTTGGAACTTTGGTCGTCTGAATCCCAATCCAGTGCTCTTTCCACTATTCTCTTAAATGGCTTCATTGAAACCACTTAAGAAATGTCATTTAAATATAAACAAATTATACTTAATTCAATCCTTAAAGAACCATGATGCTACCAAGGTAGATATACTCAAACTACACATATCACAACTTCTCTATAAATCAGGAGATAAGAGTCACCACGGCCCTGAAATTCATCCTACTTCAGCTCACCTGTTGTTGAGTCTCTCTGACCTCAGACACAGCGTGTGAGGCAAGGTCTATACCTGAAGCTTTGCCAACTAGCTTCCTGCCAGAAGCCAGCCTCTGTGGGCATAGTCCTCCAAAGCCCAGGTTCATATTTATGCCACAAAGAAGCATTGGAGGAAAGCCTTAGTGAAAGAAAACAACTGAGATGTTGATTTTAAAAATCATTCTTATCTATTCCTTAGATTCTCAAGGGCCTGTATCTGCCAAAAGTATTAACCTATTTCTAGTTAAAGTACTTGATGAGTCAGAATAGACATGAGTTTCTTTACAAAGCCTCTCTAAGTCAGATCTGTTAGTACTTACTAGCTGTGTGACCCTGGGCAAGTCACTTAACCTCTCTATGCCTCCAATTCCTCATTTCCATTTTATGGTGATGATAATAGTAGGGTTATCCTCCCAACAGTTATTGTGAGGATAAAATAATGTTTGTAGAGTTATTTGAAAACCTTATAAAGTGCTACACAAATGCTAGTTATTGTTATAGGGCTATTGGCATTATCCCCTCTAAGCTTCAGCCTGTAAGTTAGCATAGAGTTGTGCCATACAAAGGTGTTCAGCCTTACATCACTCATTGACCCCTCCTCCTCAGGGCAAGAGCCACTGGGAATGCACTCCCAAGTGTCTTCGGGTAGTGGCATTGTGCACGGAGGGAACTCCCCCATTGGCAAAATTGACCAGTATATTTTACCCTTTTTTAAAATTTATTTTAAAGGAAAAGGTTGGAGGAAGGGCAGAAGGCATGAGGAAGAGTCTTTGTAAAGCTTCCTCCCAAAACTCAGGCAGGCTGACTTTGTTCCAAGGCAAAAGCATCTCCCACAAGGCACTGCTTCCAGGGCTGCAGAGTTGTTTTCAACAGAAAACTGCACTTTACAGCAGCAGCTTCCCCTCATCAATCTCTGGCTGATTATCTCATATCCACCTGGAGAGAATGATTTCTGCGTCTCTCTCTTTATCAGATGGACACCTCATTTTCCCTCCTTCCTTTCACCCTAAATCCTCTCTACAGAAACTGTAGAAGTTTCCAACTTCAATTTCTGTCCCTTGTTCATACACCACCTGCCCTCAACAGCACCTGCCCCTGGGAGGTTGTCTCCACAGCAACCTTGGAAAAGGGCAGAACAGAACCATAGAAAGCAGCCTAAAGAGATGAATGAATCTTGCCAGCTGGAGAGCCATTTTTCCCCTGATGAAGTGGTCTTGAGGTAACATGGATTTCACCAAAATGCCCACAGATTCACAGTCATCAAAAGCTCGACATAATTCTCATCCTTTTCCATGCCCCAATAACAATTGGATTCATATCTGGATAAACTCATTTCTAGATATACTAACAGGCAAAGCTATAATAGGATAGGGTTATCAGTGCTTCGTCCCAGATGACCAAAATTTAGGGAGCATGACAGTACCAACATAGGGTATGTTTCCTCACCATCAGTGGATGTACCCAGAGTGGGCTTCTGCCTACTCAGACCCACCCTCAATAAAGAGTACATCATCCTGGGAATACTTCCTCCCCCAACATCTGCAACCCTGGCTAGAGGCCCATTCCACCTACCACCCTGGCTCCCCAGAATTAGCTTGTCCTTCAGCAACATAAATACTCTTAAGTGGCCCCATAATCACACAGTGAGTAAGCTCCCCACTCCCTAATTTTCCCTCTACCTTACTCTTTGCACAAAAATTCCTAGTTATGATTCATCTAACTAAATTTGTTAAAGGAGGAGCTTCAATGGGGTGAGAAGGATTTTGAGGTTTAAGAAAGTTCTGCCAGGCAGGGTTTCAGGGTTGGGTTTAAATGGTTCACCTCCTCATGCACAGATCCCTCTCACTTTTTCTTGCTCTCCCTACATAGTCTAACCTTGCCTATTATGGTTAACTTCATACCATCAACAGAATAAAATATCTTCAAGATAATAGGATCATAGATTTGGAGCTAGAAAGGCCCTCAGAGGGCATTTATTCGACCCCCTCTATTTTCACAAATGAAGAAATGGAAGGCCGAAGAGTTTAAGTGATTTGCCCAAGATCACACAAGTAGTAAGTGGAAAAGGCAAGATTCTCGCACTCAGGACCTCTGCCTTCAAATCTAGTTCTCTTTCCACGATAGCAGATTATCTCTCTGATGTATAATGGTCTACCTTGGACTGTTTGCTGCTCTACAGTCAAAGACGTTGCTCTCTGGAGCTAATCAACCCATTTTCTACCCTGTCTGCCTCAGTTTACTCAACTATAAAATGGGAGTAACAATCACACCTACCAATCAAATGAGATAATATTTATTTGTAAAAGGCTTAGCACAGTGCCTAGAACACTGCAGGTCCCTAATGATAATAATAAATTAATAATCAGAGACAGCTATTGGCACAGTGGACAGAGCACTAGGCCTGGAATCAGGAAGACCTGAGTTGAAATCCAACCTCAGACACTTCTGGGCAAGTCAATTAAACCATTATTTGCCTCAGTTTCCTCAACTATAATATGGGGATAACAATAATACCTACCCAACTACCAGGGTTATAGTGAAGTTCCAATGATATAATATTTGTGAAGTATTTAGTATAGTACCTTGCACACAGTAGGTGCTTAATAAATGTTTATATCTTTCCTTACTAATAAATGCCTGCTCCTTCCCCCTCTTCCCCCAACCTCCCTCCACTGTTCCCACTGTTCCACCATTTGACTGAAGGAGCTTTTTAACTCCCAGCCCTGACTGGGCTGTCCTGATAGTGAGACCTCACTATATCTCCCCTGCCATACACCCAACCACACTCTTTCACCCTGGCCATTTCCTGGCCTGCCTCCACTGTGGCTGTGCCCTCCAATTGGACCCCCAAACATAATGTCCTGTAGGAGCTCAGAAACTTCGGAATATATATTTAGCAAAAGCCTACTACATACAGAGTACCACACAGCCCACTGGGGAGATACAGGGGGTGGCAAGGAAAAAGAGAATAATTCCTATTTCTTTTATTGGAATCCAAATCTTTTATTATTTTATTTATTCAGATCATAAATTTGTAGTAAAGTGTTTGGATCAGAACATAGCTACAGAGACAAATAAGACATATACTCTTTGCCCTCGTGGAGCTTATAGTCTAGTAAAGGCAAAATTATATACACAGATAACTATGATACAAACTGGATCACAAATGATCCAGAGAAGTTCCAAAAAAATGTTATGTGAGATCTCAGGAGATAAAGAGCACAGACCTGGAGTTAGCTGGTTCCTTGGCAGCCACCTAGGCCAGTGCCCTCATCTTATAAATGATCTGCCCAAGATCACATGAGTAGTAAGCCAAAGAGATAGGATATGAACCCAGGCCCTCTAACCCCAGAGCCAGTGCTCTTTCCAAAGTACAATGCTGCCTCCAAAACATTTCTGACTGGAAGATCAGGGAAGGCTCCATGGAAGAAGTAGCACATATGTTGTCTTATGTTATGGATAAGTAAGCATTTAGTAATCAGAAATCAGTGTGACAAGCATACACCAGGAAGAGTTCTAGACTGGCCTAGGCAAAGGCACAGGGGTGGGAAACTGAAATCTGTATAAACAGGACAAAAATTAATTCATTCTGGATAGAGAGGAGAATGTGTGGAAGGCAGTCAAATGAAGTAAGGCTAAAAAGGCAAACTGGAGCCAAACTGAGGAGAACCTTCACTGTCAGGCCAAGAGTTATGGACTTCAATTGGGGAACAAAGAAGTGCTATTGATAGATGTTGAGCAGAGCAATATTATTAGATCTTATCGCAGCAAGGTGGCATGGCAATAGAGTGTTGGACCTGAGTTCTCGCTCAGATGCCTCCCAGCTGTGTGACTCTAGCCAAGTCACTTAATCTCTCTCAGACTTCCTCCTCTGTAAAATGGGGGTGATCAGAGCAACTACCTCACAGCATTGTTGTGAGGATCAAATGAGATGGGGGCTAAGGGAAACATTTATTAAGCATCTACCATAAGCCAAATGTGCTAAATGCTTTTCAAATATCTCATATGGAAAGCACTTTGCAAACTTTAAGGCTGCTATATACATGTGAACTATTATCATTATATTAATCAAATCCATTTTTGTCCATTGAAAAATTAATTTTTTTTACAAAAGAAATGAATTTCCCCTCTTAGACTCAGGTTTTTTTTATTTTTAAAACGAAAGTGGACTGATATTTTCCAATTGTTTTGGAAATATATAGCTCCTATCTCCAACTTGAATTACAATTTCTCATCCTTATTTATTTATTTAGTATTTATTGAGTATTTCTCAAATGTTTAGCCTGGGCTTGGGCACAAAGTAGGTCACTAGGTACTTGACAATTGATAGTCATATCTTTCTGCCAGGTAAGTCCTAAATCCTTCTCTTGAGCAGACTTGCCATCTGGAGGTGTCCAAGCAGAGCCCAAGGATCACTCGTTCAGTTCTATAGAAAAGATTCATGAACGAGGCTGGAGTCTTCTAACTCTGAAAGCCTAAGATTCGCTGTTTCCTCCTCTAATTATACCCAAGCACGAACAGTGGCCACCTCTCCCTCCTTGGTTTTTCTTTTTTCTAAGGGGCTTTGCTTATTGGATAGTATGAAGGCAGAATTCCTATTGTTTTCTTTTCTGAAAGAAATAATTTCACCTCAATGGTTCCAGTGACCACAGCAGAGTCACAGGCAGTTTTTCAGGAAGGGTAAATTACTTAGCTGTGGTACCCACTGGGAGCCTGGCTGGATTATCACATCAGATGTAATCTTCCAGCAACAGGGGGGGAAATGCTTTTAGAAAAATGTTTTTTGTCCTTGAATGCTGTCGTAGTGCATCCAATTACACTGCTTTCATTTCAGATCCAGGGGAGTGAGCAGGAGCTGAAGCAAGTCAACATTGCAAACAGAAATCAAAGGGAAAATTCGAGGTAGTTTTTTGCCCTCTTCAGCCAGCAAGAGAGCATGGTAGGCCCAGTTTAGGCCCCACCTTGGAACGACCTTGAACTTGGATAATAATGAGGGCCTGAGTCCCAATTTTCTAGTAGTTGAGGGAAGGGGGGAAAAGAGTAGCAGTATCTATTTCTGTCTCTCTCCCCCACAACCTCCTCCCCAGGACCACATTCAGATGTAAAAAGCAGAAAGTGGTATTTTAAGTCCTGGTTCTTCATCTCTCTGAGCTTTTTTCCCCCTCTGTTAAAAGAGAGGTTGGATCTCTAAGGGCCCCCCAAAACTCACATTTTGTGACTCTTAGTACTTAGAATCATAGCCTTGCAGAGTCTGAAGGACCTTGGGTACCATCTTGTCCAATATCCTTATGAAACAGAGGTCCAAAAAGTAAAGTCACAGAGCTAGTGACCAAGTGCCAAGTGGAGATTAAAATCTAATTCTTCCTCTCATGCTATAGCAACAGTTTTTTCCTCAGCTGAATCAACTGTTTCCAAGTTTTACTCCAACTATAACAGTCTACCTGCAGCTGAAGGTTAGGCCCTTCTTGTTGTTGTTTTTTGTTTTTTTTTTTTTTAAAGCAATTGGGGTTAAGTAACTTGCTCAAGGTTACACGGCTAGTCATTATTTATGTGTGGGTGCTCATTTTCTGAGGCCGGATTTGATCTCGGGTCATCCCAACTCCGAGGCCAGCACTCTTACTCACTGCGCCACCTAGCCGCCCCAGGTTAGGCCCTTCTTGAAGCCTCTTTGGCTGATTTTCCATCACTGTTTTCCTCCTATATTATCAGAGAATTCTACCAACTTCCCAGCAGGCAATGGGTGACTATGAAATATTGTTTTTGAAGTGTTCCTGAACATTGTCTGGGGTTCTTTATAGACTGGTAAGTTGCCCAATAACTTAATTATGGAATAACTTTTTTTAATCAATTTTCTGTCTTATTTATTCCCTGAAGGCTAAGATTTCTTAGTAGAATTCTAACTTCTTGCTGAAGTTCTTGTTAATGAGTTTATGAACCATACATACTATTGATTATTCCTATGAGAGTTTTTGGGAGCTAAGACAATATCTAGGTGATAAATTTCTTTCATTCATTCCTTTCATTTCCTCCCAGTCAAAAGATATAATGGTTGTGATTCTCTATATCTTCTCCAAAGCACAAATCAAAATCATGTCTTTAACAAATCATCAGCTCCATTGTGCATCCATCTGCCCTTGAAGCCCTTTGCTCCCTAGAAGGTAGTGCTGCCTAGAGGGCTGCAATAATTACCAATATAATGACAACCAGTCCCGAGAGAGCCAGTACTGCTAAGCTGTCACCCCAATTGCCAAAGCCCCAAGTCTATCATTTCTCCTTCAAAAATTCTACATCCATTTCCTATGTCTGCTCTCACCTCCTCTGTCTGTTACTTTTATCCACCAGACCACTCCCTGCCCTCCAACCCCAACCTACCAGCACTACCAGCTGCTACACATCCTAAGACATTAGATAAGTGAACATCACACACATGAGTGCTGTCACATGGCTAGGATGTTCACCTTACACAAGGAGAGAGTTTATGAGTTATAGCTACTTTTGTCTACATCACTATTGTTTTCACAGATTCTCAGTTAAAAAAGGACCTCAAAAAGTGTCCAGTTCAACCCCTCCCTCCTGAAGACTTCTTCAGGGAGAAGAAACCCATTACTTCCTAAGGAAACCTATAATACTTGGACACTCTCAATTGAAAAGTTTTGGGGTGGTGTTTGTTTTTCTTACATAGAACTGACAGGTACCTGTTTGCAACTCCCAGTCATTGCTCCTAGCTCTGCCCTCAAAGCAGAACTAACCTAATATCTTTTCTCCATGACAACCCTTCAAATATTTGAAGATGGGTATCACATCTCCCCTTTCCTCTCCAGCCCCATTTTTTTTTTCAAATCCATTCATTCTCTAATTTAGATAGCCATATACCTGAATTTTTTTGTTTGTATATATAAACCTGCCCAAAGCAGGGACCTCCAAAAAGCCCCTCCCCACTTTTCACCTCTAGCTCCCTTTGGAGCAATCTTCCCCTATTAAAATTAGTAAACTCCTTGAAGGTAGTAACTGTCATGTTTGCTTGTTTTTATATTCCCAGAGCTTAGCACAGTGCCTATCACATTGTAAACACAGAAGAAATGCTTTTTCATCCATTCATTCATTCAGATGTCTTTGGGAGCACTTTTTTATATGTAGAAATTTAATCAAAATCACTTCCCTACCCTGGGCTTTGGTTTCTTTATCTGTGGAATAAGGGATTTAATTCATACTCTTTGATTCTCCATAGTGATTCTTTTATTCACTTTAGGATTAGAACCTGAATGGCAAAGGTCAGTTAGCTCTCCATTGACCTTCAGAACTGAAGCAACAACAATCACCAAACGCTTTATTTTCAAGATTCAATTTTTAAAAGTCTTATTCTCTATTCAGTCTGTCTTCATTGGAGGATGATGTTAAATTTCTGAAATTCAAGTTTTAATGTGAATTTGCTTTGATTTTTATTGAGAGGCTTTCCGGGGTGTGACATTCCAATCCAAATGACTGTATTTGCATATCCATGGCCCTTCCCAGGGACTGCTACAGTTGGCTGCCTGAACTTAGCCGGTTTTAGATATGATAGAAATGTAGAAGAAATGGTTGTTCTTCTTTCTCAAGAAGTATAAAAATAGGAACTGTTTTGAAAGAAAATATTTTCCATGGATTTCTAAAGTCTGAGTTCTTAGCATACATCACACACTTTTATTTCACATAAAGGAGAACAAAGAAAAAGCTAAAAGTATAATTCTCTTACATTTGCAGGGTTACATGTGTCCTTTGACATTCTGATTAGCCCTGGTAGAGAGTTCATTCCAGCAAAGATTTGTGGCTCTCTGTTTCATGGTCATGTTTTAACCATCCCCCTTGGGGTTAGAGAACAGTTCTCTATATCCCCTAAATATAAGGCTGAGCATACAGTAGGAACTCAAAAAACACTTCAATTGCACCAAGTGTCAGTCCCTTTTTTAGTATATACCTATTTGCCGTCTAAGTTTAAATCATAGTCCCAGGTACCAGTTGTTGAATTTCTACATTGTATTTTCACTATTCTGTGCTATCTTTCCAGTAAGATATTTAATCCAAAGTAACATAATTCCCTGGTGAATCTTCTTGAAATTGTATACTCTATAGTTGGTTGCCTGAGACAAAATTAGAGAAAATGGCCACATGAGTTAGGTACCCAAATGTGCCTCGATAGGAGAAAAAAAATTCACTGTAAGAGGCCAGCTGGGCATAATAAGAGATTATTATGTCTACATCCAGAGAAAGAACTAGAAATCCTGAATCCTGATGGAAGCAAACTACTTGATCTTTTTCTCTTTCTTGTTTGGTTTTATTTCTTCTTTACCATTTTTCATTCCATCTAGTACAATCCGCCTTTGTAACATCTAATGTGAAAGTATTTGCAGATCCTATACTGAATTGTATGCCATCTTGGGGGGGAAGGGAGGGAGGGAAAGGAAATCTGAAACTCAAGGAATTATGGAATTGAATCTTGTAAACTAAGAGTAAACAAACAAATTAATAAAGACAAAAAAAAGTAAGAGCTTATTGAGAGGTGAAGACATTGTGAAGAGGAGCAATTCCTCAAAAGTATAGGCCTGAGTTAAAAAATTCCTCATGTTTGTTCCTTCCTTTCCCATTCCCAGTTACCATATTAGTCCAAGATTTCATCCTTTCATGCCCTGGCACCTCCTGATTGGTTTCTGCCTCTAGTCTTCTAAAGCGGCAACCACACTGGCATACCCAAGATGACTGCTAATATCTTTTCTCCATGACAACCCTTCACATATTTGAAGATGGGTATCACATCTTAGATCTGCTCTATTAGGAAAGATAGCTGTTTAAGGGGTGAGTAATCTTGTTTAATTGCATTCACTAGTTCAGGGGAAAAGTCAGCACCCTGAACTTCAGAGAAAATATAAGCAAAGAAATAAAGATCAACAAACAGGGCTCTGACTGACTGAATCAAAGCAATATTGCTATATACTTTACACACATCCCTGGATTGAGAGAGCCTTTACATCTGAGAAGTCAGGGAGCTTTGAACATATAATCACTCAGAATCTAGATCAAGGAATCACAAGATCCTTCTCATAAGCAAACCCCCAAAGCAAAATACCAACTCAGTCTATATACACTTCTCAGAGCCAGAAGGCATCACAACCCTCATGACTCAGTGCCTAATTAGAAACTAGCAAAAGGTATGAAAGCCTTCCTTCAAGCAAGCCTCCCTTAATGGGCTCCACTTAAGGCCTATTAATGAGCAAGGAAGATCTTAAATCTCATTAATATTACATCTTCTCCCCTCCATGTCATGCTATATATGCTATGTTAATATATTATTAATATTAATATAACACATACCTCTGACCATGTCACTCCTCTGTACAAAAACTTTTAATAGTTCTTCATTGATTATTAAATAAAATCTAAATTCCTTAAATTGGTTTTCAAGGCTCTCCACAATTTATCCTGCCTATTTAATTCAATATGTATTGAATTAAAGCTACTTAGTGAAAGACACTGTGACCCTAACTTTATCCTCCACCAAGCCAGTCTACCCACAATACCTCAAAGACACTCTGCATGTCAAAGTATACAATGCTCTGAGCAGAGACTTAATAAACCTGAGTTCTAAGCCCATTCTGCCACTGATGCTTTGGGCAAGTCATGCCCCATCTCTGAACCTCCTTCATAATTGGTAAGTAGGGAGACTGAGGTTTTTCAGCTAGCCAAAAATATAGCACCAAAGCATCTGGCTTTGCTGTAGACAAAATTATGGTTAAGAAAAACAGAAATGCAGACTAGGTAGATGGAGAACACTGAACCAGCCTCATATGCAGCTAAGCCAAAGAGATTCTTAGAACAATCTAAGATTATTGCAACCCTAAATTAGATAGTGAGAAGCAGCATGGCATAGTAGATAAAGAGACAGCCTTGGAGCCCAGAAGACCTGGGTTCAAGTCCTGCTTCTGATTATGTGACTTTGGGCAGGTTGCTTCACCTTTCAGTGCTTTAGACAATTCTCTCAAACTAAATTGCAAAGAAGGTCCCAACCTGTACAAGTAAAGGGAATTTTCATTATCCAAGAGTTGCTATACCAAAAAATCATAAATTAATTCCCTATCCCTGTTCTTAAATTTGATAATAATCTGTAAGAGAAGTCTCTGATCACCACTGAGACATAGAAGTCAAAAAGGAAAATTCTATTCTTAGCCTGGAGACACTCTTTCTGACTTTTGTTAGCTGGATGTGATGACTATGGCTAAAGAGCAGTCAGCATTCCATGATCAAGGTGAAATTCTAGGCACTATACCCTAGCAAAGTCAAGCTAAACTGGCTTAGCTGGCCTCAAAGAGATGGCCCCCAGAAGAGAGTGGCCAGGAACAAGCCCAGAAGGGGCAATGAGAGGTGACTAAAGGGTGGGAACAACCAAGACAACACACCCAGCAAAGATGTCAAGGCCAGCAAAGCATTGCATGAGACTAGGCAGAGCAACACAGCCCAGCAGAGATGCTGTGCCCAAAGCAAAGCTAGCCCAGTGAGCTCAGGAAGCAAAACATTCAGCAGAGATGGCACAATCAGCAAGGAGTAGGCACAATGAGAGTTAGTCAACAGCACCACCAAACTACATCAAAGGTCCTATAACACTGAAGGCATGAGTGGTCCCCGTTTTAGACCCATCAGATGGGATCCCTCTACATCATCACTCTCCCCACTGATGGTATACATGCTTATTTGTGGGAGAGTGAGCCATAAGTCTATGGAAGGAATGTTCTACTACAAATCTTCTTACTATATTATGTCATTGAATGCCTTTGTCCTCTGGCTAACTAGAGATGGGAAGGGGAAGAAGATGAGCCTTTAGACAGAGCTTACCACATGCCAGGTACTGTGCTAAGTGCTTTTTTACAAATAACATCTCATTTGATCCTCACAACAACCCTGCAAGGAAGGTCCTGCTATCTCCATTTTACAGTTGAGGAAACTGAAGCAAAAAGAAATTAAGTGACTTGCCCAAGATCACATAACTAGAAAGTGTCTGAAGGTAGATTTGAACTCGAATCTTCCATTCCAGATACTACACTATCCACTACACCACCAGCTGTTCTATAAACATGTCAATGAGAACTCATAAACTATTGTTTTGAATGGATATGGACCCACAAAGTTCTCTGAGCCTGGGGCAGCTATTTTGAGTGTCTATCCTACATTCAGAATAGAGGATTTGGACTAGAATATTTTTATGGACCCTTCTAGTTCTAAGACTATTATTATGATTTAAAGTTTGGCCTTGCTCAAACTTCTGCAATAAAAGTTCACTGTCTCTATCATTTCAAAGATCTAAATCTGTATCTGTTCACTTTCACAATGCAATGAAAAAAATTTAAATATATTACATATGTGTACACACACACATACACATGCATAAAGACTGAAAAATGAAAGTATGAAAGATTTCTTTGATAAGTAATTTACTTTTGCTTCCCATCCTATGATATTTTGATAAGTATTTGATCCTATGATTACTTTGATAAGTAATTTACATTTGCTTCCCATCCTATGATATTTCCAATTAATATGCCAGATTCTTATTTTAATCAGTCTGTATAACTTCAATCAAATCAAATCCGTCTAACTATCTATCCCAAACATTGATGAACTGAGTGTTCTATGAGTGATCTGAAAAGCACTATATAATTGCAAATTATAGCAGTAATCAGCAATCTGACCCACATTCTTTCTCCATTAATAATCTTGAGATCCAGAAATGACTTCCTATGAATCTATCTCCAGAAAATGATTCTAGGAAGGACAGAGTTCTCTGGCAAATTCACTTAATTTTAAGTAAGATGAAAACAGGGATTGTATCCTCCTACAAATCCAAGTTCTATTTCAAATCATGAGTTCTGTAATTAATTGTACTTATAATTCATAGAATTATAAACTGTCAGAGCCAGAAGAGATTTTAGAGGTCATCTGATCCAACACCATGGGATTAACATGTGAAGCAGCAAATAGTGACACAGAAGGGTTAAGTAGCTTGCCTTATAAATGAATTGCAGGGCTAGAGCTAAGGTCTCCTGACTCCCAGCCCAGCACTTTTCCCTTTTACATTAAACAAAAGTTGTCCTCTAACTAGAGACAGTTCCCTGGAAATGCTAGCTCCAGAGGAAAGACCCTTCCTGGGTTCTGTCTCGTGTGTAAGTATAACTGAAAATAGCCAATAATTGTATCTGACATTTACATTTGATTTGTTCCATTATCTGAGGAGATGATAAAGTAGGCATTTCCTAAATAAGGAATTTGTCTTTACAAGAGAAAAAACTCTAATGGAAATCTAGCCAATGGAATCCATCCCAAAGTAAAGAAAGCTGTCCTTTGGCCCCTAGCACAGTTTAATCACATTGCTTCCAGATCTGAGATTCTCTGAATTGTTTGTATTTTTAGCTTCCTCCACTGAAAGGGAGAGAAAATAACCATGCTTCTATTGAGGTTATCCAACACCCAAAGAGTTAATTGAAATCTTCCAATCTCGACCCCTTGTAATACTCCCAGGGTTCCCAACCTTGAGTTTTAGAAACATTTTTGTCCTAAGATATCTCCTTTTCAAAAATAAAAAAAAAATTAGCAGGTTTCCTAATCAAATCAAGTGAAATCTCCATTTAATTTCAGCCACTTGGCGTCCTATGTCTGTTGATTTCATACTGCAGCTATAAGGGGATAGACTGATTTGGGCCCACAATGGTATGTTACATTGCCAAGAAGATAAAAATATGCCCCAACTTTGGTTTATGGATTTATCTACCACCATAGACAAGACAGTTGTCATGTTTTCAGACTACACTCTCTGATTTTTTTAATGTATTCCAACGGATGTTAGTCCATGGGTACCAGTTATAGTGATATTGCACTAAATTAAATCTACATTCTCAGAATTATTTCAGTTTAACTCTGGCTACTACCTTGGGAAGAT
Organism: Gymnobelideus leadbeateri; assembly: GCA_011680675.1. Taxonomy (NCBI): domain Eukaryota; kingdom Metazoa; phylum Chordata; class Mammalia; order Diprotodontia; family Petauridae; genus Gymnobelideus; species Gymnobelideus leadbeateri. The sequence continues at coordinate 106,612 of WOXC01006136.1, forward strand.
CACAACCAAAAATCACTTCTTGCATATATCTCCAGAGTCCCTTGCCCTACAGAAAGATATTCAGTATGAAAATTTTAAAGCAACAGAATCTCTATAAGTATGAAAAATTCAAAGAGCTCTGAAATATTGAAGTTGAAATCTATGATTATAGGATCATAAATTCAGAGATGGAAGGGACCTTAGGGACCATTTTACAGATGAGAGACAAAGGCCCAGCGAGGTAAATGACTTACCCAAGGTCACCCAGGTCATAAGAACCAGAGCTGGGATATGAAACCTGGCCTTCTGACTCCAAATCAAGCACCCTTTGCCATGAACCACACAATGTCAATAAACAATACCTTTTGTCATAAAAAGAAAATATAAATAGATTGGTACCTCACAGCAACTGTCATCTTGCCTATTTTTTTTTTATTTTGGTGTATAAGTCAGCTATGTCCACTTTTCCCATCAATCTGAACTCACATGATATTAAAAGATTGAAAAAGCATTAAGCACTTACTGTGTGCCAAGTCATGTGCTAATTGCTAGGGATAGATAGAAATAAGTGAAAGTTCTCAAGGAGCTAATAGGGAGTGATAACATGGAGGGGACAGCTCAACTGCAGAGCAGGTGGAAAGGCCCAGAGGTCCTTAGGGTGAAGCAGCAAATCAAAGATGATATGGTTTCTTTAGTGTCATTTCTATTAATAGAACCACAGCATTTCTGATGTTGGCTGATTTGACAGCACCTAGGACTTTAGTGATGAGAGCACTTGTTTCTGAGTCTTCGGTTGCCAAGGCCAGTGAGGAGGTGGCTTGTAGTATCTGCAAGAGACAATCTCTCAGCCAGGTGTCTAACGGTTTGCAGCCCAAGGTCACACAGCTAGTTAGTGTTAAGTGTCTGAGGATTTGAACTCAGGTGCTCCTGACTCCAGGGCCATTCACTGTGCCACCTGGCCACCCCTAGATTTTTAAAATAGTACCCTCCCCCCTTCCCCATTAGGTCTGATATATAAGTTATAATAAGTCAATCCTAATAAATATATACTTATTAATCACCTACAGTGTGTCAGGCACTGTACTAAGCACTGGAGATATGGAAACAAAAAAGAAGAAAAAATTCCCTTCCCTCAAAGAAAACAACACAGAAAAGGAAGCTGAAAAGGGGTAGGAAGAGTTCAAAGGAGTGTAGCCAGGTGGGAGAAAACAAAAGAAATGGTTAGCCGAGGTGCCCTCCTTAAATTGAGTTTCTGGGAGGAGTTCTCTGCTCTGCTATCCAATCAGAGGGGTCCCTGGGGCAATAGATGTGATCCTGCAGGATGAAAATGGATGTTCCCAAGGCATGATGGAGAAGTCCAGAGGAGTGCAGTCAGGTGGAAAATGAGAAAACTTGGTTTCTTTACTAGTTGGCTTGTGCAAGATGTATTGGGTTCCTAACCTTGATCTATCAACAGATGTCTCTCTGTCCAAAATGCTCATCACCTTTCTCTAAATCTGAATGTTGATGATGTGGAAATGAGTTTTAATATCAGACAAGTTTAATGAGTTTGAACTGAGTAATGATCCTACATGACTTCATCACAATTTTATCCAAAAACTCAGACTCTCTCTACTATATCCTGACCCATAATTCTTAAAGCAACAATATGTAATAAATTGTAGATCAGTGTCTGAAACTGGTGGTTCTAACTTTGGAAGGAGAGCCAATGTATTACTGAAGTTGGTACTTTCAGAACACACAGTTTCAGTAGAGGACTCTGATAGGACACATATTCAAATCCTTTACCTCAACTGTCCTCTGAAGTTTTATGCAAATGGTTATGTATAAGACAGATTTTCAAAATCAGCCTACTTAATACACTTTCATTATTCATTATCTCTGAATAAGACCTCCATGAGTTTTGATGGAACCCATCCATGTAGGAATAAATTAAAAACTTGGTCATCCTCTGTATAATGAAATAGCTTTTATAGGAAAATTACTTATTCTTGTCTTCATTCTTCTTTATTTCATGGTTTAAAATGTCTTCCTAATACAACTCTCATGATTTGTGCTCAGGAATTGACCACTGGCATGAAATTATAGGTATGTTTATCACATTTCATGGATTTCACAGAATCACATTTACCAGAAAGGAAGATGAAGTTTTTCCCTATATTGTTTACTTTCAAAATCAAAGTCATCCTGAATATATATATATATATATATATATATATGTTTATACATAGATAGGTAGAGAGAGAGAGAGAGAGAGAGAGAGAGAGAGAGAGAGAGAGAGAGATGTAAGATGTGTACACTCATTTTTACCACTCATTTTTGCTCTTGGTTGGAATGTCATAATACTATGTAGTATCACTATAATAGTAATTTTACTATTCAAAGTCCTCTATAACTTAGATCTCTTTACTTTCCCAGTCTTCTTATATCTTATTCCCCAACATGTACTCTTTGATCCAGTGACACTGGCCTCCTGACTGTTTCACAAACAAGACACTACATCTCTCAACTCTAGGCATTCTTTTTAGCTAACCCCTGATGTCTGGAGCACTCTCCCTCCTCCACTCTGACTATTAACCTCCTTGGCTACCTTTAAGTCCCAACTAAAATCTCACTTTCTACAGGAAGCCTTCTCCAACACCTCTTAATTCCAGTACTTTGCCTCTTTTAATTTTTTCCTGTTTATCCTGTATAAAACTTGCTTTGTATAGATTTGTTTTCATGTTGTCTCCCCAATTAGATTGTAAACTCCTTGAGGGCAGGGACTGTCTTTTGCCTCCTTTTGTATCGCCAGCACTTAGTACCGTGCCTGACACATAGGAGGTGCTTAATAAATGTTTAGTGAATTGAATTGGGTATTACAGCATAATGATAAGTGTACATAGTTGACCTGATTCAGTCTTAGCCAATACACCATACAGCCATGGGATGTGTTGTGGGCTGAATGAATGAATGGAATTAATTGAAAAGTATTTATAAAGTGATTCCTATATGCAGAGCACTAGCATAGATGAAATGTTATAGCAAGGGCCTAGTGATATGGACTTCAGATGAGAAGAGAGGAAGAGCAACAGAAAGGAAAAAACAATACGGAACTCTAAGACCATGCAACCTAGAAGCAGAAAGAAGGGAAAGAAGGCGAAGGAAAGAGAATACATAGGAACAATAATTTCAATGGGTAATTAAGGCAAAAAAATCAAAGGAGCTTTTGTGGTCACTGGAAAAAATAGATGTAATCTAAAGAATACATGGTGATATAAACACAGAATAGTAATTTTTTTTTCATATCCTGGACATCCTTTACAGGAAAAGTATAAAGAGCACTAATTAGTAATTAATAGAGAATCTTAGGGTTGGGAGGGATCTCAGAGATCATCTAGTGTAACTTATAGCTGAATAGGTATAGTCATCCAGTATCTGCTTAAATTCCTCTAACCCTTTCCATTTTGGAGCAGCTTTAATTGTTAAGGGTTCTTCCTTGTATTAAGCCCAAGTCTCACTACCTATAATTTCTAAACATTAATTCTAGTTCTCCTCTCCAAGGCCAAGCAGAACAAGTCTAAACCTTTCCCCATATGACAGCCCTTCTACCGTACAGTGAAAACAACTCCAGTTCTGGAGTCACAGAACCTAGGTTCAAATGTCTGTTTGGTCATTTCAGTATCTGACTCTTCATGACCCTTTTGGGGTTTTCTTAAGAAAGACACTGGAGTGGTTTGCCATTTTCTTCTTCAATTCATTTTACAGATGAGGAATCTGAGGCAAACAAGGCTAAGTGACTTGCCCAGGGTCACACAGCTAGTAAGTGTTTGAGGCCAGATTTGAACTTGGGAAGATAAGTCTTCCTGACTCCAGACCCAGCACTCTATCCTCTGTGACACCTAGCTGCCCTAGATTCAAACACCCCCGTTCTTACTACCAGTATGACATCAGGCAAGTCATTTAACCTCCCTGAGTTTCAGTCTAATATAAAAATGAGAAAATTGGACTGGGTGCCCTCTGAGATCCCTTCCAGTCCTAGATCTATGATCCTACTATACTATGATTTAAAAACAGCTGCCATGTCTTTCTTTCCAAGTCTTCTCTTTTCTAGGCCAAATGTTCCCAGTTCCTTCAACACACTCATGAACGTTATTGGGCTGGAGCCAGTTAGAAACTAAAAGCAAAGCATGATGACAATGCAATATATTTTCTTCTGAGCAAGAAAGATGGCAATGTAAATAGGATGTGTGTAAAAATTCAAAGGGGTAGGGGGGGCTGAATGACCCTGAAACTTATCCCAGGGGCAGAGGCCCTCAAGTGTTCAAGGAGCTGTACATCTTTCAATGGTTGAGCTCTCCTGGGTTAATTCTTAGGATCATTGATTTAAAATGGAAAGAGACCTAAAGAGGACACCCAGTTCAACCCTCTCACCTTATAGGTGAGGAAACTGAAGCTGGGGAGATTAATTGCCCCAAAGTCACACAGGTGGTCACTGACAGAGGTGGGATTTGAACATAGGTCATTAGACTCCATAGTCAAGCATCCTTTGCACTAGTATTCCATTGCCTCCTTTGGGGGCAGCAGATAACACCCTAGGCTATAACTTAACTATAGGGCCTAGACCTGCTGGAATCATGTGCCTAGGGAGGGCAGTCAGTTTTCCTTGGGAAGTATCTACTCTCTTTCAGAAGGATAATTTTAACATAAACTATTGAACATTCAAATGCCTTATTTTGCAGATTTCACTTACAAATATGCCTTGAAAGAAAAACTGGAGGACTTGGCCAAAGACAAGCAGTTATCTATTTAGTGGTAGAGGCAGAACTTTCTTCTAACTCTGACTCCAGGGCTCTCCACCAGACCCTCCTGAGGTTATGGCTTTACACCAGGGCCTTGGTCATTCATTCAGTCAAGAAACATTTATTAACCACTTGTTGCATCCAAAGCCCTTTGCTAGTTACCGAGGGAAACAGTATGTTTCAATAAATAGTTTGTTTCAAGCTCCTGTCCCCATGGAGTTACAATACAGGAGCATACAATCTTACCTGACAATTGCATTAAAAAGGTTCCGAAGAAAGTGGGTTTAGGCAAAGTAAGGAAGGATTATGCATGTAATAGCCTTTAGAGACCCCTAACGAGCATCCACCATACCAGTCACACCAGGGAATTCAGAGCTGGTCTGCTTTTTGAAAGTACAGTACTTTGATTCCCCATTTTGTCCAGACAATAAGCACTGGAGAATTTCATTTTACTAGAGCACAACTTCCATCTAGTGATGAAAGCAAGCAACTGCAGGGCTATAAGTCTACCCCAAAACAGGGGTTTACTGGGGAAGGGGAACATCCTCTTCTAAAGGACCATAGAATTTTAGCTCTAGAAAAACACTAGAAGTTATCTAATCCAACACTCTCATTTTATAAGCTTCAGATGCCCCCACTAATATCTTCTGACTCTTCCTAGTAGCATGAACATAATCTTGGGCTTTGATCTTATAGGCCAGGCCAGCACAGAGAGCTCTGGCAAGCCTAATGAAGAAGTGCCAGTATGATTGGGCCACGTTCTGGGTACATTTATTAGCTGTGGAATAGCCAAGCTAAGGACAGAGAGGTTGTCACCAGAAGAGTAGCCATTAGAAGGTGGCTACAAATTAGCCTTTGGTCTCGGGTAACCCATATTGTCAATTGAGATAATAGAGGGGCAAAAGAAAGAGTAGAGAATGAAGAAGGAAAGCAATGCTTCGGAGAACTTGACAGGAATCCCAAAACTAACACAACATATCCTTAGTACCCAGTGACTGCATCACAAAGATGAGCAGAGGGTAAAGAGTGAAATCAAGAAATACAGGACGCCTCATCTCTGTATATCATGAATACTTTCTTCTTGAAGTCAATTCAAAGGCCTTGGAGGTGGCAAGTACTGAACATCACAAAAACTAAGACTGATCATATTAGACGTGGATATTAGTGTGTGAGTCATTTCAGAATCAGCTTTCTGGATCAGACCATGGATCAAATCATCATTATGGTTAGAGCAAAGTTCAAAATGAATACCAAATTAAAATAAAGCATGAAGGTGAGAAGACACAATGGAATCTGTGGTGACTTAAGCATTCAGCTTTGCCACCTCTACTAAGAAAAACAAGTGGATAAAACATGGCACATTGCCCAGACCATTCATTCCCTTGGCCAGGCAACTTGTAAAGTTGGTACACATATCTTGAACAGGTGGTGCATATGTAAAATGAGCTAAGCCTAGAATTAAACAGAACCTCATAGACCAGCTTTCATTTGGAAACCTGCAGTAGGCTTTCACCAGTCCCAAGCTATACTCTGACACAAAGCCCATCTCTGTAATACAAGCATTCTCCTGGTGACACCAGGGGGCTGCAAATAACTGTAGAATATTACAAATGATGGCTTCCACTAGAGAGGTAGCATAATAGACATAATCAAGGATGGGAATTACCAGAAAATGAGGTGGGCCACAAGAAGGATAATAGATAAACTGCTCTAGCACTACAGTGGTATCACAAGATATTAAAGAAAGCAAAGAAAGTCCTGCAGTGCCAAGGTTATATCTTCAGTGGTATTCAATAAGAACCTCTTCCTCTTTAGACCTCACCAGGTCTTCATTTTCGCAGCTCTCTGATGCACTTATACATTACTGTGTGTTACTTTCCTATGCCTTTCTGATATATTCTTACCCCAACTAGACTAAGTAAACTTCACCAAAGAAGAAGACCATGTCTTACCTAAATTTCCTTCAGCACAACAGTCTACATATAGTAGGAACATAATAAATCTGTTGAGTTGATTGAACTATAGTTAAAAGGTATAAAAATGCTGCATTTTTAAGTCCAGGATAAAAAATAACAAAGAACGGTTTAATTTTATAGATGGAGTGCAGACAATAAGTGGGAAAAGGATTCTGAAGATGATGAAGAATGAAACAGAAATGGAAGTCATGACAAGGTACTGAGAACACAATCTGAAAGGCCAGAGCCATAAAGGACACAGGAGGAAAACAAATTTGCTTTGAACTAATCCTGAGCAAAAAGCCTCAATTCTTGTTCTTCATTGCTTAAAGTCAGGAGAAAAATATATGAAACTATTGTTTAGGGAGAAAAGGGTCACCTTATATTCACTATCATCTTTTTCAGTTAATATAGTAACTATAAAAAGGCAGAGGGAGTTACATGTTCAGGGAGGGCCAGCACCTCTGGTGTGAGGGCTTGCTGAGCCCTTTTCAGGGCTGCTCATCCACCTTTGGCGTCCACCTAAATAAATGACCCAGCTCTCACCTGTGGCTCCAAGAAGCTGTAGCATGCACAATGGCCACACCCTGGTTAACCTCCTCAGCAGCCAGCCAAAGCAGGTTGAGGATAACTGACAGGCCTCAAACCCTTTGATGAGTTAGGGGGGGTGTCTAGCCCAAGCATGTGAAGACTTCCCCCCAAGGAATGGGTGAATAACAATGAAGGCAACCAAAGCAGGCACTGTGGAGTACTGAGAGCTTAATCAGACATTGAAGACACTGAAGTTATCCACTGCATCCTGGGTCATTGACTTTTGTCCTGCTACTGAACTTTGATGACCCTGGAAGAGTGAGCCTGATAACTCTGCAGCTCTATCTCACTTAAATCCAATTCACGCATGAGTCAAGACATCACCCCCCTGAGGTCATTGGTCCTCTATAAAAACAAAGTACAAGCAACAACAACATATGATAGCAAACTCAGAGCAATTTGAGTACTAAGAGACACTAAGTATCACCTTCATAGGAAAAGTATGTTTACATATATAACAATAATGCAAGGGAACGTATGACTACGCTAACTATTAAAGTGAAAATCCAGAGAAGGATGAGACCTCTTGGCTGAGGGAATCAAAGACTTCCTGGAAGTTACATCTGAGTTTGGCCTTGAAAAAAGGATAGGTCTTCAGTCAATCCATCAATACACATTTATTAAGCACCTACTATGTGCCAAATACTGTGCTAAGGGCTGGGATTTTAAGGTCAGAGAAGTCAGGCAGCAGAGATGAGGAAGGAGAATGTTCCCGACACAGAGGACAGCCAGGGGAAACGTCCAAAGTCTGTCAAAGGAGTGCCTCATTCAAAAAACAGCAAGTGGACCAGTGTCACTGGATCCAAGAGCAGGTGTGGGGGTGTGGTGAACAGGCAGAAGGGGTCGAGATGTAGGAAGACTGAAAAGGCAGGACAGAGCCAGGTTGTGAAAGTCTTCCAGTGCCAAACTGAGGATTTTATATTTGATTCTGGAAGTGATAGGTAACCAATGAAATTGATTGAAAAGTGGTGGGTGGGGTGGGAGTGGTGACATGGTCAGATCTGTGTTTTAGGAAGATTAATTTGAAAGCTGAGTGGAGGACAGCCTGGAGTAGGGAAAGACTAGAGGCAGGAAGGCCAATCATCAGGCTGCTACATTAGCATAGGGTGGTAGCAGTGTCATGGGGAGCACATGAGAGAGTAAAGAGTTGAGGGTGGCATCTGGGTTTCAAGCCTGGGTAACTGAGAGGATGGTGGTACCCACCACAGTAATACGAAGGTTAGGAAGAGGGAAGATAGTAAGTTCAGTTTGGGTTTAAGATCAAGATAAGAGTGGGGGTGGCTAGGTGGCACAGTGAATAGAGCACTGGCCCTGGAGTCAGGAGGACCTGAGTTCAAATCCGGCCTCAGACACTTAACACAAAAACTAGCCTTGTGACTTTGGGCAAGTCACTTAACCCTAACTGCCCTCCAAAAAAAAAGATAAGGGAGAGTACATTCCAGTGGAAGAAATACATTAACAAAGGAATGCAGGGCATATTTGGGGAACAGTGAGAAGTCTAATTCAGCTAGGACATATAGATAATAGACAAGGAAAGTGGTGGCAAGTCAGGTGGAAAGGTTAAATTAGGGCCAGGTTGTGGAAAGCCTCAAATGTCAAGCTAGCACTTTAATTTGGACTATAACATATGGACAATGCAAGGCTATGGAATATTATTAAACCATAAGAAAGGATGAAAATGAGACCTACAGAAAACCATGGGAAGACTTTTATGAACTGATACAAAGTGAAATAAGCATGAAAAGGAAATGATATGTATGGTGACTCCAACAATGTAAGTGGAAAAAAAAATAACCAAAAAATTGAACATTATGTAACTATAATGATCAAAGCTATCCCTGAAGAGATAAGAAAAGGCACCTACTCCCTCCAATTTCTTCACAGACATAAAGACCACATATGTGTGTGTACATGTATTTGTGTGTTGGGGAGGGGGGATATATTTGGAAATGAAAGTTATGTGAAAACAAAAGATTATTAACCATTTTTTTAAAAGAAAAGGATAGGGGCGGAGCCAAGATGGCGGAATAGAAACAGCTCGTCCAAGCCTCTCTGCCCCCAGATTCTCCACAAACTATGTAAAAAAGGACTCTGAAAAACTTCTGGAGCCCCAGCACCCACAGAACGACACAGAGAAGCTAACCTCCCGCTGAGGACAGCCCAGCACCCTGCAGGAAGGACCAGCGCAGCGGTCTGGGAGCCCGCAGAGCGCAGGAGCCGAGCCGAGCCGAGCCCAGGTCCACGTGAGCCGAGGTTTTAGCCCCAGGGCGGCAGGGCCAGCAGCCGGCTGGAGGAACCCCAGAACACCAGGAACTGTGGAGATTCCAGAATTATCAACATAGACTTGCCTAGGACAAAGTAAGAGGTTAGTGTCCTATGGACTTTGGGACCTGTATTTGGGAATGCGTCAGCTCCCTCCCCTGGGGGCTAGAAGCTGCTGAGGAGACACGCCACTGTGTAGTTTTCAGAGGCATTTCCGGCTCCCAGCCTACAAATCGTGGGGAGATCCAGCGATCAGTCTTGGGGGGTAATCGCTCTTGCTTTAACCTCCCTGGATCTGGATTGTGATCTAGGTGGAAGTTGTGGGTGGGTTTATAGCTTGCCAGAAACGGAAGTTGCCCCCCACACGTTCGGGACGAAAATTCCTCTATCTGGCCTTAAAGCCATAGTGTGGCAACAAGCCCAAAAGTCAAGCAATTAAGTGGCAACATGCCAAGGCAAAGGAAACAGAAAAATGCAACCCTAGACTCCTATTTTGTGGGCATAGAGCGGGAAAAGGACTGTGAGGTCAGAAGTCCTGCTCCAAAAGCCCCAGGGGAAAACATGAGCGGGTTGCAGGCCATAGAGGACCTTAAGAAGGACTTAAAAATCAAATAAGAGAAGTGGAGGAAAAATTGGAAAGAGAAATGAGAAGGATGCAGGAAAAGTATGAAATGAGGGTCAACAGCCTGACTGAGGAAAACAACACCTTAAAAAATAGACTAACTCAAATGGCAAAGGAGGCCCAAAAGGGCAATGAGGAGAAGAATGCCTTAAAAGTCGAATTTGCCAGATGGAAAAAGAATCTCAAAAGTTCACTGAGGAGATTCATTCCTTCAGAGTTAGACTGGAGCAAATGGAAGCTAATGACTTTATGAGAAATCAAGATGCTGTTAAGCAGATCCAAACAAATGAAAGATTAGAAGGCAATGTGAAATATCTCATGGGAAAAACCACTGACCTGGAGAATAGATCCAGGAGAGACAATTTAAAAATTATTGGACTACCTGAAAGCCATGATCAAGGAAAGAACCTAGAAATCACCCTTCAAGAAATTCTCAAGGAAAACTGCCCTGATGTTTTAGATCCAGAGGGCAAAATAGAGGTTGAAAGAATCCACCGATCACCTCCTGAAAAAGATCCCAAAAAGAAAACTCCCAGAAATATTATAGCCAGGTTCCAGAATCCCCAGATCAAGGAGAAAATACTACAAGCGGCCAGGAAGAAACAATTTCAATATTGTGGAAACACAATCAGAATAGCCCAGGACCTGGCAGCTTCTACACTGAGGGATCGAAGGGCATGGAATATGATATTCCAGAGGGCAAAAGAACTGGGAATGAACCAAGGGTCACCTACCCAGCAAAACTGAGTATTTTGTTTCAGGGGAAAATATGGTCATTCAGTGGAATAGAGGACTTTCAAGCATTCTTGAGGAAAAAACCAGAATTGAATAGAAATTTGACATCCAGACACAAGAAGGAAGAGATGACTGAGAAGGTAATCAGGGAAAAGAAATCAAAAGGAACTTATCAAAGTTGAACTATTTACATTCCTATATGGAAAAGCAATAACTGTGACTGATATCTTTCTCACTATGAAAATAATGGAAGAAGGGTGTGTGGTCATATGAATACATATGTGAATGTGTGTGTATATGGTTACAGTTATATATGGATAGAGGGCATAGGTTGAATTTGTTGGGAAGGGAGAATACTCAAGGGATGAAATTATGAGGTGAGAGAGGAAAGTGGAAAGAGGAGATGGGGAGAGACAGGGTAGGGTAAACTATCCCATGTAGAAGAAGCAAGGGGAAGTGGTTGCAAAGGAGGGGAGAATAAGGAAGGCTAAAAAGGCAAAACCACATTCACATTGAATTTGGTTCAGGGAGAAAATGACATACATACTAAATGGGATATCTCAACCTGCAGCAGGATAGGGAGAGGGGGGATGAGAGGAGGGATGATGGATGGGAGGGCATCCTTGGGGGGAGGGGAGGTTGGAAGTACCCACTATAGAAGAGGGACAGCATCATGTAGGGAATGGACCAGGTGGGGGGTGGAATGAGTGGGAGGGAATTATAAGCAGCCTTGTACAATATATCTACTATGATAATGTTTTGCATAGCTAAACATGTACAATATATACTGAATTACTTATCTCCCAAGAGGGAATGGGTGACAAGGGAGGAAGGAAATGGATCTGAAATTCGAGGTCTTAACATTAAATGTTTCAAATATATATAAATACTATTATTAATACTCTTTTGCTTATAATTGGGAGATAAGATGTGCAGGCATTGGGACACAAGATTCATCTTCCTCTAATGGAAAAGTCGATGGGGGTATGGGAGAAGGTATGGGAGAGAGCAGATTGGAGGAAGCGATATCTTGTGGGACTGCTATTCTGGGAGGTTGGGTAGGGAATAATGGGGGGAAAATGATTGTAACTCAAAATCTGGCGGAAATGAATGATGTAAAACAGAAGTTAATAAAGTATTTGTTTTAAAGATTAAAAAAAAAAGAAAGAAAGAAAAGGATAACACCCCCCACTCTTTCAGAGAGTTTGAGGACTAGGTACACCCAAGCTTTCTCCCAGCTTTAACATTATGTGATCCTAAGTTGAAAATTAGGTTCTGCTTATTTAATTTTTATAGGATCATAGATTTGGAGCTGGAAAGACTCTCAAAGGTCATCTAGTCTAACCCCCTCACTTAACAAATGAAGAAACTGAGGCCCAAAAAGGATAAATGGAATATCTAAGTACATAAAGCTATTAAGTGGCAGAGCCAAGATTCAAATCCAGGTTGATTGACTCCAAATCCAGGTTGATTGACTTCAAATCCAGAGCTCTTTCAACTGAACGTTGTTTTGTTTTTGTTTTGTTTTTAAACAAAGATCTGGGTGCTCTGCAATCATTAAACTACACGTTTTCTCACAAAAGAAAGGGTTCTTGATATTTTTGAGAAAAAACATTTCAACCAGTATTTTTCCCAGGACTACATTTCACTTCTGATGCCTTAGTGTAGGGAAGATGTGACCCTGGGTTCTTGAAGGCTGTGCCAGTGGATCCCAAATTCTGTAAGATCCTACCAAGCTGCAGAGGTTTCAAGCATAGATCATATGCCCATTGTTCTAGGACTAGCCTAGCTCAATGCAGAGAGGCCCTTCACCAGAGAACTGATCAGTAGATTCTGAGTCTTCAGCCATAGCAATTCCCAAAGGTCACCTCCTAAGTCTTTAAGTTGGTAATGAGGTGTTGACTCGCTCAATGCAGGAAGCACTCTTAACAATGAAAACCAGAGTCTTTAAAGTAGAAAACAATTTTTCCAGAATTCAACTTGGTTGTAATTACATAGAATCATGGATCTCAGATCCAGTACCTTAGGGATTATTTGGTCAAATGTTCTCATTTTACAGATAATAAAACTGAGACCCTTGAAATAATCAGGACTTTTTAAAATCACATTTAAGAATCAGAGCTTCAACAAAGCTCTAACTCTAACCCTAAGCAGCTTTCAAAGATTGTGCTCATAATAGCATCTTGTGTGACTGTCCACTGGAGGCTTAGGGGCTCAAATGGAAAATATGTGACTTGTTACAAAACAAATGCCTACATACCACAGACTGAGATTTTCTAACATTAAAAATATGTACATTTATAAAAAGTGATCTTTTAAAAATCCTGTTTTGCACATGCTTCCCATACTGCCTGCTGTGCCTTGCCTGCCTTATCTGCTTCTAGTCCTACCCTTGCTCACCATTCTTAGCATCAGTAGCAATTTTCAGTTCCTTTGGAATTACTGCCACACAATTTCCTAAGATGCTTGGTTTATTCACAGCTTCTCGGTCTGTGCATTTGTAACCTGTTTAGGCACATGTTGAAATAATCTAGCTTCCTCCATCTCCTTCTTCCCCGACATGGCCACCCCCACTGACTATCACCATTCTGAATAACAACAGCAAAAAGCAGTAGGAAATCTGCAATAACATTGCAACCTACTGCTAGCAACAGGGCATCAGCACAAGATGAGTAATGAGAAAACTGGGAATAGAAGGAAAGCCAAGAGATTATTGGCTAATAAATTATCAATGCACCAGAAATGTCCTCTACATATTTTGTCTTCTTGCTGCTTCTCTAAGGTCTTGGAAAAGTGACAGATACAAAATTTAAAGGAGGTGGAGTTTATTAAAATCCCTATTCTATTTTTTTAATTAATGTGCTTGATTATGTGAGGTCAATATAAAATATTCAGCGTTAATGGGGAGGAAAAGCTATTCCCAGGAAGTGTCAGACTGGAGAAGAGCAGAGGTGCCTGGGTCCCCTACAATGGGGAAAGCTGAGAAAAAGTAAACAAGAGAAAATAAGACAGCCAAGCTGACTACTGGCTATGAAAGAGAAGGCAGTCATCAAATCATAGACACTCAGGGTCAGATGAATTCCTATGTAGCCTTTAAAGCCTCATCCCATGCCCCTTTCTACAAAAAGTATAGCCTGATCTCCCCCCACCCCAGCTCCCAGTACCAACAATCTTCCCCTTATAATCAACATTCTATTTTGCTTTATACCTCCATGATACTTTTATTGTGTGATTTTGCATAGTATGGATAGGTTTGTTTCTTATCCTACCAACTAGACTGTAACCTCCATGAGGGCACATTCTCTGTCTTATCTCAACTTTGGCTCTTTCCTAGGACTTAGCATAACACTATGCATATTCTAGTTTAATAAATGTCAGTTAAATGAATAAGGTCTTACCAATCACCCAGTCTCCCAACCAGTGCCTGAATCTCTTCACAGAATATCCCTCAGACAAGTAGACCAGTGTTGGAATGGCCATATTCAAATGCAAAGATGCCTCCACAAGTTGTACATAAATACATAAATAGAGTCATAGTTTCATATGAAGCCCTTTTTCTCTTCTTCACACAGAGAAAGGTTCATATATGTTGCTGTTTGTCAAGCTAATAATAATTAAAAAGGAAAGTTGTTTTTTTAAATGGACAACCCTGACAGGAAGCCAACCAGCCTGTGTAAGAAGCTCCATACCCCCTGAGGCAGTTTGTTTCAGTGTTGGACTGCTACACTGGGAGGAAGCTCTTTCTTCTAAGTCAAAATTCAACCTCCCTGCAACTTCCACCAATCATTCATTCTTAATCTGAAGGATTAGGGCAGGAGTTCTTAATCTGAAATCCAAGGATCCATGGACAAATTTCAGCAGGTCCGTGAATTTGGATAGGGGAAAAACAATTATATCTTTATTTTTCACTAATCTCAAACTGAAATTTAGCCTTTCCTTCAATTATGAATGTAAGCAACAAATACGATTCTGGGAATGGGTCAGATTGCCAAAGAAAAAAGATTTAAAAGTCCTGCTCTAGAGCCACAGATAATATGCTTTCCACAAGACAGCCAGATATTTGAAGATAGGTATAGTATGTCCCTTTCTGAAAACAAATTGATATAAATGAATTTCACAGCAGAAATATCCTTGTGGATAGAGCTATGAATCTTGTTATCAGAACTGGGTTTAATCTGCTGGATGGATGGCACTCTAAATAGACAGATGACTAGTTGATAGTTTTAGAGTTACAGGATGTGAACAAAAGAGATTAGTGTCAACAGTAGGCCTACTTTCATTGACTGAATTGATCAGGGACTGAACCAAAAATGTTAACAAGAGAGGGTAGCACCTCCTGGAGCCTTTTCACCTTAGTTAAATCAAAAGAAGCAAAAATGAAGAGGGAGTTCAGGTGAATAGTACCTATGGATCAGGTTATCTATCTACAAACATTAAATACAGAGGTATCTAGTTTGACTGATTTAGGAAGACACCTTCTTTGCTCTGACCATAAGTTTCCCTAAGTGCAAAATCTTGTCAAAAATCACTCCCTCGGTAAATATGTCCCCCCTCCCTGCCCCCGTTTAAACTTAACACATAGGCAAAACAGAGACCAAATCTTAGTGTATACAAAGAGGAAGCAGCACCTTTAAGAAGTCAGTAGCTACAATACTTACTAGCTAAGCTTGCTGTGATTTGGTCGCTTTTAAGTCTTTGTGGTTTTCTTGACAAAGATTCAAGAGTGGCCTGCCCTTTCCTTCTCCAGCACAGAGTAACAAACAAACAGGGTTAAGTGACTTGCCCAGGGTTACACAGCTGGTAAATGACTAAGGCCAGATTTGAACTCAGGAAGATAAGTCTTCCTGACTCCAGGCCCAGAACTCTATCCCTTGCACCACCTGGCTGGCCTGCTAGCTGAGCAGCCATAGGCAAATCACTTTCTCTCTCAGCCTCAGTTTCCCCATATGTAAAATAGGGATAATAATCTCTTCACTATGTACTTCTCAGTTACAAATGCTTTATAAATGCGTCATTAAAATAAAATAAAATAAATAAATGTGAGTTATCGTCATCATCTATCTCCCTTCCAGCTTCTTTCTTAGTTTAACAATTATCCTGGTGACCTGGCCACTTCTCTCACTATGGACCAAGCCCAGATCCTGAATATTATCAAGGCATATAGAGTGAAGCTCATTACTTAATACCCATTATGTCTGTCATTTGTGCTCTTAAAAAAAAAAAAGCCATCTACTGAGCACCCACTAGATATTTGTTTGTAAGGCACTAGGGATACAAAGGTATGAGACAAAGCCCATCCCCTCAAGAAGTTCTGCATGTAGTTTGTGTTAAAGAATGTTAAGGGGTCCCATGAACTTGTCTTTTTGAGTTGCCACATTTTCTAAAAACACTGGAGCCTGAACATGCAGGAGGCCCTAAATGAGTCAAGGACTAAGCTCTCACTGAGCTGAAATAATGCATTGTTTGCTTTGGATGTTGTGCGTCCTTGGGAATCAAGACAGGCACCAATCAGTCTGCACTAGGTTGAAAAGCTGCTTGTGCAGCTGGGACCCTTGTAGATAAGCAGACCACCAAACCTTAATAGTCTAGCACAGGGGTGGAGAACCACACAAGTGGCCTTAAGTATGGTCCTTTGCATCCAAACTTCATAGGACAAATCCCCTTCATAAAAGGATTTGTTCTGTAAAACTTGGATTCAGTCACAAGGCCACACCCAAGGCCCTAGAAGGCCACATGTGGCCTGGAGGATGCAGTTTCCCCACCCTGGTCTAGCAGTTCCCAGGCATGCTGCTCTTGCCCCTCTCCTTCCAGAAGGGTTTTGACCTTTGTCCACCTTTACTGGACTTTCCCCCTCCCTAGCCACTCCTCTTTAAGAGACTTCTGGTACCTCCTTCCTCCCTTTGTTGCACTGTAATAAATATGCAAACTTGTGTCTGGATTATGCTCAGCTCTTGGCTCTGGCTTTGGGTCCAATAGGCATGCTCATTTCTCTAGTAAAAAATCTAATTGCAACACAATATCTCATGGATTTGTGATATTGTTGTTGGTTAACATTGGGAAGCTGGTGAAGAAAGGACTTCAAAGCTGAACAGGGCTTCAGAGATTCCCCAATCCAATCTCATTTTACATATGAACAATGAGATACTGTGACTTAAGGTTAAGAAGCATTTATGCGTGCTTGATTAAGTATGAGCTGATGAAGTTTGGCTCAAGTTTGAGTACCAGTATAATGGCTGGAGATCTAAGTTTGGATAAGACTTGGGGTGGGGGATATGAATGCCTAATAAATTGGACTCTATTCAGCAAGAAAGGAATGAGCAAATACTTTTTAAGTGTTAAAGCTCTACCTTAGAAACCCTGATTATGAACTAAAGCTATCAAATCAGACTACAGAAAGCTTTATAAGCTATAAAGTCCTATATTAAATATCAGGTTATTATTATGATTATTTTGGTATATTTCAAATTTAATATGGTAGTGCTAATGTTACCCTGTTTGTGGCCTAGAGTAAATTTTCTTAGGTTTCTGTAATACTAGCTTAGAAGTACTTTCTCCATAACAATCTTCTGAAGTAGGCAATAAAAAAACTATTATCCCCATTTAACAGACAAGAAAACTGAATCTCAGGAAAAGTAAGTTACTTGACCAAGGTGACACAGCTAAGCGAGAGAGCTAAGAATCAAACCCAGATCTGGCTCCACTGACCAAACTGATGAAAAATCCAAATTAATTTTGTGGAAGACACTTGATGTTTTAAAGGATCCATATGCTACTCCCTAGACCAGCGCAGAACACAACTCTTCAACACTCTCATCTTCAAAGGTTCTTATTTACCTATGTCTTCCTATAAATCCTCCAGGAAGATTAATTTAATTTGCCAGGGGTCTTCCTCTGCTTCTTTTAATACATCTGGGGTAACCATTACACTTTTAGTGAATTTCTCCTTGCTTTGAAATAACTTTTTATTAATCTGTATATATTTGGCATATTATATCTGTGTACATGTTATCTCCTCCGGTAGAATGTTAGCTCCTTCTGGGCATATACTGTTTTGTTTTGGCTTTTGTATCTGTACATGATTCTCAGTAAAGAAGTTATTGACTTCCGTTTCAAATTCAATTTAGTTCAACAGGTATTTATTGAGTACCTACTATGTAGTAGGCCCTAACCTAGGCAACAGGGATAAGAAGCCATAAACAAAACTATAACTGCCTTCTACTAGTAGAAACAACAAGTACACAGATAAATGTATACAAAATCTATACTGGCCAAATACAAAATACTTTGAAGGATAGGACACTCTTATAGGAGATGGTCCCTGAGCTATGTTTTGAAAGAAGCTAGGGATTCTAAGAAGTAGAAGTGGGAGAGCACACCAAGCATAGGAAACACTCTGGGCAAAACCACGGAGGTTGGATGTGAAATGGCATGTACAGGGAACAGCAAGTTGACCAATGTAGTTGGCATCCAGAGTATATGAAGGGAATAATGAGTCTTGTACAGTCTTGATGTCTTTTATAACACTTTATTTAGTTGTTTTTCAGTAATACTCTTTGTGATCCCTTTTTGGGGTTTTCTTGGCAAAGACACTGGAAGAGTTTGACATTTCCTTCACCAACTCATTTTATAGAAGAGGAAACTGAGAAACAGGGCTAAATGACTTGTCCAAGGTCACACTGCTAGTATCTGAGGCCAAATTTCAACCCAGGTATTAATGACATTCCACTGTGCCACCTAGCTGCCCTTCCCAACAACCATCAGGCACAAGTAATCACTGGTAAAATGATGCATCCAGCTTATACTCACATGTATCCTGCCCTCAGGGTTACTCACAATTCTGATTCTTCTAAGAATCCATCAGCTGCAGTAGAATAGCATCCCTGAGAGGATATCATAGTAAAATTTTTTAAAACAATCATTTCTCTTAAGTATAGCAATCTAAGTAGCTTAGCCAAGATTTATTTAACAAAAGCCCTGCAAGCATCACTGAATTGCAGAAACTTCTACCTACTTCCCAAAGTGAATATAAGTATGTTAACAATGCCTAAAGTACTTGAATAGAAGTTCATTAAAAATGAAGGAGGATTACTACAAAGTGGTAATCATAAAACTATTTCGTACTGGTTAAAAAACACAAAAGTAGATCAGTAGAACAGACTAAATAAGTAAGAATCAACAACAATTTAATTCATTAATCCAGAGTTCAATAACTTCAAGAACATAAACTGCTTAGGGAAAACCTCCTTATTTGACAAGCCCTGCTGGGAAAACCAGAAAGGAGTTTGGCAGAAATTGGATTTTAACTATGTCACAATAGGCTCACAATCTAAAGGCAAAGTGAGTAAAAAAAAAAATGGAAATCAGTTACTTTTCACAACTACTGCTAGGGGAGAATTTATAACCAAAGAATTGAGGTGATCACAAAAGATAAACTAAATAAATGCAATTACATAAAATTGAAGAGCTTCTGCAGGAACAAAATCAATGAAGCTGGAATAAGAAAGGAAACTGTCAGTTGGGGGAAAAAAATTCTGCATCAAACATTTCTGTCAAGGGTCTGATATCCAAGCTATATAGGGAACTAACACAAATATATAAACCCATTCCTCAGTGGATACTGATCAAATGATATGAACAAACAGCTCTCAAAAGAATAATTGCAAACTGTTACTAACACTTTGAAAAACTGATCCAAATCACTAGTTACAAGAAAAATGCAAATCAAAATGACTCAAATTTCATTTTACCAGCCAAATGCTAAAGATGATAAAAGTTGGGAACAGTCAATGTTGTCTGGTCTATGAGAAAACAGACACATGAATACCCTGTTGGTGGACCTGACAAATGGTGCAACCATTTTGATGGTGCTATAATTGGTCTTAGCACCTAGAAAACACTTAAGACTATTTTCAAAAAGTTACTTAAATGTCCATACCTCTTACCTGGAGATCACATTACTAGGCATAAACCCAAAGGAGGTTCAAAGACAGAAAGGTCCTATATATATCCAAATACTTATAGAATACTTTTTCATGGTATCAAAAAACTATAAATAAAATAGATGCTCATTGACTGAGGAAGGATTAAAAAAACTGTGACTTGAATTGTACTGAAAGTAAAGGAATACCGTAAAAATGACAAAATATAAAGAATTCTGAGAAGCATGGGAAGATATAAACTGATGCAAATATAAGAAGCAGAAACAGGAAAACAATATATAAAATCACTATAGTAGTGTAAATGGAAAGAACAACAAGACTGAATTCTATGTAATTAAAACAACAAAGGCTGACTCTATAGGAAAATTGAAGAAGCAATGCTTCTTCCTTTCTTTGCAAAGGGTATAAAAGGGTTTGGAATACTATATACGCTATTCAACACAGTTGACAGGTTGGTTGGTTTGGCTGACATGCTTTTTCTGCCCTTTAAAAAAACCTTTGTTAAAAAAGATGGCTCAGGTGGCTAGGTGGTGCACCAGCCCTGGAGTCAGGAGGACCTGAGTTCAAATCCAGGCTCACTTACTTAACATGTACAAGCCATGTGACCTTAGGCAAGTCACTTAACCCCAATTGCTTTGCCTTCCCCCCTCCAAAAAAAAAAAAAAAAAAGATGGCTCATTGGGTAGGGAATGGGGACAGAAATACATTCATAAATGAATAAGATAAGAACAAAACAAAATATTTTTAAATAAGTTTTTTCTCTTAGTGAAGGTAATGAAGTCATCAGTTAAGAAAGACTCATCTGCTCTAACACATCTGAATACTTCCCCCTGAAGTCATTCCACTTTCCTTACTCCCAATAGGGTGATGCAGTGGGCAGTATTAGAGTGTTGGACAGGAAGTCTGGAAGACCCGAGTTCAAATACTGTTTCAGACACTTATTAGCTGTGTAATACTGGCCAAATTGCTTAACTCTTTTAGTGCCTGTTTCCCCATCAGTAAATTGGAAACAGCAACTAGCTCACAAGGTTGTGAAGATCAAATGAGACAAAGTTAAGTAAAGCACTTTGTGCAAACCCTGAGTGCTTTATAAATGCAAGTTACTCTTTATTATTGTTACTGCTGTTTTTATTATTATTACCACTTGAAGTAACCTGATGCAATGCAATCACTGCTAACACCAGCCTATTTACAAACATTACTTCATTTGTTGGGGGTAGTTTGTTTTTACTTGAGCCTGCCTTTGTATCCTTTTTAACTTAAAGAAACAGAGCCACACCAGTATTATATGTGTATAGTTATATTGGGTTTGCAAACTAAATTGTCATGTTGTGAAAGTTTGCGTGTTTTCCATTTTTTTTCCTTTTTTTCGATTTTGTATGAGAGAGGTTTAAAAAAAGGTTTGGTTTACCAAGGCAGGTGCCATAATTATCCCTATTTCACAATTGAGGAAACTGGGGCAAACAGAGATTAAGTGAGACTAGGAAGCCTCTGAGGCCAGATTTGAACAGGGGTCTTCATAGCTAGAGGCCCAGCCCTGTATCCACTGCTCCACTGAGCTGTCCCCTTTGGGCAGTCACTACCCCTCGGCCCCCATTCCCAATCTGGGCCTCGACTTCTTAAGCACATTCATTGGGCATAGGGATCACATCACTGTCTGTGCTGGTGTCTCCAGAGTCTAACCTAGTGACTGGCACATAGTAAAAGCATGCTTAATAAATACTTCTTGCATTGATATTTATACTTGTATACCTACACCAAGTGCTGCTGTAGCCTCCTTACAACTGAAAACAATTCCGAGGGCTCAAAGGCTATCTTAGCAGAAATCAGTCATCTGAGGACCCAGTGACACACCCCGTCTTCTCACTGTGGGCATTTTCACTGGCTCCTCCCCACGTCTGGAGCCCTCTCCCTCATCTCCACCTTCAAGTCCATGCTAAAATCTCACCTTCTTCATCCCAGTTTAATGCTTTTACCTTCCCTCTGTTGATTATCTCCAAGTATCCTGTATGTAGCCTGTCTGTACATAGTAGTTGCATGGTTTTTCCTTCAGACCAGGGACTCTTTACCCTTCTTAGTATCCCTAACACTTAGCACAGTGCCTAACACATAACAGATGCTTGTGAACTCGATTTGACGAGCCTAGCTAAACCTTATAAAGTCTCACTGCTGGGTTACCTACTAAATAAAAAAAAAGGAGTCAACCTGCAAGGTGGAGGGCGTGCCCCATACCGAGAGGTGAGTGCTTCCATCAGAATGCTTCCATCATCTACATCACTACATCTGTAGAAGATGTACGGTAAACCTTTAGGTTCTTTAGAAATCTGAGTTACCATTTCATTGGCTGGCCTGTCTACACGCCCCCATAAAGAACAGGGATCAGCTCCCACCTCACAAAGCCCCATCAGATAGCGCCAATTCATTTCAAACACATGGGTCATCTGACTGGAGACACCACGTGATTGAGGGTGCAGCTCTAAGATCTGATTGGCCCCATCCTCCTCCGGGACTCCGTTTCCCAGAAACCCCAGAATGCCGTAGCCGTCATCTTTCCTGAAGACTACGTTTCCCAGAAAGCACTGCGAAGCTTCCGGCCTCGGGCCTCAGGTTATGGAGCCCCGGAATTAAAAGGGGTGGAAATTGCCCTATTCTTGGTGGATACGGAAGAGCTGAATCCAATAAAAGCAGATAAGGCAGAGACACTGAAAAATTCCCGTATGAAATCCAATCACCTAAGGGCCTGAGGACAGGCCGAACTACCTGCGTCGGTCCACCGATAAAGAACGGAAAAGTCAAAGAAACCTTTAGGAAATGAAGACCTTAGCTGCTAAAGCCCCGCGGCCTTCTGGGAAACCGAGTCCAATGAGAGCCCGGGTTCCCGGTCCCCCAGTAGTTCGTGTGTCCTTTATAGTCCATCAGCTGCTGGGTGTCTGTCACGTGGTGTATCTCAATCATGTGATTTTTATAACTGCAAACTTCTACTAAATCCACCATTTTTCAGAAACTTCCCCAGTTTGGCCCATTTGGACTGAGGTGCAAAAGGTCAAACCAGAAGGGCATAGACTGAAGGACCAGCAGGGGGGGTAGGGCGAGGGAGTAGGTCAGGACTATGAGGTAGCAGAGGCAGACGAGGGAAGTTAGGGATAAGGAAATTCCCTCCACTAGGGCAGATTAGCCCCTTTCTTAGAGGCCAGAGAGGTGAAGTGACTTGACCTGGGTCATACCACCAGTAAGTGGCACAGGCAAGATCCAGGTCTTCCAGGCAATCACTGTCTGCCTTAGACTATAGGCAGTAAAGAGTTACTAATGATATCTGAGCAGGAAAGTAAAAGATGGCTCTGATAACCACGTGAAAGTGTATGTGAAGAAGGAAAAGAGTGGAAGCCAGGAAACCCGGGAGGCAAGAGTGCAGTACTTCCAGCAAGATGTGAGGAGGACCTGACCTAGGGTGACAACGTCAAGTAAAGAAGAGGGATTCGGTGATGATGGGGAGTTAAAATCTCCAGTACTTGGAGAATGAATGTATATGAGAAATGGAAGGGGAGAGAGAGGGGAAAGATACGGGTGATTCCATGGTTGGGAAATTATATGACTGGGAAGATAGGATTAAGAGAAGTCAGAATCACAGAATTTCAGAGTTGGAAGGTGCTCCAAATGCCTTCTACTACAATGAATACCTTTTAAAAAGGTGAATACCTTAAAAAAAAAAGAAGCCCCACGTCGGGGCAGCTAGGTGGAGCAGTGAATAGAACACTGGCCCTGGAGTGAGGAAGACCTGAGTTCAAATTCGACCTCAGACATTTTATTGTGACCTTGGCAAGTCACTTAACCCTGACTGCCCCTCCAAAAAAGATAAAAAGAGGACCACCTCTATAACATATCTAAGTAGTTATCCAGCCAAAGTTCTTTCTCTTAAGGACCTCAAGTGAAGGGGAAGACACTACCTCTCACAGACCATTCCACATTTAAATAGCTCTAAATTTTAGGTTTTCCTTACAACAAAACTAAATTTGCTTTTTTCCCCCAAGTTATTTTTAATTCTTCCCGCTGGAGCCAAACAGAACAAGATTAATCCTTTTTTCTTTTTTTTTTCCAAATTTATTTTTTCCCACTTAACCCCTCATTTACAGGAAGGGAAAAAACCTTGCTCTGTGTGTGTGTGTGTGTGTGTGTGTGTGTGTGTGTGTGTGATTAAATATACAAATTCCCACATTGATCTTGGCTAAAAATGTTTACCTCTATGTTCATCTTCAGCCCTCTGTCAGTTGTGGGTAGCATACTTCTTCATCCATCCTCAGGAATCATGACTGGTCATTGCATTGATCATAGTTCTTAGGTATTTCTAGATTGTTTATCTACACTGTTATTAGTGTTTAAATTATTCGGGGTCTGCTGACTTCACTCTTCATCATTTCAGCGTCCTTCCAGGTTTATCTAAAATTGTCTCTTTTGTCATGTGTTACAACACAATAGCACTGAAATACATTCGTATACCATAATTTGTTCAGTCATTCTCAAACTGGTGGGTATCCCTTTAGTTTCAAGTTCTTTGCTATTAAGAACAAAAGAGAGCTGCTATAAATATTTTTGTACATATAGGGTCTTCTCTTTTTTTTTTATTTTGGGGGGTGCATTGGTATTGCGGTGGTATTGATGGATCAAAGATATTTACAGTTTAGTAACTTTGGTTAGTTCCAGATTGCTTTCTAGAATGGCTGTTCCAATTCACTGCACCATCAGTTTTCTTGTTTTCCCACAGCCCTTCAGTAATCTGATGGGTGTGAGATTGAACCTCAGAGTTGCTTTAATGCGCATTTCTCTAATTATTAGGAATTGTAGTATTTTTATATGGTTATTGATAGCTTTGATTTCTTCCTTTGAAAACTGCTTATTCATATCTCTTGACCATTTATAAATTAGGGAAGAGTTCTTGTAAGTTTGAATCCATTCTTTATATACTTTCTTCCTTTCCACTTTCCACCTTTTGCTCTGGAAACAGTTACCAAATCAATACTAATTTTACTTCTGGAAAGGGAATATCAATCCATTGTCCTGTGACTTCAGTCTTCACCTCTACAACTTTACCCTTCTCTGGCCACCACTTTCTTATGTGTTGTCTCTCCCATTAGAAAATATGAGGTTTGAGGGCCACTAGGTGGCACCAGCCCTGGAGTCAGGAGGACCTGAGTTCAAATTCAGCATCAGACACTTAGCATATGGTCTAGGGATACCTCTGTTTGCTATAGGAGTTCCTCTGCTGGGTCCAGAAGGCTTGGTTCAGGAACTTCTCCATTGCTTTGCCCCTGGCACTGCAATGCCAGGGGCATTGGAAAATATGAGAAAATATGAGCTTTGGGGGCCACTAGGTGGCACTGGCCCTGGAGTCAGGAGGACCTGAGTTCAAATTCGGCATCAGACACTTAGCACTTACTAGCCACATGACCTTGGGCAAGTCACTTACCCCCAATTGCCCACCAAAAAGCAAAAAGAAAATATGAGCTTCTTCAGGACAGGGACTATTTTGCATTTGTAACCCTTTGCACAGTGCCTCCCACACAGAGTATATTTAATAAATACTTTTTTATTTATACATGTGTATGAGATATGCCTAGGAAGAACCTGGTAAGGCATTCCTGAATTCTTCCTGTGTTTCTTCAAGGCCTGCTTATTTGCTCTTGTGACTTCTTCATGCCCCTTTAATACCAAATTAATATAACTGATCGATGACCAGTTATTATACCTGGATACCACCATTAGTTTTCTTTAAAAGGGAAAGCAGAGTCAGAGAGGAAAAGAAAAGGGGCTACACAAGGAGATTCAGACTTGATTTCCTGGAGGCAAAACCCATCCATCTTCCTAACCTCTCCAGAGAACCCCATAACCTGGAACTGATAATAGACTAAGTCAGCAACTGGTTGGTGAGGTCCTGGGCCAAGGCAGGTGTAAGAATGCAAGCACTGGGGGCGGAGCCAAGATGGCGGAGTAGAAACAGCTCATCCAAGCCACTCTGCCCCCAGATTCCCCCCAAACTATGTAAAAGGGGACTCTGAACAACTTCTGGAGCCCCAGCACCCACAGAACAACACAGAGAAGCTAACCTCCCACTGAGGACAGCCCAGCAGCCCTGCAGGAAAGAGCAGCACAGTGGTCTGGGAGCCTGCAGCACGCAGTGCTGCGAGCCGAGCCCAGGTCCCCATGAGCCGAGGTTTTAGCCCCAGGGCGGCAGGGCCAGCAGCCAGCTGGAGGAACCCTAGAATACCAGCAGCTGTGGAGATTCCAGAATTATCAACATAGACATGCCTAGGACAAAGTCAGAGGTTAGGGTCCTATGGACTTTGGGACCAGTATTTGGGGAATGCGTCAGCTCCCTCCCCTGGGGGCTAGAAGCCACTGAGGAGACACGCCATTTTGTAGTTTTCAGAGGCAGCTCCAGCTCCTGGCCTGCATGCTAACTGTAGGGAGATCCAGCGATCAGTCTTGGGGGGTAATCGCTCTTGCTTTAACCTCCCTGGATCTGGATTGTGATCTGGGGTGGAAGTCATGGGTGGGTTTACAGCTTGCCAGAAACGGAAGTTGCCCCCCACACGTTCGGGACGAAAATTCCTCTATCTGGCCTTAAAGCCATAGTGTGGCAACAAGCCCAAAAGTCAAGTAATTAAGTGGCAACATGCCAAGGCAAAGGAAACAGAAAAATGCAACCCTAGACTCCTATTTTGGGGGCATAGAGCGGGAAAAGGATTGTGAGGTCAGAAGTCCTGCTCCAAAAGCCCCAGGGGAAAACATGAGCGGGTTGCAGGCCATAGAGGACCTTAAGAAGGACTTCAAAAATCAAATAAGAGAAGTGGAGGAAAAATTGGAAAGAGAAATGAGAAGGATGCAGGAAAAGTATGAAATGAGGGTCAACAGCCTGACTGAGGAAAACAACACCTTAAAAAATAGACTAACTCAAATGGCAAAGGAGGCCCAAAAGGGCAATGAGGAGAAGAATGCCTTAAAAAGTCGAATTTGCCAGATGGAAAAAGAATCTCAAAAGTTCACTGAGGAGATTCATTCCTTCAGAGTTAGACTGGAGCAAATGGAAGCTAATGACTTTATGAGAAATCAAGATGCTGTTAAGCAGATCCAAACAAATGAAAGATTAGAAGGCAATGTGAAATATCTCATGGAAAAACCACTGACCTGGAAAATAGATCCAGGAGAGACAATTTAAAAATTATTGGACTACCTGAAAGCCATGATCAAAGAAAGAACCTAGAAATCACCCTTCAAGAAATTCTCAAGGAAAATTGCCCTGATGTTTTAGATCCAGAGGGCAAAATAGAGGTTGAAAGAATCCACAGATCACCTCCTGAAAAAGATCCCAAAAAGAAAACTCCCAGGAATATTATAGCCAGGTTCCAGAATCCCCAGATCAAGGAGAAAATACTACAAGCAGCCAGGAAGAAACAATTTCAATATTGTGGAAACACAATCAGAATAGCCCAGGACCTGGCAGCTTCTACACTGAGGGATCGAAGGGCATGGAATATGATATTCCAGAGGGCAAAAGAACTGGGAATGAACCCAAGGGTCACCTACCCAGCAAAACTGAGTATTTTGTTTCAGGGGAAAATATGGTCATTCAGTGGAATAGAGGACTTTCAAGCATTCTTGAGGAAAAAACCAGAATTGAATAGAAAATTTGACATCCAGACACAAGAAGCAAGAGATGCCTGAGAAGGTAATCAGGGAAAAGAAATCAAAAGGAACTTATCAAAGTTGAACTATTTACATTCCTATATGGAAAAGCAATAACTGTGACTGATGATATATTTCTCACTATGAAAATAATGGAAGAAGGGTGTGTGGTCATATGAATACATATGTGAATGTGTGTGTATATGCTTACAGTTATATATGGATAGAGGGCATAGGTTGAATTTGTTGGGAAGGGAGAATACTCAAGGGATGAAATTATGAGGTGAGAGAGGAAAGTGGGAAGAGGAGATGGGGAGAGACAGGGTAGGGTAAACTATCCCATGTAGAAGAAGCAAGGGGAAGTGGTTGCAAAGGAGGGGGAGAATAAGGAAGGCTAAAAAGGCAAAACCACATTCACATTGAATTTGGTTCAGGGAGAAAATGACATACATACTGAATGGGATATCTCAACCTGCAGCAGGATAGGGGGAAGGGGGATGAGAGGAGGGATGATGGATGGGAGGGCATCCTTGGGGGGAGGGGAGGTTGGAAGTACCCACTATAGAAGAGGGACAGGATCATGTAGGGAATGGACCAGGTGGGGGGTGGGATGAGTGGGAGGGAATTATAAGCAGCCCTGTACAATATATCTACTATGATAATGTTTTGCATAGCTAGACATGTACAACATATACTGAATTACTTATCTCCCCAGAGGGAATGGGTGACAAGGGAGGAAGGAAATGGATCTGAAATTCGAGGTCTTAACATTAAATGTTTCAAATATATATAAATACTATTATTAATACTCTTTTGCTTATAATTGGGAGACAAGATGTGCAGGCATTGGGACACAAAGATTCACCTTCCTCTAATGGAAAAGTCGAAGAGGGTATGGGAGAAGGTATGGGAGAGAGCAGATTGGAGGAAGCGATATCTTGTGGGACTGCTATTCTGGGAGGTTGGGTAGGGGAATAACGGGGGGAAATGATTGTAACTCAAAATCTGGTGGAAATGAATGATGTAAAACAGAAGTTAATAAAGCATTTGTTTAACAAAAAAAGAATGCAAGCTTTGGAGTGCCAGGGGCAAAGCAATGGAGAAGTTCCTGAACCAAGCCTTCTGGACCCAGCAGAGGAATTCCTAGAGCAAACAGAGACACAGCCATGGATAAGGAGTTCCCATATCAAGATCTCAAGGACATATGAAAGCACTAAAGAACAGCAAGGGAAAAGCCACAGTGTAAAGAAGCAAACTTTGTATGGTACATGACAATAACCTTAAGTGCTAGGAGATGATTTGACTCTCTAATGAACTCATCTGCTTTTCCTTTGTAGGCGGAACCTCAGCTTCAGGAGAATACTATCTTTGGAGGACTATACAAATCACTAAGGTAGCAGAGATCCCTGGAAAAGGAAGGAGATTTGTTTTAGCTGCTTAGGGCTTGGGTTTGAGTCCATGATGCTTTCCATTTTGGGTGGGTTAAGTAAAAACATATATTCATTATTTTTGTTAGCCCTAGGGCTTGCATGAGAGCTAAGAACCCTTTTTTGTTGTTATAGAGAGGTAGAGAGCCAAATTATGAACTCCATGGAAAAGCTTATACAAGAATGGGTCATTTTTCCCAAGATAGTATCACATCCCAGGAGAAGAGATCAGCAGATTCCTAAGAATGGCCAGTATCCAGGCCAGCTTATGTAGAAGGAGGTATATATACTGACCTTAACAAGTAAGTGATAATGGTAATGGCAGGTAGTAGAGCCAAGCCTCGTGACTCAAAATACAGAGAAATTCCCACCACACCATACTTCCTCCTACATGAATAGATGTTTCTAGGAGTGAAGCCTAATAGAATATCCTACAAAAACAAAGAAAAGAAGGAGGAATTGGCTACAATATACAAAAGCAAATCCAACTATTCATTTTCCAGAACTTTACTCCCACATAAGCAGATTAACTGCTAATCATCCTTACCTGGATTCTGTGGTAGGAGCCATATTCTAATCCTGCTCACCAAAGGTGTTAAAACTATCTTCAAGATTTGGTTGGAGCAGGGAGCTAGAGACTCAAGCTACTGACATCACTACCCAGTCTCCTAAGTATCAAAAAGCCATGAGAAGCTCCAGGTATTCTAATGCTTGGCTGGTGGACCATCGTGTATATATCTGGTAGGAAAGAACTCAACTGAATCAACTCAGGATGACTTCAATGCATATCATTGTGGAAAATCCTTCTGCTATGGCTAGATAAATCTCCTTTTGTTAAAGCTAGAATGATGTACAAATGTCTCATTTCATTTCCATATGAAAAATAAACTACCACGGGACTGGTCTGAGTCAGACCCAGACTAATACAATGTACCATTGGTATCTGGAACATGTCCAAAACAGCATTCATCTTTCCCTCTGAATTCATCTATCCTGCAAACTTCCCTTTTCCTTTGATGAGAGATCATAGAATCCTAGATCAGAGCTGGAAGATAATCTATCTGGGAGTTTCAATCTGATTAAGTGCATTGGAGAGCACCAAACCAAATGGTTTAAGAGACTTGAGCTCAGTATCACTTACAACTGGGATAATCAGTAAAAGC
Organism: Gymnobelideus leadbeateri; assembly: GCA_011680675.1. NCBI lineage: Eukaryota > Metazoa > Chordata > Mammalia > Diprotodontia > Petauridae > Gymnobelideus > Gymnobelideus leadbeateri. The sequence continues at coordinate 136,743 of WOXC01006136.1, forward strand.
TTCACTAGGCAAAATGCATTCAAATTCTGAGTCTGCAAATTACTAACTTACTGTGGATAAGTCACTCAATTCAGTTTCCTTATTTATAAAATGAAAATAATAATATAAAGTATTTCCTTTTAGAATGTGGGTTGTTGGTGTTATTCTGCTCCTATATTAGCTTTTTTTTTTCTCTGTAGCTCTTCCATCTAAACCTTTGTTTTATAATCCATAGAACTCCTTATTTTTTTGCATCGCTAAATTTCTTCCACTGGGTTCTCCCACTAGTGGCCCCTCTCAGCCCAAGTTTCCTGCTATGAAAGTCAGTGTGGCTATTAGACAAATCTGAGCAGAAAATTGACAACCAATGTCTCTGGTGCCATCTAGTGCCCAAGAGATTAAAATCCAACAAGGTTTGGAACAAGAAAGTGTTCCTGAAGCCACCTTTATAACAAAAAACACTCCAGGTTTCCTCTGGTTTACAGAATCGATAGTCAATTTCTGGAAAATGAATACTATTTTCTGGTTCATGCCCATTATAAACTCATACATTTTTCACTGAGGGAAGAAAATAAGCCTTGTATTTCAGAGATCCAACTGTTCTTATAGAGGAAGAGATCTAAGGTTCTGAGTTGGCAGGAGTGAATTTGTCCTAGGCAATATTTAAAAATGCATAAAACTGTTTAAAATGACCAACTAAGGCAAAATAAAACTTTTTTCCAAATGCTTTATTAACTTCTAGTTTATTTCATTTCCACCAGATTTTGGGTTACAAATTTTCTCCCTGTTTTTCCCGTACCCACCTCCCTAAAATAGCAGACCCCAGGATATCCCCTCCTCTTATTTCCCAATTACATGTAAAATAGTATTAATTATATATATATACATAAACATTTGGTTTTAAAACTTTCAATTCCAGATTCATTTCCTTCCTCCCTTGTCACCCATCCATACTGGGAAGATAAGCAACTCACTATAGGTTGTACATGTGTAGCTAATGCAAAACATTACCATAGTAGATACATTGTAGAAGAATGATTATATTTCCCTCCCTCCTATCCCACCTCCCACTTGTTCTATTCTCTACTTTTGTCCTGTCCCTTTTCAAAAGTGGGTGCTTCCAACTTCCCTCCCCACCAGCCTCCCCTCCCTTCCATCATTCTCCCTCTCATCCCCTTCCCCGCTACTCTCCTGTAGGGTGAGATACCCTATTTAGTGTGTATGTCATTCCCTCCCTGAGCCAAATTCAGTGATTATAAGGTTGACTCATTCCCTTAGGCCTTCCTCTTCTTCCCCTCCATTGTACTGATTTTCCCTTGCCTCTTCTATATGAGATAGTTTGCCCCATTCTGTCTCTCCCCATCTCATCTCATTATATTCCCCTCTCACCTCTTAATTTCACCTTTTAAGTATCATCCCTTCCTATTAAATTGGTCCTGTGCTCTCTATCTATGTATACCTCTAAACATATATATACACACACACATTCACATATGTATTCATACACCTATATATCCAATAAAGACTATATACAGGGGCGGCTAGGTGGCGCAGTGAATAGAGCGCCGGCCCTGGAATCAGAAGGACCTGAGTTCGGAGCCGGCCTCCGACACCTAATCTGCACAAACAAAAACCTAGCCGTGTAACCTTGGGCAAGTTACTTAACCCCAATTGCCCTAAAGGGGCGGCTAGGTGGCGCAGTGAGTAAGAGCGCCGGCCTCGGAGTTTGGATGACCCGAGATCAGATCCGGCCTCAGAAAATGAGCACCCACGCATAAATAATGACTAGCCGTGTAACCTTGAGCAAGTTACTTAACCCCAATTGCTTTAAAAAAAAAAGACTATATACATATATATATATATATATATATATATATATATATATATACACACACACACACACATACACACACGCATATATATATTCCCTTCTATTTTCATACTGAGAAAAGTTTCATAAGTTACAATTATCGTTTTTCCATGTACGAATGTAAATAGTTCAACTTTGATAAGTTCCTTATGATTTCTTTTGCCTGTTTACCTTCTCATGCTTCTCTTGCTTCTTGTATCTGAATGTCAAATTTTCTATTCAACTCTGGTTTTTTCATCAAGAATACTTAAAAGTCCTCTATTCCACTGAATGACCATATTTTCCCCTGAAACATGATACTCAGTTCTGCTGGGTAGGTGATGCTTGGTTTTAATCTCAGCTCCTTTGACCTCTGGAATATCATATTCCAGGCCCTTCGATCCCTCAATGTAGAAGCTGCCAGGTCCTGTGCTATTCTGATTGTGTTTCCACAATATTCAAATTGCTTCTTCCTGGCTGCTTCTCTCTGTAATATTCTCTCCTTGATCTGGGAATTCTGGAACCTGGCTATAATATTCCTAGGAGTTTTCTTTTTGGGATCTTTTTCAGGAGGTGATTGGTGGATTCTTTCAACCTCTATTTTGCCCTCTGGGTCTAAAACATCAGGGCAATTTTCCTTGAGAATTTCTTGAAGGGTGATTTCTAGGTTCTTTCTTTGATCATGGCTTTCGGGTAGTCCAATAATTTTTAAATTGTCTCCCCTGCATCTATTTTCCAGGTCAGTGGTTTTTCTAATGAGATATTTCACATTGCCTTCTATTCTTTCATTTGTTTGGATCTGTTTAACAGCATCTTGATTCCTCATAAAGTCACTAGCTTCCATTTGCTCCATTCTAAATCTGAAGGAATGATTCTCCTCAGTGACCTTTTGAGATTCTTTTTCCATCTGGCAAAGTTGGCATTTTAAGGCATTCTTCTCCTCATTCCCTTTTTGAGCCTCTTTTGCCCTTTAAGTTAGTCTATCTTTTAAGGTATTATTTTCCTCAGTTAGGCTTTTGACTCTCATTTCATAATTTTCTTGCATTGTTTTTGTTTCTCTTCCCAATTTTCCTCCACTTCTCTTATCTGCTTCTTAAGGTCCTCTATGGCCTCTAACCAGCTTGTATTTTCCTTTGCAGATTTTTGTGCAGGAGTTCTGACTTAGCTGTCTTCCTCCTGTTCCATGCTTTGATCCTTTTTGTCTCCACAATAGGAGTTTAATGTTGTATTCTTCTGTTTGTTTTGCTTCCTTTGCCGGGTCATGTTGCCACTCAATTACTTGGATTTTGGGCTTTTTGCCACAGTAGGACTCTGCCACCAGCCAGGGGAGCTTCTGTCCCAAACTCTGGGGTTTTCTCAGCTGCCGTAGGTATTAGTTGGGTGCCCTCTTTGAAGCTTCCACACTCTCTGGCAAGCTGGTCACACACCCCAGGACCTCCACCCTAGACCGCAATCCAGATCCAAGAAAGTTAAAACAAAACAGATTACCCCTCAGACTGGTTGCCCGGTACCCCTACAGTCTGCAGGCCAGGAGGTGAAGCTGCAACATGGCACCCCTGCTCTGAGGCATCTCAGTGGCTTCTTGCCCTGGGGGCAAAAGCAGAGGCTTTCCCAACTACTAGTCCCAAAGTCCACGCGGCACTGACCCCTCACTTTGTCCTTTGCATCTATGTGTTGGTAATTCTGGAAATGCCATAGCTGCTGGTGTTCTGGAGTTCCTTCACCAGGTGTTTGGTCAGGCCAGCTCTGGGGCTAAAACCTCCTACTCACACAGGCCTGAGCTAGGCTCCCAAAGCATTGTGCGGGCTACTCCCTGCCGGGCTGCCAGGCTGTCCTCAGTGGGAGGTTAGCTTCTCTGTGTCATTTTTTGGGTTCTGAAGCTCCAAAGTTTGTTCCGAGTCTTCTTTTACATGAATTGGGGAAGGTGGAGGCTGGAGCCCCATGTAAGTCCTGTTTCTACTCCGCCATCTTGACTCTGCCTCTAAAATAAAACATTTGTAATAGGAAAGATCTGAACATTGACACTCAGAATATTAGCAAATCAATTAAGCATTTATTAAATGTCTACTATGTGCCAGATTCAATACTGGGTGGTAGAGTCACAGAGAGAAGATATGTGGTTCCTGCCTTCAAGGAACTTATGTTGTAATGGTGGTGTGTGCTGTACATCACAAAACAAAAAGCAAAAGTTAAAATGTACTAACTCTATGGCCTTCTGAATAACCATTATAAAGAGATATTTACCATATAATCTTAATAAAATTCATCTGGAGGGACAAAGTTCTAGAATCTCAAGGGATATAATAAAACATTAAAAATGAAAGGGAAGGGGCGGCTAGGTGGCGCAGTGAATAGAGCACCGGCCCTGGAGTCAGAAGGACCTGAGTTCGGAGCCGGCCTCCGACACTTAATCCACACAAACAAAAACCTAGCCCTGTAACCTTGGGCAAGTTACTTAACCCCAATGCCCTGAAGGGCGGCTAGGTGGCGCAGTGAGTAAGAGCGCCAGCCTCGGAGTTGGGATGACCCGAGATCAGATCTGGCCTCAGAAAATGAGCACCCATGCATAAATAATGACTAGCCGTGTAACCTTGAGCAAGTTACTTAACCCCAATTGCTTTAAAAAAAATTTTAAATTAAAAAAAATGAAAGGGAAATAGCACTTCTAGACTTATTATTATTATTATATTACTGTAAGGCAGTAAACATAAATATTTGCTGTTGGTTTAAAAATAGAAAAGAATATCAGTGGATCAAACCAGATAAGAAGAACAAGAAACAACTAAACTCAATAACTCAGTATTAATAAACTCAAAAACATAAATTTATTAGAGAAAATCTCTTCTGGAACAACTAGAAAGTAGTTTGGAAGAAGTTAAATTTAAACCATCTTACAACATATACCACAAGTTCAAAATGGATGCACGATCTAAATCTGATATGACAAAGATCATACCATTAAAAAAAACACAGAAGAGAAAGAAATTGGGCAGCTTTCACAGCTGCATGTAAGGGAAGATTTATTACCCAAACAAGTAAAAGATAAATAAAACAAAATAGCTTGAATTACATAAAATTAAATTGCTGCAATAGCGAAATACATCTAGGATAACAAGGGAAGCTTTTTATTGGGAATAAAAATCTTTGCATCAAATATCTCTGTCTAATATCAAAAGATATATAAAGAACATAAATGTGTAAGACCAAGAGCCATCCTTCAGTGAGTTAAAGCCAGTTACTCCATGATATATATCCATAACAAATAACAAGCATTTAGCACTTACTATTTGCCAGTCACTACACTAAGCATTAGAGATACAAAGAAAGGCTTAAAGGAGCTTACTTTCTTTTAAAATTTTTTATTTAACTTTTAATTTATGAGTTTATATTCTAATAGAAACAATGTGCAAATAATTAGGTACACATAAGATACACAAAAGGAAAATGAAAGGAACTCTCAGAAGGGAAAGCACTAGTTCCTATAGAAAGTGGGATTTGAACTGAATCTTGAAGAAATCCAAGGAAAGCAAAAGGTGGAGAAGGTAAAGGAGAAGAGCATCTTAGGCACATGGCAAAGCCTACTATACAATGTACCAAGATGGGAGAGTCATGTTTGAAGAAAAACATATAAGCCAGTATAGCTGGATTGTGGAGTGTGTGAAGGAAGATAGTGTAAAAAGGCTGGAAAAAGTAGAAGGGGTTAGGCTGTTAATAGAATTAAAAGTTAAAAGATGAGTTTATATTTAATCACAAAGGCAATAGAAAACCATCGGAGGTCATTGTTTCAGGGCCAGACTATAATGCCAATGCAATACCCATAGCGGCTGCTATGATGATGCAGATATATTCACAAACCTAGGCAATTCTGCTGAGTGGAGGATGAATTGGAGTGGGCAATGACTTGAGACAAGGAGACCAATTGCAAGGTTTTTGTAATAGTCTAATTGAGAGATGATGAGATTCTGACCTAGGGTAGTGGCTGAGTGAGTGGACAGAGGAGTTACTATACAAGAGATGTTGTAAAAGGTCAAGATCTGCAATGGACCGGATATATGGAGTGGCTGAGACTGAGGATTTGAAGATGACATTGAAGATGTAGCCCTGAGTGACTGGGTAGATGGTGGTACCCTTGACAGTGATCAGGAATCTCAGAAGAAGGGGATATCTGGGGAGAAAGATAACAAGTTCTATTTGGAAGTGTTGAATTTGAGATGTTTATGAGCCCTCAAGTTCAAGATGTCCAAAAGTGTGTGAGTGTAGCTCAGGAGAAAGAATCAGGTTTAGTATATAGATCTGGAATGATCTACATAGACATGTAATTGAACCCAAAGTATATGAATAAATAGCTCTCAAAAAATTATAATATATTAACAACATTTAGAAGACTGCTCCAAATAACTAGTAAAAAGAGAAACACAGACCCAACCAATGTTTATATGTGCTCATGTGTGTAGCTAAATCTTGGTTCTGAATTTGAGTCCTTTGCTTATCAATTGTCTTGGACAGTTGATGTTCCACAAGCATCTCAGACTCAGTATGTCTTAAAAAGAATACATGTATCTGTACCAAACCCATATCTTCTCTAAATTTTCCCATTTTTATTTAAAAGACAACCATTCTTCCAGTTACCCAAGTTCAAAATCTTAAAGTAATCCTAAATTCTTCCATCCTTGACACTCTTAATTTCTAATCACTCGCCAAACTTTGTCAGTTCTACTGCTATAACATCTTTCACATTCATCGCTTTCTCTAACTCACAGAGCTGCTCTCTTAGGTCAGGCCCTCATTACCTTTCTTTTTTTTTTTTTATTAAACAAATACTTTATTAACTTCTGTTTTACATCATTCATTTCCGCCAGATTTTGAGTTACAATCATTTTCCCCCCATTATTCCCCTACCCAACCTCCCAGAATAGCAGTCCCACAAGATATCGCTTCCTCCAATCTGCTCTCTCCCATACCTTCTCCCATACCCCATCGACTTTTCCATTAGAGGAAGATGAATCTTTGTGTCCCAATGCCTGCCATCTTATCTCCCAATTATAGGCAAAAGAGTATTAATAATAGTATTTATATATATATTTGAAACATTTAATGTTCGACCTCGAATTTCAGATCCATTTCCTTCCTCCCTTGTCACCCATTCCTTCTTGGGATATAAGTAATTCAGTATATGTTGTACATGTCTAGCTATGCAAAACATTATCATAGTAGATATATTGACAAGCTGCTTATAATTCCCTCCCACTCATCCCACCCCCCACCTGGTCCATTCCCTACATGATCCTGTCCCTCTTCTATAGTGGTACTTCCAACCTCCCCTCACCCCAAGGATGCCCTCCCATCCATCATCCCTCCTCTCATCCCCCTTCCCCCTATCCTGCTGCAGGTTGAGATATCCCATTTAGTATGTATGTCATTTTCTCCCTGAACCAAATTCAATGTGAATGTGGTTTTGCCTTTTTAGCCTTCCTTATTCTCCCCCTCCTTTGCAACCACTTCCCCTACATGAGATAGTTTACCCTACCATGTCTCTCCCCATCTCCTCTTGCCACTTTCCTCTCACCTCATAATTTCATCCCTTGAGTATTCTCCCTTCCCAACAAATCAACCTATGCCCTCTATCCATATATAACTGTAACCATATACACACACATTCACATATGTATTCATATGACCACACACCCTTCTTCCATTATTTTCATAGTGAGAAAGATATCATCAGTCACAGTTATTGCTTTCCATATAGGAATGTAAATAGTTCAACTTTGATAAGTTCCTTTTGATTTCTTTTCCCTGATTACCTTCTCAGGCATCTCTACTTCTTGTGTCTGGATGTCAAATTTTCTATTCAATTCTGGTTTTTTCCTCAAGAATGCTTGAAAGTCCTCTATCCACTGAATGACCATATTTTCCCCTGAAACAAAATACTCAGTTTTGCTGGGTAGGTGACCCTTGGGTTCATTCCAGTTCTTTTGCCCTCTGGAATATCATATTCCATGCCCTTCTATCCCTCAGTGTAGAAGCTGCCAGGTCCTGGGCTATTCTGATTGTGTTTCCACAATATTGAAATTGTTTCTTCCTGGCTGCTTGTAGTATTTTCTCCTTGATCTGGGGATTCTGGAACCTGGCTATAATATTCCTGGGAGTTTTCTTTTTGGGATCTTTTTCAGGAGGTGATCGGTGGATTCTTTCAACCTCTATTTTGCCCTCTGGATCTAAAACATCAGGGCAGTTTTCCTTGAGAATTTCTTGAAGGGTGATTTCTAGGTTCTTTCCTTGATCATGGCTTTCAGGTAGTCCAATAATTTTTAAATTGTCTCTCCTGGATCTATTTTCCAGGTCAGTGGTTTTTCCATGAGATATTTCACATTGCCTTCTAATCTTTCATTTGTTTGGATCTGCTTAACAGCATCTTGATTTCTCATAAAGTCACTAGCTTCCATTTGCTCCAGTCTAACTCTGAAGGAATGAATCTCCTCAGTGAACTTTTGAGATTCTTTTTCCATCTGGCAAATTCGACTTTTTAAGGCATTCTTCTCCTCATTGCCCTTTTGGGCCTCCTTTGCCATTTGAGCTAGTCTATTTTTTAAGGTGTTGTTTTCCTCAGTCAGGCTGTTGACCCTCATTTCATACTTTTCCTGCATCCTTCTCATTTCTCTTTCCAATTTTTCCTCCACTTCTCTTATTTGATTTTTAAAGTCCTTCTTAAGGTCCTCTATGGCCTGCAACCCACTCATGTTTTCCCCTGGGGCTTTTGGAGCAGGACTTCTGACCTCACAGTCCTTTACCCGCTCTATGCCCCCAAAATAGGAGTCTAGGGTTGCATTTTTCTGTTTCCTTTGCCTTGGCATGTTGCCACTTAATTGCTTGACTTTTGGGCTTGTTGCCACACTATGGCTTTAAGGCCAGATAGAGGAATTTTCGTCCCGAACGTGTGGGGGGCAACTTCCGTTTCTGGCAAGCTGTAAACCCACCCACAACTTCCACCCTAGATCACAATCCAGATCCAGGAGGTTAAAGCAAGAGCGATTACCCCCCAAGACTGATCGCTGGATCTCCCCACGATTTGTAGGCTGGGAGCCGGAAATGCCTCTGAAAACTACACAGTGGCGTGTCTCCTCAGCAGCTTCTAGCCCCCAGGGGAGGGAGCTGACGCATTCCCCAAATACAGGTCCCAAAGTCCATAGGACACTAACCTCTTACTTTGTCCTAGGCAAGTCTATGTTGATAATTCTGGCGTCTCCACAGTTCCTGGTGTTCTGGGGTTCCTCCAGCCGGCTGCTGGCCCTGCCGCCCTGGGGCTAAAACCTCGGCTCACGTGGACCTGGGCTCGGCTCGGCTCCTGCGCTCTGCGCGCTGCCGGCTCCCAGACCACTGCGCTGGTCCTTCCTGCAGGGTGCTGGGCTGTCCTCAGCGGGAGGTTAGCTTCTCTGTGTCGTTCTGTGGGTGCTGGAGCTACAGAAGATTTTCAGAGTCCTTTTTTACATAGTTTGTGGAGAATCTGGGGGCAGAGAGGCTTGGAGGAGCAGTTTCTACTCCGCCATCTTGGCTCCGCCCCCCCCTCATTACCTTTCAACTGTCCCTTGAAATAACTTCCTGATTGGTCTCCATGCTTTCAGTCTCTTCCTGCTCCAATCCGTTCTTCACACAGATGCCAAATTGTTTTTTTTTTCCTAAAACACAAATTTGACCATGTGATCTGGGTAGCCTTTTTTTTTTTTGGCCAATCATTATTACTACTTCAACTCAGTGATTCAGATTACTATTGATACATTAATTTTTACCTGTAGAAGTAAGAGTGAAAGAACAAGTCCTCAAAAGGGATTGGATTCATTTATTTTTTATTGTATACTGAAACTTCCATTGCAACCCTCATTTGGAGAGATTCCTTTCTTAGAAGAAACATTTGTATTAAGAACAATTTATCATAATCTGTTTTATTTATATGTAGTTTTCCTTGAAGTATAATCTTTTACTCAGTTTGCATGCAAACATTCTATAGGGTGGAGGGGTTTTGCTCCCTTTTGTAACTTTTGAAAATTTTGTAACTTTTGCCACTATCCATCTTCCCCACCAAAAGGCAACAGCCACATCCCCTAAGGTTAATTTCAGTATAATTGTTAGCACCTGTAAAGGAGAAGTTGGCCATCTGAGAAAATAGCTACCCTCAAAGGTTATTATTGAATGTGTACAATACTTAGGCTATCTGTTGAAAATTGCCTGATGACCTCCCCTCACCACCATGTTCCAGATAACATTTGCCATTGAGGGAGTTGAATGTGTGCCAAGGCTGAACTACTCTAATGATTAATCATGAGTTTAGAAAGAATTTCCATGAATTCAAACATGTGTACTTTAGCCAATTAGTGATCTCAAACTTCCAGGAGAAAATTGTGAAATGAGGCTTTATTGATAAATTATGTCAGAAATTAGCCTTTTTCTCTATATAGGTTTACAAGCAATTAGGTGGCACAATGGATAGAGCCCTGGGCCTAGAGTCAGAAAAAACTGAGTTCAAATTTGGTGTCAGATACTAGCTAGGTGACCATGGATAAAACACAAAATCTTCAAGATGGCATTGAAGACCTCTAGAATATGGCTCCTATTTCTCATACCAGTCCTATTTCACATAACTCCCCATCATTCTTTTTTAACCAAATTATCCCATTAGCTGTACACCATAAAAGATAATCCATCTCCTATTTTTGTAACATTACATATATGGTTCCCCAGTTCTAGAATGCTCTCTCTGCTTTCCCCTACCTCTTGTAATCCCTAGACAAAGCTTAGATGTAGCCTCCTAATTAAGACTTTTCCCTAATTCCTCTCCCAATTATTAATATTGTCTTCCTCTTGAAACTATTGTGTATTTACTTATGTGGATATATATTGTGTCCCCTAACTAGAATGTTAGCACCTTGAGGGCAAGTGCTTTGCTTACACTAGGCACTTAATAAATGCTTTTTGAAATATTTAATTTGGTTGAATTACAGTTCTTAAAACATTGTGAAGGGCATTGGTTTCAGCAGTGGGGATACAAAGATGAAAATAAAACAGCCTCTGCCTTCAAGGAGTTTTTCTTCTACTGAGATACCATAAGAGATACCATATGTACATGATAAGTAAATACGAAGTAATTTGTGGGTAGCAAGGGAAGAATAGGATCATGGTATAGTAGTAAAAGTGCTTGGATTTGGAGTTGGAAGACAGGTTCAAATCAGCTCCCACTTATCACCTTCTAACTTTGAACAAGTCATTTAATCTCTCTGAGTCTCCTTGTTTCCTTGTCTGGGAAATGAGGAGGTTGGTACAGATAACCTACAATCCCTTCTGGTTCTACATCTTTGACCCTACGACCAATATATTGGGATCAGGAAAGACCTTGTGTAGACTATAGCACCTAAACTAAGCCTTGAAGAAAAGAGGAAGAGAAGAACGGTTATTGTTGTTGTTGACTTGTTTCTGTCACGTCCGACTCTTCATGACCCCCTTTGGGCTTTTCTTGGCAGAGATGCTGGAGTGTTTTGACATTTCCTTCTCCAGCTCATTTTACAGATGAAGAAACTAAGGCAAATAGAGTTAAATTATTTGCCCAGGATCACACGGCTAGTAAGTATGTGATGCCAGATCCGAACATTCAGATGAGCCCTTAATTCTATCCATTGTACCACCTAGCTCCCTAAGGAAGAAGGGAAAAAGCATTTATTAAGTGCCTGCTCTGTGCCAGAAACTGTGCTAAGCACTTTACTTAACCTCTTTCTGCTCAGTTCCCTCAACTATAAAATAAGGATAATAACAGCACCTACTTCCCAGAGGTTGTGAGGATCAAATCAGATATTTGTAAAGCATTTTGTATTTGTAAAAGCTTTTTCTAAAAACCTTTAAACAATATATAAATGCTAGCAACATTACTATTATTCTTCCCAGTGGTTCTCTTGATTTAGCTATCCCTCCTACAGTCATATTATCCAAAAATTTGATAAATATATAAATGCTAGCAACATTACTATTATTCTTCCCAGTGGTTCTCTTGATTTAGCTATCCCTCCTACAGTCATATTATCCAAAATTTTGATAAACAAAGAAGATGGGGAAGGGAAGGGAGATGGAGGAGAGGAAGAGAGAACGTTGGTCCTTAAAGAATTCATTAGTTCTTGTTTTTGTGGACATGAAAATGACCTTGGATTCCTGAAAACCATGTCAACAGAACACAACTCTGGCAGGTCCTAGCAAGCTGTCAAGACTTGAGATGCAGGCCTGGTGCCAGATTCTGTGTGTGTTGCCAGAGGCCCATCCTAGCCAAGCTCAGAGAGGCTTATCATAAGTTTGCCACCACACAATGAAATTTTTATCACAAAACAATCTACTAGGGCATGGATGGAATACAATCTGGATTATTAGTATTGTTGCTATCATCATCATCATCATCATCATCATCATCATCATCATCAACAACAACAACAACAACATTATTACTAACATAAGTATTACTGATTAAAATGAATAGCATTTTTTATCCAAACCTGTGATTTAATCAGTGTGGGGACTTCTCAATGTGGAAACTTCCTCTATTTATGCATATCAGTAACTCATCTATAAGTTATACTCTTAAAGAATTTTCTGGAGGCAATGAAGGTTAAGTTACTGGCTCATGGTCATGCAGCTAGTATGTAACAGAGGCAGAATTTGAACACAGATCTCCCTGCTTCCAAGGCTGATTTTCCATCCACTATATCACACTGCATATCTATAAGAAGATAATTTAGATATTAGTTAATATATAGGAAGTAATATGATTACTACTAACCTCATAATAATTGCTACTATTAACATGTACACCAGGGTGGGGAACCTGTGGCCTTGAGACTACATGTGACCTTCACAGTTTGGATTTAGTCAAAGGGTCACACTTGAAGACCTGCAGAGCCACATGTGGCCTCAAGGCCACATATTTCTCACCCCTGGTGTGCACCATATTAGTAATAAGATGCAGTAAATATGGCTGAAGTAGAAAAGGTCCACATTTTCAAAGATGCTTGAGGCCAGAATACAAAATTCTCTTTGCAGGAGAATTAGGACTTTAATTTCCATGATGCCAAGTGCCCACAACTCATCTCGGGATTGAGATAAGAGACTTTTAGGAGAAACTGGATGAAGAATAGAGGTCACTCCAGGTACCTGGCATGCAGAACAATGAAGACTTCAGAGAATGAATAGTAACAGTAGTGGATTTTTGTTGTTGTTTATCATTAGATTCTATACAGAGAGTCCTAACTGAGACAAAGCAATATTGGAAAGCTTATCAAATAGGGAACAGCTAGAACTGTCATCATGATTGGGACTGATAAGCAATGCTTGATGCTAGCCAAATTGGGGACTGTACCCTAATAGTGGTGACCTGAAATCACACTAGGCATCAATAGCTTTAGTCACTAACTAAATTCAAAGCAGACCAGAACATGTCATAGGCTATTGAGATTTTGGGAATGCCTTCCCTATCAAAGCCAAGAGTCCCAAATTCTCTGGATGTGAAGGAGGAGAAAACTGTACTTGTCTGGAAATATGGCTGATTATTTTCTATTACTCTGTGTGTGTGTGTGTGTGTGTGTGTGTGTGTGTGTGTTGAGTAGTTTTATTGACTTTAGTAATCAATTAATCAATAGAAACTTTTTTATTTAAAATAATAAATGGGCCTCAAACCAAATTCTGGAATGACAGAGCCAACAAAAGATCAGAATGAAACAGTCTTCTAACCCAAGACAAGTTTGGAAAGAGTTATTTGAGACATGGTGAAGGCTGGCCCAGAGCAAACAGGGATGGAACACCAATGTTGGATTAAGTGTTGCTGACAGAAGTAGCAACAGCTTCAGGAGTTCTCAAGCCAGATATGGTAAGAGGACCTGGAAATTGATGAAAAAGAAATTACAGGATACCCCGGTACTAGTATTGGGTTCAGAACCAAACTTTGTTTGGCAACTCCATTGCCTATACTAACTTCTAGGTCATAGGTCAAGGGCAGAGAGAAGTACTTTCAGTCAAGAGGGAATGAAAGCCCTGAGGAACAGTATCACTTCCTGTCTGAAGGGAGGAGAGGACATGAGGAGCAGTACTGATTATAATCCCAAGGGATCAGAGGCTTTTAAGGACCCTTAGAGTGAAAACCAAGAGAGCAATGACCATGCCTTGCCCCAGATCACACCATCTGGGAAGAACCAAAAACATCTAAACCCATAGAACTAGGTCTGAAAACAGCAGTTTGAAAAAGCCTAAGCCTGAGACAGAACCCCTTCTTACACCAGACCAAGAACAAAGCCCAACATTAAGTTCAAAATCAAGAAATAGAGTGGGGAGCCAAAATGGTGGTGTAGAAGTAGGAAAACTCCCTGAGCTCCCCCCATAACCACCTCAAATACCTACAAAATATGACTCTAAACAAACTTTAGAGCTACAAAACCCACAAAGTGACGTAGAGAAATCTCCTGCTAAAGGCAGCCTGGGGGCAGGTGGACAGAAAGGGTCCATCACAGTGTGCTGGGAACAGAGCCCAGCCCATGGTTTTAGCCTCAGAGAGGCACTGACCAGCTACAGCTGGAGGGACTATGGGAGAGTAGGTCACCAGCAGCTGTGGCAATTTACAGAATTTTCAACCTATAAATGCCAAAGACAAAGTAGGAGGTCAGTGGACTTCGGGAATAGGGGGTCCAGAAGTGCAGTTCGGCCTCTGCCCATGGGGCAAGAAGCTGCTGAGGAGACTTAGCCAGCTGCCACGTGGCTGCTTCAGAGCTCCTGGCCTGCAGATCATAGGGGGACCAAGCAACCAGTCTGAGGGGTAAAGCTCTTGCTTTAACCTGCTTGGATCTGGATTGCTATCTAGGGTGGAGGTACTGGGGTGCGTGACCAGGTACCAGAGCAGATAGAGGCTTCAGAGAGGGTACCCAATGGTTCTGGCAGCTGTGAAAACCCCAGTAATTGGGGACAAAGCTTTCCTCACTGGAAGCAGAGTTCTACTGTGGCAAAAAGCTCAAAAGTCAAGTAATTGAGTGGCAACATGAGCAAGCAAAGGAAGCAAAGCAAGCACAGCAATCCAACTTTGGGCTCCTTTTTTGGAGACAAAAAGGATCAAAGCATGGAACAGGAAGAAGACAATGAAGTCAGAACTCTTGCACCAAAAACTTCCAAGAAAAATATGAACTGGTTACAGGCCATAGAGGAGCTTAAGAAGGATTTTGAAAGCCAAATAAGAGAAGTAGAGGAAAAATTGGGAAGAGAAATGAGAATGATGCAAGAAAATCATGAAAAGAGAAGAAAATAACACCTTAAAAAATAGACTAACTCAAATGGCAAAGGAGTTTCAAAAAGCCAATGAGGAGAAGAATGCCTTAAAAAGTAAAATTTGCCAGATGGAAAAAGAATCTCAAAGGCTCACTGAAGAGAATAATTCCTTCAGAATTAGATTGGAGCAAATGGAAGCTAGTGACCTTATGAGAAATCAAGATGCTGTTAAACAGATCCAAACAATGAAAGAATAGAAGGCAATGTGAAATATCTCATTGGAAAAACCACTGACCTAGAAAACAGATCAAGAAGAAACAATTTAAAAATTGTTGGACTACCTGAAAGCCATGATCAAAAAAAATGAACCTAGAAATCATCCTTCAAGAAATTCTCAAGGAAAATTGCCTTGATGTTTTAGAACCAGAGGGCAAAATAGAGGTTGAAAGAATCCACTGATCACCTCTTGAAAAAGATCCCAAAAAGAAAACTCCTAGGAATATTATAGCCAGGTTCCAGAATTCCAGATCAAGGAGAAAACATCACAAGCAGCCAGGAAGAAACAATTTGAATATTATGGAAACACAATCAGGATAACACAGGATCTGGCAGCTTCTACACTGAGGGATCGAAGGGCTTGGAATATGATATTCCAGAAGTCAATACCTGAAAGCCATGATCAAAGAAAGAGGTTAGACATCATATTTCAAGAAATTCTCAGGGAAAACTGTCTCAATATTCTGGAACCAGCAGGTAAAATAAAAACTGAAAGAATCCACCAATCACCACCTCAAAGAGATCCCAAAATGGAAACTCCCAGGAATATTATAATCAAATTCCAGAGCTCCCAGGTCAAAGAGAAAATATTGCAAGCAGCAAAAAATATCATTCAAACACTAAGGAACCACAATCAGGAGCACACAAGATTTTGCAGCTATCAAATTAAAGGATCAGAGGACTTGGAACATGATAGTCTGGAAAGCAAAAGAGCTGGGATTATAGTCAAGAATAATGTACCCAGCAAAAGTGAATATAATCCTTCAAAAAATGGATATTTAATTAAATAGAAGACTTTCAGATGTTCCTAATGAAACAAAAAACAGAACTGAAAGAAAATTTCACTTTCAAATACAAGACCCCAGAGAAACATAAAAAGCAATGATAAGTAGGATGGTTCCAGAAAACCTGGGGTAAACATATGAACTCAAGCAAAGTGAAGTGAGTAAAACCAGAACACTGAACAAAGTAACAGCAATACTGTAAGGATGATCAACTATGAGACACTTAGCTACTCTTATTAAAACAATGATCCAAGACAATTCCAAAGGACCCATGATGAAAAATGCTATCCATCTCCAGAGAGAACTGATGAATATTGAATGCAGACTGAAGCATATTGTTTTATTTTCTTTACTTTTATTGTTTTACTTTGTATTTTCTTTTACAACAAGGCTAATATGGAAATATATTTTGCATGACCTCACATGTTTAATTGAAATCAAATTGCTTGCCTTCTCAAGGAGGGGGAAAGGGTAGAAGGGAGATGGGGAATTTGGAATTCAAAATTTTTAATGATTGTTAAAAAATTTACATATAATTAGGAAAAATTTAATAAAATGAATAAAAACAAGTTTATAAAAAAGATAAATTACTAAAATGGGTAAAATATATTGTTAATAATTTGGGAGTTATTACTCTTCTTTTTAATTGCTTTGCAAAATTTATTTTTATGTTAGACTCTTTTAAAAATATTTTATTTATTTATTTTTAACATTTATTATTTTTAATTTTGAGTTCCAAAATTCTCCCTCTCTCTAACTCCTCCCCCACCCATTGGGAAGGCTAGAAAAATGAAATAAAAAAAAATCAATCTGCACTCAGAGGTCCTTAGTTCTCCCTCTGGAGATGGACAGTAGTGTTCTTCATGAGCCCTTTGGAATTGTATTGATCAAAGTACCTAGGTCTTTCATAGTTTCTATTATTTTATTGTTAATTCCTGTTAATTACCAATTAACCAGCTAAATGGTTTTATTCTTTTTATGCTATTCTTGCAGAAGTCCATTAGCATGGTGATCAACTGATTACTTAGGCCTGAGTTAACTTACAAATTCTAAGTTTTCTAACTATGAAGGGGGAAAAGTGATTCAGAGACATAAATACCTCTCAAAATCCCCCATAATTTGAACCTGGGATCATAAGGGTCCATAGCTGTTGGGACAACAGGCTACAAATATAATTGCCACAAATATCATTATTAAAAAGTGCTTTCTTCACAGCAAATTATGAAGTAGATAATACAAATATTATTGTCCCTATTTTATAAGAAACACTCATAAAATACACTGTACTTCACTTTGACAAAGACAGAACCAGCGTTTTATCTATGAAGAGTACTAGGAGCCTGGCTGGAGGTAGATTGCCATATTTGAGTATGCCACTAGGTGGCAAACTAGGTTCGTTGCCCCAGCTCACTCCTTTCAAGCCTGTGAGTCTAGAATTCCACACTGGTGTAGTGGGATTTAGATGGTTCCTTAACTCTCCGTCTTCTTTTTAGTGGCAAGGTTCAGGTTCTGTCTTATCTAGTCAAAGATATGAAATTTCAATATTTCCAACAATAATTCATAATTTATCAAAATGACTTGCACTCCCAGTTGCATTGAATTTCTAATCTTCTCAATATTGCATGACCAGAAAAAAAAAAACTGCTGGTTTACATATGGATTCAATGTTGACTTACTAAAGCAGAAATAAGTTTAAACAAATCACTTTGATTTTTTTCCATAGCAGTAACTAACTGCTCCCTGTAGGATCCAAAATATCAACTACATCACTCTAGCTAACAGCCTCAACTCTTCCCCTCAATAGTACCTTGACCTCTACCTCTGGAACCACTCTGGGCTCTCTAATTGGTGAGCTTTTCCCTTATCTTGGCTGGAACCACGTCTCCCTGCGTTAGCTCTCAGACATTTCCATACTACACTTTCTTGTACATATGTCTCCATTCTCCCTATTAGAATGTATGATCTTTGAGGGTAGAAACTGCCTGCTTTTATTTGTATCCTGAACACTTAGCACAGTGACTTTCACATAATAAGCACTTTTAGTAAATACTTTGTCTAAACACTAATCTGTGGTTAGTGTTTCCACAGGTGCCCCCACGGACTATATTGGTAAAAGGATTATCTTTCCATCATTTGAGGGCTTAAAGGTCAAAGGAGTTATGTGGAATTCTAGGCTCACCAATAATCATCTCACACAGTCTTTCTCTGAAGTGGAAAAACTGTAGGAACGAGACTGGCTTCCCAGCCAATCACTAAGCAAAGCCTAGAGTCAACAGAAGTCAAAAGTGGACTCAGTCAGAGGCTTTGTGGTCAGGAGAATCATTACCTATTGTTGCTAAAGGGTCCAAGCAGTCCTCCAGTCAACCAGACTAATCTGCCTTCTCTACAAATCTATGCTACTACCTATACTACAAAATTATTCTCAAAAAGTGAGAAAGAAAGCACTCTACGAAACTCCTTTTATGAAACAAATCTTAAATCAGGGAAGGAAGAAAGAACTACAAACAATAACACTAATGGATGTTGATTTAAAATGTTCAAATAAAATCCTATCAGATAGCAATTTATTAAAGAAATAATTAAGTATTACCAAATTGGATTTATGTCAGGGATACAAAAATGGTTCAACATTATGAAGACAAAATCATATTCAAAACAAAAACATCTAAAACTATATGATTATCTCAATATATACAGAAAACACATTTGACAAGTATAATACCCATTTATACTTTTAAAAACCTGCAAAGTATAGCCATAGATGTATCTTTTTTAAAAATATGGTCTAAAATATCTATCTAAAACTAAAAGCAAGCATCATTTGCAATGGGGATACACCAGAAGCCTTCTTGGTAAATAAAGGAATAAAGCAAGGATATTTTCTCTCCCTAGTATTATTTGATACAATTCTAAAAATGCCAGCAATAGTAAAAAGACAATGAAATTAAAAGTACGAACACAGGAAAAAAGTAGAAAAAACTATCCCTGTTTACCAATAATATGATGGTTTATTTAGAGAATCTTAGATAATCTACAAAGTACCTAACTGAGACAATAGTGTTAGCAAAATTGTAAGCTGTAAGATAAAAAACAATAATATTTCTACACAGCAAAATCCAAACAATAACCAAATGAGAACTATCTTTTTTTTTTTTTGCTTTTTGGAGGGCAGTTGGGGTTAAGTGATTTGCCCAAAGTCACACAGCTAGTAAGTGTATTAAGTGTCTGAGGCCGGATTTGAACTCAGGTCCTCCTGATTCCAGGGTCAATGCTCTATTCACTGTGCCACCTAGCCACCCCAAGAACTATCTTTCAGCTAACTACAAAATATATAAAATACTGGGAGTCAGTATACTGCAGCACATTTGATACTTAGATTCAGTTACAAAATACTTCTTAAGGAAATAAAGAACTTAAATAGCTAGAGGAATATTTAGTATTTGTGATTGGATCATACCAAAACAATAAAAATTGCAGGACTACCAAAGATAATGTACAGACAGTGCTATGCCAATCAAACTGCCAAAGGATTCCTTACAAAGACAGGCAAAATTCATATCATAACAAAATATCTAGCACATCAAGGGAAGAAGTGAAGAAGGGTAGGAATTAAGGAAGAATAACACTTCCAGTCTTTAAACTATAATATAAAGCAGCAATCATCAGAGTGAACCACTTATTTAAGTTAAGAAACAGAACATTTGTTCAATAGAAAAGATTTAAAAGGTAAGATTCAGGAATAACTAAACAATAACATAGCATTCAATAAGCCCCAAAATGTGAATTACCAAGAAAGAACTCCCTATTTGATAAGAACTTCTGGAGAAAATAGAAAACAGTCTGGGAGAAATTAGACTTTGAAAAATATTTTACTCCTATCCACAATAAATTCAAAATGGATATGTGACCTGAACAGCAAATATCATTATGAAAGAAAGAAAGAAAGAAAGGGAGGAAGGAAGGAAGGAAGAAAGAAAGAAAGAAAGAAAGAAAGAAAGAAAGAAAGAAAGAAAGAAAGAAAGAAAGAAAGAAAGAAAGAAAGAAAGAAAGAAAGAAAAGGAAGGAAGAAAAGAATGAAAGAAAGAGAGAGAAAGAAAGAAGCAGATCCTATATGGGTAGAAAATTAATTTTTAACCAAAAAGAGTTGATACAATTACAAAAAAGTAGAGGATAAAGCTAAAGAAGAAAGAAGAGTTAAGAATAATGCCCTGCTCATTATGCAAATGAAGGCTAAAATGTCCATATCCTTTAACCCAAAGGTTCCACTGCTAGGCAAACTCCCCAAAGAAGTCATTGACTCAAAAAAGAATGGCTCCATATATACCTAAAGATATCAAAGATACTGATTTAAAAATCTACTTTAAATACAAATCTGTCCCACATCTCTGTGTGTCTCCCTCTGGTTCCTCTTCCATAAATCAGGTCACTATTCCTTCTTTACTTCCTTCTCTTGGAATATTGATTTCTTTCAAGATTCAAATCAAATATTACTTCCCTTCGTGTGGCCTTTGCTCAATCCTCCAGCTGCTAGTTTCCCTTCTAATATGTCCTTGAATTTGCTTAATAAGGGGAGGCTAGGTGGCGCAGTGAGTAGAGTGTTGGCCCTGGAGTCAGAAGGACCTGAGTTCAGATGTGGCTTCAGACACTTAACGCACACACAAACAAAAACCTAGCCATGTGACCGTGGGCAAGTTACTTAACCCCAATTGCCCTCCAAAAAGCAAAAAAAAAAAAAAAAAAAAGAATTTGCTTAATATGTGTATAGTAAAACGCTTGAGGGCCTTATTCCAATTCATACTCATACTAGTAAGTCTCATATCCAGATGGTGGCTGGCTACATATTTCAGTTTCTAGGGATAACTGAGGAGTTAAGAAATGTCTTTCTAATACTATCAACTCATGCCCCTATGCCAGTGTGTTCTCCAAAATATCAGTTACCAGTGACTACTGCCCCATTATCATTTACCCTGTTAGCATCGATTAGCTTTTACAATAAGATATTTATTGAACAGATGTAGAAAGAACCAAAGCAGATATACTTCCCAATTATGAGACTATTCCAATAATACAGTTAAAAGGTGATAAGGCCTGAGATAATATCATGACCTTGTGAGTATAGAGAATCAAGAGGATAATGCCAAGGTCATTATGAACCTGAGAGACTGGAAAAATGGTGTCACCTTCAATAGAAATAGGAAACTTTTAAGCATTCATAGGCACAAAAATACTTATAACTGTTTTTTTTTGTGGTAGTAAAAAATTAGAAACTGTGGGGATGCCCTTCAGCTTGAGAATGACTGAACAAACTGTGGTATGTGATTTGTAATGAAATACTACTGTTCTGTAAGAAATGATGAGAGGGATCATTTCAGAAAAACCTAGGAAGATTTACATGAACTGATGCAAAGTGAACAAACAGAATGAGGAGAACATTGTATATAGTAATAGTAATATTATAATGATGATCAACTGTGAAAGACTTAGCTACTCTATCAATACAGTGATCCACAATGATTCCAGAGGACTCATGATGAAAAATGCTATCCACTTCCAGTAAGAGAATGGATAAACTCTGAGTGAAAATTAAAGTATATATTTTTTACTTTACTTTATTTATTTACTTTATTTTGTCTTGTTTTTTTTTTCTTGCAACATGGCTAATGTGGAAATATGTTTTGCAATACTGCATATGTATAATGTGTATTATTTTTCTATCCTTCTCAGTGAGGGGGAGGAGGGAAGATAGGGAGGAAGGACAGAGAATTTAGAACTGAAAATAAAAATTTTAAATAAGTAAATTAAATTATTTTTTAAAAGGAAAGTTATAAAGCATTTGGAAAAAAAAGTAAAGTTCGTAAGAAGAACTGGTTTGGGGCAGAGGGTGGGAGAAAATAAGTTCTGTATTAGACATATTGAATTTAAGATGTGTCCAAGTCATACAGTTTAAAATGTCCAATGAGGGGAAAGACTGGGGCTTAATTTATAGATCTTGGAGTAAACTATATATTAGTTAAACCATGCAAACTTACGAGGTCACCAAGAGGGAGATTGTATAGGGAAAAGAGAGCTTAGGTCAGAAATCTGGGAAGCCCCCACAAATACAGGGCATGATCTAGATGAAGATCCAGAAAAGGTGAATAAGAAGGACAGATAGGAAGAGAAAGAAGAGAGAGTAATATCACAAAATCCCAGAGAGGAAAGAATGTCTAGGAAGAAAGGGTTGAATCAAATGCCACAGAAGGGTCAATAAGGGTGAGTCCTGAGAAATTATTATCAGATTTGGCAATTAAGAAATCTTTGAGGAGCGACTAGGTGGTGCAGTGAGTAGAGCGTCGGCCCTGGAGTCAGAAGGACCTGAGTTCGGATCCGGCCTCAGACACTTAACGAACACACAAATAAAAAAAAAAATCTAGCCGTGTGGCCTTGGGCAAGTTACTTAACCCCAATTGCCCTCCAAAAAAAAAAGAAAGAAAGAAATCTTTGAGGGGGCAGAGCCAAGATGATGGAGTAAAAGCAGGAACTTGCTTCAGCTCCTGTTCCAACCACCTCCAATACTGGTAAAAAAAAATGATTCTAAACAAATTTTAGAGCTACAGAACCCACAAAGTGACAGAGAGAAACAAATCTCCCACTGAAGGCAGCCTGGCAGGCTAACAGAAAGGGTCTATCCCACCAGACTGGTAACCAAGTGCAGTCCCAAATGAGCCGTCTGGGCCCACATCCAGGGCAGCCCTGACCAGCAGCACAGACCAGCCAGAGCAGACTTCAGGAGGGTGAATTACTGGCAGCTGTGGTGGTTTCTAGACTTTTCAACCCATAAACACCAAAGAGAAAGTAAAAGGTCATTGGGGTACTCTATTGGAACTGAGTGATAGAAGAGCACAGTCTGGCCTCTGTCCCAGGAGCAAGAGGTGGTGGAGGTGCTGCAGCTACTGCTGCATGGCTGCCTCCCAAGCTCCTAGCCTGCAGATCATAGGGGGACCAAGTGACCATTCAGAGGGTAATCACTCTTGCTTTGACCTACTTGGATCTGGGTTGCAGTCTTAGGTGGTAGTCCTTGGGTGTGTGGCCAATGTGCCAGAGCTTATGGTGGCTTTAAAGAGGGTGCCCTCCTCATAGCTCTGGCAACTGTGAAAACCCCAGAGGTTTGGGACACAGCTCTCTCCACTCTGGAAGCAAAGTTCTACTGTGGCAAACAGCTCAAAAGTCAAGTAATTGACTGGCAAGATGAGCAAGCAGAGGAAGTGAAATCAGACCATAGAATCCTTTTTTGGGGGACAAAAAGGATAAAAACTTGGAACAAGAAGAAAAGAACAAAGTCATAACTCCTGCATCAAAAGCTTCCAAGAAAAATATGAATAGGCCATGGAGGAGCTCAAGAAGGATTTTGAAAATCAAGAGAAGTAGAGGAAAAATTGGGAAGAGAAATGAGAATGATGGAAGAAAACCATGAAAAGCAAGTCAACAGCCTGCTAAAGGAGACCCAGAAAAATAATGAAGAAAATAACACCTTAAAAAATAGACAAGGGCAGGGTAGCTAGGTGGTGCAGTGAATAGAGTACCAGCCCTGGAGTCAGGAGGACCTGAGTTCAAATCCAGCCTTAGACACTCAACACAAAAACTAGCTGTGTGACCTTGGGCAAGTCACAACCCCAATTTCCCTCCAAAAAGCAAAAAAAAAATAGACTAGGGGCAGCCAGGTGGTGAATAGAGCACTAGCCCTGGAATCAGGAGGACCTGAGTTCAAATCCAGCCTCAGGCACTTAACACTTACCAATCATGTGACCTTAGGCAAGTCACTTAACCCCAATTGCCCTGCCTTTCCCCCTATGAAAAGCAAAAAAAAAAAAAAAAAAAGACCAATTTAAATGGTGAAAGAGGCCCAAAAAGCCAACGAGGACAAAAATGCCTTTGAAAATTAATTGGCCAGGGGCGGAGCCAAGATGGCGGAGTAGAAACAGCTCTTCCAAGCCTCTCTGCCCCCAGATTCTCCACAAACTATGTAAAAAAGGACTCTGAAAATCTTCTGGAGCCCCAGCACCCACAGAACGACACAGAGAAGCTAACCTCCCGCTGAGGACAGCCCAGCACCCTGCAGGAAGGACCAGCGCAGTGGTCTGGGAGCCAGCAGCGCGCAGAGCGCAGGAGCCGAGCCGAGCCCAGGTCCACGTGAGCCGAGGTTTTAGCCCCAGGGCGGCAGGGCCAGCAGCCGGCTGGAGGAACCCCAGAACACCAGGAACTGTGGAGACGCCAGAATTATCAACATAGACTTGCCTAGGACAAAGTAAGAGGTTAGTGTCCTATGGACTTTGGGACCTGTATTTGGGGAATGCGTCAGCTCCCTCCCCTGGGGGCTAGAAGCTGCTGAGGAGACACACCACTGTGTAGTTTTCAGAGGCATTTCCGGCTCCCAGCCTACAAATCGTGGGGAGATCCAGCGATCAGTCTTGGGGGGTAATCGCTCTTGCTTTAACCTCCCTGGATCTGGATTGTGATCTAGGGTGGAAGTTGTGGGTGGGTTTACAGCTTGCCAGAAACGGAAGTTGCCCCCCACACGTTCGGGACGAAAATTCCTCTAGCTGGCCTTAAAGCCATAGTGTGGCAACAAGCCCAAAAGTCAAGCAATTAAGTGGCAACATGCCAAGGCAAAGGAAACAGAAAAATGCAACCCTAGACTCCTATTTTGGGGGCATAGAGCAGGAAAAGGACTGTGAAGTCAGAAGTCCTGCTCCAAAAGCCCCAGGGGAAAACATGAGCGGGTTGCAGGCCATAGAGGACCTTAAGAAGGACTTTAAAAATCAAATAAGAGAAGTGGAGGAAAAATTAGAAAGAGAAATGAGAAGGATGCAGGAAAAGTATGAAATGAGGGTCAACAGCCTGACTGAGGAAAACAACACCTTAAAAAATAGACTAGCTCAAATGGCAAAGGAGGCCCAAAAGGGCAATGAGGAGAAGAATGCCTTAAAAAGTCGAATTTGCCAGATGGAAAAAGAATCTCAAAAGTTCACTGAGGAGATTCATTCCTTCAGAGTTAGACTGGAGCAAATGGAAGCTAATGACTTTATGAGAAATCAAGATGCTGTTAAGCAGATCCAAACAAATGAAAGATTAGAAGGCAATGTGAAATATCTCATGGGAAAAACCACTGACCTGGAAAATAGATCCAGGAGAGACAATTTAAAAATTATTGGACTACCTGAAAGCCATGATCAAAGAAAGAACCTAGAAATCACCCTTCAAGAAATTCTCAAGGAAAACTGCCCTGATGTTTTAGATCCAGAGGGCAAAATAGAGGTTGAAAGAATCCACCGATCACCTCCTGAAAAAGATCCCAAAAAGAAAACTCCCAGGAATATTATAGCCAGGTTCCAGAATCCCCAGATCAAGGAGAAAATACTACAAGCAGCCAGGAAGAAACAATTTCAATATTGTGGAAACACAATCAGAATAGCCCAGGACCTGGCAGCTTCTACACTGAGGGATCGAAGGGCATGGAATATGATATTCCAGAGGGCAAAAGAACTCGGAATGAACCCAAGGGTCACCTACCCAACAAAACTGAGTATTTTGTTTCAGGGGAAAATATGGTCATTCAGTGGAATAGAGGACTTTCAAGCATTCTTGAGGAAAAAAACAGAATTGAATAGAAAATTTGACACCCAGACACAAGAAGGAAGAGATGCCTGAGAAGGTAATCAGGAAAAGAAATCAAAAGGAACTTATCAAAGTTGAACTATTTACATTCCTATATGGAAAAGCAATATCTGTGACTGATGATATCTTTCCCACTATGAAAATAATGGAAGAAGGGGGTGTGGTCATACGAATACATATGTGAATGTGTGTGTAAAAAATAAAAAAAAAAAAAAAAGAAAATTAATTGGCCAGATGGAAAAGGAATTTCAAAAGCTCACTGAAGAGAATAAATCCTTCTAAATTAGATTGGAGCAAATGGAAGCTAATTACTTTATGAGAAATCAAGATACTATAAAACAGATCCAAACAAATGAAAAAATAGAAGACAGTGTGAAATATCTCATTGGAAAAACTACTAGTCTAGAAAATAGATCCAAGATAAAGAATTTAAAAATTACTGGACTACTTGAAAACCATGGTCAATAAAAGAGCCTAGAAATCATCCTTCAAGAAATTCTCAAGGAAAATTGCCCTGATATTCTAGAACCAGAGGGCAAAAGAGAAATTAAAAGAATTCACTGATTGCTTCTTTAAAAAGATCCCAAAAGACCCATATGTACAAAAATATTTATAGCAGCTCTTTTCATGGTTGCAAAGAATTGGAAATTAAAGGGGTGCCCATCAATTGGGGAATGGCTAAACGAGTTGTGGTATATGAATGTAATGGAATATTATTGTGCTATAAGAAACGAGGAGACGGTTTTCATATTTACCTGGAGAGGCTTATACAAACTGATGCTGAGTGAGAAGAGTAGAATCAGGAGAAATTTGTATACAATCACAGACACAACATATGTGTGATGACCAACTATGACAGACTGGACTCTTTTCAGCAATGCAGTGATATAAGTCAATCCCAAAAGACTCATGAAGGAGAGAAATGCAACATCCAGAGAAATAACTAGAAAGAACTGAGCTTGAATCCTGATGGAAGCAAACTAATTGATCTTTTTCTTTTCATTATTTGGTTTTATTTCTTCTTTACCATTTCCCATCCCACCTAGTACAATACACCTTTGTAATTGGACTAATGTCTAATATGAAAGTATTTGCAGATCCTATACTGGACTATATGTTGTCATGGGGGGTGGGGGGAAGGAGGGAAAGGAAATTTGAAAATCAAGGAACTATGGAATTGAATCTTGTTAAAACTAAACTAATAAATTGATTTTTAAAAAGAGAGAGGGGAAAAAAAAGGAAAACACCCCAAAAAGAAAACTCGAAGGAATGTTATAGCCAAATTCCAGCGTTCCTAAGTCAAGGAGAAAATTTTACAAGTAGTCAGGAAGAAACAATTTGAGTATTTTGGAAACACAATCAGGATAACACAAGATCTATCAACTTCTACATTAAGGCATCAAAGAGCTTGGAATATGATATTCTGGAGGTCAAAGGAGCTAGGATTAAAACCAAGAATCACCTACCCAGCAAAACTGAGTAAAATGTTTCAAGGAAAAATATGGTCAGTCAATGAAATAGAGGACTTTCAAGTATTCTGGATGAAAAAACCAGAGCTGAACAGGATGAGTTGAATATGAAGGGATGATATCTAAAAAATAAAATTAAGAGATGAGAGAGGAATATATTGGAAGAAGGAGAAAGGGAGAGATAGAATAGGGTAAATTATCTCATATAAAATAGGCAAGAGAAAACTGTTACAATGGAGGGGAAGAACAGGAAGGTGAAAGGGAATGAGTCAACCTTATTCTCATTGAATTTAATTTAAGGAGGGAATAATATACACACTCAATTGGGTATCTTACCCTATAGGAAAGTAGGGGGGAAGGGGATAAGAGGGGGGGATGATAGAAGGGAGGGCAGATTGGGGGAGAGACTAGTTAGAAGCACACACTTTTGAAAAGGGACAGGGTCAAAGTAGAAAGTTGAATAAGTGGGGGGCAGGATAGGATGGAGTGAAATATAGTTAGTCTTTCACAATATAACTACTATGGAAATGTTTTGCATAACTACACATATACAATCTATATTGAATTGCTTGTCTTCCCAGTGGGGGTGGGTAAGGAGGAAAGAAGGAAAAGAATATAGAAATCAAAGTTCTAAAAACAAATGTTAAAAAAATGTAATTCGTCTTTTTACATATAACTGGGAAATAAGATATACCGGCACTGGGATATAGAAATCCATCTTGCCCTACTAGAAAGTTGGGGGGTAGAGGAGGGGAGCATATAAGAGAGAACAGATTGGGAGAAGGGGTATTCAGTAGGCTCGCTATATTGGGGTGAGGGTAGGGGAAAGATGGGGAGAAAATTTGTAACTCAAAATATTGTGGAAATGAATGTTGAAAACTAAAACTAAATAAATAATTTAAAAAGAGAGAGAAAAAAAGAAATCTTTGATAACTTTGGTAAGATCAGATTTGACCTGAAGGCAGACTTCCCAGAGTACCTGTGACTCAGCCTATACAAAGAAGTTCGTGGGCAGGAGAGTGTAGGAGGCAATTGAGGCGGAAGGAGCCATAGATGCAAGGTCATGAAGAGCAGATAGGAAATAATTGACTTTAATAAGTCCTGAACCAGGGAGGTGAGGAAAATCTGAACAGATGTTCCTACTCAGGTCAGAGAGGGATATGGGACTCTCCTTTCCCACTTACCAGAGAGGGTCAAATATATTATGAGTTATTTACTCACTTTAAACTTCCGGCTTCTCTTTGTGCTTGGAAAGCATTAACCTTTGTTCTAAATATTTACTTAGTTTCTTAAGTAAATGTGATAAAACTCTAGATGTACATTGCGTCTTAGTTCATCCTTCTAGATACAGATCAGAAGAGGGTGAGACAGGGAACAAATTCACATTTTCAGAGAAGTATGTTGCCTACTAGAGTTAGGGTTAGGGTTTAGAGATACGAAGACAAAGTAGGAAAACCAGTAATGAATTGAATAAGCCTAATAAAGAATCCAAAAACTTCGGGTATATCCTTGAAATAAAAAATGCAGACTGATAAGCACCCTAGACTAGTAGAGAACAAAGTATAGGCATTTTTAACTTCCCTTCTCCCCCAAGGGCTGACAAATGGCAAAACAATTTTTTTAAAAGAAATTCACATCCCCCAAGAAAAGAGAAAGAATGAGCTGATTGGAAAGAGAAAGCCATACCCCTGCAGGGGAGTGAGCTGCTAGAGACATTCAATCCACATGGAGGGAGGGGGAACAATCTGTCCAGAAATACTTCATCAAACAGGTCTTTTAGCTCAGAGATGATTTGATAGTTCAGCTTGCCTTGCTTGCCAGTGCCACCTAGGGCTTGCACATCTCATTTGATCCTCACCACAGCCTTTTGAGGTAAGTACAAACACCATCATCCCTCTTTTTACAAATGAGGAAACAAACTGGGTAGTTAAGCAACTTGCCTATAGACACATAGAAGGTAAGCACCCAGGGGGGCGGAGCCAAGATGGCGGAGTAGAAACAGCATTTCCAATGTGCTCTGCCCCACACAAATTTCAAACAATGTGAAAGGGAGCTCCTAACAACTTCTGGAGCCCCGGCACCCACAGAACAGCACAGAGAAGCTAACCTCCTGCTGAGGACAGCCCAGCAGCTCTGCAGGGAGCAGCCAGCACAGCGCTCTGAGAGCAGGCAGCCCAGTGTGCTGGGAACCAACAGTGCAGCCCGCAGAGCCGAGCCCAGGTCCGCGGTTTTAGCCCCAGGGCAGCCAGGCCTTCAGCCAGCTGGTGGAACCCCAGAACACCAGCAATTGTGGCGATTCCAGAATTATCAGCACAGATATGCCTAGGACAAAGTGAGAGGTTAGTGCCCTATGGACTTTGGGACCAGTATTGGGGAACACATGGCTTCCTCCCCTGGGGGCAAAAAGCTGCTGAAGAAACTGCTGCACAGAAGCCATTTTGCAGCATCAGCAGTGGCTCTAGCTCCTGGTCTGCAAACTGTAGGAAGATCCAGCAATCAGTCTGGGGGTTAATCGCTTTTGCTTTAAACTGCCTAGATCTGGATTGTGGTCTGGGGGGGAAGTTTGGGGTGGGTATCCAACTTGCCAGAGTGGGTGGAGGCTTTACAGAGGCCACCCAACTGGCAGAAGTTGTGAAGACCCCACGCTTGGGCGGAAGCTCCCCTGTCTGGTGGCAGAGTCCTACTGTGGCAACAAGCCCCAAAATCAAGTAATTAAGTGGCAATATGCCTAGGCAAATGAAACAAAATAAACAGAAAAGTTCAACATTGGACTTCTATTTTAGGGGCAAAGAGGCTCAAAGCATGGAGGAGGACTGTGAGGTCAGAACTCCTGCACCAAAGCCCCAAATGAAAATACAAGCTGGCTACAGGCCATAGAGGACCTTAAGAAGCAGATAAGAGAAGTGGGGGAAAATTTGGGAAGAGAAATGAAAAAGATGCAAGAAAAGTATGAAATGACAGTCAACAGCCTGACTGAGGAAAATAACACCTTTAAAAATAGACTAACTCAAATGGCAAAAGAGGCTCAGAAAGGCAATGAGGAGAAGAATGCCTTAAAAAGTCGAATTTGCCAGATGGAAAAGAATCTCAAAAGCTCACTGAGGAGATTCATTCCTTCAGAGTTAGACTGGAGCAAATGGAAGCTAGTGACTTTATGAGAAATCAAGATACTATTAAACAGATCCAAACAAATGAAAAAATAGAAGGCAATGTGAAATATCTCATTAGAAAAACCACTGACCTGGAAAATAGATCCAGGAGAGATAATTTAAAAATTATTGGACTACCTGAAAGCCATGATCAAAGAAAGAACCTAGAAATCATCCTTAAAGAAATTCTCAAGGAAAATTGCCCTGATGTTTTAGACCCAGAGGGCAAAATAGAGGTTGAAAGAATCCACAGATCACCTCCTGAAAAAGATCCCAAAAAGAAAACTCCCAGGAATATTATAGGCAGGTTCCAGAATCCCCAGATCAAGGAGAAAATACTCCAAACAGCCAGGAAGAAACAATTTCAATATTGTGGAAACACAATCAGAATAGCCCAGGACCTGGCAGCTTCTACACTGAGGG
This sequence comes from Gymnobelideus leadbeateri, assembly GCA_011680675.1. Taxonomy (NCBI): domain Eukaryota; kingdom Metazoa; phylum Chordata; class Mammalia; order Diprotodontia; family Petauridae; genus Gymnobelideus; species Gymnobelideus leadbeateri. Next base: position 167,602 of record WOXC01006136.1, read on the forward strand.
ATCGAAGGGCATGGAATATGATATTCCAGAGGGCAAAAGAACTGGGAATGAACCCAAAGGTCACCTACCCAGCAAAACTGAGTATCTTATTTCAGGGGAAAATATGGTCATTCAGTGGAATAGAGGACTTTCAAGCATTCTTGATGAAAAAACCAGAGTTGAATAGAAAATTTTACATTCAGACACAAGAAGCAAGAGATGCTTGAGAAGGCAATCAAGGAAAAGAAATCAAAAGGAACTTATCAAAGTTGGACTATTTACAGTCCTACATGGAAAAACAATAACTGTGCTTGATGAAACCTTTCTCATTATGAAAATAATTGAAGAAGGGTACATGGCATATGTTCACAGGTATACATGGATAGAGGGCACAGGTTGAATTTGATGGGAAGGGATGATTATTATCTTTTTTTTGGAGGGCAATTGGCGTTGGGTGACTTGCCCAGGTTCACACGGCTGGGTTTTTGTTTGTGTGTTGGGTGTCTGGGGCCGGATCCGAGCTCGGGTCCTTCTGGCTCCGGGGCTGGCTCTCTGCTCACTGCGCCACCTAGCCGCCCCAAGGAAGGGATCATTCTTAAGGGGTGAAGTCAAGAGGTGAAAGAGGAAAGTGGCAAGAGGAGATGGAGAGAGACAGGGTAGGGCAAACTATCTCATGTAGAAGAGGCAAGGGGAAGTAGTTGCAGGGAGGGGAAGAACAGGAAGGCAAAAAGGCAAAAGCATATTCTCATTGAAGTTGGCTCAAGGAGAGAATCACATACATACTAAATGGAATATCTTACCTCACTCACTCTCCTGAGTAGGGGAAAGGGGGATTGAGAGGGGGGATGATGGAGGAGAGGGCATTCTGGGGAGAGGGGAGGTTAGAAGTACCCACTATCAGAGAAGGACAGGATCAAAGTAGGGAATGGACCAGGTGGGAGGTGAGACAGGTGGGAGGGAAATATAAGCAGTCTTTTACAATATATCTACTATGGTAATGTTTTGCATAGATATGCATGTACAACACATACTGAATTGCTTATCTTCTCAGAGGGAGTAGGTGACAAGGGAGAAGGGGAATGGATCTGAAAATCGAAGTTTTAAAATTAAATGTTTCATAAGATGTCCAGGCAGTGGGGCTCAGAGATCCACCTTGCCCTAATGGCAAAGTCGAAGGGGGTATGGGAGAAGATATGGGAAAGAGCAGATTGGATGAGGGGATATCTAGTGGGACTGCTATTCTGGGGTGGTGGGTAGGGAAAAAATGGGGGAAAAATGTAACTCATAATCTGGTGGAAATGAATGATGTAAACCAGAAGTTAATAAAGCATTTGTTTAATCAAAAAAAAAATTTTTTTTAATTAAAAAAAAATAAAAAAATATCTGTTGGATGGGAAAAAAAAAAAGAAAATGAGCACCCACGCATAAATAATAATGACTAGCCGTGTAACCTTGAGCAAGTTACTTAACCCCAATTGCTTTAAAAAAAAAAAGTTTTTTCATGCAACTGGGAAATAGAATATACAGGCACTGGGGTATAGACATTCATCTTGCCCTATTAGAAAGTTAGGAGGGGGGTGGGAGAGAGCAGGTATAAGAAAGAGCAGATTGGGGGAAAGGGTATTCAGTAGGCTTGCTATATGGGGTGGGGGGAGTAGGGGAAAGACAGGGAGAAAATTTGAAATTCAAAATATTGTGGAAATGAATGTTGAAAACTAAAAATAAATTTAAAAAAGGAAAAGAAAAAAAAAAAGAAGGTAAGCACCCAGAGCAGAAAACTAGCCATCTCCTTCCAAATCTGGGGCACTTTCTATTACTCCATGCCTCTCACATATCTTGTTCTTACAGAAGACAGGTAGAAGCAGCCCTACAAAGCTTTATGTATGAATGAAATAATTCTTTCCTATTGACTGACATCATTTCACAGATATATTCCTACCAGCAGAAAAGTTGGCCCCAACATTTTTTTTAAATCCTGATAATATAACATGCCTTTAGATCACATTATTAAAGGAGAAAATTTATAAAGTATGTATAATGGGATTCAGTATATTAAATACTCTACTGAAAAATACAATACTAGCTTAACAGAAATTATAGGAATCTTTTCTGAGAACTTAGAAGCCTCATCTTTCTGGAGGACAATTGAGAGGGTATTCCCACTCCCATTTTCCTTATCTGTAAAATAAGCATAATAATAGCACCTCCCTTTCAGGGTTGTTACAAGAAGGGAATGAGATAATATTTGTAAAGTGCTCACTATAGTGCCTTGAATATAGTAAGCACTATAGAAATATTAGTTATTGTTACTATGTTTATTGCTTTGAACACAACTTCTTCTTCTAATGTAGTTCTCACAATTACATCTTTTACTTTCCTAAAATTTTCAGTACATATATAGAAGTTACAGTAGAAATGCAATGCTGTGTTGGAGTTGACAGCAAGTGTGTAGTCTCTTTAATAGTATAGTCTATGAGCTAAAATGACACAACCCAAGACTTCTACAGACTATCCCAAGTTCCAGGTATTTATTGGATCATACTATTAAATACTATGCTCTATATCTAGGGTTCCTCATCAAACATCCCCACTGGGATGGTACTCTAATAAATGTAGATGTTAACATTTGGTCAGATTTCAAGTTAATAGTTAAATAAAATTTTTAGACTACTAAAGTCAGACAAGCAGTTTGGTAAAGTGGCTAGAGAACCAGCTTCAGAGTTAGCAAGACATGGATTCAAGACCTGACTTTGACACTAATGGCTATGTGACCCTGGGAAAGTCAATTAGTCCTTCTGGGTTCCCAGGCAATAATCTAAAGCAAATAAGTTGCATAAAAGTTGCATATGTGTGTAAATATATATATATATATATATATATATATATATATATATATATACACTTTTTAAAAACCATATAAATATATGTCAAGAGAGTTTTTCACCAGGAGTTCTCCATACTGATAAAACTACAGGTATAGAGCAAAAGAAAAAAAAGTAAAACAAAGTGAAATCACAATAAAATCAAGATATTGATTACAAAATGCAACATTCTAATTACAGTTCCTACCCTCAAGGACCTCACAATCTTTTTTTCTTACTGTTTTATTTTCCCGAGTTGCATGTAAAAATGATTTTTAACTTTCCTTTTTAAACTTTTAGTTCCAAATTCCCTTCCTTCCTCCATCCTCACCCTGCCCCCCTCATTGAGAAGGCAAGTAATTCAATATACTTTTTGCATGTGTAGTCATGCAAAACATATCCAGTATAGTCATGTTGTGAAAGAAAACATAGGCAAGAAAAAAACTCAAGAAAAATAAAGTAAAAAAAAAGTAGGCTTCAATCTGTATTCAGACACCATCAGTTCTTTCTCTGGGGATAGATGACATTTTTCATCCTAAATTCTTCAGAGTTGTCTTGGATCATTGTATTGCTGAAAATAGCTAAGTCATTCACAACTGATCATCTTATAATACTGCTATTAACTTTGCACCCAGTACATTTCACTTTGCATCAGCCCATATAAGTCTTTCCAGGTTTTTCTGAGGGTCCTGCTCATCCTGTCTTATAGTACAACAGTATTCCATCATAGTCACATACCACAACTTGTTTGGCCATTCCCCAATTGATGGGCATCCCCTCAACTTCTAATTCTTTAACCCCAGAAAAGAGCTGCTCTAAATAGTTTTGTACATATAGGTCCTTCTCCTTTTTGTTTTTTTATCTCTTTTGGGGTACAGACCCAGTAGTGGTATTGCTAGTCAAAGGGTGTGCATGGTTTTATAATTGCTCTGCAGAATCATTGAATCACTTTACAACTTTACCAACAGTGCATTAAAGTCTCATTTTTCCCACATCCCCTCCAACTTTGGTCATTTACCTTTTCTGTCCTATTAGGTATAAGGTAGTACCTTGGAATTGTTTTAATTTTCATTTTTCCAATCAATAGTGAGAGTATTTTTTCATATAACTATAGATAGCTTTGATTACTTCATCTGAAAACTGATCTCATATATATACATATATATATGTATATGTATATAATTTTTTTTTGCTTTTTGGAGGGGGGAAGGTAAGGCAATTGGGGTTGTGACTTGCCCAAAATCACATGGCTAGTTTTTTATGTTAAGTGTCTGAGACTGGATTTGAACTCAGGTCCTCCTGAAGTGCCAATTAGGTTCCCATAGTGCTAGCTCCTACACAAGGCCCCTCACAAGGCCCCTTAGGGGGCCCCAGTAACCTAGCATAAAGGTATGCCCTGCACCTGCCTTGTAACCAAGATGTAACCAAAACAAAGATCTGCCCCCTTAGCTTGCAAGCCCCGCCTTAGTTTACATCCCTATGTAGCCACAGTTGCCTTGCTGACTGCTATTTGTTTCAGGAAGTACTTTTTGCTGTATAAAAGCTTGCTGGACAGACTGCTCCCGGCTGCCTTCCCTTCTGGGAGACAGCCTCCAGCTAATAAATAAGCACTCACAAATTCTGATTGGCTATGCTGTCCTGTATTTGTCTCCATTGTCCATTACTCTCCTGACTCCAGGGCTGGTGCTCTATTCACTATGCCACCTACCCACCCCATGATCATATATTTTGATTGTTTATCAATTGGGGAATAACTCCTATTTCTATAAATTTCACTCAGTTCTCTATACGTTTGAGAAATGAAGTCTTTATCAGAAAAACTTGTTTCAAAGTTTTTTTTCAGTTACTATTGCTAATTGCATTTCCCTCCACCCTATTCCTATATCCAGTTCATTCTACTCTCTCTCTCCTTTCACCCAGTCCTTCCTCAAAATTGTTTTGTTTCTGACTATCCCCTCCCCCAACCTGCTCTCCCTTCTATCATCTCCCCACCTCTTACCACCTTCCCCTCCTACTTTCCTGTAGGGTAAGTAAGATAGATTTCTATAACCAATTGAATGTGTATGTTATTCCCTCTGAGCCAATTCTGATGAGAATAAAGTTCACTCACTCCCCCTCACCTCACTTCCTCTTCCCCTTCACTGTAAAAGCTTTTTCGTGCCCCTTTTATGTGAGATAATTTACCCCATTCCACCTTTCTCTTTCTCTTTCTCCCAGTACATTCCTCTCTCTCACTCCTTAATTTCATTTTTTAGATATCATCCCTTCATATTCAACTCACATCTGTGCCCTCTGTCTATATATACCCCTTCTAACTACCCTAATAATGGGAAAGGTCTTATGAGTTTACAAAAACCATCTTCCCATGGAGGAATATAAACAGCTGAAACTTATTAAGTCCCTTATGATTCCCTCCCTCCCCCGTTTACCTTTTTATGCTTCTCTTGAGTCTTGTATTTGAAAGTGAAATTTTCTATGCCGCTCTGGTCTTTTCATCAAGAATGCTTGAAAGTCCTCTATTTCATTGAATATCCATCCCCCCCCCCCGAAGGATTATACTCAGTTTTTCTGGGTAGTTGATTCTTGGTTGTAATTCTAGCTCCTTTGCCCTCCAGAGTATCATATTCCAACCCTCTGATTCTTTAATGTAGAAGCTACTAAATCTTGTGTTACCCTGACTGTGGTTCCATGATACTTGAATTGTTTCTGGCTGCTTGCAAGGAACTCATAATATAATGGAGGAAAACAATGCATTGACCCAGTTATACACTAATGTGCCCATACGAAAGAAATAAAAGAAAGAAAAAATGGACAAAATATTTATAGACGCTCTTTTTATGGTGGCCAAAACCCTGGAAGGTCCTCCTATGAGAGAATGGCTTTTTAAAAATGTGATATGTAAATGTAATGGAATATTATTGTACAATAAGGAACAATGGAATGGATAATTTCAGAGGAAACTGGGAATACCTTTATGAACTGATGTGGAGCTAAATGAGCAGAATTTGGGGAACAATTTATATAATAACAACATTTTAGAGAAAAACAATTTTGAAAGAAAGACTTTAGAACTCTGATCAATGCAGTGATAAACCACAAGTCCGAAAGAATAAATATGAAATATTCACCTCTAGACAGAGAGGTGATGAACTTAAATACAAGAAGATACATACATTCTCAAAGATGACTAATGTGGAAATTATTTGTTTTGATAGATTATTCAGATATTTAGTGAGGGATTTATTTTTCAGATTTGGTTTTTAAAATTTGCTCAATAGAAGAAAGGAAAGAAACAAATATTTATTAAGCTCTTGTTTATGTGCCAGGCACTCTGCTAAGGGTCTTACAAATATGATCTCATTTGGCCCTCACAACAACTCCATTTTACAGTAGAGGACACTGAGACAGATAGAAGTTAAGTGACTTGCCCAGGGTCACCCAGCTAGGAAATGTATGTGGCTATATTTGAACTCAGGTCTTCCTGACTCCAGGCTCTATCCACTATGTGGGACAGATGAATAAAAATACTTGTTATTTGAAAAACAAAAATAATAAACTTTTATAAAAAAATAATCTAATTGGGAGAGACAATATGTGAACAACAGTATGCAAACAAGATAGATATGGGATAATTTGGAGGTCATCTCAGAGGGAAGGCACTAACATTAAGTAGGAAGGGGAAAAGTGAGATTTTTCAGAAAGTGAGACATTAGCTGAGACTTGAAGAAAACCAGGGAGCCAGTTGAGGAGGAACAGCAAGCAGACCAGTTTCACTAAGTTACATTGAGAGGAATAAAGTGTAAGAAGCCTAGAAAGGTAGAAAGGGGGCAGATTATGAAGGACATTAAAAGACAAACAGAGGAATTTTATATTTTACCCTCAAGGTAATAGGAAGCTACTGTTATTGAATACCAATTAGGCTGAGAGTCAGACTTGATTTTTAGAAAGATCACTTTGATAACTGAAAGGAGGAGAGACTGTAATTGAGAGAGACTTGAGGTAAGGAAACCAACCACCAGGCTATTGTAATAGTCCAGGAGTGAGGTGCTGAGAGACTAGCAGGGTGGTGGCAGTGTCAGGATAGAAGGGGATGCATACAAGAGATGTTTCAAAGGTAGAATCCATAGGGTTTACCAACAGATTGGATATTGGGAGGGGGAAGGGCAGCAGAGTGAAAAAGAGTAACAGTGACATCTAGGTTGTGAGCCTGGGTGAGTGGGAGGATGGTAGGGCCCTTGACAGTAATGAGGAAGTCAGGAAGAGAGGAGAGTTTGGGAAGAAAGATAGTGAGTTCGGTTTTGGACATGTAGTGTTTAAGATGTCTAAGCTAAAGATCCCTTTTAGGTTAAAGTCCATTATCCCTTTCTTTAGCCTTCGGTGCTGTGGAAGAGTCAAACCAGAAGTTCTGTATCTTATCATAAACCTCCTATCTCCCAATCAAATGGGAGTGAGGCACAGGCCATTTAGCTCACAGCAGGTCACCACACAGGATGGTGGTGGGGGGAGCTCTGCAGAAGCTTTTGATGATTCTCTTGGTCACAGCTGCATTGATGAACAGACCATCAATTTCACTGGCTCCAAGTTCCTGAGACGTCAGGATCCTGGAAACGCTGCTGTGCATCCATCTGGCTTGTGCACCTATCCCTGAAACATCAGCACTGAAGAGATATTGTTGAAATACCCTAGAGGCTAATGACACACAGGGACCCTCCTGACTCACAAATCTAATGGTGACAAACAGCAGAAGACAGTCATGGCTGTGTTATAATCCTGATTCCCATCAATGTCTCTTTCTCTCCATCAGCCTCTCTGGACAACACCTCCATCCTGAATCAGAGCTACAAGTCAAAACCAATCAGGCCATGCTAGCAAACTGTAGAACATTTCACATTACTCATCATCCCTGTGGAAACACTATCCCCAACGGGTATTGGGACCATATCCTAAGATAGATATTCCCTAAATATCTTCAAAGTTCTGGATGGTCTTCTTCATGGAAGAGACAATAAAGGGGCTTCATGGGTATCATTCCACTGTGACGTATATCAAAGAAAATGAAGTTGTCTTGAGCGGGAGGAGAGAGAGGAAGAGGGAGAGAGAGACAGAGAGAGAGACTTCAATATGAAAACCAAAAAAAAAGGTCCTGAAGAGACAGAGAGGAATCCTGTTAGGAGACTGACTTCAAGTCAATAAGAATTTATGCATATGCTATGTGTCAGACATGGTGCTAAGTGTAAAGGTTACAAAGAAAGAAGAGAAGAATGGGAACTGAGAGGAAAAGGAAGAAGTACCACTCAAGCTTGGAGCTAAGAAACACTTATGAGGCTCTTCAAGAAGAGAAGAGCCAGAACCTCTGAAGAGGTAATGGCTGCTGATCCTTCAGAGAATTAAGATGTACACCCAAAGGTGCTGTTAGACAAGAGACCATCCTGTAAGAGCTAGAGGAAGAAGAGTCCTGCTGAAAGGAATAGAGGCTGCTGTTTGTGGATCTGATAATATCAAGAGATTCCAGCTGTCTTCCTGGAACATGTATTCAAGATTTGAGAGAAAACTCCTCAAGACTCATCAAACTACTACCCCCTCTGGTAATTGGCATGGGCACAAACAATACTATTAAAGGAATCTGCTATTAACACCACATTGCTATACCCAGGTTCAGTCTGGCTGTTTGATGGTAATTTTTTATGTAACTCCTGACCAGAGCCCTTATCCAATATATGTACTAGACCATACAGGAGACACATATATCCAGTAACAGAAACCTTTAATAATTAATAACAACACAAATAATAGGAAAGAGAATTAAATAGTGAAATGTTTTCTGTACCTCTATACAAAGTAGCACAATTTCCTGAGGAACAACTTCAGAGGAATTATAATTTAAATATTCCTTTTTTCTTGTGTTTGATGTTTTTATTTTTTAGCTGGTAGAATTATCCCCTCCCCCATTAAAAAAACCCAGCAATAACAACAACAGCATTGAGCAGATATATGCTGATATAGATAAACAAAACGGATTTCCACGCTGGTCATATCCAAAAAATGTAGGTCTCATTCTGCATCTGAAACCGTGCCCTCTAAGAGGAGATGCAAGGCATGCTCCATCATCAATGCTCTGGAATCAGGTTTGGTCATTGCATTGCTCTTAAATCTATAAGTTGTCTTAGCAATGCTGTTATTGCCTAAATTGTTCTCTTGGTTCTACTCATTTTACTCTGTGACAGTTCACAATTAAGTATTCTCTTTTTATTACTCTCAGTTTCCAACCTAGCGGGGCAGAGACACAATAACTTCATGAAAGCAAAGCTGGTAGTGAATGGTTGGCATGCAGTGTCAGTTGCCTCTTGGGAGTCTTTTTCTTGTCTCAGCTTTGGAGTCATCATGGTCTAATCATGACTGCTCCATGAAGTTATCTTCTGTCTCTAGACTCTGACCGAAGCTTTGCCTCTTTCCACCCTGGTGTCCACCCCCTGTTTTGTTTTGTTTTTTTTAATTTGCTGCCTTATAAATACACTTCACTAAAGGGTCATGGCGTTATAAATTTAGAGCTAGAAAGATCTCAGAAGCCATCAAGTTCAATGCCCTCATTGAGGTCCAGAGAGGATGAGTTGATTGTCCAAACTTGATCTCAGACCATATATTGGGTCTTCCTAACTCCAACTTCAGCACTCTTTCTATATTGTGTTGCCTTCAAAGTCATTGTCTGAAGCCATCACTATGCTAAGGGTTTAAACATAACCTTCTGGGAAATACAAAAAAGAGAACTTTTTGAATGCACAAAGCTCACTCGGCCCCAGGCATTGTAGGAAATGAAGTCCTACAGTCAATCATGCCTACTTTATTAGGAAGCATGGCTTTAGGGGGGAAATTGACAAGTTTAGGGACACCATTGATGTTTTCATCACTGCTAACAACTAAAGGCAAGGGAGACACAGATTTGTGAAGTTTGTAGACAGCTGGTTAAGAAGATGATGTAAGAGAATGAGATTTAGATTTCTGATTCATAACTTAAAATATAGAAATGACAGTCTCCTGGCCAGGGATAGAGAGTATCTGAGAAGGGATAATAAGAGTGTATGTGTCTGAAATCTTGCTTATCTAATCAGAAGGTTTGTTAATTGAAAAGGAAAAGAGAATCTAGAAGAACAATTTACATAATGATCATGCCAATGAAAAGGAAAATTATATTGAAAGATATCAGAACTCAATCAGAAGAGCAATACATGTTTCCCTTTTGACCTCAAAAGGGAAACATGCCTTCCTCCTCTCAGCAGAAAGGTGAGTCTAAAGGTGCTGAATAGCCAACATGTTGATTCATCTAATTACAATTAAATTTCTTTAAAAGAATTTTCTCTTGATGGGGAAAAGTCATTGGAAAGTGACATCAATAAAGCATTTACTGGTAAAACAATGGAAAATATCCAAACTAACAAAACAAAAATTGGAAATCTTAAAAGGATATCATAAAGGATTATCATAAAAGGATAATTTTACTTTGTATGAACTCATATAATATGAAATAAACACAATTTAAAAAAAAACACAGTTGATAAATAGCAACTACAACAATATAAATGAAAAGATCGTTAAAAGGAAATTGAACCCTAAGTGATGGGAAAAAAACAATGAAAGCTCTGGAGAACAGATAATTGAGTATACCTCTCCCCTCACAACAGAGACTGGGTACTACTAGGACAGAATACTATGTACACTGTTGCATGAGATTCCTGTATTAAGGTTCCAGTTTTCTCTTCCTTTTCTGCTGCATTTAGAGTCATAAAGACATGACTTCAAATCCTGCCTCAGACACTCATTTATTATGTGACCTTGAACAAGTTACTTTGCCTCTCCTGGCCTCAGCTTCCTCATCTATAAAATGGGGATTAATAATAGCATTTACTTCACAGGTTTGTTATGAGGATCAAATGAAATAACATGTGTAAAGCACTTTGCAAACTTTAACACACTATATAAATGTTAGCTATTATTACAATTATTGTTATGTGTTATCATGTAAGAAAAAGTTCAGTCTAGAGAGATCATAGGTTATTTGATCAGGATTCATTCTGGACACCTATAATATTTAATTTTTTAAAAGTTCTATTTAGGTCCCTAACTTATTTCTTGTTCATGTTTTTATTAGATTTTTCAAGGACCAAAAGGAGTACCCAATTATTAAAGTTTTGCTATCTATTTCTCCCTGTGATTCAGTTAACTTTTCCTTTAAGCATTTAGATACTATGCCATTTGGTGCATATATACTAAGTGATGATATGATTTTATTATCTATGTTGCCTTTAAGCATAATAGTTACCTTGTTTAAGTCTTCTAACTATGTCTGTTTATTCTCCTGTCTTCATTGAGAACATGATCACTAATTCTTTTTTTTCTTTTAGTTTGGTTGAAGCATAATAAATTCTATTTCATTCCCTCATCCCATTCATTCATTCCCCATGAATCTTTATGTTTCAGTTGTGTTTCTTGTAAACAATATATTGTTGAATGTTCATTTTAAATCTATTTTAATAGATTAAATATTAAATCTATTATTAAATAATAATTTACATATTAAATCTATTATTAAATAATAATTTACATATTAAATCTATTATTCTTTTCTGTTTTATGGGTGAGTTAATCACTTTGAGTCATTTTTTTAGTTGTGTCTGACTCTTTGTGAATCCATTTGGGTTTTGTTGGGGTTTTTTTGGTTAAGATACTGGAGTGGTTTGCGATTTCCTTCTCCAGCTCATTTTCCAAATAAGGAAACTGAGGCAAGCACAGTTTAGTGCCTTGCCCAAGGTCAAACAGATATGAACTCATGAAGATGAGACTTCTTGACTCCAGGACAAGCACTCTGTCCACTTCGCCACCTAGCTGCCCTAATCACTTTGATAGGCATGAATGTTAGTTGTATAATTTCCTCCATCATAATCTGTGGTACTTTTTTTTATCTCTTTGTTCCCTGCCTTCTATCCTTACAAAAAGGAAGAATATGGTAAATGAGAAGGAATGTGATAAACTCTAGCAATCTGTAATTAATGTAGTTTCTATCACTTTACTACCTCAGTTCTCTTTCTCATACCCAGACCTCAATCACTGGTTTGTATCCTTTTTAATTCCTTGCACCTACCCTACATGATACACTCTCTGAAGCTGAAATTTCTTTTGCTTATTACTATTTCTTCACAGACTCTACATTTCCCCTAAATCTCCTTTCCCCTCTCCCTGTTCCCACCCATTTTCCTGTAAATGTATTCCTATGCCCATTCTTTGTGAGTGCACGTATGTGGATTCAATTCTCATTTGTCATATCAGATGAGAGTGATGTTCATGCAATGCCCATTCTCCCTTCCCTTCTTCCTATACTTTCCTTTTTTGTGCATCCCTATGGGATATAAGGAAGTACCATTTCCTTCTTTATTTCATCCCTAATATTATAATACTTCTCCCCTACCTTTAATTTCCTCTCTTAAGACCATCAAAACAGAACAAGATTATTCTGGGCCTTATATCTTATTTGACTCTATGATCCTTGAAGACCTTAGGTCCTCAAGGAACATGTGTTTCTTCTTCCCCATTAGAATGTATATGTTTTTATCATCATTTTATCAGCTGTTTAAATGTAACCATTGCTCAAATGTATTTATTTTTCTAGTTGTTGTTTTGTTTTTCACTTTGCTCTTGTCTTTTCACCAGGAATAATTTAATGTCCTTTGTTCCATTTAAACTCCATTATCCTCCTTTAGGATTATACTCAGAGACAACATGGCATAATGGCTATAGACCCTGCCTTGAAGCCAGGAAGATCTGGATTCAAGTCCTACTTCTCACACATATTGGTGTGTGACTCCAGACAAGCCACTTATGAAATTCTCCAAGAATATAAATTGTTAAGAGATCAGCTTGCTTTGGTTGGGGAAATTTTCTTGCTAACAGTTCCTTATATCAAAGAATTCATAACTCAAGTCACTATCCCTAGGATTCTAATAAGTCTTTCAGGATAAATTGTTCCTGGTTGTTAGCCTTTAGTTTTTCAAGATTTTCTCTTCTTTGTAATAGTTTTTGTCAAGTCTTATGTATTCCTGACTAGTTTTTTGGTACTTGAGCTTTTTCTTTCTGGTTTCTTTCAGTATTTTTTCTTTGACATGTAAACTCTGAATTTTAGGTATGATAATCCTGGAACTTTTCATTTTGGGGTCTTTTAGGACGAGCTGTGGATTATTTCAGTTATGACTTTGCCTTTCAATTCTAACAGTTCTAGGTAGTTTTCATTCATGATTTACTGAAATATGATATCCATTTTTTTATTTGGCCATGGTTTTCAATACATTCTGATGGTTCTTAAATTCTTTCTCCTTGAACTGTTTTTCAGGTAAGTTGTTTTTGACCTGATAAATGGAGCAGCTAGGTGGTATAATGAATAGAACACTAGGCCTAGAGTTAGGGAGATCTAAGTTGAAATCCAGCTTTACACACTTATTAGCTGTGTGACTTTGGCCAAGTCACTTAACCTCCATTTGCCTAAGTTTTCTCTACTATAAAACTATACCTATCTTCCTGGATTATTATATAGATCAAATGAGATAATATTTTAATGCATTTTGCACAATACCTGACACTAAATAAATGTTTGGTATTATTATCATTAATGTCTTTGATTTTCTTCAAATATTTCATTTTGTTTTATGGAATCATTGAGTTCTGTTTGCTCTATTCTAATTTTCAAGGACTCTATTACTTGGGCAAGGTTTTCTACCTTTTTTATTTTCCTTCCAATTCTTTCCTACAGGTCTCTTATTTCATTTTTTTATGCCTTGCTTTATTTCTTCCGGGTATACTTATTGTCCTTGTGGTCAAATCATTTCTGTCTCTGAGGCCCTACTTGTGGTTCTTGTGGAATTAATCTCTTTCTCTTGACTTACCTCTTTTGTGTTACTTGACCCATAATATTTCTTAATAATGTTTAGCATCTTCTGCATATTCATATCTCCAATATTACTTCTTAATTTGGGTTTTTGTGAAAGGGCCAGGTTTTCTACAATCTCACCCTCTTGGATGTTATTATCAAGCCCTTTTTCAGTCCTGTCCTTGACATCCTGGGCTCTTGCCACTAACTTTTCATCTCTTCTGATGTGTCTGTGCTCAGAGCACTGGCATATTTCAGTGTGTCCAATCAGTACTCTGCAGATGGCTGTACCTGGTTGAGGTGTTACTTCAGGCTTCTATTCCCTCCTAGCATCTTCTCTGGCCAAGCACTGCCCTGGGCTTCCATTCCCCCAAGGTTTCCCCAGCACAGGCATTTCTATGGGTTTCCATGACCCACCATGCGATGAGGACCTGGAGCATATGTATGAAAGCTGGGCTTCCCTACAATCTCTCACAGCACTATTTTAACTAGAAGTCACATTAAAACACTGAGCACTGATTTGTTCCAATAGACCTGAAAACAATTTGGAATAATGAAATAAAAGTCACTAAATTGTTCATGCCCTTTGACCCAGTTATTCTGCTACTAGTGATATACCCAAGGAGGTCAATAATAGAAATAAAAATCCTATATATAACAAAATATTCATAGCAGCATTCTTTGTTATTGAAAAAAACATTTTAAGAAGCAAAATAGATTCCCACTGATTGGGGAATAGCTAAACAAACTGTGTTGTGCCTAAGTAGTAAATAAGATTGAGTCATAAAAAGCCACAAATATGAAGAAATGAGAGAAACATGAGAAAATCACTGATGTTATTATTCTATCAACTGATACAGAGTGAAGTAACTACAACAAAGAGAACCACATACCCAATGGCTATAGTAACATTAACAAAAGCTAAAAGACATTAAAAATCTGATTAATTGTAAGGGCAATACCAGTCCCAGAGTATAACAATGAAAACCACCTCTATCCTCATGATAGAGAGGTGGAGGACTCCGGGTGTGGAACATTGCATTTCCTATCACACATGGTAGCTTTGTCAGATGGTCTTGACCGTTTTCCTTTTTGACAGATTCATAAACTAGAGAAATGCTTATCTTTTTAATACCAATACCCTTAATATCCTAGGATTAAGTCAATATCAAAGTTATTGATTACACACTTCATTAACAATATAACCAACAATTACAGAAAGATGTAAATAATTGACTGTAATATTTTATCTCTGAGGAAGATCACTGCCAGAGTCACTTTTAACAGTCACTGAAACAGTGGATGACTTCCTTCTGTAAACACAATCCCACCATTCAGTTCACTTCACTTATAAAGTCTCTTCTCAGACATTTTCTTCAACCTCTTTGCATAATAAAGATGAAAAGTTCCCCTAAGGAAAAAGGCCCCTCCATCTTCCTGCTTTCTTATCCTCTTCAGCTTCTCTAGGGCCATAACAGGAAAACAGAAACCAGCTTCCCCCTAAAGAACAGTTAAAAATGCCATTTCATCAATATTCCTTTTGGCTCTTAAAGATACAGAGACAGTCTCTGTAGTCTCGGTAGGAGAGCCTAGGCAAACAGGTGTTTGGCCTGGGGAATGTTGAGTGGAGAACATTTCAAGAAATGACAAAAGACAATAATAAAACTTTTTTTAAGCTATAGCCTAATACAAATAGTGTCTGTGTCTGGGTAAACCCAAAACCCCTTTGGGCTTTGGCTGGCTGTTTCTATATATAAAAGACCGGGAATGTGGGTAGGCTGGTAGAAGAGACCACGACCTTGCCCCCTGGGCTTAACTTTGTCTCTGTTTTTTTTTCCTCACAGGCATATCTCTGTGGGAGAACAGAAGAGGATTATAGAGTTAGAAAACTAGGGAACACAGACTTCCCAGAGCCATTTGATAGTTACTGGACAAATATCCCTCACATGGCTTATAGTCTAGTTAAAATCAAGAGTCATAGGAAATTCTCAACATGAGCTAGAGTGACGTTGCCCACTGGGATCCCAAGCCAAGGAAGAGAAGAGAAACCGCAAAGTCAAGATTAGGAAAAGAGACTTCATGTAATGCAGAGTCTTTGTATATAGCAGAGGAACATTAAAGATGACCCTAGTGTAGGCATAGGGGAAGGAGGGATCCTGACAACATCACCAGAAGGCATCAATGACTCTGAAACTTTAGAGTCATGAGCTGTCCTTCTGTGTGTCCTTCCTGACCACAGATGTTCCTTTTCTATGTGCCTCTCTGTGTGTGCCATAGATGTATCAACTCTTCCCATTGATGGTATGTGCAATTGTGGAAGAGTTTGTTTATGAGGGAACATTTTAATCACTACTTTCATAAAATCTCTTTGCTTTGAACTAATTGTATTTTCTTGCACTTAAAGGTAAAAACATTGCTGAGAGTTCCTGAGCTATGGTTGTGAGTCAGTGTGGACCCACACAGTACTTAAAACCCAGAGCAGTGACCTATTGAAGGATCTCCACCAGGGCATGCCCCTGATCATTACATAGACACCTAGCCATCTTCACTGACTAAAGCCTGGCTTTCTCCACAGCTGGCTTAATGCATTGACAATGCTTGGGCATTGTCCTGGGCCTTCATTTGACTTCACTGACTTTGTCCTGACTTTGAAGATGTTCCCTCAACATATAAAATTCTTTTAATTTTTTTTTTTTTTGCTTTTTGGAGGGCAATTGGGGTTAAGTAACTTGCCAAGGTTACACAGCTAGGTTTTTGTTTCTGTGTGTTGTGTTGGAGGCCAGATACGAACTCAGGTCCTTCTGACTCCAGGGCCAGCGCTCTACTCACTGCACCACCTAGCCGCCCCTACATATAAAATTCTTTTAGCCAGGCTAATTTTTAATAGATATGAATTGCTTCCTTCTAGGATATTCCATTGCTATCACATTGACCATGATCAAATGATTCTTGAACTCTACATACACCTGGGTCATATCCCAGGTCTTGGTCTTTAAAATGGAGAGCAGAAGAGTAAGGTCACAGAGAGGGGAAACAATTACTAAAAGGTTAGATGTAAAAAAATAAGTTTTAAACCCTAGTATAATACAATTTAGTGTAAGGAGAAAATACTATATATTCTCTCCAGGGAACCATGGCTCCAGGGGTAGCAGTGGATGGACAGTGACCAAGTGAGGAGTTCTTGGGCCAAGCTTGGAGCTTCAGAAATGTGAGCTGATAGTAGGCAAATGAAAGTGACAAAGCAGAATTAGAGCCCATGAGCAGCAAGGGACAGAGACACAACATGTAGGAACAAACCTGAGCCTTGCCCTTCACTGGTATTGTGATTGATGTGGATGTACAGTATCAGGGAAGGGTGGATTCTCAGGCAACCCTGAGTGCCTTCCCCTCCGTCCCAGGATACTCTAAAGGACTGTACACATCCCTGTAGGAGGTAGAATTTACTAGAGCAGGGAACTACTTAAATCTCATGAAGTCAAGTGCTTTTCCCTTGCAGGGAAGCCTCAACCCTATAGTAGAGCGCTGGCCCTGGAGTCAGAAGGACCTGAGTTCCGATCTGGCCTCTGACCCTTCTAGGTCCTGAAGATGGGAGGGGTCCCTGGGAGAGGTGGGTGACCAAAGGGTATGATTATGTGAGAAGCTCCCAAAATTGACACCAGTCTGGCATCAGAACTTCAGCTTGGGGACATAGATTCCATTTATATAAATAGTCAAAAAAGATTGATTAAGGGGCAGCTAGGTGGCATAGTAAGAGCGCCGGCTTCGGAGTTGAGATGACCCGAGATCGGATCCGGCCTCAGAAAATGAGCACCCACACATAAATAATGACTGGCCGTGTAACCTTGAGCAAGTTACTTAACCCCAATTGCTTATTAAAAAAAAAAAAAAGATTGATTAAGCACCGACTCTGTTCCAGGCACTGTGGTAAACTCTAGGGGTTCCAAAGAAAGACAAAAGATAATCCCTGTTCTTTAAGAAGCTCACAACAATCTAATAAAGGAGACAACATGCAGATGGATATGTACAAATACAAAAGATACAGTATAAATTAGAAATAATCTCAGAGGGGAGGCACTGGAATTAAGAGAGACTAGATAAAACTTCCTATAGAAAGTTGGATTTTCACTGGGACTTGAAGGAAGCCAGAGAAGCCAGGAGGCAGAGATGAAGAAAGAGAGTATTCCATGCCTGAGGACAGTCAGTGAAAATGGCCAGAGTAGGGACGAAGTGTCTTGTTCCAGGATGACTAGAAGACCACTGTTACTAGATCAAAGAGTACTTTGGGGAAGGTGTTTGAGGTATATGGAAACTAGAAGGCAGGGAAGGGACAAATTATGAAGGGCTTTGAATGCCCAAACAAAAGATTTTATATTTGATGATAGGAAGCCACTGGAGTTTATTGAGTAAGGGGCATGAAATGGTCTGACCTGTGCTTAAGGACAGAACCTATACCCTATAGTGTTTGTCCAATAGTGTGTGCATCTAGAACAGAAAGTACAGATAGGTAATCAGTGAGAACCAGACTTGAAAAGGAGGAGAGGATTAGATTGTTTTGGGAAAATTGCAAACCTATTTTATTGACCCAAAGCTTCCCACAAAAGCAAAAGCTCATCTCATCAATACTAATGTTTTACCATAATTGCAGTGAGCCACCTACAGAATGCCATAGCCTCTGAAGAACTAAGGAGGTGTATCATACATTTTAGAAGACAATGGAGAGGCTGGTGTGTAGAGTGGGGAGACAAGGAAGGGAGAGAGCAGCCCATAAGCAATAAGGAACTTCAGAGATCAGGAATAAAGGATATCATCAATGAATTGTATGACAAGAAGAAAAGATGAGCTGGTCATGTGACAAGACCTAGGGATGGTTGATGTACTGCCAGAGTGAACTGGTACCCTGGCAAGCTCATGACAAAGCAGGTAAATCCTCTAACACTTTGGGTAGATCCCCTGTGGTGAATTTTTGGGAGAACATAACTAGAGTTACGCAGGGTGGTCAGGCACAGATGGGTTGTAAGCTGCATGTCTACAAAGAACTCCTAAACCAACAAGATAATTTATAAAACCTAGACCAGAGGAGAGAAAAGTCCTTTCACTCATTTAGGGCTGTCTGAAAAATTACCAATTCTGTCAAGACTGGGAAAAAAAGAATGTCTTGCGTGCTGGTGCATTTATATCATTGTCCTGTATTGTAGTTCCTTTTGGCAGTTCCTGTTGTCTTATATTCTCCTCCCCACACCTTCCCAACATAGTGTTGGACACCTCAAGGGAATTTAACTATATGCCTGCTAAAGAAATGAATGAAATAAAGAGTTAAGCTTAAGTTTTTTGTGCTAAAAACCAGGGACAAATGGGAACTAGGAGCAAGAATCAACTCTGCCAATCCCCAGCAATGGGCCAAGGGGCCAGGGTTCCTTATGGGCTCATAGGATTTAAAACTGGAAGGAGCATTAGAGATCATTTCATGGCCCATTCTTCTCATTTTGCATCTGACAAAATTGAGACCTAGAGAGGGTAAGTGGCTTGTCCAAGGTCATAGTTTAATAACCAGAAAGGCTAAGATTTGACCCAGATACTCTAAACCAAAATCGTATCCCCCTCCCCTCCCTCACCTCCACCCCCACCCTCTCCACCCCACCCTCACCATATCACAGCTGCCTCATCAGACCATAGTTGCAGGAGGAGGAAAATTTTCATCAAGTTTTCACTGTAACAGTCCCAAAGAATCCAAACAACGCCATTAATCAGGGTCACAGAGCCTACACAAAATGAAGGGCAGCCTCAGTGAAGCTCATACTTATCAGGATTACTGTAGCCATAATGAGGTCAACGCTGAGTATAGGAGATCTGGGCTTACTGTCCCCACCTCCTAGATAACAAGGAAAGGTATCAGGCTAGAGGGTCCCTTTTAGACCAGGGAACTGGGCCACAGCTAGAGGCTCCTAATGTTGGGGCCATCAGCCTTGGAGGATGGAGCCTGAATTTCCCCCCAATTATCTTTAAAGTGTTAGTCCCTGCCTGGATTCCCAGCTCAGGGCCTTTGTAGTAAGGATCACTGTGCTGACAGCAAAGGGACACAGGAAAGCATTCCTTGGCACCTGGGGTGTTAGGAGAGCAGATTTTTCATCCTGCACCTCCATCCCTTAATGGACTAGAAAGTGCTGGAGATCGTGGGCTTGTTTGTTCTCCCCATTTTTTAACATGCTCTACCCTTCTCCAAAAAGGAAAAAACACCCAGAGCCAACACTGCTGGTTGGGCCCAAGCCATGCTGAGCACATGGATACCAAGGGACTCGTTTCCTTAGCAACAGGAACCACGTGACAGGAACACACGGAGACCCAGTAAGCTGTTTCCTAGCAACAATCATGGCAAGCTCCATGACCTTCCTTCCTCTTGGCTCCTTGAAGGGGGCTCAGGGTTTGCAGTTGTGGAAGCCTGGCTTTTAATTTTGGAAATTTACTCAATGAGTGAATTCTCCTTCTCTAGTCAATGTCTGGATAACTGGTAACCAAACATGGGAAATGGGTCCCAGGACCAATCTGCAGGATTGCATGGGTTTGCCAGGTCTGAGTTAGCACCAGGAACAATGACAAAAAAAACAGGGCTTACTCCAGTTATCCAAAATGACCTGCCACAGGCAGTCACACTAGGCTGATCCAGGATGCAAATCTTAGGTTTGCTTACCTCCACACCAGACCCTCTTGAGAGAAAAAGACACCTACAAGAAAACATTATAGGCATAGGCAGAAGGCTGCTGTGTTAGGCCTCCTTTCCCAAGGCTTATAGTCCAGGATACCTAATAGGCCTCCTTCTTATACAAATGAAGGATTTGAGGAGGGAAGGAAAAAAAGACAGGCAGAAGCAAAGAGGGAAGAATGAAGTAAAGGCAAAAAGGATGAGACAAAGAAGAATATTATATATTTTCATAATTTACATTATATATGTGGGCAAATTTGTGTGTGAGTGTGTATGTCTGTGTACAAACATTTTATTTCTTTTTTTTGGAGGGGGAAAGGCAGGGCAATCGGGGTCTAGTGACTTGCCCAAGGTCATACAGCTAGTGCGTCAAGTGTCTGAGGCCATACTTGAACTCAGGTCCTCCTGTCTCCAGGGAAGTGCTCTATTCACTGCACTACCTAGCCACCTGAGCATTATATTTCTATAGCATTCTAAAGTTTACAAGGTACTTTCTTCACTCTTTGTTCTGATAAGATAGGTAGAAAAAATATTATCCACTCCAACAGATGAGAGGTTAAGTGACTTGTCCAAGATTGACACAGCTAATAAATAAGAGAAGTAGGATCAAATCCAGGTCCTATGGCCCCAAATCCAGGACTTCATATTATTTCTCAGTGGTAAGCAGACAGAGTCAGAAGGACAACTGTCAGAACCACAGCTCATTAAATAGGGAAGCAGTCCAGATCAAGATGCCTAAGACCCAGGGACTAGAGAAGGCGGAACAGACAATATGTGAAACTCCCAGAAATAGGTACCTGATGATACGAGTAGTTACTTAGGGGAATCCAGGAGTAAGTGAAAGACAGATACCAAGGCCAGTAAACAGTCAGCGTTAAAGAGTCCTGACAACAGACAGCATGGAACAGGCTCCAGTCCTTGAGGAACCAGACTATGAGGCAGGTTACAAATGTTTAGGTCTAGGTTCCAGGTGAAGTCGAGGACTTATTCCCAAGGAAAAGGGGAACATCCTGTGCTTACATCAGAGCTCTGATGTCATAAAAGTTTTATTTGCTTTTTTAAGCTTCATTTGCTCTTTTTTTTTCCTCTCAACATGCATAACGCCTGTGACAGTTGACAGGAAGGAACTGAAGTCAGACATAAGACTATGCAGAGAGTTTTAGAGGAGAAATAACAGAGTCAGACACTTTGAGACAATGGAGGCTAGAGCAACAGCAAGAGCCAGAGGGACCCTTTCCCTCTCCCCTGCCGGTATCAAATCTGTGATAGACAAATCCATTATTATGTAAGCTCCTTGGTGGGAGGAACTGTCTTTTGCCTCTTTTTACATCCCCAACACTTGGCACAATCTGGCACATAGTAGCCTCTTAATAAATGTTTAATGATTGATAGCCTGTGTGCTCTGGGTGGCACTGGCCCTAGGAGTTTTGTTTTTTTTTTTTTTTTAGCAGTGCCCCTTTTCCTATGAGAGATTCTCCAAAGACAGACAAGTACATGAACCAGACTAATGCACCATGGAATGGGGGATCTGGAGAAACAAGACGAACAGGTTTCATCCTGTTCCTGAAAGTGAGATAGTACAACAGAGTGGACAGAGTACTAGGAATGGAATCAATCAATCAATAAATATTTATCCAGCATCAACCATGTGCCAGGCACTGTGCTAAACCCTATAATCAACAATATCTGGCTTAAAATCCCACCTTGGACCCTTACCAGTTGGGCAGCCATGGACAGGACACAACTTCTCTGAACTACATTTCCTTATCTGAAAACAAGGATAATAGTAACACCTACCTCACAGGGCTGTGAGGATCAAAAGACATAATGTGTGTAGGAGACTCCGCAATTGTACAGGCTATGCCAGCTATGATGATGATTGTTATTAGTATTACCATCTTCCAGCATTCATGGAAGCAATGATATATTGCAAATGGAGAAGCTGAGGGCCCAGCCCACTATGGACCTACCACAGAAGTGATAGATCCTTCTCTTCATTGCCACATTTGGAAGAGGAGGAAGGTCCATTATAAAACAGTGAACTTCTGGGCCAGGACGCTACTACTCCTGTGCTACAACTGGAGACTGAAGAGTGAGGAACCAAACTCCAACTTAAGAGAAGTTTTTTTCACTTTGAAGGATATAACTAGAAAGAAGTTAATTGTGCTTTTTGATAACAAGGGGCTGAGGCTTTTAATTTTACCAACTGAAAAAAAATGTAACCAAGGAGGCTAGGTGGCACAGTGAATAGAGCATTGGCCCTGGAGTCAGGAGGACCTAAGTTCAAATGTGGCCTCAGGCACTTAACATACTTATTAGCTGTGTGACTTTGGGCAAGTCACTTAACCCCAATTGCCCTCCCCAAAAAAAAAGTTAAAAAAAAGGTAATCCAATTATCTGCTGCTCAACTATGACCTGAATGACTGCCATAGCTTACCAGGTCTAGAAGGAAAGACTATAGCTACTAGTGGAGGCATGTTACTATTATGTCATTATTGAAACGTTCCTAGATAAAGAGCCCAGGAAATACAGTGAGGGGTAAAGTGCTGTGTGTTGGATAGGACCGAAATAACAACACTGTTTTACAAGAAACAAGTCAATTTTTCATGAATAAAATCAATGAAAGTACAATCTATTGCCAAATCTTAGCATTCCTACTTTATAAACATTTCCTACATATTATCTTCTCTCCAGTCACACAACCACTACTCTAGTTAGAAACTTACTACTTCATTACCTTCCATTTCCATAACCTTTTGGATGGTTTCCTCACCTCAAGTCTGTCCCCACTCTAATCTATCCTCTAGTCAGTTAATAAAGCAATTTTCCTAAAAGGCAAGGCTGACTATGTCACTTCCTTACTCAATAAACTTCAATGGCTCCCTTTTACCTCAAGAATCAAATATAAGGTCCTTCAATTTGACTTTTAAAGCCATTCACAATTTGCTTCCTTCTTACCCTGCCAGGCTCCTTCTATTTTACAGCCCTCTGCCTACTCTATGATTCAGTGATACTGGACTTCTTGCTGTTCCTCACATACCACACTCAATTCCCAACTCTCTGCTCTTGTTCTATCTGTCCCTGTGCCTGGACAGTGTGCCACGCCATGCCTGGGAACCAAATTGCTTCCACCTGAATTGTCTTAGGAAGATTCTGAAGATCACCTGGCAGGATAAGAAACCAGACACTGAGGTCCTTTCATGAACTAAACTGCCAAGTATTCAAACTCTACTGTAAAGGGCAGAGTAGAAACAGCATTTCCAAAGTGCTCTGCCCCACACAAATTTCAAAGGATGTGAAAGGGGACTCTGAACAACTTCTGGAGCCACAGCACCCACAGAACGGCACAGAGAAGCTAACCTCCTGCTGAGGACAGCCCAGCAGCCCTGCCAGGAGCGGCCAGCACATCGCTCTGAGAGCAGGCAGCACAGCACGCTGGGAACCAACAGCGGAGCGCCCAGAGCCGAGCCCAGGTCCGCGGTTTTAGCCCCAGGGTGGCCAGGCCTTCAGCTGGCTGGAGGGACCCCAGAACACCAGCAGTTGTGGCAATTCCAGAATTATCAGCACAGATATGCCTAAGACAAAGTGAGAGGTTAGTGCCCTATGGACTTTGGGACCAGTATTTGGGGAACACGTGGCTTCCTCCCCTGGGGGCGAAAAGCTGCTGAAGAAACAGCAGCACAGAAGCCATTTTGCAGCCTCAGTAGTGGCTCTAGTTCCTGGTCTGCAAACTGTAGGGAGATCCAGCAATCAGTGTGGGAGTTAATTGCTCTTGCTTTAAACTGCCTGGATCTGGATTGTGGTCTGGGGGGGAAGTTTGGGGTGAGTATCCAACTTGCCAGAGTGGGTGGAGGCTTTACAGAGGCCACCCAACTGGCGGAAGTTGTGAAGACCCCACTTTGGGTGGAAGCTCCTCTGTCTGGTGGCAGAGCCCTACTGTGGCAACAAGCCCAAAAATCTAGTAATTAAGTGGCAACATGCCTAGGCAAATGAAACAAAATAAACAGAAAAGTTCAACATTGGACTCCTATTTTAGGGGCAAAGAGGCTCAAAGCATGGAGGAGGACTGGGAGGTCAGAACTCCTGCACCAAAGCCCCAAATGAAAATACAAGCTGGCTACAGGCCATAGAGGACCTTAAGAAGCAGATAAGAGAAGTGGGGGAAAATTTAGGAAGAGAAATGAAAAAGATGCAAGAAAAGTATGAAATGACAGTCAACAGCCTGACTGAGGAAAATAACACCTTAAAAAATAGACTAACTCAAATGGCAAAAGAGGCTCAGAAAGGCAAAGAGGAGAAGAATGCCTTAAAAAGTCGAATTTGCCAGATGGAAAAAGAATCTCAAAAACTCACTGAGGAGATTCATGCCTTCAGAGTTAGACTGGAGCAAATGGAAGCTAGTGACTTTATGAGAAATCAAGATACTATTAAACAGATCCAAACAAATGAAAGAATAGAAGGCAATGTGAAATATCTCATGGGAAAAACCACTGACCTGGAAAATAGATCCAGGAGAGATAATTTAAAAATTATTGGACTACCCGAAAGCCATGATCAAAGAAAGAACCTAGAAATCACCCTTCAAGAAATTCTCAAGGAAAACTGCCCTGATGTTTTAGATCCAGAGGGCAAAATAGAGGTTGAAAGAATCCACAGATCACCTCCTGAAAAAGATCCCAAAAAGAAAACTCCCAGGAATATTATAGCCAGGTTCCAGAATCCCCAGATCAAGGAGAAAATACTCCAAACAGCCAGGAAGAAACAATTTCAATATTGTGGAAACACAATCAGAATAGCCCAGGACCTGGCAGCTTCTACACTGAGGGATCGAAGAGCATGGAATATGATATTCCAGAGGGCAAAAGAGCTGGGATTGAAGCCAAGGGTCACCTACCCAGCAAAACTGAATATCTTGTTTCAGGGGAAAATATGGTCATTCAGTGGAATAGAGGACTTTCAAGCATTTTTTTTTTTTTGGTTTTTGGAGGGCATTTGGGATTAAGTAACTTGCCCAAGGTCACACGGATAGGTTTTTGTTTGTGTGTGTTAAGTGTCTGAGGCCGGATCCGAACTCAGGTCCTTCTGACTCCAGGGCCGATGCTCTACTCACTGCACCACCTAGCCGCCCCTCAAGCATTCTTGATGAAAAAACCAGAGTTGAATAGAAAATTTGACATTCAGACGCAAGAAGCAAGAGATGCTTGAGAAGATAATCAAGGAAAATAAACCAAAAGGAATTTATCAAAGTTGGACTATTTACATTCCTACATGGAAAAACAATAACTGTGTTTGATGAAACCTTTCTCATTTTGAAAATAATTGAAGAAGGGTACATAGCATATGTTCACGGGTATACATGGATAGAGGGCACAGGTTGAATTTGATGGGAAGGGATGATTCTTTTTTTTTTTTTGGAGGGCAATTGGGGTTGGGTGACTTTCCTGGGGTCACACGGCTGGGTTTTTGTTTGTGTGTTGGGTGTCTGGGGCCGGATCCGAGCTCGGGTCCTTCTGGCTCCAGGGCCGGCGCTCTGCTCACTGCGCCACCTAGCCACCCCAAGGAAGGGATGATTCTTAAGGGGTGAAGTCAAGAGGTGAGAGAGGAAAGTAGCAAGAGGAGATGGAGAGAGACAGGGTAGGGTAAAGTATCTCATGTAGAAAAGGCAAGGGGAAGTAGTTGCAGGGGAAGGGAAGAACAGGAAGGCAAAAAGGCAAAACCATATTCTCATTGAAGTTGGCTCAAGGAGAGAATCACATACATACTAAATGGAATATCTTACCCTCACTCACTCTCCTGAGTAGGGGAAAGGGGGATGAGAGGGGAATGATGGAGGGGAGGGCATTCTGGGGGGAGGGGAGGTTGGAAGTACCCACTATCAAAGAGGGACAGCATCAAAGTAAGGAATGGACCAGGTGGGAGGTGAGACGGGTGGGAGGGAAATACAAACTCTACTGTAGAGAGCACAACTCTGATGGGCTGGCCATGTTGTCCAAATACAAAACAAATACTTGCCAAAAAAACAAACTTATTTTATGGAGAACTTACACAGGGCAAGCATTCACATGGCTGTTAGAAGAAGTGATACATGAACACTCTCAAGATTTCTCTTAAGAACTTTGGGAATATGACATATGACATAGGAGACACTGGCACAGGACTGCCCAGCATGGTGTACCCTCACCAGAGAAGGTGACGTGCTCCATGAGCAAAGCAGAATTAAAGAAGTCAAAGGAAACTAAAATGTCCATATTTCGAGAATCTACCCCAAATGTTCATATGAACTGTTTGTGCCTGACCTGTGGTAGACCATTCCAAGCTCATATTGGCCTAATCAATCACAATCGGAAGCACTATAACTTGACTTTAACATAGTGATGTCATTTTGGTCCTCTTTGAGAATAAAGGACAACAACCATCCAAATCCATGCCTAGAATACTCCCTCCTCACCCCAGCCTCTTGGTTTCCCTGGTTTGCTTGAAGATTCAGCTCAAATTCTATCTTTTGAATACCTTTCCCAATTCCCCCTGCTACTAGTGCCATCCCTCTGAGACTGGCTTCCATTTACACTGTATATATTTGGTAATTATAACTATTTTTCATGTTTTCTCCCCCATTATAATGTAAGCTTCTTGAGGGTAAAGACTGCATTTTTGTCTTCCCTTTTATTCTCAGCATGTAGTACAGTGCCTGGTACATAATGAGTGCTTAATAAATACTTGACTGACTGATGGGAATTAATGTAAGTAAATAGCATCTAGTGCCATTTCATAATATTGAATTCAGTAAACATTTATTAGGTGTCCACTATTTTCCAGGCAATGTACTAAGAACTAGAGATAGAAAAAGAGGCACTAATAGTCCCTGCCTTACAATCTAGAGCTTACAATCTAATGGGGGAGACGACACAAACAAATATATACAAAGCAAGCTATAAACAGAAAATGATTAACAGAGAGAAAGCACCAGAATTAAGAGGGAGTGGGGGGAAAAGACTTATTATAGGAGAGGGAATTTTAGTTGGGGAAGCCAAGGAGGTAAGTAGTCAGGATGGAGGAAGGAGAGCATACCAGGCATGGAGAACAACCAGAAAGAATGCCAAAAGATGAGTGTCTTTTTTTTGCTTGGAGGACAATTGGGGTTAAGTGACTTGCCCAAAGTCACATGGCTAGTAAGTGTTTCAAGTGTCTGAGGCCAGATTTCAACTCAGGTCCTCCTAACTCCAGGGCTGGTGCTCTATTCACAATAAAAGTGTCTTGTTTGTGGAACAGCCAGGAGACCAGAGCCACTGAATTGAAGAGTAAGTGTTGAGTAAGGCATAAGAAAACTGGAAATGTAGGAGAGGGAAATGTTATGAAAGTCTTTGAATGCCAAAGAGAGCATTTTGTATTTGCTCCTGGAGACAATAGAATATAGATTAGTAGTTAAAGAATATGAAGTTTTAGGGAAGAGATGGGGAGAACATTTGGAATTCAAAAACTAAAAATAAATAAATAAATTCAGAGAGAGAGAGAGAGAGAGAGAGAGAGAGAGAGAGAGAGAGAGAGAGAGAGAGAGAGAGAGAAGAATATGAAGTTTTCAAAAGGAAAATTGAAAATTACAAATGACCACATGAAAATATGCTCTAAATCCTAAGAGAAATGCAAACTTAAACAACTCTTGAAGTTTCACCTCAAAAAACAATAAGAAATAGGAAGAGTCCAAGTTGAATGGACTGTGGGAAGACAGGCACACTATGTATGAATTATGAACTATTATTTCTCTAAGAATAGGACTATGAAGTGAGACAACCCCTCTGTATATCAATTTAGAAATGGGCATGTGATGAAGGTGGAACCAAGATCACAGAGCAAGGAAGCAATGAAGCATGTTTCCTGCACCACTACCCCAAAAGCCTTTCAAATAGAACTAGAAAATGCACCAGACCAAATCCTGATGGGGAAATCCAAGAAAAAAGTCAAAGTGAGTCACTCTTCTAGCCCAAGTCTGCACAGACAGACAGAGAGGTCAGGTCTATGGACATTGGGATATGGTCTGTCCAAGAATAGCTGTGAAGAGAATACTTAGCACCCAAGGAGAGTCTGTGCACTCAGGCAGGAGGAGGTCCCATGCCCATCTAAGACAGTCCCAAACCTATACTGTGGCACCACAATGGGTACAGGTGCCAAATGGCAGCTTTGTCACCCACTGCCCAGTTCCAGGTCACAGATCCAGGGTAAACTGAGGAGGGAAAAGGAATTCCAGAGACAGGAAGAAGTTCAGAAGTGGCAGCTGCGTGGTTCACATTGCAGGAGCAGAGCTGAGAGGGTACTCCAGCAGTTAGCTCAGACTTCAGAGGGATATAGACTACGAGGGAGGCAGCAGTGCTATCACTCTGAAGTAATAGAGATTCCCAGAGGGGTAAGAGTGACTGAATCCAACAACAGTTTACTCTTACTCAGAACTAAACCCAGGTCAGGAATTTGCAGAACTCAGAGCAAGGTTGGCAGCATAATCAGACTATACCCTGGACTTGGGGAGCAATGAAAGCTTTCACATCTCCAGTCTAAGCAATCTCTGAGATCCTGGAATAACACAACACTTAATATTCCGAGAGAACAGCAGTAGGACCAGCCTAGACCTTCCTTCCAGAAGTGCCACAGAGCCTGGACCTAACATCAAATCCAAGGAAGCATACTGTAACACTGTGCAAACAAAAAAGACTCCCATCATAAAAAGCTACTACTGTGGTGAGGACATTCAATCTAGAAAAAGAGAATGACTCTCCAAAACATCTATAAGTAAAAATCTGAAATATAAATACAGATTTGACATAGACTCAACTAGAATTAAACAGCTGAAAATTTTTTATCAATGAAAGGAGAGCACTAGATGAAAAAATTAGAAAAGAAATAACAACTATAGAAGAAAAAATTGGACATGGAATTAATGGCATGTAACAAGCAGTATAAACCTTGCCCAAGTCACAAACTCCCTGAAAATTAGAATGGACCAAATAAAAGCCAATGACTTCATAAAACAAGAAATATTAAAACAAAGCTAAAAGGCTAAGCTATCTCATAGCAAAAACAACTGACCTGGAAAGTAAACTGAAGAGATAAAAATTTCAAAAATCATTTTACTACCTGAACACCATGAACAAAAGAATATAAACATTATCTTTCAAAAACTCTTAAAAGAAAACAGTTCAGATTTCTTATAACCAGAAGGCAAGTTGGAAACAGAAATAATCTGCCAGTCATCTCCTGAAAGCAAACCCAAAATGAAAGCTTACAGGAACATTATAGCCAAATTACAGAGCGTCTTGGTCAAAGAAAAAATATTACAAGTAGTTTAAAAAAAAGAATTAAGGTACTATGGAGTCAGTCAGAATCATTTATCACCAGAAGGAATTGGAAACTTTGTGATGCAGTATTCCAGAAAGCAAAGATATAGGCTTACAGCAAAGAATAGCTTATTCATAAAAAGTGAGTATAATGCTTTTTAGTGGAAAAAGTGTGGATTGTTAATGAAATAGAGGATTTCCAAGCATTCTCAAAGAAAAGACCAGAGCTTTTTAGAAACTTTGAGGTTCAAACATAAGAGTTAAGAGAAAAAATAAAAGGAAAAAAACAAACAATCGTAAAGCACTAAACAGGAATAAATTGCTTTCATTCTAATATGAGAATGCAATACGTGTGCCCCCTCTGAACTCTATCATCATCAGCACCTGGAAGTGTTCTGTTATGACTTGATGATTTGAAGAGAAGAATGGAAAGTAAGGGGAAGAGGAATATACTGGGGAGAGGTGGTATAGAAAAAGGAATGTTAGAGAGAAATAAAAAATCAGGGTATTCAAGTAGACATCTGTTACAAACAAGGATAGGATGAGGGGAAACGTGGCACTTGAACCTTATTCTTATTAACCTGGTCAAAGGAAGGAATAATACACACACACACACACACACACACACACACACACACTCACACACACACACACACACACACACACACACACCAGAGGTTAGGTACAGAAATACAGTTTACTCTAATGGGGAAATAGAAGAGAAAGCAGAGAAGGGAGAATTAGAGGGAGGGCATATGAAGGGAAGGATTAGTCTAAAGCAAAAAAAAAAATTCTAAGGATGTACACAAATATTTATAGCTTTTTAAGGTTGCAAAGAATGAGAATTGGAGGGGCTGCAATTGGCTGAACAAGTTGTGGTATGTGAAAATGCAGAATACTATTGTGTCATAAGAAATGATGAAAGTGATGGCTTCAGAAAAACATGGGAAGACCTATATGAACTGATATAAAGTAAATAGAATCAGTAGAACAATTTACTTTAAAAAATATGGTAAAGACAACTTTGAAAGAATTAGGAACACCAATCAGCATAATGACTAATGACAATTCTAGAAGACCAATAGTGAAATGTGCTACCCACCTCCTGATAAAGAGGTGAAGGACTCAGGTTGCAGAATGAGGGGCGTAGGGGTGTGTGTGTGTGTGTGTGTGTGTGTGTGTGTGTGTGTGTGTGTGTGTGTGTGTTTGAGAGAGAGAGAGAGAGAGAGAGAGAGAGAGAGAGAGAGAGAGAGAGAAGACGACCACTGTGGAAATTTGTTCTGCCTGTCTATATATACTTATAATAGGGGATTTGTTTTTCCTTCACTTTTGGTAAAGAGAGGGTGGGGATGAGAGAAGAGAAGGCAGGTATGTTTTTTCTAATTGAAAAAATATATAATTAAAAAAATAAATAAGCATGAAAAGTGACTAAACTTTCCATACCCTTTTACCCTACAATCCTACTATTGGGCGTATATCCCAAGGATGCCAAAAATGGAAACAAAGGTCCAATATATACTAAAATATCCATAATAAAACTCCTTGTGGTAGCAAAGTACTGGAAACAAAGTAGGTGCCTATTGATTTCAGAAGAACCAAGAGATAACTGTGTCATGAAAACCCAGAGAGGAAAGAATAACTAAGAGGAGAAAGTGATCAACAGCATCAAATGCTGCAGATAGTTTTTTCACCCATCTTCATCTAGATCACATTCATGAACTATGGGTGTCCCCCAAGTTTCTGTCCTGTGTTCTCTTTGCTCTCTACATTCTTTCACTTGATGAACTCATGGTCTCATGGATCTAATGACAATTTCTATGCAAATGACTCCCAGTTCTATGTAATTAGCCCAAATCTCTCTCCTGATCTCCAGCACAGCATTACTAACTGCCTATTGGATATTTTGAACTAAATGTGTCACAAGCATCTCAAACTCAGCATGTCTCCAACAGAACTCATTGTCTTTCACCAAAATCCATTCCTCTTTCAATCTTCCCTATTTTTGTTGAAGGTACCATCATCATTCCAGTCACTTAACCTCAATATCATCCTTTACTCACTATCAGTCGTTCCACTCTTTAACACTACCACCATCTTTATCATGTCCTGCCCAGGATGAACTCATCACCAGAAAACTCATCATGGAGATGACTTCAGCTTTGCTACTCACACCTTATCAGTGCCTTCAGTTGCTTCTGCCTCTCTGATTGGAGGGCTGGAAAGCTGGGCAAAAAACCCTCCTCCTGCCATAGCCTCCCTTTATAAGGAGTCAAGATGCCAGCCATCTCTTAATTTTCTACTAGATGTTCTGCTTTGTTTCCATTTAGTCACAATACCCCCACACTGGGTACTCTCCAGCACTCCTCATCGCCCTTTTCAGCTTCATTTTGTATGTTGCCTCAGCATAGTAGATGTAAGCTCCTTGAGGGCAGGGACTGTCTTTCTTTCTCTTATTTTTATCTCCAGTGCTTAGCACAGGGCCTGGCACTTGGTAGGCTCTTAATAAATGTTCATCATCATATCCTTAATACCTCACTCCCATTCACCCCACGCATCCAATTTTGCCAGATTTGCTGTTTCTACCTTCCCAGAATTATACACATTACCCTTCTCTCCACTCGCACAACCACCACCCCTAGCTCAGGCCTTAGCCATTAGCCTCTTGGCTGCTCATTCCATCTCATCTTTCACCATTCCAATCCATGCTCAACTCAGTTGCCAAAGTGATTGTCCTAAGCATATATCTGACCATGAAAACGCCCCCTTTACCACCCACTCAATAAATTCCATTGGCTATCTATTACCTGTAGGATCAATTATAAAATCCTCTGTTTGATATTTTATTGTTGTTGTTCAGTCATTCGCTCTTTGTGACCTCATTTGGGATTTTTTGGGCAATTAGGCAGGAGTGGTTTGCCAATTTCTTCTCCAGCTCATTTTACAGATAAGGAGCTGAGGCAAACAGGGCTAAGTGACTTGCCCAAGGTCACATAGCTTGTAAGTGTTTCAGGCCAAATTTGAACTCAGGAAGATGAGTTTTCCTGACTCCGGGCCCAGCACTCTATCCACTGCTCCACCTAGCTACTGCTGTTTGGCATTTAAAGGTCTCCAAACCTGACTCCAACCTACCTTTCCAGCCTTCTTATACATTCCTCTCTTCCATACACACTGCAATCCAATCTAACCAGCTTTTCTATTGCTCCTCACAGAAAATCCCATCTCTGTGCTTTTGCACCGGCTGATTGTCTTCTGTGTCTAGAATGTATTCTCTTCTCACTAGCCTCTCCTGGGATCCTTGGTTTCCCTCAGGTCTCAGCTCAAGAGTCATCTACTTCATGAGACCTTTCCTTGTTTCCAAGGTCTTTCAGGTCTCTGACTACTTGGTATCTGCTTTAAATGTGCTCCCTATGTATCTATGTAAGGTCATATTCTCTTTAAATATAACAGATATTTTTAAGATGTTGATTGAATATTGCACAATAAGAAATAACAAATAGGGGCGGCTAGGTGGCACAGTGAGTAAGAGCGCCCGCCTCGGAGTTGGGATGACCCGAGATCGAAACCGCCCTCAGAAAATGAGCACCCACACACAAATAATGACTAGCCATGTAATCTTGAGCAAGTTACTTAACCCCAATTGCTTTAAAAAAAAAGAAATAACAAATATGAGGAACTTGGAGAAATATGAGAATACTTGTTCAGATTGTGATGATTTATACTTCACTTTCTGCTGCTGTACAAAATAAGTAGTACTAAGAGAACTCTGCATGATGGCTGCAACAATGCAGGTGAAGTGCTTAATAAAAGGAAGTCGAACTCTGGGTAACGGAAAAATCAAGTACAGTCCCAGAGAAAAAAATGATGAAAAACATTCTTCTCTCATAGAAGAGAGGTGACACAGAATACATTGTTACCTTACTCGTTTTCCTTTGTCACAAGGTTCAGCCTGCAAAGGGGAAGGTTTGAAATAACTAGAATGTAAAAACAAAAGGGATCAACCAAATGTATTTTTAAAAGAAGAAAAACAAGTCCAATGCCTGGTTGTTAGAACCCAGGGAGCACTAAACTGATGCTAAGAAACCTAAGCTTTCTTCCCTTCCTGAAGATGGATTGGTCCTAAATCCCCTAGGCCAGAAAGTACCCCAGCTAGAGTGCTGCTGAGACAGAGAGCTAAACCAGTCAGAACTATTACAGCTCAACAGGCAGACAGAATTGTGAGGACACCAGCCTGCCCTGCCCCATCCACTCTTTTCTGTGGGTAGAACTGGAATCCAAGTCCAGTGTCCTTTTTATTCCATGTGCTTTGTAGCTCATTATTCCCTGGAAGGAGACACCTACAGCATTTACTCCCCTGACTTTGCTAGGCACTTTTTTGTTTGTTTTTGCATTACTCTTAGTGACTAGTCCTATAATATTCATTAATCTCATTCTCAAGGACAGTCCTCTGCTTTTAGCAAAGAAGGGAGAACAGAGTAGCCATTAGCTATGGGCTTCCAGATGTAGCGTTAGTTACATTCAAAACATGGTTCAGAGACAAGAGAAATCTTTCCAAGGTGAGAAGGGTCCTTCCAAAGACAGGGACCAAAAGAGACGTCACACATTCAACTAACATTTTCTAAGTGGCCAAATATGCTAGGTATAGAGAACACAAAGATGACAAACAACACAGTTCCTGCCCTCAAGGAGCTTAATCATTCTACTGGAGCAGGGGATAGATTATGCCATGGACATATATAAATAGAAAGTAATAAGGAAAAAAAGAAAAGCTCTTGCGGGGCAGCTAGGTGGCGCAGTGAGTAGAGCATCGGCCCTGGAGTCAGAAGGACCTGAGTTCGGATCCGACCTCAGACACTTAACACACACAAACAAAAACCTAGCCATGTGACTTTGGGCAAGTTACTTAACCCCAATTGCCCTCCAAAAAAAAGAAAAGTTCTAAGCAAAAGGCTCTGGGAAAACTTGAGGACAAAGAGATACAGAAGGTGGCATGGTACAGTGTTTTGGTGGTGGTGTTTTTTTTAATCCTGTAGAATAGAAAATGATTGGACATGAAACCACAAACCTCTATATGTACCGCTTGCTTTTTCTTTTAAATATGTAATTTTGTAGTCTTCTGCATTATTTTAAAAATACTTCAATACTTCTGTCTTTTCTTCTTTTATTTGGCAATCATATTACTAATTATTCTTCCCTTTTAGTTCCCCCTCTTTAAGAAAAAAAAAGATCAGGGGCAGCTAGGTGATGCTAGGTGGTGAATAGAGCATCGGCCCTGGAGTCAGAAGGATCTGAGTTCAAATCTGGACTGAGATACTTAATACTTACTAGTCATGTGACCTTGGGCAAGTCACTTTACCCCAAGTGCCCTGCCTTCCCCCTCCAAGAAGTAAAAAAACAAACAAACCAGGGAGCAGCTAGGTGGCACAGTAGTCAAAGCACTGGGCCTATAGTCAAGAAGACTTGAGTTCTAGCCTCAGACACTCACTAGCTTTGTGACCCTGGGCAAGTCACTTAATCCCAATTGCCTCCAAAAAAGGGAGGCGGGGAAGCATTGTCACAAATAAGCATTACCAAAAGAAATACATTCCCCACATTGGCTATGCCTAAAATTATATATTTCATTTTACTCCCTGACCATCCCTTCTCTACCAGAACATTGCTTCACCATGGATACTCTGGAATCACGATTGGTCATTTTCTCAATCAGAGTTCTTAAGTCTTTTAAAGTTATTTTTCTTTATAGTGTTGCTGTTATTAAACAAATTGTTTCAGAGAAACCATTCCTTTCACCATGTTTGTGATGCAGTTATAATAAATTCCATTCATATAACATAATTTGTTCAACCATTACCCAACTGATGGACACCCCTTTAGTTTCCAAGTCTTTGCTACTGCAAAAAGAACTGAATATTTTTGTCCATTATGAGTCTTTTTCTTCTTTCTTTGATCTCTTTGAGATATAGTGGTATCCCTGGTCAAAGGGTATGAACAGCTTAGTGACTTTTTGGATATGATTCCAGAGTGCCTCCCAGAATGCCCAGAACAGTTCACAGTTCCACCAATAGTTAATCATTGTGCCTGTTTTCCTGCAGTTCCTCTAGCAATTGCAAATTTCCTTTTTGGTTATTTTTGCCAATCTATGGAAAGTGAGTTGGAACTTCAGAGTTGCTTTAATTTTAATTCCTCTAATTGTTATTGATTTGATGCATTTAAAAACTAGGACTTTTGATAGTTTGAACTTTTTCCTTTGAAAACTGATTATTCACGGCCTCAGACACTTAACACAAAAACTAGCCGTGTGACCTGGGGCAAGTCACTTAACCCCAATTGCCCTATCTTCCCCCTCCAAAAAGCAAAAAGAAAAATCTAAAAAAAAGAAAGGAAAATTGATCATTCATATACTTTGTCTTTCTATTGAAGAATGACTTCTCATATATTTGAGTGTTTCTTATATATACTAGATATCAGATCTTTATCAGAGAAGCTTTCTGCAAAGATTTTCCTCCCAATCAACTGTTTGGCATGATACGGTGTAAAGAGTACTGAATTTGAATCAGAGAAGCTAGGTTAAAATCTCAGGTGTGCCACTTGGTACTTATATGACCTTAGGTAAGTAATTTAGCCCCTCTGAGCCTCATTTTCCTCATCTGTAAAATGAGACTGCTGGAAATGACTTCTAAGGTTCCTTCCAACTCTAAGTCTGTAATCACTTTCACCTGAGGGAAAACAGGGCGGGCTTCAGGGAAGGCATCTTAGTTACATCTGGAAGAGATGGATTTCAGGAGTCGGAGAGACAACTTCTTTGAAGGCATCCAGGAGAAAGATGAAATGTCAAATTTGAGAAACAGCTAGATTCTAGTTTGAACTCATTTAGTTAGAACACAGAGTGCTTTAAAGAGAAAATTATGAAATAATACTAGAAAGATAAGTTGGATCCAGCCTGTAAAGAGCCTCAAATGATAGGATAAGCAGTTTGTATTTTATCCCTTAGGTAATAGAGAATCACTTGAGGTTTTTGAGCAGGGGAGTGACCTAGTCAGGAAGATTATTTTGACAGCTGGGGGACAAAAGGATAGGAGGGGGAGAGACTGGAATCTGTGAGACCAAGTCAGAAATTATTGTAACAGTCTAGGCAACAGGTGAAGAGGACTTGAAGGAAGAGTAGCCACAGAGATTAGAGAATAGGGGACAGATGAAAGACCTATTGTGAATCATTTAAAGAAGAGGGGGCCTAAGTATCCCTGGCATGGGATCTTTTGTTCTTAGTATTCAAGAAAAGTAAATTAGCCATGAGGGAAGCTGTAATGGCTCACGGGGGCAGAGGTTGTGGGGGGGAGGATTGCTGGTAAGGGAGGGCTCTGGGAAGCAGTGTTTAATAGTGGGGCCAATTGACTTTAAGTATCACAGATGATTTAAAATTCCAGCCCTTACACTTATTAGTAGCAACAGAAACATTGTCTTCAGATTTCCTGTACACAGAATTTTCTGCTACCCCAGTGAAACCCAGTCTAGCCTCCTTCTCTTCAGTCCATAAGGCTGCAGGAGTGTCCAGGCCCTGCCCATCCTGAATGGGAAGGGAAAGAACCCAGTGATACCTCCCCCCCACCCAATGACAGCTCCTCCTTTTTGTCATTTATCCATGTATCTGCCATATAAGCTACAACTGCTCTCAGGAAGGTCTCAAATGTGCTCCATTTCTAAAATTTACCTTAATGCTATGTTTTACTCTTTTACTTAATTATCTAAATGGTGACAATAGAATAGAGCAACTGACTCACATATTGATAATTAGTTTTTATTGTGCACTTTTTATATGCAAATAAAGAAATCCTTGATTATTTTTTTACTATGCTTTCATGAGCTAATGTCCTTATTATCACCAGAAGGGATTTCCCTGGGTCACTTATGGCTTTAGGCAGAACAATCTTAGAGAAGAAGAGCCTGCATTTCTGGGTCCAAAGTCTCTATTCTGGATAGGCAAAGAAATTCCCAAATCTTCCAGTTTCCCAAGCCTGTCTGTTCTCCAAAGAAAATTCAAGGCTAAAGAACCGTGCACTTGCCATAAAAAGTACCAATGTAAAGTCAGAAGACATGTTTGAATCCTGTCCGCTGCTCTCTTTATGATTTGGGGCAAGCCTTTTTACCTCTATGAGTCTCAGTTTCCTCATCTGTAAAATGAATAAATCAGGATGGATAGTATCTAAGTTCCCTTCTCTCTCTATCCAATGATCACATGACTAAATTCCAGGGTCCCTATCTCCTGAATCCCATGATAAGAGGAGTTCCTGTGGATGCTGGGTCTTTTCTTTTTCCTGCTTTTAGATTTGGGGTCACTACCCTCAGGTCAAGCCCATAGATAGGTGAATGCTCAGGCTGTGCCTGAGGTACTGGCCAATAGTCCAAGTCTGGGCACTGGTGGTATCTAAGAGGAAGCAGAGACTTTACTGCTTGTACCCAAAATCCAAGCCCCTTTCAGTCTTTTCAAATCTGGGGCTGAGACCTGAAAGACATTGCCCAGATTTAGGCTAAGCTAGTTAGAGCAGGGATGGGAAACCCCCTTGGATATCCTCCTGCCCTAGCTAAGGAGCATTCAGAGAACAGGAATGCCCTCAGGACCCAAGCTAGATGCTGGAACCCCCCAAGATCCTCTCTAACCAGGGGCTCTCTTAACATTAAGGTACTAAAAAAGGAAGGAAGGTCTTTAATAAGTCATTGTGGCCAGGTCTGTCATCAATTCCAATGCAAATTCCCCAAGGTGGGAGACTTTACAGCATCCTGTCTCCCATAGGCTTTAAAAGAGATTCAAGGATTTCCCAGAAAAAGTTTCCTTGTCTGTGGGGACTTGGGAAGTGAGAAATATGGCTCCTTGTGTCAGTGCTGGCCCTTATTAGCTGTGTCCTCAGATAAGTTACATGACCTTTTTGACTTTCAGTTTCCTCATCTTTGAAATGGGAATAATTATATTTTCATGACCTACTTTATGGGGCAGGTGGGAAAATAAAATGAGATAAAATATATGAAGCATTTTATAACCTTAAAGTGCTATCTCACTCTTAGCTATTATCAGGATGATATCACAGGTGGCCAGAAGTACTCTCTCCTGAGTCATTGAATATCAGAGTGGGAAGAGATTGATCCAGTGCCCTCATTTTTTAAGAATAGGAAGCTGAAGCCTAAAGAGAATGGATCTGCCCAAATTTACACAGATAGTACCAGCTTAAGACAGTGTGATATAGTGAAGTGGTCCGTGGGTATCCATAAACTTGAATAGGGAAATATATATCTTTATTTCAATATAATTTGTTTTCTTTGTAATCCCAGATATTTTGTATTACATACTTTAAAAGGTTATTCTGAGGAGTCCAGAGGTTTTACCAGATTGCTAGAGGGATGCAAAAAAAGCTTAAGAATTTCTTAGTTATTCTTAGAGAGCCACCATGTGAGTCAGAGAGACCTGGGGTAAAGTCTTATCTCTGATATATACTAGCTGTGTGAGACTGGCCAACTCACTGCCTCTCAGTACCCTGTGCTACTCTCTATGACTATACATAGAAATGTCATCTGTCTTCATTGGTTAGGTTTGTTTCCAACAACAATGAAATCAGAGCTCCAGAACACCAAACAAAAATCTCACAATCAGCATCTGAACCCAGCTCCTCTAGTTCCAAATCGAGTGCTCTTTCCTGATTCCAGGCTGTGCAAGGCCACAAAAATTCATGTCCTTAAGACATGTAGTAGATGTGAAATCTCCATAGTCGCCATGATAATTAACTTTGCTTTCCCTCTGTCTCTACATTTGTTTCAGTTCTGCTCCCCAGAGTCACATGTTTGTCCTTTATACCTAAGCCTCCTCTGTAGTGCTTGAATATAAAAGTCCCAATTTTCCCATCCCTCCATCTCCAGGGAAAAAAAAGCAGCCTCACATAGGCCTTGCTCACTCAGCCTTGCCCCAAAGCTGAGCACATCTGAGGTGGTCAGGCATGACAACAGTCCTGCAGTCTGCTTGGTCCTGACCAGGCACTGAGCACCCATCATTAGATTGGTCCAGGGACTGAGGGTTCTAAGATTTTACACTGTCAGCAGGCCAGGCCTGAGCTGGCTGGCCTTCCACAGAACAAATCACCCCCTTGCCTCTTCCTGGAGTTGAAAATGAACAGCTGTCTGTCCTATGTTCCTTCTACATGTCCTTTATCTGCCAGAGTACATAGAAGCAAATGGGTCCCTGTGTGTGAGTGTGAACATTGTAAGCAGTCATTGGGCTGGTGTTTATGGCTATGTAATGAGCTAATTCTCTTCCACACTATTGATTTCTCTCAGTGCTGCTGCAGGATGCTCTCTGACAAGGAGTGACTCAGCTACTTTGCCCAGTATGGGGCCAGACAATCAGAAAAGAGACATGCTGACCAATTCTAGCTGGCCCATGGCTAAGAGCAGGTAATAGTCCTCAGAATGGGCTGGGGACATGGCAGATTAAGGGTTTTAGATGGAAAGGGGGGAATAGGCAGAAGATCACAAGATTTGGAAAGGCTATGTAAGTATCATACAGCTTGCAGAGGTCAGGTAGACAGCTCTAGATTACTATAGTATGGGATCATCAATGGAGAGCAGGAAAATACTTCTGCTATTACCTAGCCTAACCTCACCCCTGTTCTGTAGATAAGGACAGGTACTGAAAGCCCAAGGAAGCTGAATGACTACTGAATATAAACATTCAATTAAAAATCATTTATTAAGTAACCACTATGCTCTAGGGGTATATGATGTGTTCAGGAAGGAGCAGCACCTCTGATGGGAGGTCTGCTGAGCCCTTTTCAGGGCTGCTCATCCACTTTTGGTGTCCACCTGTGATTCCAAGAGGCTGTAGCATGCAAAGCAGCTGTACTTCAGTAAAACTGTTTTGGCAGATGGGCTAAACCAGGCTGTGGGTAACCAACAGGCCTCAAACCCATCAGTGAGTTGGGGGGAGGTGTCTACTCCAAGCACGTAAAGACTTCTCTGACAGAATGAGTGGCCAAGAACGATTTGTTTCAACAACCATGAAGGAGGCTGAAGCAGATGCTGTAGAGGGTTGGCACACACACACACACACACACACACACACACACACACACAGTACAGAATAATTTTTATGGAGAGCACTAACACCTGGGGGAAAGGAGGGGTGTGATCAGAAAGGCTTTCTTTAGGAGGTGGTACTTTAACTGAGCCTTGAATGAAGCTAGGGATTCTCAGAGGGAGAAGGGAGAAGGGAAAGCATTTCAGATGTGGGGATAGTCTTTGGAAAGGCGCAGGAAATAGAATATATGGGAACCTGCTATTAGGCTAGTTTGACTAGAACATAGACGTAACCCCTATCCCAAAGCCCACTAATATGGGACTCTCTCCTTATTGGTAGAGATGGAGGCCCTGCTCTACTAGAAGGGAGGGTTGGGATGGGAGGCAAGAGTTTTGGTTCTCAGCCAAGGCCCCTTTTAGGTACTCATCATTCAAGTGCTCCTGGTTTTCAGCTTTAGGAGAGAAGATGGAAGAGGCCAACTCCACTTCAGGTTGCTGAAGAGGCTTTCAAGTTTTCTGTGAAGACATGGAAGGAGAGAACTGGATATCTCTATTATATCCCTATCCTCAGCTTGCTACTCTAGAGACTTTAGGGAGTTCCCCCTTTGGTGAGATCCAGGACCCTGTCTCTTGGTTGTATCTCATTCCTAACAGGACAGTGCCTTCACTCTGCATTGTCAGGTATATATTCTCCTATGTATACCTCCTCTGATTTCTGTTTTGCTGTGATTTGGATAAATGGCCTTCTTTGCTATTTTCTCTGTGTGAGTTCATTGAGGAGCTGGTATCTTGTGGGAAAAGGGTCAAGCCTTAGATATAGACCTTGGGTTCCAACTTCCCTTAAGAAATTACAAAGTGATCAAAAGTTAATTCAAACCCAATCATATGCCATAGACTAACAATGTTTAAGAGAGTAGATTAATATACTTCTGGCCTGGCACCCCCACTCTCAAAGGACAACAGAGTACTGACCTCTGGCCCCAACTCCCTGCTTTCCCTCCTGGCAGAAAAGAAAGTCTCCCTTTGGAGAATGATGGGGAGATAAGGGACTAGAGATATCTATTCTGCCTCCCTTCTAGCCACACACAAGGTCAAAATCCAGTCAAACCTGGATCTCTCTACACGTATGGGGCCCTTCCCATTCTTTCCCTATATAGATAACATGAAGTGGAGTGATGTGACAGATTGTTGTTATTTAGTCATTTTCAGTTCTTTCTGGCTCTTCATGACCCCATTTGACAGATATCAGTCTGCAAAGATGGGCTGGAGCTATATTGATGAGGATAAGAGGAAAGCTCAGGGAAACCATAGTCCCACCTCATAAAGATCTTGAGTTAGCTAGATAGTGCAGTGGCTAGAGAACTGGACTTGGAGTCAGGAAGTCCTGAATTCAAATCCTGCCTCAGACACTTCCTAGCCATGTGACTCTGGGCAAGTCACTTGACCTCAGTTTGCCTCCCTTTTTCCATCTATAAAATGGGGATGATAGTGCCAACATCACAGAGGTTTTGTCAGTATCAAACTAGATAACAAAAGAAAAACATTTTACAAACCTTAAAGTGATATATAATCATCATCATCATCATCATCATCAAATTGACCTCCAATTGCAAGGGTTTTTTTTTTTCAACCTGACACAGGCACAGCCTATCTGTGAATAAGAATTCCCTCTATTACATTTCTAACAAGCGGACATCCAATCTCCATGTAAAGATCCCCCATTGAAGGGGAACCACTAATTTCCAAAGCAGCTCATTCTACTTTTAGATATCTCTTAATTATTAGGAAGTTTTTCTTTCTATGGAGTCTCTGCCTACCTTTCAACAGTTTTCATCCATTGCTCCCAATTCTGCCTTCTAGGGCCAAATAAACAAGTGATTGATTCATCCACACGACAGTACTTCAAGTACTTAGAGATGGTTATCATAAAAAACTTCCAAACCTTCTCTCCTACAGGCTAAACCCTCCCAGCTCCTTCAAGTGACTGGCCTATAGCATGATCTCCAGATCTCCAATTATTCTGGTCACCTTGCTCCATCACTCACCAGGCTTATTGC
This sequence comes from Gymnobelideus leadbeateri, assembly GCA_011680675.1. NCBI lineage: Eukaryota > Metazoa > Chordata > Mammalia > Diprotodontia > Petauridae > Gymnobelideus > Gymnobelideus leadbeateri. The sequence goes on from WOXC01006136.1 coordinate 210,480, forward strand.
TGTTCTCGCCAATATATAGGACCCTAACTGAACATAGCCCTCTAAGTGTGATTTACCAGGTCAGAGGATAGCTGAATTGTTATCTCCCTCACTCTGGCTATTATGCCTCTTTTAACACAGTCTAAGATTGTATTAGCTTTTTTGACTGCTGGATTGCATTATCAATTCAATGCAAACTTGCAATTCACTAAAAACCCCAGTATTTTCCCCCCAGAACATTGTTTAACAATTCATCCTCCATGCAACACTTAGCAAAATTGATTATTTGAACCTAAATGTAGAATTTTTTACTTATCCTATTAGATTTGTTCTTTTTATATTTATCTTATCATTAAATCCTATTCAGACAATTTTAATTCAATCATCCAATGTATTATCTATTCCTCCAAGCTTGATGTCTGTAAATTTAATAAGCATAAGATTTACTCTCTAACTCAAGTCACTAATAAAAATATTAAGCAGTAAGTAGTAAGGCCAACAGCTGCATAGGGTACTCTATTCCAAGTTGACACTAACATATTATGAACTATTTGTTGGATCTGATCATTCAACTAGTCCCAGATCTACCCAACTGTACTACCATCTAGCCTATTTCACTTTATTTTGTCCCTAAGGATAGCACAAAAAACTTTGCCCAATTTCTTGATGAACTTCAAGTGTATTGTGTCTACAGAATTGATTTAAACTACAAGTTAAATGATCCTATCAAAAAATAAAATGAGTAAGGGTGGCTAGGGGGCACAGTGAATAGAGCACCTGCCCTTGAGTGAGGAAGACCCGAGTTCAAATCCGGCCTCAGACACTTAACACAAAACTAGTCGTGTGACCTTGGGCAATTCACTTAACCCCAATTGCCCTACTTTACCCCCTCAAAAAAAAAAGCAATAAATAAATAAATAAAATGACTTTAATCCGGAATAACCTATTATTGATGAAGTAATGCTATCTCTTTATCATTACCTCTGCCCCTTTTTCAATGCTTATATACAATCCCTTTAATAATATACTCTATAATTTTACTAGGAATCAAAGTCAAGATCCCCAGCCTAGAGTTTAAAGATTCTATCCACTTCCTTTTTATGAAAACTGAAACATTTGTCCATTTCTAGTCCTATAGCAGCAGCTCTCCCATATGCCATGAATTTTCAAAGATTAATGACAGAAACTTAATAATCACATCCATAAGTTTTTTCAGTCTGGGATGCCCTTCATCTGGGCCTGGTGACTTGAATTAATTAAGGGATGCTAAGAGCTCTCTTATTTCCTCATTTAGTGGTATTTCAACTAAGTAAATAAGGACAATGTGGGGCCAAGGCATAGATACTGAATTCTGAGTCAGAAGACCTGGTATTCAATACCAGCCCTAACATTTACTAGCTGTATGACCTTAAGTTACTTAACATCTGGGCCTCAACTTCCTCATCTGTAGAATGAATGTATCACAATAGATGACTTTTAAGTTACCATCAATCACAAAATCTATGCTTCTAATAATTTTTTGTTAACAATTTGTTAATTTATCATCCCCGGGCCTAAGATTATCTTCCTTGGCAAAGAGAAGCAAAATAAAAGGTGAATAATTTTGCTTTCTCTCTGTTATTATTATTCTATCCAATCTGAGCAGAGATTCTTTCCTCTTCCTCTTGCCCCCAACATAGTTAGAACCCCCACCAATTCTTCTTTTCTGCCCTTTACTCCCATTGCCAGCCCCTGTTAATATTACATTTTAGTGTCCCTCATACTCTTCTTACCATTATACTGCATGAGCCACACTTGATTCTTCCCCCTATATACATCTATTTTTTTAAAGATCAATTTGACTGAGTTTCATCTGGATCCATGTCTCTTCCCCCATCTTTTCTTCAATGGAATTATTTGGTTTTGTGTCATTAAAATTTAATTCTTGAGAACATCCTGGCCTTGGTCTACCTTACCCTTTCCTACTCCGTAAAATGGAAGGTATAACAGCACTTACTTCACAGGGTTGTTGTGAGGATCAAGTGAAATAATATGTGTATAGTACTTTGTAAATATTAGAGCAATATACAAATATCAGCTATTTTTTGTTGTTAACACTATTATTGTCATCCTACTTTTTCTTTGAACCTTTTGAAATCTGTTTTTCCACAGATCTAGGGTATCAGGCTATACCTGGTTTCCTTCTCCTCTACCCCAAATTCTATGATCATTTGCTCCCAATACTCATAATTTCTACTTCATTAACATGTATATTCTATTTTATTAAAGTTCAGGTTCAAAATAGGTGTACCTTTCATTGTTTCTGCAGTCTCTTAAAGAATGAAATTATCATGACAACAAATACTTTATCAGCTGCTTCACTTTTAGTTGAAAGGAAGCACCATCAGATATCCAGAGAGCCAAAGTCCCCAATAATAATGAAATCATGACTCTGTGTCAAATTGATGATCTGTTTCTGGAGCTTCTGATCTCATAGGATCATAAAACATAGAATAATAGAAGGAAGGGAATTTAGAGATTACCCCCTCATTTTTCATGTGAGGAAAATTAGGTCCGGAGGCAACAGTGGTCCATGGAAAATGAACTCAACCTGAAGTCTGAGGACTTGAACTCTAATCACACCTCTGGCAGTACTTGTGTGATCTTGGGAGAATGATTTAACTTCCCTCTGCCTCTATTTCCTCATCTGCAAAATGAAAGAATTAGACTAAGTACCCTCTGAGGTCCCTTCCAAATCTTGATCTATGATCCTAAATGACTTGAAAAATTCATACCAGCAACACTCTTAGCAGAGCTGGAATTTAAACTGAAGTTCCCAGTTTCCAAATCCATTCATTGTTTTTACCACTACACCATACTGCCTCACCAGTTATTTATTTCGCTCTTCTATCCCGATGGTCTGTGGTACTGTGTTCTCCTTTTTCTTCCCTAAATTGCATTCTACTACCCTCTGAAGACCTGCCACAGGTTAAGATTCTCCTCTTCCTCTTTATGTCATTTTTCTTATTGATTTTGCTCTTTAGAGAACTTCTGGTTAAGAAGATGGTATCTGAGAATGGAATTTGAATTTTTAAATATCAAATGATATTTAAATATCAGAATGATAGGAACTTCTGGCCAAGAATGGAGTAATCTAATGAAGGCATTAAGTTAAAAAGGAAGGATGAGAGAGAAAATTGACCAGTTGCCTACATATATCTACCAGGCTAGATACCATAGAAAGTAACTACAATATAGGAAGAAAAATTGCAGTAGAGACTCTCAGAAATTCAACAACGTCCAAAAGGAGAACCAACAATAAGATTAATGGCCTCAACTGTTTATATACAAATGTTCAAAGTTTTAATAACAGGCAATGTAAACAAATATCTTAATAAAAAAGCAAATATGACCATGTAGATATAAGTAGTCCTTGGTGAAATGAGACTCATAACTGGAATATAACACTGGAAAAATATATACAATACAAAAAGACAGCCAAAGAAGGTATGGAGGAGTGTTATATAGGGTGTCCTAAAAGTCTTAGTGCCATTTTAATTTTTAGTAGCTTAAAAGTAAGAGGATAGCCTCAGCACGAGGAATCTCAGGAACCAGAGGAGAGATAAATATTGGAGAACATATGGATGTAGATCAAAAAACAAAAACAAAAGTGATATTGTCATCAGATTTCATTCAGACAACTTGGACAGAAAGAAGAAATAAAGAGTTTGAGAAACAGATCCTGGCACAAAAGCAGGATATAGTAGCAATGGGAGACTTCAATTATTCAGACATCTGCTGAAGCTCTTTCTCTGCCAGAAGCAAATTGGCTGGTAATTTCTTTGCTTGCCTTAACAATAAACTCCTCCTTCTAAAGGTAGAGGAACCAACAAGGAGAACTGACAAAATGGATTTGATTTTCACCAGTAAAGAGGAACTGGTTGTTGGGGCAGAAATGATTGGAACATTGCAGGGAAATAATTACTTTATCACATTAATTGTGATATAAAAGGAAAGAAAAAGCACAGTCTGACAAATATCCTAGATTTTGGGAGGATGAATTTCAAAAGGTTCAGAGAAAGATCCCATGACCTAAAATTCTACAGGGGAAAATTATCACAGAAATGGAATCCTGAAGCCCCAATGAGAAACTGTTCAAGTGAGGAGGAGTTACCTAAAGAAATGAATGAGAATACACGGGAAACTCAACAACCAACATAGATTCTAAAAAGATATACATAAGATGGAAGAAAAGTCAAGTATTGGAAGATAAGAATAAAAGTGTGGTAGAGTTCTGTAAGAATAATGTGAGGAGTGCAAAGGCTCAGAATTAGCTGCAGATGGGAAGGAAAGCTAAGCACAACAAACAGCAGTGTTGTGAGAAAAGGAGGACCAAAGAAGGGATAGGACCACTGCTTAGGGTAGACGGGTAATGATAATTGATGATAGAGAGAAAGTGAAGCTTCTTTGCCAAGAAGAATGATTTTTGGAATGAGAAGGACAGAACAAACATTCTTAAAGAGAAGTAAAAACCTAAGATAAAAAGAGAAACGCTAATGAACTATCTAGTTACACCTAATGAGTTTAAATCATCAAGCCAAAAGATATTGAAACAACTGATAAATGTGATTTCTGAGCAGTTGTCAGGATCTTTGAAAATGATGAAACTGCCCTAAGGATATCAAATTCCAGAAGGGGGAAGCTCTCATATATGCCCAAATAGTCTTAGTGGTACCATTTGTGGTTGCAAAAAAAGAAAGAAAGAAACAAAGTGAGTGTCTATCAATTGGATGATACCTGAATAAGCTATGGCATGGGAATGTCATAGGATAATATTATACTGAATTCAGACAAACAGTGAAAGATTTATATGAATTAATGCAGAACAAAGTAAGTAGAACCAGGAAGAATAAAAGATTTTTGGTTATTGGAAGAGAACTGGAGAAAATTATCATAAAAGGAGAAAAAAATGGAGTCTGCAAGCCATAGGCCAGTGAGCTTATTCCTGGAAAAATTCTAGAACATCTTATTAAAGGGATGATTAGTGAGTACCTAGAAGAGGAAGTGATGGGCCCAAAGAGCTAACTAACATAGTTTCATCAAAAAATATTATGTCAGACTAATATCATTTCCTTTTTCTGATAGTCTTTTTAGACTGATAGGTCAGAGAAATGCTGTGAAAACAGTTTTAGCTAGATTTTAGCAAGGAATTTGACTCAACTTCTCATGATATTCTAGTAGAGAAAATGGAAAGATCCATCTGGCTAGACAATAGCATAGTTAGAGTTGAAACTGATTGACTGTTAGGATCCAAAGAGAAGTCATTAAACATTTTAAATCATCTTGGAGAAGGGAAAGGAAGGGAAAAATTAGTCCTCAGAAAGCTTAACATGAGTTCTAAGCCAATCCATCCTAAGGACATCCATAGGTGAAAATGTAAGGACAACAAAGAAATGAAAATTAGAACAGACCTATCTACAACAAAACATTTTCATTGTCAATAGCAATGGAACCACTCTCTTTGAATTCTAATGCCTCAGTTCCCAATGTTCTAGATAAAGAAGTGGAAATGGAATGAAAGAAGGCAGGAGGAGCAGCTACATCAAATAAAACACACACAGAAGAAATCTATTCTAGAAGTGATACATTTTTTAAAGCATCAAGATTCTGATTTCCATAATATGTCGAAGAGAGGAATATAACAAATGATTGGGAAAAAACCACAGATAATATTATTACTTTAAAAAGGAAATTGTGGGGTGGCTAGGTGCTGCAGTGAATAGAACACTGGCCCTGGAGTCAGGAGGACCTGCGTTAAAATCTGGGCTCAGACACTTACTAGCCATGCGACCTTGGGCAAGTCATTTAACCCCAATTGCCCTGCCTTCCCCCCCTCCAAAAAGTTGTTTTTAAAAAAGGAAATTGAGACATAAGTAGGTACTGAAAGAAATTAGAAATGTTAGACAGAAGCAAAACACTATTGAGGAGGGCAAGGGTGAAAGGAAAGTGAGGACAAGCAGGAGGAAAAATAGGAGGGAGGGAAATAATAGTAATCATAATGGTTAACACAGTGAATCAAAAACCAGAATCCTACAATATATTGTTTACAAGAAACACACTTGAAGCAGAGACACACAGAGTAAAGGTTAAGGGGTTGGAGCAGAATCTATTATGCTTCAGCTGAAATTAAGGAATCAGGGGTAGCAATCCTGATCTCAGACAAAGAAAAAGCAAAAATAGACCTAATTAAAAGGGATGAGGAAGGAAACCACATCTTGCTGGAAGGTATCATAGACAATGAAGCAATATCAATACTAAACATATATGTACCAAATGGTATAGCATCCAAATTCTTGAAGGAGAAGTTAAATGAACTACAGGTTCATGACCAAACAAGGGATAGAGAGAATTTTGAAATGTAAAACAGATAATTTTGATTATATTAAATTTAAAAAGTTTTACACAAACAAAATCAATGCAACCAAGATTAGAAGGAAAGCAGAAAGCTTGGAAACAATCTTTACAGGAAGTATCTCTGATAAAAGCCTCATTTCTCAACTACATAGAAAACTGAGTCGAATTTATAAGAATACAAGTCATTCCCCGTTGATAAATGGTCAAAAGATACGAACAGGTAATTTTCAGATGAAGAAATCAAAGCTATCTATAGGCATATGGAGAAGTACCATAAATCATTTCTTTTGAGAAATGCAAATTTTAAAAACTGAGGTACAATTTCACACCTCTCAAATTGGCTAATATGGCAGAAAAGGAAAATGACAAATGTTGGAGAAGATGTGGGGAAATTGGTACATTGATGCATTATTGATAGACTTGTGAACTGATCCAACCTTTCCAGAGAGCAATTTGGAACTATGCCCAAAGGACAACCAAACTCTGCATACCCTTTGATCCAGCAATATCACTACTAGGTGTGTATCCCTAAGAGATCATAAAAAAAGGAAAAAGGACTTATATTCATAGTTGACTTTTTCAAGGTTGCAAAATATAAGAAATTGAGGGGATGCCCATCAATTGGGGAATGGCTGAACAAGCTGTGGTATATGAATGTAATGGAATTCTATTGTGCAATAAGAAATGATGCACTGGCAGATTTCAGAAAAAACCTGAAAATACTTGTATAAACTGATGCAAAGTGAAATGAGCAGAACTAGGAAAACATTGTATACAGTATAAGCAACATTGTATGATGGCCAACTATGAATGACTCAGTTCTTCTCAACAATACAATGATCAAAGACAAGTACAAAGGACTCAAAAAGGAAAATGCTATCCATATCCAAATACAAAACTGATGGGCTCTGAATGCAAATTGAAGCCCACTCTTTTCATTTACTTTATTCTTTTTCATGTTTTTGCCCCTTTGGATCTGTTCTTCTTTCACAGTTGTGACTAATATGGAAATTTGTTTGAAATGACAGCACATCTATAAACTATATTAAATTGCCTACCATTTTAGGAAGAGGGGAGGGAAAGAGAGGGATGGAGAAAAATTTAGAACTCAAAATCTTGTAAAACTGAATGCTAAAAATTGTTTTGACATGTAATTGTGGGAAAATACTATTAAAATATTCTATGATAGAAGGAATTGCAGAGATAACAGCATGGTTGCTAATCACATTTTATGGCAAAAATGATACCTTCACTTGAGAATTTATCAAGTGCTTTCCTCACAATAGTCTAATGAGGTAGGTAATGCAGGCATCATTATTAATATTTTACAGGTGAAGAAACTGAGACTAAACTCAAGCTGCAGCTGTTAAGGGTATTAAGCAGGACCTGATCCCAGGGACCCTGAACCCAAATCTAGTACTCTATTCACCATACCATATCAATACAAAATATGTAGGAGATGAAAATAAATTGTAACTTCCGTGCAAGACATACCCTTGAAGGTGCTTTAAAAAATAAATCCCCAGTTTTCTTTGGCCCATTCACTACCAGAATGAAGACCATTCTAAGCAAGCAGACCGTCGACATCCCAGAAAATGTTGACATCTCTCTTAAGAGTAGGACAGTTATTGTGAAAGGGCCAAAGGAATCCTCCGTAGGGATTTCAACCATATTAATGTTGAGCTCAGTCTCCTTGGAAAGAAGAAAAAAAGGCTTCCGGTAGACAAGTGGTAGGGGAATCGAAAAGAACTTGCAACCGTGTGCACGATCTGTAGCCATGCACAAAACATGATCAAAAGCGTTACTTTGGGTTTTCATTACAAGATGAGGTCTGTGTATGCTCACTTCCCCATCAATGTTGTTATTCAAGAGAATGGCTCACTTGTTGAAATCAGAAATTTCTTGGGTGAAAAATATAACCGAAGAGTGCGCATGAGACCAGGTGTTGCTTGTGCCGTTTCTCAAGCCCAAAAAGATGAGTTAATTCTTGAAGGAAATGATATTGAACTTGTTTCAAACTCAGCTGCCCTGATCCAATAGGCCACCACAGTCTAAAACAAGGATATCAGAAAATTTTTGGATGGTATCTATGTTTCTGAGAAAGGTAAAGTGCAACAAGCTGATGAGTAAGTTGGAAAAGATGCCAAAGGCCATGTCCTGAGGAGTCAACACTTATTCAGATGTCAAATAAAAATACTTTTCGTCAAAAAAAATAAATCCCCAATATTACCTTTTGCCTAAATTTTTGCAATAGCCTGCTAACTAGCCTCCTTGAAGACATGTCTTTCCTCTCCAACCCAGCCTTCATACATAGCAGATCAGTGTTCATAAAGTGCAGCTCACACATTTCTAGGTGTGAATAAAAACATGAAGAAAGCAAAGTGTAAGCTGTCTTGGGGGAAGAGTAACTAGTACAATTTAGCCAGAGCACGTAGACTTTGAGGAGTAGCCTAAGTCCAAAGTTGGAAAAATAGGTTTTAGCCAGATGGTGAAGAGCCTTTAAACTTATACCAAACAGCTTAGACATTATTCAGTAGACAAAAGGGAGCTGGTGAAGGTTTTTGAGGAGGGCAGTGTCAAGAACAGGCAACCAACCTCTTCGGATACAATGTTCTGTTCATTCCTGGTTTGAACAGGGTCCAGAAGTGTGTATTAGAAGAAAATAAAGGTTATGAGGAATGAAGCTATAGTTCTGGCACACTTTATTTTTTTTTTAATTTTTTTTATTAATTTATTAGTTTAGTTTCAGTTAACAAGATTCAATTCCATAGTTCCTTGATTTTCAAATTTCCTTTACTTCCCTCCCCCCTCCCCTCACGACAGCATATAGTACAGTATAGGGTCTGCAAATGCATTCATATTAGACATTATTCCAATTACAAAGGCGTATTGTACTAGGTGGGATGAAAGATGGTAAGGAAGAAATAAAACCAAACAATGAAAAGAACAAGATCATTTAGTTTGCTTCCATCAGGATTCCATCAGGCTCAGTTCTTTCTAGTTATATCTCTGGGTGGCGCATTTCTCACTTTATTGAGTCTTTCGGGATTAACTTAGATCACTGCATTGCTGAAAAGAGTCCAGTCTGTCATAGTTGGTCATCACAGATATGGTATGTCTGTGATTGTATACAAATTTCTTCTGATTCTACTCTTCTCGCTCAGCATCAGTTTGTATAAGTCTCTCCAGGTAATTATGAAATCCGTCATCTCCTCGTTTCTTATAGCACAATAAAATTCCATTACATTCATATACCACAACTTGTTTAGCCATTCCCCAATTGATGGGCACCCCTTTAGTTTCCAATTCTTTGCAACCACAAAAAGGGCTGCTAAAAATATTTTTGTACATATGGGTCTTCCTCCCACTTCTATGATCTCTTTGGGATATAACCCTAGAAGTGGTATTGTTGGGTCAAATCTGGCACACTTTAGGGAAGAAATAAATTGTATTCTTGAAGTATTACAGTTCAGAGGTAGTATAAAGTGGGATAAATACCTGGCTTTGTGATATAACAAAAGAATAGTTACCTGACATGGGTCTGATGGGGAACTGTTTTGTGGTCATCAAGGGGTTCATTGCTTAGGGTGGCACTATTAGACACACCTGTAGGATGTTGTGCTAGGAGTAAAGACCATGGCTATGCCTTCCTAACTCTCACTGACTTGTGTCTTTCTGCTATCCACCAATCTAAGGTTCCCATGCTGACCTATCATGATGTTCCTTGGAGGCAGGGAGAATGAATAGTCCCCTTCTTGTTTGAGGGGTTTTGTAGGGCACTCCAAGATCTTATTAATATTATTATCTATAATACTAATAGTTCAATTTTTAATTTGTAAAGTTCCTTCCTCACAATTTCCCTGTGAAGTATGTATTGAAGTATCATTAGTCCCATTTTACAGATAAGGAAATTAAGATCCAGAGAAAGCCCAGAGAGAAACAGAAAATTATGAGAGTTAGAATGGAACAACAATCTAGCCCAACCTATACATTAAAGGAATACCTTCTTTAATATAGTTGACAAATGGTCATAACTAGAACTTCTACTCACATATATTTGGGGTAAAGAAATGAGGCAGAGAACTGTTAGGAGAGCTTAGAATTTCTCAAGGAATTCCTTGTATTTTTCCTAAATTTCCTATTCATCAAGGACCCCACTCTTTTTTTCCACTGAATGTGATGACATGATTGATGGTACACAATACAAGACTCTAGGCTTCTCCCCTCTACTATAGAGGTGCTTTGGGACAAGGATGTGAATGGGACATAGGGTCCTTATGAACGTAGGTTAGGAATGTAGGCTCCCCAATGGTGGATTTCCTTTTTTTGCCTGGGGATGAAGGTCCACAGCTTTCCACTTTACTCCTTGGAGACCATGTAGATCATGAGGTCTACTACATGGTTGCTATAACCATACTCATTGACATACCAGGAAATGAGCTTGACAAAATGGTCATTGAGGGCAATACCAGCACTAGCATCAAAGGTATAAGAGTAGGTATTGCTGTTAAAGTCATAGGATACAACCTGGTTCTTTGTATAGCCTAAGATGCCCTTCAACAGTCCCTCTGATGCTTGCTTCACCACTTTCTTGATATTATCTTATTTGGCAGGTTTCTCCAGGCAGCAGGTCAGATCCACAACAGATACATTGAGAGCAGGAAGATGGAAGTCCATGCCTGTGAGCTTCCCATTCAGCTCAGGTATGACCTTGCCTACAGCCTTAGCAGCACCAGTGGAAGCATGGATGATGTTTTGGGAAGCACCACGTCCATCACACCACAGCTTACCAGATGGGCCATCTACTGTCTTCTGGGTAGCAGTAATGGCATGGACTATAGCCATGAGTCCTTCCACAAAGCCAAAGTTGTCATAAATGATCTTGTCCAAGGGGGCCAAGCAGTTGGTAGTGCAGGAAGCATTACTGACAAACTTAAGGGAATAATATTTCTCATGGTTCACTCCCATCAGAAACATTGGGGCATCAGTAGAAAGGGCAGAGATGATGACCCACTTGGCTCCACCCTTCAAATGAGCCTCAGCCTTTTCCACGGTTATAAAGACTCCAGTGGATTCTATAACATGCTTGGTTCTAGCATTCTGTTCCTGGAAGATGGTAATGGCTTTTCCATTGATTACCAGTTTCCCATTCTTACTCTTAACAGTGCCCTTGAACTTGCCATGGGTGAAATAATTGAAACATATAAACCATATAGTTGAGGTCCATGAAGGGGTCACTGTTGGACACATTGTCTACTCCACCTAAAGTGAATGCAGCCCTGGTCATCAGGTGCCCAATATGACCAAATACATTGACTCCAACCTTCACTATCTTGTTTCAGGGATGCAAATGAAGCAGCAGAACTTGGCACCGAGCTTGGGAGAAAAGCTGAAAGGACCTCTCTCTTAAGTTAGGAAGATTGTGGCCCAGGGGAGAAGGGAGCAGTGGGAGTTATAGGAGAAAATAATTTCTCAGAAAATGAAAGCACCATCGCTCCCCAAACCCACCCACCCACACTCACACACAAAAATAACAATGCCGCAGTTATTTCCATTTGTGCCGAATTTCTACCATAAACAATCTCTTAAGAGGGTGGATCTTGACTGGAGGAATTAGCTGCAAGCTGATGCTTGTTGCATGAGATCTTGGCCCTGGGGAGGACGCATGTTTTCCTTACAGTTTTCTCAAGTGTGGATTTTGGCTTTTTAGAATCTCAATATGAATGAAGAATTTTCTTTAGTACTTTCAGATGCTTTAGTAATGCCTGAATGACTAAATATGACCAACACATAATTGAGTTGTGGTATTTAGAGCACATGAAAATAGAGTGCAATTCAGTTCTGTGTAGTACTACTTTATGGTGCCCAGAAAATGCTTTAAAGACAGATGATGGAAAAGTAGAAAGAAGCACCATATTATTGTCAACAGAAGAAAAATGGAAGAGAGAAGAAAAAAGACCTTTGCAAAATAGGCTATGACAAACCACAAGCTGAAACCAAACAGGTTTTCAAAGACTAATAGTTTCCAAGAAAACTAGGTTGGGGGCGGGGGAAGTAGTGCAGAAAGTGGTGCCAACTGGATACTGGAAGGGACAGTAATGTTGAAAAAAATACCAGAATGAGTAACAGATGTGGCTGAAATGAAAGGCCCCTAATGACTGGTAACTGGATAGAAGTATAGTTAGTCTCCAGATGTTGGACCAAATGAGGAAACTGAACTCCATTCAGTTCACTTGTTGTGGGCAAATTGTGAGGATAATGGCTAGAGAATTAGGCACAGAGGTACTGAGGAGGTTTGGAGGAACAGGTGGTAATTGAAATCCTGGTAGGCATAGTGAAAAGACAGAGATAAGAGTTAGTCATGGTCAAGTCAGACACAAGTCATAGTAGACTTCTGGTGTCAAGAGCAGCCAAAGTCAGAAGGATCAGCAACACAAACGAAGGTCAGGGCATAGAGACAGAAGTCTCTGGTCCATTAGGTAAGAGACAGTTTCAGGCAAGAGTAATCCAGTACTCTGGAGAGCTCCTTGAAAAAAAAGTCCTTGACAAAGTCTGGTGCCTTCCTGAGTAGTTGTCAGAACCTCTGGCTCACATATATTGGCTACACTCCCTTGGTGGAAATCTAGTTGATAAAACTGCTTCCTACACACATCCTGGGTCAGTACTTGGGGGCTAGAAAACCACCCTAATCCTCCTTTTCCCTATCTTCTCCCTCCCTTCCCCTCCCCCCACCAAAACCATACTTTTAGTCACCATATCAAATGAGAAGATCATATTTTTTTGGCCTGAACTTATGGCTATATGAGACTGAGAAAGAACAATTAAGAGAGAAAAGAAAGGTAGACGCAGAGAGAGACTGAAAAAAAAAGAATGCAAAAAGAGAAGGGGAAAAGTTGATAGTCCCTGTCCCTAGAGCTGGGAATATCTACTAGAGACAGTCTCTGGAAGCCTTGCTAAGTACTATTGACACATTGAAGGTCAGAGTTCAAATACTCCAACCTAAAACTGGGGTAGGGTTGCATCTGTAGGAGTCACTTAGCTCTGGGTAGGGAGGAGCTCCCAAGATCACATAGGGGGTGTGGTATATCCTGTAACAGTAGAGGAATTTAACAATTCAAGGCAGTGACTTAAACTTCATAAGTATTGTTAGTTTTCAAGTGGTTTACCTTTATTTAAGCTGCTGCCCTATGTTAAATATGTGGAGCAAACATATCTGTAGTTTTTAAACTGTAGTTTTTGGGGGTGGAGCCAAGATGGCAGAGTAGAAACAGCAAGTCCAGGGCACTCTCCCCCCAGATTACCTCTGGACTATGTAAAAGGGGACTCTGAACAACTTCTGAAGCCCCAGCACCCACAGAACAACACAGAGAAGCTAACCTCCTGCTGAAGATAGCACAGCAGCCCTGCAGGAAAGACCAGCACAGCGCTCTGGGAGCCAGCTTGCCAGAAAGTTGTGAAGACCCCAACGTTCGGGACAAAAGCTCTCCTGTCTGGTGGCAGAGCCCTACTGTGGCAACAAGCCCAAAAGTCAAGTAATTAAGTGGCAATATGTCAAGGCAAAGGAAACAAAATAAACAGAAAAACACAACATTAGACTCCTATTTTGGGGGCAAAGAGGATCGAAGCATGGAACAGGGAGAGGACTGTGAGGTCAGAAGTCCTTCTCGAAAAGCCCCAAAGGAAAATATGAGCGGGTTACAGGCCATAGAGGACCTTAAGAAGGACTTTAAAAATCAAATAAGAGAAGTGGAGGAAAAATTGGGAAGAGAAACGAGAAGGATGCAGGAAAAGTATGAAATGAGGGTCAACAGCCTGACTGAGGAAAACAACACCTTAAAAAATAGACTAACTCAAATGGCAAAGGAGGCCCAAAAGGGCAATGAGGAGAAGAATGCCTTAAAACTGAATTTGTCAGATGGAAAAAGAATCTCAAAAGCTCACTGAGGAGATTCATTCCTACAGAGTTAGACTGGAGCAAATGGAAGCTAATGACTTTATGAGAAATCAAGATGCTGTTAAGCAGATCCAAACAAATGAAATATTAGAAGGCAATGTGAAATATCTCATGGGAAAAACCAGTGACCTGGAAAATAAATCCAGGAGAGACAATTTAAAAATTATTGGACTACCTGAAAGCCATGATCAAAGAAAGAATCTAGAAATCACCCTTCAAGAAATTCTCAAGGAAAATTGCACTGATGTTTTAGACCCAGAGGGCAAAACAGAGGTTGAAAGAATCCACCAATCACCTCCTGAAAAAGATCCCAAAAAGAAAACTCCCAGGAATATTAAAGCCAGGTTCCAGAATCCCCAGATCAAGGGGAAAATACTACAAACAGCCAGGAAGAAACAATTTCAATATTGTGGAAACCCAATCAGTATAGGACAGGACCTGGCAGCTTCTACACTGAGGGATCAAAGGGCATGGAATATGATATTCAAGAGGGCAAAAGAGCTGGGAATGAACCCAAGGGTCACCTACACAGCAAAACTGAGTATTTTGTTTCAGAGGAAAATATGGTCATTCAGTGGAATAGAGGACTTTCAAGCATTCTTGAGGAAAAAAACAGAGTTGAATAGAAAATTTGACATCCAGACACAAGAAGCAAGAGATGCCTGAGAAGGTAATCAGGGAAAAGAAATCAAAAGGAACTTATCAAAGTTGACCTATTTACATTCCTACATGGAAAAACAATAACTGTGACTGTTGAAACCTTTCTCAGTATGAAAATAATGGAAGAAGGATGTATGGTCATATGAATACATATGTGAATGTGTGTATATATGTTTACAGTTATACATGGAGAGAGGGCATAGGTTGAATTTGTTGGGAAGGGAGGATACTTAAGGGGTGAAATTATGAGGTGAGAGAGGAAAGTGGCAAGAGGAGATGGGGAGAAACAGGGTAGGGTAAACTATCTCATGTAGAAGAAACAAGGGGAAGTGGTTACAGGGGAGGGGAAGAATAGGAAGGCAAAAAGGCAAAACTACATTCTCATTGAATTTGGTTCAAGAAGAGAATGACATACCTACTAAATGGGATATCTCAACCTGCAGCAGAATAGGGGGAAGGAGGATGAGAGGAGGGATGATGGATGGGAGGGCATTCTGGGGGGAGGGGAAGTTGGAAGTACCCACTATAGAAGAGGGACAGGATGGGGGCGGCTAGGTGGCGCAGTGAATAGAGCGCTGGCCCTGGAATCAGAAGGACCTGAGTTCGGAGCCAGCCTCCGACACTTAATCCACACAAACAAAAACCTAGCCGTGTGACCTTGGGCAAGTTACTTAACCCCAATTGCCCTAAAGGCGCAGTGAGTAAGAGCGCCGGCCTCGGAGTTGGGATGACCCGAGATCAGATCCGGCCTCAGAAAATGAGCACCCACGCATAAATAATGACTAGCCGTGTAACCTTGAGCAAGTTACTTAACCCCAATTGCTTTAAAAAAAAAAAAAGAGGGACAGGATCAAGTAGGGAATGGACCAGGTGGGGGGTGGGATGGGTGGGAGGGAATTATAAGCAGCCTTGTACAATATATCTACTATGGTAATATTTTGCATAGCTATACAGGTACAACACATACTGAATTACTTATCTCCCCAGAGGGAATGGGTGGCAAGGGAGGAAGGGAATGGATCTGAAATTCAAGGTCTTAAAATTAAATGTTTCAAATATATATAAATAATATTATCAATACTCTTTTGCATGTAATTGGGAGATAAGATGTGTAGGCATCAGGGCACAGAGATTCACCTTGCTCTAATGGAAAAGTCGAAGGGGGTATGGGAGAAGATATGGGAGAGAGCAGATTGGAGGAAGGGATATCTTGTGGGACTGCTATTCTGGGATGGTGGGTAGGGGAAAAACGGGAGGAAAAAATTGTAACTCAAAATCTGGCAGAAATGAATGATGTAAACCAGAAGTTAATAAAGCATTTGTTTAAAATAAAAAAATAAATAAACTGTAGTTTTCACTTTTCCAAAAAGAAAAAGAGTAGAGGAACTTTAGTGTCATAAGGGCTGGATTCTTCTGGGACCCTTTAATATTAAAAACCTCAAAGACAGATAGATAGATATAGGTAGATAGAGATAAAATAGGTAGATAGATAGGGGACAGATACAGACATACATACATACATATATACATTCATGCAACATATATTATATACTTACTATGCACTGTGCTAGTGGATAGAGATATGGAAAAAATAAGCAAGATAGTTCCTACCTTCAAGGAGCTTACATTCTAATAAGAGGGAAGGCAATATATAAAAGAGAGCTGAAAGGGGGAGGAGGGGCCCAGGAATGTTGTCCCAGTTTCCAGTGCAAAGAAAGGCAAGACTAGAAGCAGCATGGTGTGGAGATGGACAGCAAATGAAGGCCTGGATCTGGGCAAAATAAAGCAAACGTCCACCTGCTAGAGCCAGGCTGGTTCCAGGAATACAGTTCAATTTTTTTTAAGTGAGTTACTATTTACCTATCTTTATCACCTTGAGTTAAGTCCTTTCTCCTTCCTGGGCCTTAGTTTTCTCTTCTATAAAATGAGAAGGTTGAATGGTCCCTTTTAGATATAAATCCTATGTTCCTATGACTTCTCAAGGGATCTTCAAAGGTATTAGAACTATAAAAGCAAGAATAGAGGGGGGTGGAGTCAAGATGGCAGAGTAGAAACAGAACTTCCTCGGGGCTCTGGCTCTCACCTCCTCCAATTCATGTAAAAGGTGACTCTGAAGAAACTTTGGAGCTACAGAACCCACAAAATCACACAGAGAAGCTAATCTCCAGCTGAGGACAGCCCAGAACCCCAGCAGGAATTTGCCAGCACAGTGCTCTGGGAGCCAACCCTGGCCCCACGGGAGCCAGAAGTTTTAGCCCCAGGGAGGGCCTGACCAGCTCCTGCTAGAGGGTCTTCAGATCACCAGCAGCTGTGGCAGTTGCCAAAATTATCAACACATAGATGCTAAGGACAGAGTGAGAGGTCAGTGCTGTGTGGACTTTGGAATCCAGTAGTTGGGAGGGAGGTGAGCCTCTGCCCCTGGGGCAAGAAGCTGCTGAGGAGCCTTGGCCAGCTGCCATGTGGCAGCTTCTGCTCCTAGTTTGCAGTATGCAGGGGGACCAAGTGATCAGTCTGAGGGGTAATTGCTCTGGCTTTAACCTGCTTGGATCAGGATTACAGTCTAGGGTGAAGGTCCTGGGGTGTGCAACCAGCTTGCCAGAGTGTGTGGAGACTTCAGAGCGGGCACTCAACTAATAGCTCTGGCAGCTGTAAAAACTCCAGCATTTGGTATGAAGCTCCCCTGTCTGGTAGCAGAGACCTACTGTGGCAAAAAGCCCAAAAGTCAAGTAATTAAGTGGCAACATGAGCAAACAAGGGAAGCAAAGTAAACAGAGCAACCCAACTTTACACTCCCATTTTGGAGACAAACAGGATCAAAGAATGGAACCGGAGGAAGACAGTGAAGTCAGAATTCCTGCACCAAAAGCTTCCAAGAAAAATATGAATTGCTTACAGGCCATAGAGGATCTTAAGAAGGATTTTGAAAATCAAATAAGAGAAGTGGAGGAAAAATTGGGAAGAGAAATGAGAATAATGCAAGAAAATTATGAAATGAGAATCAATAACCTGACTGAAGAAAACATCTTAAAAATAGACTAACTCAAATGGCAAAAGAGGCTCAAAAAGGCAATGAGGAGAAGAAATGCCTTAAAAAGCTGAATTTGCCAGATGGAAAAAGAATCTCAAAAGCTCACTGAAGAGAATCATCCCTTCAGAATTAGATTGGAGCAAATGGAAGCTAGTGATTTTATGAGAAATAAAGATACTATTAAACAGATACAAACAAATGAAAAAATAGAAGGCAATGTGAAATATCTCATGGGAAAACCACTGACCTGGAAAATAGATCTGGGAGAGAGAATTTTAAAATTATTGGACTATCCGAAAGCCATGATCAAAAAAAGAACTTAGAAATCATCCTTCAAGAAATTCTCAAGGAAAATTGCCCCAGTGTTTTAGAACCAGAGGGTAAAATAGAGGTGGAAAGAATCCATCAATTACCACTTGAAAAAGATCCCAAAAAGAAAACTCCTAGGAATATTATAGCCAGGTTCCAGAATTCCCAGATCAAGGAGAAAATATTACAAGCAGCCAGGAAGAAACAATTTGAATACTGTGGAAACACAATCAGGATAACACAGGATCTGGATGCTTCTACACTGAGGGATCAAAGGGCTTGGAATATATTCCAGAGGTCAAAGGAGCTGGGATTAAAACCAAGAATCACCTACCCAGCAAAAACATGAGTATCACGTTTCAAGAGAAAATATGGTCATTCAGTGGAATAGAGGACTTTCAGGTATTCTTGATGAAAAAACCAGGGTTGAATAGAAAATTTGACATTCAGATACAAGAAGCAAGAGAAGCATGAGAAGGTAAACAGGGAAAAGAAATCATAAGGAACTTATAAAAGTCAAACTATTTACATTCCTACATGGAAAAAACAATTGTAACTTATGAAACTTTTCTCAGTGTGAGAATAGTTGAAGGGAATGGAAATGTGTGTGTGTATGCGTATATATATATATATATGTGCATATATATGTATGCATATATATACATACATACATATACACATATATGTCTATGTGGGAGGGTACATGGGCATATGAATACATATGTGAATGTATGTATATATGTGTACAGGTATACATAGATAGAAGGCACAGGACCAATTTAATAGGAAGGGATGATACTTAAAAGGTGAAATTAAGAGGTGAGAGAGGAATATAATGAGAGGAGATGGGGAGAGACAAAATGGGGTAAACTATCTCATATAGAAAAGGCAAGAGAAAATGGTTACAATGGAGGGGAAGAACAGGAAGGCAAAAGGGAATGGGCCAACCTTATTCTCATTGAGTTTGGCTTGGGGAGGGAATGACGTGCACACTGAGTGGGGTGTCTCATCCTTCAGGAGAGTGGGGAGGAAGGGGATGAGAGGGGGGATGATGGAAGGGAGGGCAGACTGGAGGGGAGGGAAGTTGGAAGCACCCACTTTTGAAAAGGGACAGGATCAAGGTGGAGAGTGGAGCAAGTGGGAGGTGGGATGGGAGGGGGAAAAATGTGGTCAGTCTTTTGCAATGTATCCACTGTGGAAATGTTTTGCATAGCTACACATGCACAACCTATACTGAATTATTTATCTTCCCAGTAAGGGTGAGTGACAAGGGAAGAAGGGAATGAATCTGGAATTCAAAGTTTTAAAATCAAATGTTTAAAATATATATGTGTATATATATACTATTATTAATATTATTTTACATGTCACTGGGAAATAAGACATACAGGCACCGGGGCATAAATATACACCGTGCCCTACTAGAAAGTCAGAGGAGGTATGGGAGAGAGCAGATTGGAGGAGGGGATATTTTAGGGTGATGGACAGGGGGAAAATGGGGAGAAAATTTGTAACTCAAAATCTTTCAGAAATGAATGATGTAAACTACAAGTTAATAAAGCATTTGATTAGAAAAAAAAAGCAAGAATACATAACTGTCTTAATCCCAACCACCTATGGAAAGAAACAAAATTGACCTAAGTATAGTTTGCAACAGGGCCCAAAGCAGAGGTCCCACGTGGTTTTTCTCTGCTTTAAAATGAAGTTCATCAGTGATAAACATAAGCTAGTACAAACTAGCTCAAACAAGTCTGGATTATCCAGTTATCTGTGGAGTAAGCACTCATTTATGTTGTGAGGGTCATGAGTGAAGTAAGGGATGGTGTTTCATGATGCAGTTCATGAATATTCAAAAAGTATTCCTCATGGAAGAATATTTAAAAAAACAGAAAATAGTGAAGAAAGGTTTAATGAAAAGCATTCTAATGCCAGTGTTTTAGAAATTATGGAGAAAGGCTCAGTAGGACAAGAATCCAAAAAAGAATATACATACAAAAGGTAGAATGGTAATCCCCAATGCTCCAACCTAGAAAGTTGCATGGAGTTTCATGGACCTTGAACTTGAAGGCTATACAATTTAAGCCACAAAAAGTCACCTCTATTAAAGCCTTCTTCTGATGCCTCCTC
Source organism: Gymnobelideus leadbeateri (assembly GCA_011680675.1). Taxonomy (NCBI): domain Eukaryota; kingdom Metazoa; phylum Chordata; class Mammalia; order Diprotodontia; family Petauridae; genus Gymnobelideus; species Gymnobelideus leadbeateri. The sequence goes on from WOXC01006136.1 coordinate 230,930, forward strand.
AAGAGTTAGGGGAGATTTTGGGTTCCATGTGGACCACCTGAGCTCAGGAGTTCTGAGCTACAGTGAGCTAAACTGATCTTTTGTTTGCACTAAGTCCAATACCAATATGGTGAGTCCCCCAGAGTGGAGAACCAGCAGGCTGACTAAAGAGGGGTAAACCAGCCCAGACTGAAAAAGGAGTGGGTCAAAACTTCTAGACTGATCAACAATAGGGTTGAGATTATGAGCAGTCACTATTCTGCCAGCCTGGGTGAGTTAGGGAAACCATAGCTTAAAAATATATGTATGAATATTATCCTCCTGTTACATAAAAAGCCAAACATCTACACTGACTCACCCCCAGAATCCATCCAACCAATATTCTGTGGAGGACTAGAAAGTACATTATAGCTACCGAACTAAGATAGAATTTAAGTCCAAGTCCTACTAATTTAATACTCTGGGATGCAAAGTTATGTAGGAGACTCTGAAGTCAGTGTATGAAGTTCGCATGCCAAACTTCATGCCAAAAGGCCTGGGTTCAAGTCCAGACTCTAATACTCATTAACTATGTGACCATAAACAAGTCAGTCAATTTCTCCAGGCCTCAGCTTTTTTATCTGTAAAATAGGGGTTGTCATACTTGCTCTGCCTACCTCATGGATTTACTATGATTAAAGAACTTTGTAAAAAAAGGGGGGGGGCAGAGGGAAATATGCTTTAGAAACATCTCTGGCAGGGACATCTAGTGATGTGTTGTGGAAGGAAATGGCTATTATTCTCCATGCCATTGACCTAGACATCTAAACTTTAACTTTAACTCTGGCAGTAATACTGATACCCTAAACTTTCTTACCAGTTCTCCCATTCTACTTAATCATCATACCTGCCCTCATCCTGGCTCTGCCCCTTCCTACCTTTAATTCTGATCAGTAATATGCCTCCAAAAGAGCCATGCTCTAACTCTCTTAAGTAGCCTAGAGCTGCAGGAATATGAATGTGTGTGTGTGTGTGTGTGTGTGTTCATGCGTGCATGCAAGCATGTTGAGTTAAGTAGAGCATTCCATGCCCTTTTCCTGTTGTAAACATTCACTGGCATGTCAGCACACGTTATTATGTGAGCCAATTCCCCCTAGTGCATAAGGAGAATTGGGTTTGAATGCATTTATGTGGATGTATTTTGTCATCCATGGGGCTCAGCTTTATCATCTTTAAACTTTAGACTGTGAATTCTTTGTGGACCTGAGGGTATCTTTTTAGCTTAATATGTGCATAGTATGTAGGACAGCACAAGGCACATAATATTGTTGACCATTAAAAGTTGCTTGTTTTATACAACATAATGAACAAGAAGGCCTCCCCACCTTTTCTTCTTAGGTCTCTGCCCTTAAAGAAAGGCCTGAGGTGAGCTCTTCTGCCTCTCAGGTTTCATTCTCTGCCCCTTCTTGCTCTCCTTTCTCCTCCTCCCCTCCCCCAAACATTGCTACATTATATTGCACTAATGGAGGCACAGCCCAGTTCCAGAGCAAAGAAAAGTAGTTTGATAAGAGCAGGGCTGGTGGTTCATGTGTGGAAGCCATGTCTGAGGTCAGCTTAGACCCCTTTTCTCGAACTCCTCAGATATTTATATCAAGAATAAAGAGAGAATAAGGAAGCCTGGCCCAGGTGACACTGTGGCAATAGCTATTTCACTGAGTAGAAGGGAATAAACATGAATATGGTGCCTACTATATGCCAGGCACTTGACAAACATCTCATTTTAGTAAAGTAATAGTTACATAATATACAAATAGAGAAATGCAGGTCGATGAAGATACTGAAATAATTTACTGGCTCATTGCAAAGTTCAAGTGAATGACAATGGAATGTCAATATCTGGGCTTTCTATAATTGAGAGGTCACAGAGAAGGTTATCAATAGATGCTTATTGAATTGAACTGGACTGAACCACATGGCAATTAAAGAAATGATGGAGAAAACATTTAGTTCATGTATTAACAAAACATGAACTAAAGCCCTCCTCATGAAACAGAGTTGACCCTGACTTATCAAAGTCTTGGCAGAGCCCATGTCCTGGCAAGTTCTATCACCTTGGGAAAATTCCAAGGACAAGACTAGACCAGTGATGAACTTGTGTATCTGCTATCCAGTGACCAGTCTAAGTTAGGAGAGGCTCATTCCCAGATTGGCCATAAAGCAGAACTTGTTAACCTGGGGTTCATGAACTTTTAAAAAATAATAATTTGATAACTATATTTCAATATAATTGGTTTCTTTATGATTCTATGTAATTTATTTTATGCATTTAAAAATATCCAGGAAGGGTTCCATTGGATTTGCCATACTGCAAGAGGGTAAGTGTCACAAAAAACCATTAAGAATCCCTGTATAGGGGGAACTAAGTGGCACAGTGAATAGAGCACCAGCCCTAGAGTCAGGAGGACTTGAGTTCAAATCCAGCTTCAGACACTTAACACAAAAGACTAGAAATGTGACCTTGGGCAAATCACTTAACCCCAATTGCCCTACTCTCCCTTCTCCAAAAAGCAAAAAAAAAAAATAATAATAATTCTTGGGATAGAGTATTTGTTTTGGCTAAAGCAACTCTCAAAGATAATAATAACATGGGGCGGCTAGGTGGTGCAGTGAGTAAGAGCGCCGGCCCCGGAATTGGGAGGACCCGGGATCAGTTCCAGCCTCAGTTACTTAGCACCCACACATAAATAACTAGCCATGTAACCTTGAGCAAGTTACTTAACCCCAATTTCTTTTTTAAAAAAAAGATAATAATAACAACAGCAATAACAGGTACTTTACACTCACAAAAATTTTGAGAGGTTGGTACTAACAAGTATTATGATATCCATTTTACAGATGAGGAAACTGAGCATAAGAGAGGTCCAGTGAATTGCCCAGGGAGCTCAGCTAGTATCTGAGACAGGATTCAAATTCAGAATTTATCTGACTCCAAATCCAGTACTCTATCCATTATTGGAGGTTCCCTCTCATCCATTAAGTTATAAAGAGGTTGCTGACCTTCATCAGTCAAGGGATATGTACACTGACAAAGTTGTGGATTATTGATGTACTGAGATTGTGGAAATTTTAAAATCAGTGCTGAGAACAATGTGATTACATTTGTTTCACTAACATACTCATAAAACAGTCCAATGCAGATCCAAGTACTAATTACAAATGTCACATATGTCCCTGTAATGAAAACTAAGGATCACTTTATAATAGGAAGAAAACATAGTAACAGTAAAGACTAGGTACACTTTGTATTGTTTTGATATTGCAAAAATGAGAAACCACTTTTGCAGCAAGATAGTGCAGGCTGGTAGAATTGATCAGTAATGCTGATCACAGTTTGACGCAATGAGGCTTAAGAATGGGGTATACTTTGCAGATCTACAAAAAATTCCACAGCAAGTTCAGACTTGGAAAGAAGCCTCAGATTAATCAAATTTATGTGTTCAAAACTATGTCTATCTAGGGCTGAAGAAGCAGGGCATGCTGTGGTTAGAGGTATATTCTTTTTATTCAGGATAGAAAGGTTGGTGTTCAAAACACAGCCAATTACCACATAATTTTCAAAGAGGAGTCCCAGTAACATGTTAAGCAATAGCAGTTTACTGCCATTAAAAGTCAACTTGTTGGTAGAAACAGCATTTCCAATGTGCTCTGCCCCACACAAATTTCAAACAATGTGAAAGGGAGCTCCGAACAACTTCTGGAGCCACAGCACCCACAGAACAGCACAGAGAAGCTAACCTCCTGCTGAGGACAGCCCAGCAGCCCTGCAGGGAGCGGCCAGCACGCTTTGAGAGCAGGCAGCACAGCGTGCTGGGAACCAACAGCACAGCGCGCAGAGCCGAGCCCAGGTCCGTGGTTTTAGCACCAGGGCGGCCAGGCCTTCAGCCGGCTGGTGGAAACCCAGAACACCAGCAATTGTGGCGATTCCAGAATTATCAGCACAGATATGCCTAGGACAAAGCGAGAGGTTAGTGCCCTATGGACTTTGGGACCAGTATTTGGGGAACACGTGGCTTCCTCCCCTGGGGGCGAAAAGCTGCTGAAGAAACAGCTGCACGGAAGCCATTTTGCAGCTTCAGTAGTGGCTCTAGCTCCTGGTCTGCGAACTGTAGGAAGATCCAGCAATCAGTCTGGGGGTTAATTGCTCTTGCTTTAAACTGCCTGGATCTGGATTGTGGTCTGGGGGGGAAGTTTGGGGTGGGTATCCAACTTGCCAGAGTGGGTGGAGGCTTTATAGAGGCCACCCAACTGGCGGAAGTTGTGAAGACCCCACTTTGGGCGGAAGCTCCCCTGTCTGGTGGCAGAGTCCTACTGTGGCAACAAGCCGAAAAATCAAGTAATTAAGTGGCAACATGCCTAGGCAAATGAAACAAAATAAACAGAAAAGTTCAACATTGGACTCCTATTTTAGGGGCAAAGAGGCTCAAAGCATGGAGGAGGACTGTGAGGTCAGAACTCCTGCCCCAAAAGCCCCAAATGAAAATACAAGCTGGCTACAGGCCATAGAGGACCTTAAGAAGCAGATAAGAGAAGTGGGGGGAAATTTGGGAAGAGAAATGAAAAAGATGCAAGAAAAGTATGAAATGACAGTCAACAGCCTGACTGAGGAAAATAACACCTTAAAAAATAGACTAACTCAAATGGCAAAAGAGGCTCAGAAAGGCAATGAGGAGAAGAATGCCTTAAAAAGTCGAATTTGCCAGATGGAAAAAGAATCTCAAAAGCTCACTGAGGAGATTCATTCCTTCAGAGTTAGATTGGAGCAAATGGAAGCTAGTGACTTTATGAGAAATCAAGATGATGTTAAGCAGATCCAAACAAATGAAAGAATAGAAGGCAATATGAAATATCTCATGGGAAAAACCACTGACCTGGAAAATAGATCCAGGAGAGATAATTTAAAAATTATTGGACTACTTGAAAGCCATGATCAAAGAACCTAGAAATCATCCTTAAAGAAATTCTCAAGGAAAAGTCAACTTGTTGATTGCCTGCCTTCCTTCTTTTCTTCCTTCTTTCCTTCCTCCTTTTCTTCTGTTTTTCCTCTTTTCCTTCCTACTTTCCATTCTTCCTCCTTCCTCCTTTCTTTCAACAAGCATTTACTGCAAGGGTTCTTACTTGCAATTTATGAACATATTCTTCAAAAATATTTTGAAAACTATTTCGCTATAATTGATCTTCTTTGTAATCCTATGCCTTTTATTTTATACATTTAAGAATATTATTTTGATAAGGGGTTCATAGGCTTCACCACATTACCAATAAGGGCCATGACACAAAAAAGGTGAAGAAGTCCTCATTTTTTAAGCACCAGACACCCTGCTAGATGCTGAGGGTTCAAAACAAAAAAGGGACAGCTCCTGTTCTCAGGGAGCAAACATACTAATAGAGTGGAAATGTATACAATGAATACAAAACACATACAAGTAAATATAAATTCATTCCAGGAGAATAAGGACTGACAAGTGGGAGGGGAAATCAAGAATGGCCTGGAGTGGAAGGTGGCACTTGAGCTGAGCCTCGAAGGGGAATAAGCATTTGAGGAAGTCTCAGTGAGGAAGTATGAGGGCCAAGCCTAAATAATGGCACAGTGATGGCAGATGGAAGGTTGTAGGTGGGGAACACCGAGTAGGGAGATTTGGCTGGATCATCAACTGTGTGAAGAGGTTATTGTTTCTTTGTTTCAGTCATTCAATCATGTCTGACTCTTGGTGACCAACCGTCTACAGGGTTTTCTTGGCAGAGATACTAGAGTGGTTTGCCATTTCCTTCTTCAGTTTTAGGAAGGGGTTAAGTGACTTGCTCAGGATCGCATAGCTAGTAAATATCTGAAGCCAAATCTGAACTCTCATCTTTCTGACTTCAGATCTAGTACTTTATCCATGATGCCACCCAGCTGTCCCCATCTGAGAAGAGGAATGAGGTACAATAAGTGTGTGTGGTGAGTGTGTACTATGCTTACTGCTCAAGAGTGAGGCATGCTGCACCTCCTCCCTCTTTCTCTAATGCCCTCAGCTTGAGCTCCCATTCTGGGTATGTTTCCTCCACCACCACCATCACCATTAATCAGTGAGTGACTAGCACCCTAGTTCCATTTAATAAAGTAACATCAATCAGTTCTTACAAAGGGAGAGTTACTTTGAAGATATAGCAGTGACAAAGGCATAAACACCAGCCCCCCTCCCCATCACCTTGAGGTTATATGCTCCCTTATTCCACTTTGATCTACAGAGAAAGTGGGCTCAGACTTAGTATAAATTTTAAATAGTATTGGTCCACCAAGTTCATGCCAAAAATCTTCAGTGAGGCCTGTCTCAAGCAGTAATGGCCTAGGTCCTGAGGGTTGCTTTTCACTCTTAAAAATCTTTGATATTTGATACTGTGGCTAGGTGGCGCAGTGAATAGAGACTTGTGGCAGCTGGAGTCAGAAGGACCTGAGTCAGAAGGACCTGAGTTCAAATCCAGATTCAGACACTTAATACACTTACTAGCCATGTGACCTTGGGCAAGTCACTTAACCCCAATTTCCCTGCCTTCCACACACCAAAAAAAAAAAAAAATTTGCTACTGGCCAGGCGGTAGAACTCAACATGAATTTGATTTCTGGGCTCCTGCACTGTCAGAGGCTAACTCTCTTGACCTGTGGAAACTTGTGAAGTTGGAGCCTCCAGAATGGTCTCTTTCACTGAAAGTAAAAGAACAAACACCAGGGCAAGCAAAGAACTGAGGCTTGTATTTATGAGGCTCCATATTGGTTTGACAGGGAGAGGACCTCAGGCCTCTCTCCTTATAGGATTGTCTCTTATTAGTCATAGCTACAGAAGGTCTATCCAAGGGTGGGAAACATTCAGCCTGGAGGCCACATATGGTCTTCTAGGTCCTCAAATGTGACTCAGTCTTCACTTGAGGACGTATGGGGTCACACATGGCTTCTAGGCCACAGATTCCTCACCCCAGGTCTATGCAATTTTTTTTTCTTTTTGGAGGAGGGAAAGCTGGGCAATTGGTGTTAAATGACTTGCCCAAGGTCACATGGCTAGTGTTAAGTGTCTGAGGCCACATTTGAACTCCTGACTCCTGGCTCTATTCACTGTGCCACCTAGCTGCCTCAGTCTATGCATTTTCTAAGTCTCTCCCAGGCACTTCCATAACTCTATAGGAAGTAGGCTTTTCAGACTCTTCTATGTAGAGGAATTGTATCAGTTGAGCACTCTGTGCATATGCCAGACCCCCATTACACCTGAATAGGCAAGGGAGCCAGATTGTAAAGGGTTTTGCAATGCCAATAGAAGGACTTTGTATTTTAGTCTGAAAACAATGGGGAGCTACTGATGCTTGCTGAGCAGGAGAGAAAGGGTAAGACAAAGGGTAATGCCTTAGAAATAGCAATTTGGTAGGTGTGTGCAGGATGGAATAGACGAAAGAGACTTAAGGCAGGGATATCTAAAGCTATGATGCATTTACTTGTTCCATTACTAATTTCATTACATTGTAATCCTTTATACTGAAGAAAATTATACTTAATAAAAAGTGCAGAACCTCTAATGCTGTGTGAGAAAGAATATCTGTATGTAAAAGGACAAAGCATATTTTGTGATAGGCCTGGATCACTCAGGCAGGAACTTGAGTGAAGGAGCACTTTGAAAATAGGAACATAAAATAAAACAGAATGTCCTATGCTGCAGGGGAGACCCAAGCCCACTATATGCAAATATCATTGCTATAATGTGTCAATCTGTCCTCTTGGCTCCAGGGACTTTCTTTAGCTGCCTCCCATGTCTAGAATGCTCTCCCTCCTCAGATCTACCTCCCAGCTTCCTTTAAGTTCCAATTAAAACCCCATTTTCTACCAGAAGCCTTTCCTGATCCCTCAATTATAATGCCTTTAATCTTTTTTTGCTTTTTTGGAGCGGGGAGGGCAGAGGAATTAGGGGTAAGTGACTTGCCCAAGGTCACACAGCTAATAAATGTTAAGTGTCTAGGTCACATTTGAGCTCAGGTCCTCCTGACTCCAAGGCCAGTGCTCTATTCACTGTGCCACCTAGCCTCTCCCTTTAATCTTTTAATTATTCCCTATTTATCCCATAAATAAGCTTGTTTGTATTTGTTTGCTGCCTTCCCCTATTAGATTGAAAGCTCAGGGAGGACAGGGACTGTTAATTTGCTTCTTTCTGTATTACTGGCACTTAGCATAGTGCCTAGCACAAAGTAGGCACTTAATAAATCCTTATTGACTGTTTATTGATTTTTAAATTAATTCACTCATAAAACCACTTAGTAAGTTCTATCTCCATACAAAGTACTCCAAGGTTGTGGAAGGGGTATAAATAAAGATTTGTAAGACATGATCCCTGCCCTCAAAAATCTTACAATACAACAGTGGGCATAAGCCATATAAATAAATGCAGAATACTATATGTGCAATTCTAATAGTGCAGAATAGCCTGCTATAAGTGAATAAGGGGACAAAACAATCAATTATTAAACTTTTATTAAGCGTCTGCTATGTACTAGACTCTGCAAAGTGTGACAAAGTGCTCTAAAAGGTCTAAGGAAGGAAGGAAAGAACAAAAGATATATAAAGATACATATCTATATCTATCTATCTATCTGTCTGCCTGTCTGTCTGTTTGTCTGTCTATCTATCTATCCATCCATCTACCTACCAATCTGTGTATCTTTCGGTGTGTGTAGATAGATAGATAGATAGATAGATAGATAGATAGATAGATAGATAGATAGACAGATAGATAGATAGATAGATAGAGGTAAGGCCACACGAATGTATGCACACACACACACATAATAGCTAACATTTATATAGTGCTTACTATGTGTGCCAAGCATTGTGTTTGTACACTTTACTAATATCATCTCATTTGATCCTCACCCTATTTACATATGAAGAAACTGAGGCTGCAAGATGGTGGAGTAAAAGCAGGGACCTGCTTGAACTCTCTCCCAAGCCCCTCCAAATACCTGTAAAAAATTACTCTAAACAAATTCCAGAGCTGCAAAACCCACAAAATGATGGAATGAAACAGATCTCCAGCCTGAGACAGTCTTGAGAGTCAATAGGAAGGGTTTATCACACAGGACTAAGAGCAGAGTGTAGTCTGATGTGGACCATGCCAGCATGGAAGGGGCTGGAACAGGCCTCAGGGGACTGAATTGCTGGCAGCTGTGGCAGTTTCCAGTCTTCTTGCCCAGGTCAAGGAGAAAATATTGCAAGCAGCCAGAAAGAAACAATTTCAATATTGTGAAAACACAATCAGGATAACATTAAGATCTAACAGCTTCTACATTAAGGGATCGAAGGGCTTGGAATATGATATTCTGGAGGTCAGAAGAGCTAGGATTAAAACCAAGAATCACCTACCCAGCAAAACTGAGTATAATACTTCAGGGGGAAAATGGATATTCAATGAAATAGGGGACTTCCAAGCATTCTTGATGAAAAAACCAGAGCTGAATAGAAAATTTAAATTTCCAATACAGGAAACTGAGGCAAAGAATGATTTAACTGACTTGCTCCGGGTCACACAGCTAATAAGAATCTGAGACCAGATTTGAATTCAGGTATTCCTAACTCCAGGCTCTATCCACTGGAGGGGGAGGCAAGAGTATCTGGCGTATGTAGCATAGATAAGATTTCAGGTCAGAGATAGTACTTGCATATAGTTTTGAAGAAAACTAGGGGTTCTAAGAGGTGGTAGTGAGAAGAATGCATTCCAGGAATGGGGCCAGTCTAAGCAAAAGGGGGTCTGAGATGGGAAATAGAATGTCCTGTGTGAAAAATGGTCAAAAGGACAGTCTGGCTGTACCAGAGAGTGCATGAAGGAGATGAATGGATAATAAACCTTGAAATGTGGGTTGAAGCCAGATTGTACAGTATTTCCAACACCAAACAGAGCTTATATTTGATCTCAGAGGTAACAGGAAGCCACTAGAGTTTATTTAGTAGGGGAGTGATGTGGCCACGTCTGGGCTTTGGGAATATTACTTTGGCAGCTGTACGGAGGATGGATTGGAGAGGCGAGAGAACTGAGACACAGAGACCAATAAAGAGGCCACAGCAATAGTCTGGAGGAGAAGTGATGAGGGTCTGCACTAGGGTCATACACATGTGAGTGGAAAGAAGGGGACAGGTGTGAAATATGCCTGGACAAAGAATTGATAAGACTTGGCCATTGTTGGGATTTATGGGGTGAAGGAGAATGAGGATCTGAGGATGACTTCAGATCTGCAAACCTGTGTGCCTAGGAGGATGGAAATGATGCAGTCTAAGCTCTGGGATGGCCCTCTTCTTGAACTTTCACATGAATTTCAGGAACCCAGACCCTGAACCCAGATCCCTGGCATTCATCTGAGGTATCCTGGTCCCAGTAATCCTTTTAACTGTCTTTCCCTTGTTGTACCACCTCCCCAGCCCAACCATCAATTCTCTGTTATCTCTAATCCAGCCCAGACCCCATTCTCTGTCACTTCCAGACCACCCCAGGCTATTCACTTCTTAATCCCATCCAAATCTTCCCACAATCCTTTTCAATAAAATAAAACATCAGCCTTGTCCCTATGAAATGCACAGACTCACTAGGACCACCCCAATCTTGTTTTTAATAAACTACTTGAACTGAAAGAAAGCTTGAATGGTCAAATTCTTTTGAGGTGGATCCATACTCCTTGCCCTTTGTATTTTGGGGTTCCCAAGACCCCTAGACTGAAATCTAAGCACCCTTAACAAAAACAGGGAAATCAAAAGATGGTTAGAAAAACATGACATGGAAAGAAAACTATGCTGTTCTATAAGCTTCCTATACACACACACACACATACACACACACACACACACACACACATATACCTTTATAACTATCAAATCTATAACAAAGATTCCCAGAACTCCATCTTAAACCTAGACCTCCATCCTGGGTTCTAGGACTATATCTCCAGTTGGCTGTCACACATTAAAAATTTATTTCCCCAATTACATGTTAAAATAATTTTAAAAAAATTTTTTTAAGTTCCAAATTCTTTGCCTCACTCCCTTCCTATCCCTTCTCCCTCGTTGAGACAGTAAGCAATTCATTATGGGTTATACATGTGTAATCATGTAAAATGCCACACATTTTAAATTTAATTCAACAACCATTTATTAAGTACCTATCAAGTACAAATCACTGGGTTAGGTAATGGGTGAGATATAAGGATACGGAGATTACAATTTAATGAGGTTTTCCCACCTGAATGTTTTACTACTACTTCAAATTTAACATGCCTAAAACCAAAGTCTTCATTTCTCTCCCCAATCCTATTCTCCCCTCCCCAGTTTTGCTAATGACTCCACCATTCTCCCAGTTACTTGGGTTTGAAATCAGATTTATCTTTGCCCCCTCATGTCTGGCTCCTTGTATCCAGTCAGTCAATGATTTCTGTTGGCTCTTCCTATGAAATATTTCTGCTATTCATCTTTTTTCTTTTTAGTCCCCATTGCTGTGCCCCTAGTAAAAACCCTTATTGTCTCATATCAAGGCTACCTGGGATACCCTTATAGTCAATTGTCAATAAATATTTATTAAGAGCCTACTATGTGCCAGGCATTGTGCCAAACACTGGGAATACAAATATGAAAAACAAGGACAATCCCTCCTGTCTTCAAGGAGTTTACAATCTAATAGAGAAAGACAACAATTGGTCTCCACCTTTTAGTCTCTATACATTCCAATCTACCCCACAATATAGTAATGTCTTTCATTTCCTAAAATATCATTTAGGTCACGTTATTCTCCTGTTCAAAATCTCTTAACAGCTATGGAAAAAAATCCAAACTTCTTAACTTTGTTTTAACTTGCTTCTCCTCATTTCAGCCCCAGTCTTACCTTTTATTTCCTTACATTATCAAACTTACCTCCTATTACCTCTTATTCAAACACTTGCCTCTGGCTAAACTAGGTGGCATAGTAAATAGAACTCTGGAACTAGAATCAGGAAAATCTGAGTTGAAATCCTACCTTAGACACTTATTAGCTGTGTGACCCTGGGCAAGTCACTTTTGTTCACCTCAGTTACCTCATTCATAAAATAGGGATAATAGTAGCACCTACTTCCGAAAATTGTTGTGAAGATCAAATGAGATAATATTTGTAAAGTGCTTGGCACATAGTAGGCTCTATATAAATGTTAGCTATTCGATATTTTGAGCTCCTTCATGAGAACAGTGTCTGTGTTACATGTATCTTTGTATCTTCAGCACCTAGGATAGGACAGCAGACACACTAGGTTGTATGCACAACCAATTACTGTGGGTTGAATTAGATTGGTCACCTTCCCCTGAATCTGCATGTGTTCTCTCACCTCTTTGCCTTTGTTTATTCTGCTTCCCAGACTTTGTCTTGAAATGCTTTTTCTTTTTTCTATTTATTTCAAAAATGTATTTACAATTCAATTCTCTTTCCTACAGAACTTCCAGCCCACAGTTGTAGCCTCATAGCAGGGTCTATTAGAGTTCCTCATCATTACTCACTTGAAAATATCCCCTTAACTCTTAAGTAGTCTCCCCACCTCTAGCTTCTCCTAATTTACCCCTCACAAAAATGACAGATTAATTTTTATTAATGACATACAGATGTGGTCATGTCCCTCTTCTGCCTAGAACTCTAAAGTATAAACTCCTTAGTCTGACATTCAAGACCTTCTAAAATCTTCTACAACATCTCTGTCATATGCCTTTGCTCACTTTGTTACCTGTGCCCAGAATGGCCTCCTCCCACTCGTATCTCTTGAGTTTCTACTCATTTTTAAAGACTTAATTCAAATGCCAACTCTTCCAGAACAACACTGGGATCCTAGAGACTCTTCCCTGGGTTTCTATGATACTGCTCTCTTAATTCTCTTTCTACCCATCAGATCATTCCTTCTCAGTCTCCTTTACTGGATCACTATCCACATCATGCCCCTCAAGTGTGGATGTTCTTCAAGGCTCTTCTCTTTCTCTGTATACCATTTTCTTGTGACCTCATCAGCTCCCATGGTTTTAATTATGATCTATGTCCAGATGATGTATGCATTTATATAACCTCTCCTAACCTCTCTCTTAAGTTCCAGTCTAGCAGCAGCACCTGCATATTTTAAATGGACATCCCATAGACTCTTCAAATTCCCTATGTCTAAAACAGAACTCATGATCTTCCCCCTCAAGCTTACTGTTCTATGGAACTTCTTTATCTCTGCCAAGGACATGCATGTTCTTGCTTTCTCCCAATTTCACACTCTCTGCGTTGTCCTCAATTCTCCACTATCACTTTACGTATTCAGTTGGTTGCCAAATTTGGCTGTTCCTACTTTTACAGCATCTCTTGGATCCCTTCCCTTCCCACTATTCACATAGTTACCATGTAAGTTTAGACCTTCATCAGCTTTCACCTGGAATATTCTGTGGCCTCCTAGTTGCTCTCCTTGCTTCACACTTCTCCCTGCTGCAATCCATCCTCTCTACAGCTGTCAAAGTGACTCTCTTTAAACACATATTTGACCATCTTGTGCCTCTACTCAACAAATTGTAGTGGCAACCAGAGTCAAATATAAATTCCTCTCTGTGACTTTTAAAATCCTTTGCAACCTGATCCCAACCTATCTTTCCCACCTTCTTGTACATGATATCCCTTCTAGCCAAACAGGCCTCTCTATTCCTCACACAAAGCGCTTAGTTTCCCATCTCCAAGCCAGGCAATCTTCATAATCCATGGAATGCACTCCCTCCTCACCTTCATCTCATACAATCCTTCACCTCCTTCAAGATGCAACTCATAAACTCATTCTCATCTGAACTAGTCAAAAGAGAAACTAACATATCCACAGATACATGCACACACACACACACACACACACACACACACACACACACTTACTCATTTGTGTATAGAAATACATTTTACTCAACAGAGAGATAGGTGGGAAAGAAGGAAAGGAGTGAGAAGGAATAATAGATGAAGGGATGTATTAGTCCTTAGTAAAACAAATTCTAAGGTTATATAAAAATATAGCTTTTTGTTTTTTGCAGTGGCATCTAAAGGAGTACATAAATGGAATAGAATACTATTGTGCTATTGTGCTAAATGATAAAGGGGATAGTTTCAGAGAAACTGGGGGGAAATGATGCAGAGTGAACAGAACCAAGAGGACAATTTTTAAAATGATGACAATATTGTAAATACAATCAACTTTGAATGACTTGGGAACTCTGATCATTGTAATGACCTTCCATGAATTCAGATGAGTAATGATGAAACATGCTATTTACCTCCAGATAGATGATTCAAAGTGCAGAATTAGACATGTAGATAAATGGATAGAGACAGATATCTGTCTCCATATAAGACCTCTATCTCGCTATCTATATATACATACATGTATAGGACATAACCAATGAGGAAATTTATTTTGCTTGACCATGCATGTTTATTAACAGGTTTTGAGGTTTTTTGTGGTCAATTTGGGGGTGGGATGGGATGGAGAGAAGATTTTCACTGATTGAAAAAAACAAAATTTAATTTAAGAAACAATATGCAGCTCAGGCATCACCTCCTACATGAAACTTTTCCAACCCCACCCCCCCAATTCAATCAGCAAATATTTATTTAGTGCCTACTCTATGCTAGGTACGGTGCTTAGGTGCTGAGAATATAGGTACAAAGAATGAAACAGTCCCTATTTGCAGATAACATTCTAATGGAAGAGAAAACAAGTATACATCAAATATCTATAGCATAAATATACAATTATAAAAATATATGCAAAGCAGCTAGATTCAAGGTAATTTGGGAAGGGGGGCACTAGCAGTTGGGAAGATCAGGAAAGGTTTTATGAAGAAGATAATGCTTGAGCTGCATACTCTATTGCTAAATCCTTCCTCCATAGTTAGCTTGTTTTCACTGTCTTGTATTTATTTTGCATTTATTCTTTATATGCTTATATATTATATGTTGTCTCTTCTCGTGGTATGCAAGCCCCACAAGAGCAGGCACTGTTCTATCTTTTGTCTTTGTGTCCCTGGTACTCAGCACAATTTCTGACTCCTAGTAGTAGCTTAATATAAATGCTGGTTGACTTAACTGATATTGGGATCAGAAACGATTATGCTTTCCTTGTCCTTAACATGTTACATTAGTGCCTGCCGTTCATGTACCCATATTGTGTTTTATTTGATCATTTGATTTAAGGCAAAGAGGTCTTGCATATATGTACGTGAAATGGAAAGAGCACTTACTTGGTTTGGAGGCAGAAGGCTTAAATTCAAATCCTAACTCTTCTGTTGCATAATTCTCAGGCAAAAGTTGTTTTTCTCCAATCTAAGCCTTAGTTTCCTCATCTGTAAAATGTAAGGCTTGGCATATGAAAGATTATTCCAAATCACTACTAATAGAAATGCAAATTAAAATAACTCAGGTTTCATCTGAGACCCCCCAAATTGGCAAAGATGATGATAATGGGGGTAGTCAAAATTAGAAGGATTGTAAAAAGACAGGCACATTAATACACCCTTGGCAGAGCTGTATATGGCCCAACCACCCTAGAAAGCAATTTAGAACTACATTAACAAAGTGACTAAAATGTTCATACCATTTGATTCAGAGCTCCCACTACTAGAAATGAACTCCAAGGAGGTCAAAGATAAAAACAAAAGTTCCATAAACATCAAGATATTTATAGCAGAACTTTCTGCATTTGCAAAGAACTGGAAACATCATAACTGTCCATCAACTGGGGGATGGCTTTACAAACTGTGGTACATGAATGTAATGAAATAATAATTTGCTGCAAGAAACAATGAATAAAATGACTACAAGTATGGGGAAATATATTGCCTGTTGCAAAATGAAGTAAACAAAATTAGGAACAGAACATACACAATGACTTCACTGATGTAAAAAGAAAGGAAAATAATAGAACAGGATGCTATGAAATTATAATGACCCAGTGTGTCCCCAAAGAAGAGAGTGAGGGGAATGGTCCTACAGGTGAGGAATATTGCATATGTCAGAATTAACCAACATATTAGTTGGTTTTGTTGACCTATTATTATTATTATAAAGGATGGATCCCTGGAAAGGAAAGAGATGTGAGGGAGAAATAGTAAGAAATGCAGGTGATGTAAAAATGAGAGATCCTAATAAAATTTTAAAAATACACATAAGGGCTACACTCCCAGAGCTGTTTATACCTGTAAATCTACGACATTTCTAAAGTTTGGCCAACAGGAAGAAATCTGCAATTATTGAGCAGAAAGGCAGCAAGGGCTAAGCCAATGGACATGAGTTAGTTTATTTAAAATGTATGAAGTTGGAGAGAAGTTTAACATCAGCTAAGAGAAAAGCTGGTACCCCAAAATGATATTGAAAAGATTTTAAAATGTGGAGTGTCTCAAGCAAAATTTTTAAATCCCTCTTTATTCAGAATGGAAGTTTTATTTTTGTTTTTGCTGTTAGCAATAACAGATGTTACTAATAAACTAAAACCTTGCTAATTTGAAATGCATGTGACCAGAAAAAAAAATGCCCCGTGAATGAACAGGATTCAGATTACTTCTATTTTTACTGAAGAAAAACAGGGTATCTAGTTGGCTAGGGCAAGATCTAGCTGGCTAGGGCAAACCAATTGCTTTAAATTACATCTTACTTTGAATAAAAATATTTGGTTAAACAACTTTTCTATTATCAACATTTAGGAAATATCCAATTGAAATCAAAGATAAACACCTGCTCAAAAGAGAACAAGGAGACAAAGGAACAGCTCTCCAGCAAATCAGGGCACACTCCTAAGATGCCAGGCCACTAACAGCTTCTAGGACTGGCATGATGCTGTGGATTCTCAAAGCCCCACCCAAGATGTTTAAGTCTGCTTATGTGATTGAAAACTCCTTGGGGCCAATGCCATATTCCTGCCAGGGCTGGGGGACCCACTGGATCTAGGAGGAAAGGCCATCTGGCTCACCCAGCATTAAAGATGTCATTAAGAGTGGTCAACCTTGTGAAGCTGTATAGGGCTGAGGCACGGTATTTGTGAGTGAGGTCTTTATACTGGACATCAGCATAGGCTGGCTGGCGTCAGTTTTGGCATCGAAGCTATATAGCTCAGTTGCGTGGGGGCTCAGCTCTTCCTTTTCCACAGCTGCACCCCATCCTTTACCCATCTTCTCATTTTCCTGCCCGTTATTCTTCCTCTTCTTTACTTCCTCCTCTTACCCTCCTCCATTGCCTTTTCTCTCTCTCCTTTCCCCTCCCTTATTTGCGTTTTTCTCTTTTTACCCCTCCTCGCTTTTGTTTTTCTGTTCCCTCTTTCCCCTCCCCATCCTCCTGCTTTTCTCTCTTCTCTTTTCCCCTTCCTTTTCTTGTGCATTTTTCTTTCCTGCCCTCCCTCCAGAATCTCATTCTGTGCTCTCTCTCTCTCAGGTCCTCCCCCAGGCCCAGGCTCCGAGGTTTGTGGGCGGGGAATTCGGTCCCGCCCCGCTTAGGGGCTGGATTCCCGTCGGGCTGGTCACGCTGCCCCCTCCCTCCCTCTCTCTCTCTCTCTCTTTCTCTCTCTCTCTTTTTCTCTCTCCTTCTCTCTCTCTCTCCCTCCCTTCCTTCTGCAGGGCCGGGGGTGCGCTGCCCGCTGGGGGAGGAGAAAGGGAGGGGGAAGAAAAAGAGAGGAGAGGGGAGGGGGCGACGTTGTCGCGGGGGCGCCGGGGCGGTGCGCGGGGGGCGGTGCGGCCCCGCTCGCGAGCCAATCAGCGCCTCGATCACATCCATGCAAATATGAGCACAATGGAGCGAGCCCATCACTCGCCCCTGCAAGCAAGCTTGAAACGGGCTGCCGTCTGAGCGATGGCTGACGCGACCAATGACTTTATGTCGAGAGCCAGGGAAGTCCAATGGCGTGGCGGGGGAGGCGGGCCCGATCCGGGTTAGGGTGTCCTTGCAGGGTGTCTGAGCTAAACTTCACCAAATAATAGCTGTTTGTATTTTGGCTGCTGCAGGAGCCATTTTAGGTAAGTTCTTCTCTTAACTTTTTATTTTCCGCCCCGGTCTCCGAGGCCCAGCCGTGCCCGCCTGTCCAGGATCGCACCCCTCGGGTCCAGCCGGTCTGTCCATATGAATGAAGCCGGGAGGAGCGGGGCTGCGCGGTCGCCGGGGGCCGGGCTGGGGACGGGGGCTGAGAGCAGGGCCGTTCGCGGAACGAGCGAGGGAGGGAGGGAGGGAGGGAGCGGGCAACCGGGGAGGGGGAGGGGAAGGGAAGGTGGCAGGGGGGAGGGGAAACGGGGGGGGGGGCGGCGAGCCCGTCTGGGCCTCCCTGGGCCCCGCCAGGCCGCGCCGCGCTCTCCCTCTCACGTCCGTCAGTCCGTCCGTCCGTTTGTCGGTCCGTCCGTGGCCTCCCGAGTCCGTCAGGAGGGTGCGCGCGGCTGTCCTTGGGAGCTGGCGCGGGCCCCGGCTGCGCTGCGGGGCAAGACCCTCCCCCCGGCACTAACTCCCTTCCGCGTGGGCTCTAGGCTGGCGGGAAGCGGGGGGGGCACCCACGGGACCCCGGAGAAGTTGCTCCATCCCCCTGCAGTATTGGAGGGGGGAGCCCCAGGTAATGACGGTCCTCCTGCGCTTTCAGGATCCCCAGGCGCTTTTCCCGGATTGTCATCCCCGCGGTTCCACAGCCGGAGGACCAAGTTCTCCAGCTGCTGCCGCCCCCACCCACCCTTGCTCACGCCTTGGCAGGGGCTCCTCGCTGCGATGGGGAGCAATGATTAGGAACCAGCATCCGAGATAACCCAGAGCCAAGTTTCGTGTCCTGTGGGGCTGCATGCTTTTTGAGGTGCGGGAGGGGGGGAGGAGGGAAAAATCCACTCTTCTGGCCTCTTCCTTTGGGGTTAAGTTGTAAAGGTGTCACCTCCGAATTTCCCAGGGAATGCATGGTGAATGATTGGCAGGCTCTTGCTTTTTCCAGGGTGTTCAGAGGAAATCTCCTTGTCGAGTTTGAGTTTTCAGCCGCAATTTTATTTGAACTAATTGGAAATACGTAAGTCGGCACTTAAAGGTGTGTGCATAAAGTCGCAGTTATGATGAATGTGCCTGGGGTTTGTGTAGTGCAGTATCTAATTAGGCAGGATAATTCAATTGTGAGTTTGTAGGCCTCTATTCTCTAAATTGGGGCCTGTGGACCATTAGTAGTCTGGCTAAGGTTTCTGGTGAAAGCTTGGCATCCCGAATTTCCATTCCCTGGGGATCCTGTTTGTGTTGTCTTACTCACCTGCCTCTGGAAGGGGGGGGGGGAGCCCTGCTACTCTAATCTCTGCTGCATATTTGTGGAGCTCCAGGACATTGATATTAGCTGGAAAAGAATAGAGAAGTTAAAATCAAGAAATTACACATTCTGAGCAATTCGAAAATTGTTTGAGAACATACTTTAGTTTCTCTTTGTGTGTGTGTGTGTGTGTGTGTGTGTGTGTGTGTGTGTGTATGTGTGTGTGTATGCATGCATAGGATAGCACTGCGCCTATGATGTCTTTGCTTTGGGGAGCTCCTTGGTGAGGGAACTTCCTCTACCATTGCAGGCCATCATCTTTGCTATGATTTTTAGTCTTAACCTGGGGATTTCAGGGGCTTGGTGAACTTGGATGGGGAAGAAAATTTCCTTTTTATGTTTTCTAACCTCTGACTGAAATTTAGCATTCTGTTTAACTGTAAACGTAGGCAACAGACATTATTCTGGGAAGGAGTCTATAGACTTTACCAGACTGACAAAGGGGTCTGCAGCATAAAAAACCTGTATCTGAGAAAGTTGCTTAGAGTTCCCAGTCTTAAAGTGACCCAGCTAGTCTAGGATCACACAGCCAATATGTGACTAGGAAGGGACTTGGAACTCAAATCTTGGCTTCAAAGACAGATGTCAATGTCAGACTCCCTCTTTGTATATGGATCCTAACAATCCCCAGTGGGAGAAGCATTTTCATATTACCCATGAAGTCCTTGTAAAGGTTGTTCTAATGGACACAACTGTATTTCCAGTGAATGATGCATTTCAGTGGCACTCGCTCCTTTTGCCATGTTGTATGTTTTCAAATAACATAGAAATGGGAAAAAAGCCTAAAGGTCATTCTAGTCCAGTTCTCTCTTATTTTACAGATAAGGAAATCAGGCCCCAAATACCGTGATTGTTTTCACTATATCACAGATGTGTGTGTGTGTGTGTGTGTGTGTGTGTGTGTGTGTGTGTGTGTGTAAGAGAAGGAAAGAGAGAGAGAAAGAGAAGGAAAGAGAGAGACAGGCAGAAACAGAATATATTTAAAATCTTTGCATGATAGAGATTAGGCATGAATCTTTAAGCTACAGTAACCATAACTTGGTTTATCTTATCTGGAATTGGAGTGTCAGAGCTAATGCTTATAATCAAAGGCCTGAATAAAATGTAAAATATGTTTAAGAAAAGTAGTTTAGGAATACTTTTTTAGAGCAACTCTCATAGGATGATTGCGAACCCTCCTTTTAAAAAAAATGCTTCATTATTGATTAAGGCCAAATTTTTTTCTAAAAGTAAAACTCATTGAATGATTATTATTGCTGTGACAGTTTCCCCTACTACACTTTGGTTTTTTCCCCCCTTGTGGACAGAGCAAATATTGATGTTATGAAATTGAAGTTATGCTTCAGTATGGTGCTATCACATTTTATACAATGAAGTTATCTCATAATAAGCTATTAAGTAGTAGTATTGCAAGGTACTTAAATCTAATCACCTTTACTCTTGTTCTTTGGTATTCTGTTTTTTGAAAATAATAAGGGAAGCCATGGAAGATGTTAAAGATGTTATCAAACAGTAAAAGAGAGAAAACTCCTTACCTAACACTTCTGAATTTCCAAAAGATCTTTTGGTAATTAGCATTATATATCTAATATTTTAAAGTCTACAATAGTGTATTTTTCAGAAATCAAAGTGTTTGAAATTTTCCCATCTTGTAGATAACCAATCGATAACAAAAAGCTTCTAAGGTACAGTGTTCTATAGAGCTTGTCTTTGCTACATAAGAGGTTTTTATGAGGCATCTTTAGGAAAGTATCACCCTTACACCAGTGCTAACACCAGAGGTGGTTTGAATTTATGTTAAACAATAGTGAAGAAAGGGTTCCACAATCATTTGGAGGCTTTAAAGCCAGCAAGTTAGAGCATTGTGAGGATTATAAAAAGTAGAGGTAGGTCTCAAATAGCTTGATACCATTGAGCTTAGGATATTTCCAATTTGGGGAAACAAATGGTGTGCATAAGTTCTATGCAAGTTTGATAGAATTATTAGAATTCAAGGGATCTGTCTATACATCCTGTTGATTTGGGAGGTCTTGGAATTTTTATGTGTTTATAATTCCATTCCTCTATACAGAGCTTCAGTTTAGTAACATGTTTTGACATGTACATTGAATTCCAATACAGTCCACATTTTTTGTCCTATTGAATTATTATTGAGTGTTACTTGAAATAAGTGAGTAGGGGCCATTTTTTTTTAATTTTGGAGATTTTTTGCTATAATGAGATTTGATTTGTGTCTTTTTGGTATCTGAACCAAAGGCATGTTTACAGTATGTATAATAATGGAATAAATAATTGTATTCTAACAGCAGCCATATATAACTGAACTTGAGTTCAGTTAGAAGACTTCTTTTTTTTTCTTAGACAAAAAAGTCATTTTGAAGACTAGAACTTTTTAGTAAAGAAGGAAGACTGGAGTAATCAGATTTCCTTCTGCTGGACTTTTTCTTATCTGATGGGTATTTAAAAGGAAGAAAACCCTAAAGATAGTACTTTTAGGAAAACCAACAAGCACTATTTCAAGTTAATTTTTGTCTATTAAAGCAAGCATGAATACAGGTATAACTCAATAAATAAAAAGTTAAATTTCTAAAATAGAGATATTAATGGATAATTATTTCAGCTTATAAAAGGAGTTTTCATTAAGAAAATTCTTTTGAGGTGTTAAGTAATACAAAATTAAAAAAAATTTTACATGCTTATAGAATCTAGAGTGGGAAAAGACCTTAGAGATCACCTAGACCAGTGTCCCTTATTTTCTAGTTAAGAAGTCTGAGGTTCAGAGAATAAAAGTGACTGTTCCAAAGTTACAACAGGTAATAAGTAATAGAACTGAGAAGAGAACCCAAGTCTTTCTTACAGCAAAACCAACTACTTCTACTGCACTGTGCTCCCTCAAATTTATATTAAATTTTCTAATAATGCAGGGTAATCATGATGTACACACACATCTATAGTTTGAAACTTTCTATCTCGTTACTTTCACTGGAAACATCCATGTGTTACTTTGATAGGATCAAATTTGTTTTTACAATAGTTAACTTAAGGTTATTTTTTTGGTTTTGCAGTATATGTGCCTGTCACAGAGTAGGCATTTAATGAATGCTTGTTGATTATTTGACCAAAGTTATTGACTTTTGGAAGGCACAGTTCATCACTACTGTGGACTTCATGTATAAAAGAACCAGGCTATAGGTTTGTGCTCTGTCTCTGTCAACTCCTGTGGTTATATTGACCTTTTGTCCCTGTTAAAGTAGTAAGTCATTTCTTCATAATTCTGATGTTTTACTTAGAGAAAAGCCTTGTAGTGATTTGAGTTAGGTCTCTAGGGTCTTTTCTTAACAGTCTCATATAGGCCTATCCTATATTTCCTTTTAGTGTTGCTGCTGCTTCTTAGGGTTCAGGAGTCTCCAATGGACCCTTATTGGCTGAGCCATCCCCTGAAATTCATCCTTTGGTTTTATAATGGGAGAGTTCTTTCCTATCGTTGTTAACAGAGCCTGAAAGGAGAGCTAGGACAGGCTAAGTCAGGATTAGGGAAATATTAGAACAGTGTTGGAGGAATCCCAGGCTCTGGATCTTTGCCTTCTACCCACTGTTGATGTGCATGGCAGCAGAAACTTCTTGAGCTTTCTCTTCTCCTAAAAGATCAACTAACTAAACTCTCTTGTCCATGTTGTACTGAAAGCTGCATTAATTTGATAATGCTTGATTAAATACCTGGGTTTGGTGTTTTGTTTTTTTTTTTTTGGTAATAGTATTTAGGATGATTCTATGGGAAATCCTCAATTTTTCTATTCCTTTAATGTCAGTAAAAAGTAATTCTACAAGCGTATCATTCAGTATATTCTGCTAAATGAAGATACACTTGAGAGTTTGTCTAGATGTGTATAGGAGTTCCTTTTATAGAATAAATGCATAAAGTTCTAATTCTATTTTAACACAGAGGTTCTCTTTCCCCACCCACCAAGAAAATTTTTATACAAACATTTTTACGAGGGCTCAGTTACTTGAATAGTTCAGGCAACTTTTTATAGAACAAAATCCTAGTACAGTAAGGGAATTATGGTAGTCTCTTGGAGTGGGCTGAAGTGGGATTGACCTATAGTAGTTATAAAAATCTGTTTGTTGGTCTTGCCAGTTGAGAAAATTTCTGAGCAGATTTCTAGTTTATCATGATGTACACATTGACACATCTGGGCTTTGGTCAGTTTGGAGCAGGGCATAAGGATATTTGATTTACTACATACTAGTAAAGAAATATATCTAACTGTTTGCTTTGGTTTCAAGGAAAATCATTATTATTAGAATATTTGTCTAAGGATAGTTCAGATAGTTGGGTTCAGATCAGAGGTTTTATTTACCAAATTATATTTCATATAACAGATTTATTAATGGAAACTATTTTAGTTGAAACATTTTTTTATAGTATTGGTTATCTAAAACCCAACTATGTTCTATTAAAAGTTAAAGATTTCTTCAGTCAGCCTACTTGACTGAGTAAAGCTACCTAAAGAAATCAAATCCATAGCAACAGTTGGGTATACCCTGTTTTAAACAAATCTGATAGGGGATCACTTTAAATAATTGGTATGTGATTGGCACATGAGGGAGTAAGATATTCTGGTTAATGGAATTTCTGTCAACATTTATTCCTTAAGAGGAAGTGAAAACAGAGGAAGGAAGTAGAAGAAATTGTTTTTATTTATGGTTTATCACATACCTATATAACGCTTCAAAGGGGAACAAGTTAAAAATGAAATTTAAAACACCTCTCTCCCCTCCTTTTTTTCACCATAGCAGGAAGTTAGAGTTTTTTCCATAGTTGGAAATAAGGAAAAGACAGGATTTGGAGAATAGCCACGTGTATAACCTCAAGGTATGATTTTTAGCACTTTATGTAACAATTTCTGGAAATGCTTCAATGTGCGTCTGTCTAAAAAAATGATTCCCTTTTCTACCTTCACTCTAGAAAAGAGATCTATCAATAAATTTGATTTATGCGTTACAGGGCTTTTGAAAAAAAGGTTATTTAGGCCATAGTTCAAAAGTGTTAAATCATAACCATAGTGGGGCTTCTGTAGTAGACATGTTTATATGTTGACAATAATTATTCTTTTGTTTCTGACTGTAATTAATAATTCTCAGTGGTGTAAAAATGTTATGGTAAAGTTTTTTGTTTTTTGTTTTTCATTGGCAACTGGGAATCAGTGAGGTAGGTTGCCTCTGGGATTTTTGGTCATCTGAAACAGTTCTGGGCCAGAAATCGATATTTATAGCGAATTTTGCTTTTTTAAGAAACCCAATATTTTCATGAGCTGTTTTTAACAAATTTTAACTGTTCAGATTTTAACATTTTGTCTCATTTGTCATAATAAATGGGTAGGTTTCTTGTTTGTCAGTAAGTCTGTAAAGAATATTCATTAGAAATACCATTAGGTTTATAAACTTGGTACTGTGAGTTATCATGGGTTAAAAAAGCACAATTCCTTATTTAGGAATTTAGAATTTAACATATTTACAGAGGTTTGCTTCCAAAATTATTAGAGGTCTTACGATGTTACCTTATCTCCATAGCTGCCATTGATTCCATGAGTTACCCATACAGGGTGGCATGTAAAGTACTGAAACAAACTCCACACATAATCACTATTTTTTTAAAATATTAATAACTGCTATACTTTACCTGCCTCTTTACTACTGAAACATTTTATTTTAACTGTTCCAGATTTTGGAAGATGGTCCGCAGAAAGATTCCTATTAACGTATGCTGCTATTGGGTTATTCATATGGCAGCTACTTTCATTTTTAAAATGATATATATTAGCCCAATAGTGTTTTAGTTAAGTATAAGAACTTTAGTTTCTCCCAAATTAAAGCTTCTTTGTTAAACTCTCAATTTCAGAATTTTAGAACTAGAAACTCTTAGAGATCATCTGATCTGTACCAATTCCCTCATTTGACAGTGGGAAACAGAAGTGTAAAGTGCTTGTGACTTGCATAAGGTCATTCAAGTGGTAAGTTACAGAACTGGAAACAGAATCCAGGATGACTGATACGATCTAACCCAACATCCTATTCATTCTACTCCACTACTTGTGACTGCATTTTCTGCCAGGCCAAGTATCTGCCTAAATTTTTCTTTAGGAGGCAGCATGGGTAAACTGTGATGATAAGGTAAATGGTTAGTTGGGGAGAAAAATCTTTGCATCTACTGTCTCTGATTAGGGTTTTATATCTAAAATATATAGGGAATTAGCACAAATATTTTAAGATAAAAAACCAGTAAGTCAAAGGATATGAACAAGCAGTTCTCTACAGAATTGCAAATTCTGTTAACAACCATAAGAAAGATTATTCCTTATGTTTGTAATAAGAAAAATGTAAATCAAAACAATTCTGAAATTTCTACCTTACATTCAACAAATTGAGAAAAGATGACAAAACATGGAAATAGTTGAGGTCAGAGGAGCTGGGGACAGACAGGCATACTGATGCACTGTTGGTGGAGCTCTTAATCAGGGTAACCGTTCTAGAAAGCAGTTTGGACTTATGCTGAGATAGTGAGTAAAATATTTACACACTTTGACACAGAGATCCCACTGCTAGCCCATACCCCAAGGAGGTCAAGAATAAGAAGAAAAGTCCCTAAGAGCCATATGTACGAAGCTATTTATAGCAGCACGTTTTTTGTAGGACAAAGAACTGGAAACATTGTAGATGGCCATTGACTTGGGGAATGACTAAAGTGACATAAAAATATAATGGAATATCATTGTGCTATTGAGAAACCATGAATTTGATGAATATAAGAGAAACATCAAAAGATTTATGTGTACCTAATGCAAAGTTTGGTAAGCAGAATTAGGAAAACTATATACAGTGACTATAACAATGTAAATAGAGAGTACAACAACAAAAAGAAATAGAAACTAAATGTTTTGAAATTATAATGACCAAGCTTGGTTCCAAAGAAAATCTATGAGAAGGTACTTCTTTTCCTTCTTTGGAAAGGTGAGGGCAGAAAGCATGGTGTGGAAATCTGCATATAACACTGAATTTGGTTGATTGTAAAGTTTTTCCCCCCTCTAAAACAAAATCTTTATTATAAGGGCTGACCTTTGGGGAAGGGGAAGGGAAAATTGGGAAATGTAGTGGATGTGAAAGCAAAAATTATGTGTTTGGTTTTTTCAAAGAATGCTTCCTCTTTAGTCATGTGACCTGGGTTCAAATTTCATCTCTGATCTTTTTTGCCTATGTGATTTTGATGGTCACAGCTTTTCTTGGCTTTGGTTTTCTAATTAAATTGTATTTGCAAACGAAGATTCACTTTTTCTCCCTTCTACTTTTCCTCTCTCCCTCCCCCCATTGAAAAAACAAGAAAAATGAAATATACCTGATAATCTTTCTAATTCTAGATCTATAATGACTATAAAGTTTTCTTATACCTAGTCTTTTGGAACTATTTTCCAAGATGTAATAGAGGATTATTCACCGTTGATAAAGAGCAGCAGAAAAATAAAACAAAAAACAAACCCAGCCCACTGTTTTATCTTTTTAATATAAAAACACAAGTCACTATCATGTACAGGTTGTTTATTAAAGCTTATAACCAATTTAACATGTTAATTTTAAACCTGTCCTGTTCTATTGTGTCTCCCTTTGAACTTCTGTTTTCTTCTGCACATTTGAAAAAAGGTTAATGATTTTTTTCCTTTCTAGCATAACTAAACCTTTTAAAAAATAAGCATAGTCAGGCAAACAAATCATATATTGGGTATGTCTGGAAATGTATGTGGCAGTTTGTCATCTTAACAAGTCTGATGAATGTCAGATGCAACTTCAGAATTGTTTTAATTTGCATTTTGCTTTTTTGTTATTTGGAGAAATTTTTTTATGGTTGATGATAATTTGCATGTCTTCTTTTTGAGAACTGCCTGTTCATATCCTTTATTCCATCACCTCTCTGTCAGGAGGTAGGAAGAAGCATGCTTCATGATTAGTCTTCTGGAGTCATGGTTACTCATTGCATTAATCAGAGTTTAATTCTTTCAGAGTTATTTTTCTTTACAAAGTTGTGGTCATTTGTATAAATTGTTCTTCTAGTTCTGTTAACTTCATTCTGTATTAGTTCATGCAGATATTTTCAGATTATGCTGAATCAGTTCTTTTTGTCATGTCTTATTCATATACCATTGTTCAGACATTCCCAAATCGATGTACACCCTATTGTTTCCAGGTCTTTTTGACAATCAAAAGTGTGCTGCTCTGAATATTTTTGTGCACATTGGTCCTTTTCCTTTTTCTGATACTTCTTTTGGGTATGTGCATGGTAGTGGTGTCATTGATTTTTTTTTGGATAGTTTAAAATTCTTTTTGGGAATGGCCAGGCAAATAATTCACACATTCACTAACACTATATCAGTGTGCCTGATGTTCCTTAGTCCACTCCCAACAATCTTCATTTTCCTTTTTTGTCATCTTTGCTAATGGATGTGAGGTAGAACTTCTTAATTGTTTTAATTTGCATTTTTCTTTTTAGTGATTTGGAGCATTTTTAGTAGCTTGCATGTCTTCTTTTTGAAAAATACTTGTTCATATTCTTTGACTGTTTATCTACTGGGAAATGTTGCTTTTTCTTCTACATTTGAACAGATTCCCATATGTTTTGGATAGGGACTGGACCTATGATTTCATTTATGTAAGGAACTTTCAGATAATGAAAATCCTGTTATCAATAGAGGTAAATACTTTTTCTGCAATTTATAATCTTAGAGAGTTGCCTGCATCATCGAGAAGTTAAGTGGATTTTCCAGAGTCCCATAGCTAGTATGGAGACAATGTAAGATTTAAGCCTATGCCTGCTTGGCTCTAAGGCCAGCTCTCTCTTCGTGACTATCACATTCTCTCTCTTGGATATCAGACCTTTTTCAGCTAAACTTGGCTGCATGGATTTTTTTTTTAATCCCTTAACTGTTTCTGTTCTGATTTTTAACTTTGCTGATTTTGCTTTTGCAGAAATGTTTCAATTTTATGTAATCAAAATTGTCCATTTTATTTCTTGTGATCTTTCTGTTCCTTGTTTGCTTTGTCTTCATGTCATTTTAGTTATTGCTCCCAAAGCTCTCCTGATTGTCTCCCTCTTTGGCTTGTTTTGAACTTGAAATTCCCAATATTTTGATTAGATTAAGATATTAAGGTATTTGGGAAGGTATTCATATCAGGAATTTATTTGTCTGATTAGCCTCTGTCTGATACTGTCACCTTGAACAAGTCACTTAACTTCTGTAGTCTCAGTTCCCTCAAATGCAAAATGAGGAAGTTAGATTTGATGGCCTCTAGGAGATCTCTTCTGACTTTTAGGTGAAGGATTGAGATTAGCGCAAAGAACTATGTAGCAGAAAGAACATTAGAATTGGAGTCAGTGAATCTGGGTTTGAATAATGGTCATGCTCCTTATTATGTGACCTTGAGCAAGGCACATAAACCCCTGGCCATTTTACTTATTTGTAAAATGAGATCTACTTGATCTTAGATCTTTTTCAGCGTATTAGAGTTCTTACTCCAATGATAACTGATTTAGCCCTGTAAAATAAGGGTCCAGAATACCTAGGGGAGGCATTTGGACACAGGACCAGAAGTCAGCAGAAGGCACCAAATAGGTGCAGAGCTACCCTAGATGAGTTAGTCTTGTTACCAGAAACCAGTGGATTATAAGACTCTTGCAAGGTAAAGACCCTGGATGCAAAGGGCTTCCTAGTAGATAAACATTGTGCATGTATTGCTAATAAACAAGATCTCTTTTCTAACTGCAGTAAATATAGGCCTTCCTGTACTTCACATTATAGGTATTCATATGTTCCAAGACCTGATCTTAAAATGGATGAACCTGTCATTTCTGACAGTATAAAAAGAATTAAATTGATGATCATAAGACATCCATTTGGGTTGAACAAATTGGAACCTAGTACCATGAAATTTAACCCCTAAAGTATATGGGACACAGTGCTGATTTATTTTTATTTGTACTAGAGGGCCTGGCAGAAGCAAGTGTTGTGGGTACCCCTTACCACTAACATTCCTTCTCTCCTACCAACTGTACTCTGACCTGAGCACCTGCTCCATTCTGACACTTGGACTCATTCCCCCTGTCCAAAGGTTGTGGGCCAGGTCCTTCTTGTCTCTTTTCTACCTCTTCTCTTACATGTCCCCTTCAGGCAGACATGGTCACCCATAACTGCTTAAATGAGCATGGAGTGATGAACTATAATTCTAGTAAGATGGAGGACAATTATGTCTTAACATCTGCTGTGCAACTATACTTTCTGGACTCCCTAGACCTTGGTATTTGACATGCCCCTCCACCTTAAGGACCAGTGGGCCTTACCATCTGCCTTGGCTCTGAATCCTACGTATTACCCATCCTTTTCATCTGTCCTGAGGTTGAACCCTTCTGTTATTATTCCTAACACAGTACTTGGCACATAGTAAGTACAAAATAGAATGATTTTCATTCATTCATGGGTCTGAAAACCATCTTAAAATTTATTTTTCATTATCTTGTTCATGAAGACACACCTTATCTGACCTGAAAATATGACCCATTTTAAGAGTTTAGTGATGACTACCTGTAGCTAATATTAGTTTATCTATAATCTTAACGTATTAGGAAGATGTTCCATAGTTGTGATTCCTTCTTTAAGATCTAGTGGAGTAACAGGACAGCAGGAAATATCTGCTTTACTGATAATAATATCTGACATAGCATTTTAAGAAACTATTTTATATGTGTGTATGTGTGTGTTTATGTGATGATATGCCATCACATCATTTATGTGATGTGCCATCATCTCCTCTCCCTCTGTACCACATAACTTGTGATCTCTTCAGTTCCCATGGATTCAGTTATCATCTCTATGCAGATGATTCTCACATTTACTTATTTAAACACACACATTTTATTTAAACTTCAAAATGACCTTAACTGTCTTCTACATATTAATGTCATCTTCATTTTACAGAAGAAGAAAATGAAGTTCAGAGAGGTTAGCAACTTTGTCCATAGCCACACAGCATGGCACAGGCAGAATTTGAATCCATGTCTTTCTGATTACAGGTTCAGTCCTATCCATTAAAGTAGATAAAGAGATACCACAAAGTACATCACTGAAATTAAGGCTATCTGGAATATTCACCTGCCATCAATCTTCCTCTCTGGCCCTATCCTACCACATTTTGTGATCCCAAATGCTGTGGGTCTCCCTGTGCCTCCTTCACATCGATGCAGCATATACACACAGCTCAGTTGTGACACCTAGCATTCTTGACCTTGTTTTCTGTTGACTTCAGTTCCTTGTCTCTGATTCTATATCCTGCCTGGTAATATGACCCTGACTCCCGATTCCTGATTTAATACTTGCTGGCTGTTCTTGACCCCAGACTGAACCCTGACTCATATTAACTCTATCATAGCAGTTTAGCCAGTGAATTTGACAACTTCAACAATATGCATGCACTTT
This sequence comes from Gymnobelideus leadbeateri, assembly GCA_011680675.1. Taxonomy (NCBI): domain Eukaryota; kingdom Metazoa; phylum Chordata; class Mammalia; order Diprotodontia; family Petauridae; genus Gymnobelideus; species Gymnobelideus leadbeateri. The sequence goes on from WOXC01006136.1 coordinate 261,787, forward strand.
TTAGGAATGTAGAGATGTCAGCTGCCCAGTATGCTGCAGATTTGATTTCTGATTTAATGTAATTCTTTCATTTTCTCAGGACTAAAGGAAGTACTTATTAAGTTAATGTTGGATTTGTCATTATGAACCTTTTTGAGAATAGAGCATGGAGAGGGAAATACAGAATCTGTTCAATATTCTCAAGAATCTCACCATTTATCTCAGTTGTCAATTGTTTAATGATTGATTGTGAATGGAAAGTCTTGATTTTCTTTTTTCTAGACATTGGTGGTTGTCTAAGCAACCTATCACTATCTCTAACTTCTTCCCTGTTTCACATGAAGATGTGGCCCCTTCTTGCCAAGGCAAACCCCTCCACATACACAAGTGATGCCATCAAACTTCTCCAGCAGATTGCTCCTTCTGTCATCTCCCTCTGTCACCCCTCTGTCATTGCTCACTCTTTCACCATCAGTCTCTCCTTGTCTACTTACTGCTTTGCTATGATTACAAATATGTTCATATTTTTTCCATCCCCATAAAACTCTTGATCCATCCCTCCCTGTAATGGTTCCACCTCTTTCATGGCTAAAACTCCTTGACCAGACTGTCTGCAATCTATGCCTCTACTTCCTTCCCTTTCACTCTCATCTTGACCCTCTCTATAGCAGGGGTGTCCAACCTCTGGTCTCAAGGCTACTTGTGGCTTCCTAGGTCCTCAAGTGCAGTCCTTTGATCCAGACTTCACAGATTTAATTTCTGTGAGGGCCACATGTGATGGCCCTGGTGCTGCAGGTTCCTTACCCCTGCTCTATGGTATGACTTCCAGTCTTGGCATTCAACCAAAATTGCTCACCCCAGAGTTATCTATGATCTTTTAATCGCCACATTTAATGGCCTTTTCTCAATTCTTATCTTTCTTGACAGCTCTGCAGCCTTTGACACTGTCAGTCACCCCTTTTTTCCTTTGTACTCTCTTCTCTAGGTTTTTTGGCATGCTGCTTTCTCCTGGTTCTTGTCCTGCATTACTGACTATTCCTTCTGTGGCACTATTGCTGGCTTTTTTGGCTAGGTCATGTCCACTGACAGTAACTTCACTACTTGTGTGTCTTCCTGTGGCTCTATTCTGGGCCATCATCTCTTCTCCCTCTGTACCACATAACTTGTGATCTCATCAGCTCCCATGGATTCAATTATCATCTCTATGCAGATGATTCTCACATTTATTTATTTAAGCCTAACCTTTCTCCTGACCTCCAGTCTCAGATCTACAGCTTCTCATTAGACATCTCTAACTGGATGTCCCAGGGACATCTTAAACTCAACACATCCAACACCCCACCTCTTCCACATTTCTCTGCTACTCTTGAGGGTTCTGCCATGCTCCTAGTCACCCAGGCCTACAGCCTGGGGGTTATCCTTGATCGATCTCTCTCTCTCTCTCTCTCTCTCTCTCTCTCTCTCTCTCTCTCTCTCTCTCTCACACACACACACACACACACACACGCGCGCGCGCACACACGCACACACACACGCACACACACATACACACACACACACACCCCTGGCATCCAATGACTCATCAAGTCCTGTTGATTTTACCTACATAATAACATCTCTCTGATATTTTTCCTTTTCTCTCCTGACACTGCCACCACACTGGTGCAGGCTTTCTTCACCACACACCTGGACTATCACAGTAGTCCGCTGGTGGTTCTCCTTTCTGTAAAAGTTTCTCCATTACCTTCCATCCTCTACTCAGCTGTTAATTTTTCTAAAGCACAGATTTGACCATATCACTTCCTCCTCCTTTTAATAGGGTCAGATATAACATCTTCTGTTTGGCATTCAAAGCCCTTTACATCCTGGACCTTCCTTCTTTTACAGTCTTATACCTTATCCCCCTCCATGTATTCTGCATTCCAGTAATAATACACCACTTGCTATTTCTTTGCACAAGACACTATCTTGCAACTCCGGGCATTTATATTGGCTGTTCCTCATTCCTAAAACACTCTCCCTCCTTATGTCTGCCACTTGATTTCCCTGGATTCCTTCAAGTCCCACCTAAAAGCTGATTCCTACGAGAAGCCCTTACCAATCTCTCTTAATACTAGTTTCTTCCTCCTGTTGATTATCTCCAGTCTATCCTCTCTTTAAGTATCTTGTTTTTAGGGGTGGCTAGGTGGTGCAGTGAGTAAGAGCACCACCCTGGAGTTGGGAGGACTGGGGATCGGGATCGGGATTGGGATTGGTTCCGGCCTCAGACTTAACACCCACACAAAAATAATTGGCCGTGTAACCTTCAGCAAGTTACTTAACCCCAATTGCTTTAAAAAATTTTTTTTGTTTTTACATTGTTGTTTTCAGGTTGTCTCCCCTGTTAAACTGTGAACTATGACTGTCTTTTACTTTTCTTTATATCCCTAGCATTTAGCACAGTACCTGGTATTTACCATAAGTGTCCTGAAGTTTATTGTTTAACTTCTCCAAATTGTGAGTCAGAATTATCTGTTTCCCTTTGCTTGAAAACTTAATGCCAAAATATCATAGAAAGAATTATTGGGAGAATAGTTGGTGTGAAGTCTTATTTAATGCCCAAATCCTGAAGATTATAGAGATTAACTTGTTAAGGATCTGTAAAAATGTGTAATGAAGAAAGCCAAGAATAGTGATGAATTTTGGTGGAATCTATACTTGAAATTTTTCATAGGACTTCAAAGTTGAAATCCCAAGACATCAGGAGATTAGAAAAAGCTATAGAGGCTAGATTCTGTTTTTTGGTATTTTTTTCCTTGTTTTCAAAATGATTTAGATGTCTCTTTAAGCACTGTGAACATTCTCTAAGAGTACTTTAAAGACATATAAGATGTGTAATAATTCCACATGCATAGGAACTGATAGAAGAAAGTGGTACTTCATGTGTTGTTTACTTATGTGAAATAGGGTAGTCTAAGGCTACACTTTAACTTTTTCCACTTGCCATCCATCTGTGGATTTCTTAAACTGTGGGTCTTGACCCTATGACCCAAAGTTTAAGGAGCGTTGGGTTCTTAGGTAAATCTGGAAAGGTAACTGGGAGCCAAATTCAGATCAATTAATCGAATATTAATCACTTCCCGTGTGTAAGGCACTGTGCTAAGTTTTGGGGATACAGTTGTGAGTGCCAGAATTATAGGGTTACATATTTAGAGCTGGAAGGTATTTTTAGAGATTAGGTGAAAAACTAAGGCCCAGAGGGGAAAAGTGACCAAACCCAGGCCCTCTGACTACAAAGTTAGCCTCATCCAAAACTTTGTATTTTATTTGATAGGCCACTTTTTTTTAAAAGTAGTTTATTTTCTACCCCAAAGGAAAAAGTGAATATTTGATGATTAAATAATAAATTAGCATTTATATCTTGAAGCTTACCAAGTGCTTTACATACATTTTCTCATTTAAAACCTTTTTTTTTCCAAAAAAAAATTTTTCTTTTTGGATGGGGGAGGGCAGGGCAATTGGGGTTTAACTAACTTGCTCAAGGTCACATGGCTGCTAAGTGTTAATTAAATGTCTGAGGCTGGATTTGAACTCAGGTCTTCCTGACTTTAGGGCTGGTGCCATTTAAAACTCTTAACTGCCCTTTTGGGGGTGTTAATATTTTCATTTTTAAGTTAAGATACTTGAGGTTCAGAGAGGTCCTAAGAATTTTGGCAGTAGTGTAGGATTAATCAGAACAGGGAATGACTAAAGGTAGGAAGACAGATTTCACTTGTCCATGTGAGAGGTAATAAGGATGTGAATGCAAGTGATAGTAATATGAAAGGGATGGATATCAGAGAAAGAAAGAAAAAAACAAGGTTTTAGTTGTTGTTTTTACTGTGTTGGGGTCAGAAGGAGGATCAAAGAAAGGACAGAACCCTTGCTTGCAGTGGATAGGCTGGCAACTGACACCGAGAAGGCTGAACTGTTCAAATCTTATTTTGCTTCTGTTTTCTTTGATAAGGACAATGACCTTTGCATTGGAAATGGCAACAAAAATGACCAACAGGAAGTTGATACCCAAAATAAGGGAATGGAGAGAGGGCACCTAGTTGGCCTTCATGAATTCAAAACACCTGACCCAGACAAACTACTTCTTTAAGTACTGAAAGCTCTGGCTGGTGTGGTTGGTGATTGACTATCAGTGATATTAGCAGGATCTTGGGAAATAGGAGGGACACCACAAAATCAAGGAAGGGCAGATGTCCTGATTTTCAAAGTGATAAGAACAGAATATGCACACCAGGCCAGTGAGCTTGACTCTGATTCCTGGGAAAATTCTAGAATAGATTATTAAAGAGATAGTTGCTAATCATATAGAAAAAGAAGTGGAGATTACAAAAAGCCAGCATGACTTCAGGAACTGGCCATCCCAGGCTAATCTCATTCTCTTTTTTGAGGATCACTAAATTAGCAGGTGAAGGAATGCTGTAGGTAATGATTTACCCAGATTTTCATAAAGCTTTTGTATAATGCCATTCCTGTGGAGAAGGTGGAAAAATATAGATTCAATGATTATACAGTTAGATGGATTCAGAACTGGTTTGATGTTGGTATTCAAAGAGTAGTTCAGTGTCAATATGGTGAGAGGTTTCCAGTGAAGTACCTCAGAGATGTGTGCTTGACTTCATGCTATTGAATGTTTTTATCAATGCCTTGGGTGAAAGCATAGATGGCATGTTTATCAAATTTGTAGATGACATATAAGTGGGAGGAATGACTAATACTGGATTCTGGAGACAGGATCCAGAAAGACCTTGACAAACTAGAGTAATGACCTGACATCATCTTGACAAGTTCAAGATGGTAGAGACTTGGTTAGACAGTTCTGAGAAAGTTCTGGATGCTTTACTGGATTCTAAACTTTATGCAAGTCAGCCAAAGGATTTGACAGCCAAACTAAAAGAGTACAGTCTTGGACTACATTAAGAAACACACAGCTTTTAGGATAGAGAGGTGATAGTCCTATCTACTCTGCCATGGTCTGACATCATTCAGAGAAGTGGTGTCAGAAACTAATCACTGCTTGTCACATGTTGACTTAGAAAACCACAATTAGCTTTATCCACGTCATATTTTTATTTTATTAAACATTGCCAAATTGCCTTTTGATTTGCTTCCCAGGATTCAGATCTGTGAGTTTGACATCTCTGATCCAGAGAGTTTTGTTTAATTCTGGGCTTCACATTTCAAAAAGGACACTGAAAATTTGACTAGCATCCAGAAGAGGGAAAATAGCATGGCAGAAGGCCTATAGTCCATGTTGTATGAGGATTTATTTAAATGTGTGAATAACTGGAAAATAATTTATTAAGTTTTTACTGTGTCAAACACTGTGCTAATTACTGAGTGTACAGATAGAAAAATGAGATAGTCTCTGTTCTCAAGTAACTCACACTCTTAATTGAAGGAGATAATAAATAAATGAGTTAAAGCAAATGGCAAGGACCTGAAAACTGTCATGCTGTCAGTGCATGTTGTTTACATGAAGTAAACACCTCAAATCCCTAAAAAGAAGAGAAATACAAATTAAAACAACCCTGAGGTTCCAGAACCATCGAATTGGCAAAATTGACCAAAAAGGAAAATGACAATATTGAAGGGGCTATGGGAGGATAGGCACACTGATGCCTGTTATCAGAGCAGTAAATTGGTCCAACCATTTTAGAAAGCAATTTGGAATTATGCCCCCAAGTCATTAAACTGTATACCTTTGACCCACCAGTACCACTATTAGGCATGTATCCCAGAGAGATCTGAGAAAGAGGAAAGGACCTACATGTATAAAAATATTTATAGTAGCTCTTTTTGTAGGAGTAAAGAATTGGAAACTCAGGGGGCGCCCATCAATTGGAGAATAGCTTATGTTATGTGAGTGGAATAGAATACTATTGTGCCGTAAGAAAATATGAAGGGGACAGTTTTTTCCCCCATTCAGTTTTATTTTCAATTCCAGATTCTCTTCCTTCCTCCACCTTCCCCCCCAATCCATTGAGAAGGCAACAAATACAAAGCCTGTTACAAATATGAAGTCATCTAAAACAAATTTCTGCATTAGCCATGTTCTGAAAAGAAAAAAAAAGTAAACAAGAAAAAGAAAAGGGGGGAAATGCTTCACAGTCTTCACTCTGAGTCTGTTAGTTCTCTATCTGTACGTATAGATAGCATTTTTCATCTTGAGAACTTTGAAACTGTAAAGGGGGGAAATGCTTCACAGTCTTCACTCTGAGTCTGTTAGTTCTCTATCTGTAGGTGTAGATAGCATTTTTCATCTTGAGAACTTTGAAACTGTGGTGGGTCCTTGTGTTGATCAGAATTACTTTCACAGTTGATTATATTTACAATATTGCTGTTACTCTGTAAGTTGGTCTGCTTCATATTTGTATGATTTTAGAAAAGTCATTTAACTTCTTTCAGTTTCTTATTCTTTAAGATAATAGGACTGTGCTGTATGACTACTAAGACCACTTGTAATTCTAAAGCTAGGATTTTATTTCCCTATATAGGGGGAAAAAAGTCTATAAAGGAAGAATCTAAACCATGTCAAATAGCTATTTCTCCAATGATCCTCTGGAGAATAATTTTTTAACTTCCCTTGGTAACTTCTTCTACTGTTGAATAACCCATACCATAAGAAAATTCTTTATTATGTATGATTTAAACTGTTCTTATGTAGTTTTATACCTTCCAGCCACATGATGTTCAACATAATGACAACAGCTAATCTCCATCTTATAAAAGAGCAGTGTTATACCTGTGGGCAATATTTAAATAATTTTATACTACCCCTTAGGGGTAAGAAATAAACTGTTTAGGTTATTTTATTTTGAGAGGTTAGGTTTTTTTAATTGTCTTTTTCTGCCATTCTTCAGTCTTTAAATTTCCTGATACTGCTTCCTTGGAAATTCAGGTAGAATGCTGATACAAAGAAAGCCATTTTAGTGGGGAAATTCCTTAATTCTTTTACTCTATTGGAATTTTGTTGTAACGGATAATTCTTTTTTTTTTTAAAGCAATTGGGGTTAAGTAACTTGCTCAAGTTACACGGCTAGTCATTATTTATACGTCGGTGCTCATTTTCTGAGGCCGGATCTGATCTCGGGTCATCCCAACTCCGAGGCCGGCGCTCTTACTCACTGCGCCACCTAGCCGCCCCTGTAACGGATAATTCTTAAAATAGATGAACCATCTGCTGAGAATTTCTTTAATTCAAGGATTTTAATTCTAATGATAATTATGAAATAGTATTTGGCTTGTTATTCCCCACAGAAGCTTTCCTCCAGAATTGGGATTTTAAAGCATTCTCTCTTCTAGACATTTAACCACCAGGAATTCACATGTAGTTTAGGAGACTTGTTGTCTAGGCTTTTTAGATAAGTATCAATACTTTTACTATTTGTGCCATCTATCCAAAATAAACAGCCTTTACTATATATATGTTAATATTGGGAAATGATACAGGAGGAAACCATGAAACAGCCACCATTATTTTATTTTTGGTATAAGTATTGATATTGATGTCATTGCACAATCTACTTCCTCTTCCTTTAATTGTGATTGGTGTTGGACATACCATGTATTTGACAAATGGGAACTGGCCAGCTCATTTTGTATGTGAAGAGGCATGAATTATGTGCATCATAGTTTTCATTCCTATGTAATTTGTCACCTTACCAATTCAACAGACCCTTATGTCTCTCCCCATCTCCTCTCGTTATGTTCCTCTCTCACCTCTCAATTTCACCCCTTAAGTATCATCTCTTCCCATTAAATTTGACCTGTGCCCTCTATCTATGTATACCTGTAAATATATATACACACATTCACATATGTATTCATATGCCTATATACACTTCTTCAGCTATTTTCATACTGGGAAAGGTTTCATCAGTTACAGTTAATCGTTTTTCCATGTAGGAATGTAAATAGTTCAACTTTGATAAGTTCCTTTTGATTTCTTTTCCCTGATTACCTTCTCAAGCATCTCTTGCTTCTTGTGTCTGGATGTCAGATTTTCTATTCAACTCTGGTTTTTTCCTCAAGAATGCTTGAAAGTCCTCTATTCCACTGAATGACCATATTTTCCCCTGAAACATGATACTCAGTTTTGCTGGGTAGGTGATGCTTGGTTTTAATCCCAGCTCCTTTGACCTCTGGAATATCATATTCCAGGCCCTTCGATCCCTCAGTGTAGAAGCTGCCAGGTCCTGTATTATCCTGATTGTGTTTCCACAATATCGAAATTGTTTCTTCCTGGCTGCTTGTAATATTCTCTCCTTGATTTGGGAATTCTGGAACCTGGCTACAATATTCCTAGGAGTTTTCTTTTTGGGATCTTTTTCAGGAGGTGATCAGTGGATTCTTTCAACCTCTATTTTGCCCTCTGGGTCTAAAACATCAGGGCAATTTTCCTTGAGAATTTCTTGAATGATGATTTCTAGGTTCTTTCTTTGATCATGGCTTTCAGGTAGTCCAATAATTTTTAAATTGTCTCTCCTGGATCTATTTTCCAGGTCAGTGGTTTTTCCCATGAGATATTTCACTTTGCCTTCTATTCTTTCATTTGTTCAGATCTGCTTAATAGCATCTTGATTTCTCATAAAGTCACTGGCTTCCATTTGCTCCAGTCTAATTTTGAAGGGATTATTCTCCTCCGTGAGCTTTTGAGATTCGTTTTCCATCTGGCACATTCAACTTTTTAAAGCATTCTTCTCATTGACTTTTTGAGCCTCTTTTGCCATTTGAGTTAGTCTATTTTTTAAGGTGTTGTTTTCCTCTGTCAGGCTGTTGACTCTCATTTCATACTTTTCTTGCATCTTTCTCATTTCTCTTCCCAGTTTTCCCCCACTTCTCTTATCTCTATGGCCTGTAACCAGCTTGTAGTTTCATTTGGGGCTTTTGGTGCAGGATTTCTGACCTCATGGTCCTCCTCCTGTTCCATGCTTTGATCTTCTTTGCCCCCAAAATAGTTGTCTAATGTTGACTTTTTCTGTTTATTTTGTTTCCTTTGCCTAGGCATGTTGCCACTAAATTACTTGACTTTTGGGCTTCTTGGCTCAGTGGGACTCTGCCACCAGCCAGGGGAGCTTCTGTCCCAAACGCTGGGGTTTTCCAAGCTGCGGGAGGTATTAGTTGGGTGGCCTCTCTGAAGCCACCACACACTCTGGCAAGCTGGTCACACACCCCAAGACCTCCACCCCCGTCTGCAATGCAGATCCAAGAAGGGTAAAGCAAGAGCGATTACCCCCCAGACTGATGGCCAGATCCCCCTACAGTTCACAGGCCAGGAGCTAAAGCTGCAACATGGCAATGTGCTGGCTTCTCAGTGGCCTTTCGCCCCCCGGGGAAAAAGCTGATGCGCTCTCCCAACCAGTCCCAAAGTCCATAGGGCACTGACCACTCACTTTGTCCTAGGCATCTGTGTGTTGATAATTCTGGAAACACCACAGCTGCTGGTGTTCCAAGGTCCGTCCAGCTGCCCGAGGGCTAAAACCTCTGACTCATTCAGTCCTGGGCTTGGCTCCCAGAGCGCTGCGCTGGCCGCTCCCTGCTAGGCTATCCTCAGCGAGAGTTTAGCTTCTCTGTGTCATTTTGTGGGTTCTGGAGCTCCAGAGGTTGTTCAGAGTCCCCCTTTTACATAATTTTGAAGTGGTGTGGGCCAAAGCTCCTCGGAAGTGCTGTTTCTACCGGTGGTGAGGTTTTAACAGAATTATGGTACAAAAAAAATTGGGGAGAAAGAAAGTATTAATAATAATTAATAATGGAAACCAAGTGAGGCTTCATTCAAGAGTTGGCACCTTCTTTACATGGAAGGAAGGCAAAGATTATAAAATGCAGAGATGAGATGGGATTACATTTTAGTCATAGGACAAGAAATATGCAAAAGCACCTTAGGGGGTGGAGAGTGAGAGATGGAAACTAGGGTTGCAAAATCAGTAGTCTAATTTAACTAGAAAGTTGAAGTTGAAAGGGTTCTAGTTTTAAAATAAGGCTGAGGGCAGAGCCAGGATGGCGGAGAGAAGCCTTCCCTTGGAAACAACATTAAATCAAGCCTCTGAAAGAATTCTGGAGCAACAGAATCCACAAAAAGATAGAGTGAGACAATTTTCCAGCCCAGGATAACTTAGAAGGACTTCAGGAAAGGTCTGTCTCACTTGGGTAAAAGGGGAGTGAAACCCAGCACAGGCAGTATCCAGGCAAGCTACCAGCCCCAGAGGGCCCTGTGCTTCTGCACAGACCCCTGACCTGACCCTAACCAGACCCTTGACCCCAGACCCTAACTTTGAGGTCTGAATATAGATGGAAGCATACTTTTTGCTCTTTCTTTGTTGTTTTGTTTCTTCTTTCTCGTGGTTCCTCTCATTGGTTCTAATTCTTCTTTAAAAAATGACTAATGTGAAAATATTTTATTATGTATGAGCCTATATCAGATTGCACACCCATCTTGCAGACAGGGAGAAAATTTAAAACTCAAAATCTTAGGGAAGTGAATGTTGAAAACTAAAAATAAATTAATTTCTAAAAAAGGAAAAGAAAAATAGAATTGGCCAAATTTGGGCGGGGGGGGCGTGTCACTGAAGAAAACAACTCCTTTAAAAGTTGATAGGTTAAATGGAAAAGGACCTACAAAAGCTAACTGAAGAAAATATTTCATTAAAAATGAGAATTGGGAGGGGCGGAGCCAAGATGGCAGAGTAGAAACAGCTCATCCAAGCCACTCTGCCCCCAGATTCCCCCCAAACTATGTAAAAGGGGACTCTGAACAACTTCTGGAGCCCCAGCACACACAGAACGACACAGAGAAGCTAACCTCCCGCTGAGGACAGCCCAGCAGCCCTGCAGGAAGGACCAGTGCAGCAGTCTGGGACCTGGCAGCTGGTAGGAGCCGAGCCGAGCCCAGGTCCCAGTGAGCCGAGGTTTTAGCCCCAGGGCGGCAGGGCCAGCAGCCAGCTGGAGGAACCCCAGAACACCAGGAGCTGTGGCGACTCCAGAATTATCAACATAGACATGCCTAGGACAAAGTAAGAGGTTAGTGTCCTATGGATTTTGGGACCAGTATTTTGGGGAATGCGTCGGCTCCCTCCCCTGGGGGCTAGAAGCCGCTGAGGAGACACACCATTTTGTAGTTTTCAGAGGCAGCTCCAGCTCCCGGCCTGCCGAACTGTAGGGAGATCCAGCGATCAGTCTTGGGGGGTAATCGCTCTTGCTTTAACCTCCCTGGATCTGGATTGTGATCTAGGATGGAAGTCGTGGGTGGGTTTACAGCTTTCCAGAAACGGAATAGTGTGGCAACAAGCCCAAAAGTCAAGTAATTAAGTGGCAACATGCCAAGGCAAAGGAAACAGAAAAATGCAACCCTAGACTCCTATTTTGGGGGCATAGAGCGGGAAAAGGACTGTGAGGTCAGAAGTCCTGCTCCAAAAGCCCCAGGGGAAAACATGAGCAGGTTGCAGGCCATAGAGGACCTTAAGAAGGACTTTAAAAATCAAATAAGAGAAGTGGAGGAAAAATTGGAAAGAGAAATGAGAAGGATGCAGGAAAAGTATGAAATGAGGGTCAACAGCCTGACTGAGGAAAACAACACCTTAAAAAATAGACTAACTCAAATGGCAAAGGAGGCCCAAAAGGGCAATGAGGAGAAGAATGCCTTAAAAAGTCGAATTTGCCAGATGGAAAAAGAATCTCAAAAGTTCACTGAGGAGATTCATTCCTTCAGAGTTAGACTGGAGCAAATGGAAGCTAATGACTTTATGAGAAATCAAGATGCTGTTAAACAGATCCAAACAAATGAAAGAATAGAAGGCAATGTGAAATATCTCATGGGAAAAACCACTGACATGGAAAATAGATCCAGGAGAGACAATTTAAAAATTATTGGACTACCTGAAAGCCATGATCAAAGAAAGAACCTAGAAATCACCCTTCAAGAAATTCTCAAGGAAAACTGCCCTGATGTTTTAGATCCAGAGGGCAAAATAGGGGTTGAAAGAATCCACCGATCACCTCCTGAGAAAGATCCCAAAAAGAAAACTCCCAGGAATATTATAGCCAGGTTCCAGAATCCCCAGATCAAGGAGAAAATACTACAAGCAGCCAGGAAGAAACAATTTCAATATTGTGGAAACACAATCAGAATAGCCCAAGACCTGGCAGCTTCTACACTGAGGGATAAAAGGGCATGGAATATGATATTCCAGAGGGCAAAAGAACTGAGAATGAACCCAAGGGTCACCTACCCAGCAAAACTGAGTATTTTGTTTCAGGGGAAAATATGGTCATTCAGTGGAATAGAGGACTTTCAAGCATTCTTGAGAAAAAAACCAGAGTTGAATAGAAAATTTGACATCCAGACACAAGAAGGAAGAGATGCCTGAGAAGGTAATCAGGGAAAAGAAATCAAAAGGAACTTATCAAAGTTGAACTATTTACAGTCCTATATGGAAAAGCAATAACTGTGACTGATGATATCTTTCTCACTATGAAAATAATGGAAGAAGGGGTGTGGTCATATGAATACATATGTGAATGTTTGTGTATATGGTTACAGTTATATGGATAGAGGGCATAGGTTGAATTTGTTGGGAAGGGAGAATACTCAAGGGATGAAATTATGAGGTGAGAGAGGAAAGTGGAAAGAGGAGATGGGGAGAGACAGGGTAGGGTAAACTATCCCATGTAGAAGAAGCAAGGGGAAGTGGTTGCAAAGGAGGGGGGAGAATAAGGAAGGCTAAAAAGGCAAAACCACATTCACATTGAATTTGGTTCAGGGAGAAAATGACATACATACTAAATGGGATATCTCAACCTGCAGCAGGATAGGGGGAAGGGGGATGAGAGGAGGGATGATGGATGGGAGGGCATCCTTGGGGGGAGGGAGGTTGGAAGTACCCACTATAGAAGAGGGACAGGATCATGTAGGGAATGGACCAGGTGGGGAGTGGGATGAGTGGGAGGGAATTATAAGCAGCCTTGTACAATATATCTACTATGATAATATTTTGCATAGCTAGACATGTACAACATATACTGAATCACTTATCTCCCAAGAGGGAATGGGTGACAAGGGAGGAAGGAAATGGATCTGAAATTCAAGGTATTAACATTAAATGTTTCAAATATATATAAATACTATTATTAATACTCTTTTGCTTATAATTGGGAGATAAGATGTGCAGGCATTGGGACACAAAGATTCACCTTCCTCTAATGGAAAAGTCAAAGGGGGTATGGGAGAAGGTATGGGAGAGAGCAGATTGGAGGAAGTGATATCTTGTGGGACTACTATTCTGGGAGGTTGGGTAGGGGAATAATGGGGGGAAAATGATTGTAACTCAAAATCTAGCGGAAACGAATGATGTAAAACAGAAGTTAATAAAGCATTTGTTTAAAAAATAAAAAATTAAAAAATTAAAAAAAAATTAAAAAATATTTTAAAAAATTAAAAAAAAACAAAAAATGAGAATTGGGCAAGTGGAAGCTCATGACTCTGTGAGACATGAAGAATCAGTCACACAAAATCAGAAGAATGAAAAAAATAGAATAAAATGTAAAATAACTCATTGGAAAAACAACTGACCTGGAAAATAGATACAGGAGAGATAATTTAAGAATTATTGGACTACCTGAAAGCCATGATCAAAAAATGAACCTGGACAGCATCTTTCAAGAAATTTTCAAGAAAAATTGCTGTTATGTCCTAGAACCAAGTCATTGAAAGAATCCACCAATCACTTCCTTAATGACATCCCAAAATGGAAACTTCAAGGAATATTGTAGCCAAATTCCGGAAGTATAAGTTCGAGGAGAAAATATTGTAAGCAGCCAGAAAGAAACAATAGAGTATCAAGGAGCCATAGTAAGGATTATACCGGACTCAGCAGCTTCTGCAGTAATGGATCAGAAGATTTGGAATATGAGAATCCAGAAGGCAAAGGAGCTTCCATTACAACCTAGATTTAACCACCCGACAAAGCTGAACATAATCTTTCAGGGGAAAGGATGGATATTCAGTGAAATGGGGTACTTTCAAACTTTCCTGATGAAAAGGCCAGAGTTGAACAGAAAATTCCGTCTTCAAATATGACTCAAGAAAAGCATAAAAAAGTTAACAGGAAAAAAAAAACAGGAAATAAGATTAATTTTTTTGCATGTCTACATGGGAAGATGATTCTTATGGTTCTTATGAACTGTATCTCCATTAGAACAGTTTAGAGGAGTATACTTAGAGGATGTGGGTATAAGTTGACTTTGTGATGATTTAAAAAAACTAAATCAGGGGTAAAATAAAGGGAGAAGTGGAAAGAGGGAGTCAGAATGGGGTAAATTATATCACATGAAGAATCATGAAAGACCTATTACAGTAGAGGAGAAAAAAGACAGGGATGAGCATTGTTTGAATCTTACTCTTATTGGATTTGGCTCAGAGATGGAATAATGTTCTGTTGGAATAAACTCAGTTGGGTAAAGAAATCTATCTTGCCCTGTAGGGAAGTAGGAGGGGAAGAGAAAAAGAAAAGGGAAGGGACTGATAGAAGGGAGGACAGACTGAGGGAGACAGTGGTTAGAAACAAAACACTGGTGAGGAGGGATAGGGCAAAAGGAGAAGGAAGAGAGAGAAAAGTATAAATAGAGAAAACAAGATGGAGGGAAATAATGCAGTTAGTAATTAGAATTGTGAATGTAAATGGGATGAACTCTTCCATAAAACAGAAGCAGATAGCAGAGGGAATTAAAAACTACAATCTTACAATATGTTGTTGACAGGGAATACATTTGAAGCAGAGAGACACATAAAGGTTAATAAGGTAAATTAAGGATAATAAAGGAATAATAAAGATAAAATTCTGTAGCAGAATCTATTATGCTTCTGCTGAAGTAAAAAAAAAAAAAAGCAGGGGTAATAGTCCTGATTTCAGACAGAGCAAAAGTAGATCTAATTAAAAGAGAGGAGGAAGGAAACTACATTTTGCTAATAGGTACCATAGACAATGAAGCAATATCAATACTAAACATATATGCATATAAGTGGTATAGCATTTATATTCTTAGAGGAGAAGTTAAGAGTTACAGGAAGAAATAGTAAAACTAAACTATTGGGATATCTCAACCTCCCTGTCTCAGAACTAGATAAATCAAACCACAAAATAAACAAGGAAGAAGTTAAAGAGATAAATAGAAGTTTAGGTTAGAATATGATAGAACTCTGGAGAAAAATTGAATGAGACTGGAAAGGAATATACCTTTTTCTCAGTGGTATGTGGCATATGCACAAAAATTGACTATGTATTAGGGTATAAAAACCTCACAAATGAAGAATGACAGAAATATTAAATGCATTCTTTTCAGATTGTGATGCAATGAAAATTATATGTAATAAAGAGCCATAGAAATATAGATCAGAAATTAATTTGAAACTAAACAATCTAATCCTAAAGAATGAGTAAGTCAAACAACAGATCATAAAAATAATCAATAATTTCATCAAAGACAGTGTCATATAATGAGACCATATACCAAAAATTATGGGATACAACCAAAGCAGTAGTTAGGGGGAAATTTTGTATTTCTGAATGTTTACATGAATAAAATAGAGAAAGGGGAGATCAGTGAATTGGGCATTCAATTAAAAAAGCTAGAAAAGGAACAAATTAAAAATCTCCAGTTAAACACCAAATTAGAAATTCTGAAAATCAAAGGGGAGATTAATAGTATTGGAAGTAAGAAAACTACTGAATTAACAAATAAAACAGCTAGTTTTATGAAAACAACAACCATAATAAAATAAACCTTTGGTTAATTTGATTTTTTTTTTTGGCCTTTTGGAGGGCATTTGGGGTTAAGTAACTTGCCCAAGGTCACACAGCTAGGTTTTTGTTTATATGTGTTAAGTGTCTGAGGCCAGATCTGAACTCAGGTCCCTCTGACTCCAGGGCTGACGCTCTACTTACTGCGCCACCTAGCCGCCCCGGTTAATTTGATTTTAAAAAAAGAAAACCAAGTCACCGGTATTAAAAATAAAAAGGGTGAATTCACCACTAGTGAAGAGGAAATTAAAGCAATAATTAGGGGCTATTTTGCCCAACTATATGCCAGTAAATCCTTCAGTCTTGTGAAATGGTTGAATATTTACAAAAACATAAATTGCCCAGATTAACAAAAGAGGAAATAAAATAATTAACTCCATTTTAGGAAAAGAAATGGAACAATCCATTAATAAACACCCTAAGAAAAAATCTCTAGGGTCAGATGGAGTTATAAATGAATTATTGCCAACCACTTAAAGAGCAATCAGTTCCAATACTATTTGGTGGAAAAATAGTTGAAGGTGTCCTACCAAATTGCTTTTATGACACAAATATGATACCTAAACCAGAAAGAGCCAAAATAGAGAAAGAAAATTGTAGACCAATTTCCCTAATGAATATTGGTGTGAAAATTTTAAACAAAATATTAGAAAAACAGCAATTTTTCACTAGGCTAAAACACTATGACCAGGTGGAATTTATACCAGGATTGCAGGGGTGGTTCAATATTAAGAAAACTATCAACATAATTGACCATATCAATAACAAAACCAACAGAAATCAAATCTCAGTAGATGCAGAAAAACTTTTGACAAAATACCCGTTTTTTGACAAAGTGCCCATTCCTATGAACAACAGTAGAGAACATAGGAATAATGGAGTTTTCCTTAAAATGGTAAGTAGTATTTATCTGAAACCATCAACAAGCATTATCTGTAATGGAAATAAGCTAGAAGCCTCCCCAGTAAGATCAGGGATGAAACAAGGATGCTCATTATCACCACTGTTATTCAGTATTGTACTAGAAATGTTAAGTTTAGCAACAAGAGAAGAAAAAGAAATTGAAGTACCTAGAGTAGACAGAGGAAAAAAAAAACTATTACTCTTTTCAGATACTATGATGATATATTTTAAAAGGATCACATAAAAAACTACTTGAAATAATTAACTTTGGCAAGGTTCCAGGATATAAAATAAACTCACATAAATTATCAGCATTTCTGTATATTACCAACAAAGCTTAGCAGCAAGAAATAGAAAGTGAAATTCCATTTAAAATAACTGTAGAAAGTATAAAATATTTGGGAGTCTCCCTGCCAAGACAAACCCAGGAGCTGTATGAACACAATTATAAAACATTTTTTGCAAGTCAGATCTGAACAATTGGAAAAATATCAATTGCTCATGGGTAGACTGAACTAATATAATAAAAATGACAATTCTTCCTAAATTAATTTACTTAATTCAGTGCCATACCCATCAAACTACCAAGAAATTATTTTATAGAGCTAGAAAAAATAATAACGATTCATCTGGAACAATAGAAGGTCAAGAATATTAAAAGAAATTAATGAAAAAAAATTCAAGGGAAGGTGGCCTAACCCCAACAGTTCTAAAACTATATTTTAAAATGGAAGTCATCAAATCTATTTGGTCCTGCTTAAGAAATAGAGTGGTGGGCTGAGTGCGCTTTAACCTCCTTAGAGGCTCAGTGATTGTACTGACCCTGCGGTGAGACCTCCCCCTAGGCAGCCGCCAGCCCGCCGGACGCCGGACTCTGCTGCAGGCCTCGTGCCCCCGCCGCCTCCTCGTGTTTTCCTCTACGGTCCCGGGCACATAGTATGATCATTAGGTGTTCAGTTTCCCCACAACTTTCTATGGAAAATCAAGGGAAGTGGGCCATGGTTGCTGTGAGCAACTTTGAAGAGCGGGACACCTTTAGAGAAGCTTGATCAAGGTGCCATCATCGTGAGACCCTGCAGATCAGGAGAGTTCCGGCAGAGTTCCTCTATCTCGTCTTGCTCAATCAGTGGAGGCTATCTTTCCATTTTTCCTCTGCCTCCTGGGAAGTAGCAGAAGGCCTGCATCAATCATGGTTGGATTTAAGCCTACAGATGTGCCCCCAACAGCCACCGTCAAGTTCCTTGGGGCTGGCACTGCTGCCTGCATTGCTGACCTCATCACCTTCCCCCTGGACACAGCCAAAGTCCGACTGCAGATTCAAGGAGAGAGCCAGGGGGCTGTCCGAGCTTCTTCTACCACTGCCCAGTATCGGGGTGTCATGGGCACCATTCTGACCATGGTCAAGACTGAGGGCCCTGGCAGCCTGTACAATGGGCTGGTGGCTGGGTTGCAACGCCAGATGAGTTTTGCCTCTGTTCGAATTGGCCTTTATGACTCTGTCAAGCAGTTCTACACCAAGGGATCTGAGCATGCAGGCATTGGGAGCCTCCTCCTGGCAGGCTGCACCACAGGGGCTCTGGCAGTCGGTGTAGCCCAACCCACAGATGTGGTGAAGGTACGTTTCCAGGCCCAGGCTCGTGCAGGTGGCAGCCGGAGATACCAGGGTACAGTGGATGCCTATAAGACTATCGCCAGAGAAGAGGGCCTTCGGGGCTTATGGAAGGGAACTTCACCCAATGTTGCCCGCAATGCTATTGTCAACTGTGCTGAGCTGGTGACCTATGATCTCATCAAAGATGCCCTTCTGAAGGCCCACCTTATGACTGATGACCTTCCATGCCACTTCACATCAGCCTTTGGGGCTGGCTTCTGCACCACCATCATTGCTTCCCCTGTGGATGTGGTCAAGACGAGATACATGAACTCTGCCGCAGGCCAGTATGCCAGTGCTGGCCACTGCACCCTCACCATGCTTCGGAAGGAGGGACCCCAAGCCTTCTACAAGGGGTTCATGCCTTCCTTCCTCCGCTTGGGCTCCTGGAATGTAGTGATGTTTGTCACCTATGAGCAACTAAAACGGGCCCTGATGGCCACTCGCATTTCCCGGGAAGCTCCCTTCTGAGCCCTCTCCTGCTAGCTTTATGCCTTATTCCCCCCTCCCTCCCAGTCCATACCCCATCCTGCCTCCTCCCCTCCCATTTTATTTTCCCCTTACTCCTCTCCTCCCCTGCCTTAGCAGTGAAGGAACTCCCTACACTCCCCCTGCCTTAGAGTTAACCCCATTTAAACCTTCTCCATCCAGCCCACTTCTTCTGCCATTGTAGCCTCATTCAGTTCTTAAGCTCCTTACTTCTAATAAAGCCAGACCAGAACCCCCCCCCCCCAAAAAAAAAGAAAAGAAATAGAGTGGTGGATCAGTGAAATAGCTTAGGTAAACAAGACACAGTAGTAAATGGCTATAGTAATCTACTGTTTGATGAACCCAAAGACTCCAGCTTCTGGGATAAGAATTTACTATTTGACAAAAACTATTGTGTAAACTGGAGAATAGTATGGCAAAAACTTGGACACAGACCAGCATTTCACACTGTATACCAGGATAAGGTCAAAATGAGTACATGATTTAGATATAAAGAGTGATGCCATATGGGGCAGCTAGGTGGCGCAGTGAGTAGAGTGCCAGCCCTGGAGTCAGAAGGAACTGAGTTCGGATCTGGCCTCAGACACTTAACGCACACAAACAAAACCCTAGCCGTGTGACCTTGGGCAAGTTACTTAACCCTAATTGCCCTCCAAAAAGAAAAAAAAAAGAATGATACCATAATAAAATTAGGAGAGCAAGGAATAGTTTGCCTGTCACATCTGTGGAGGAGGGAAGAATTTATCACCATACAAGAGATGAGAACTTTATGAAATACAGAATGGATAATTTTGATTACATTAAAAAGTTTTCACACAAACAAAACCAAAACAACAAAGATTAGAAGGAAAGCAGAATGATGGGAAATAATTTTTACAGCCAGTGTTTCTGATAAAGGCCTCATTTCTCAACTACGTAGAGAACTGAGTCAAATTTATAGGCATGCAAATCTTTCTCCAATTGATAAATGGTTTAAGTGTATGAACAAGTAATTTTTAGACAAAGTAATCTAAGCTATATAGTTGTATGAAAAAATGCTCTAGGGGCGGCTGGGTGGCGCAGTGAATAGAGCGCCAGCCCTGGAATCAGAAGGACCTGAGTTCGGAGCCGGCCTCTGACACTTAATCCATACAAACAAACAAAAAAAAAAACCTAGCCGTGTAACCTTGGGCAAGTTACTTAACCCCAATTGCCCTAAAGGGGCGGCTAGGTGGCGCAGTGAGTAAGAGCGCCGGCCTCAGAGTTTGGATGACCCGAGATCAGATCCGGCCTCAGAAAATGAGCACCCACGCATAAATAATGACTAGCCGTGTAACCTTGAGCAAGTTACTTAACCCCAATTGCTTAAAAAAAAAGAAAAAAGAAAAAATGCTCTAAATCATTGTTGACTAGAGAAATGCAAATTAAAACAATTCTGAGGTACCACCTCATACCTATCAGATTGGCTAATATGACAGAAAATGAAAATTATAATTGTTGGAAAGATGTGGGAAAATTGGGACACTATTACATTGTTGGCAGAGTTGTGAACTGATGCAACCATTTTGGAGAGCAATTTGGAACTATACCCAAAAGGTCAACCAGAGTGTGTATATACTATTACGTCTGTATCACAAAGTGATCATAAAAAAGGGAAAAGGACCACATATACACAAGTATTTATTGCAGTTCTTTTTGCGGTAGCAAAAAGTTGGAAATTGAGGGAATACCTATCAATTTGGATAATGGTTGAGCAAGTTGTGGTATGTGAATATAATAGAATACAGTTGTTCTATAAGAAATGAAGAGCAGGCAGATTTCAGAAAAACTTGGGAAGATTTATATGAACTGATGCTGAGTGAAGCGAGCAGGTACAGGATAGACTTAGCTCTTCTCAACCATACAGTGTTCCAAGACAATTCCAAAAGATTCATGATGGAAAATGCTATCCTCATCCAGAGAAAGAACTGTGGAGTCTGAATGCAGATTAAAACATTACTGTTTTCACTCTTTTGTTTATTTGTTTTTCCTTTTGTTCTGTTTGTTCTTTCACAACATGAGTAATGTGGAAATATGTTTACATGATTGTACATGTATAACCTATATCAGATTGTTTGCTGTCTTTGGGAGGGGGTATAAAAGGAAGAAAAAATTTGGAACTCAGAATCTTATTTTTAAAATGAATGTTGAAACCAATGTTTTCATGTAATTGGGGGGGAAAATGCTATTATAAAATGAGCCTGGGATGGCAGATGAGAGCCAAATTGTGGAGACTCTTAAGATTTCTGACCAAGGAGTTTGTATCTTATTCTAGAAGTGATGGAGAATCACTAAAGGTTTTTTGGCAGGTCAGTGTCATCATAAGAAGGAAGATTATTGTGGCACTTGTCCAGAGGATGGATTAGAGAGAAGAGACTAGGAGACAAACCAATTAAAAAGGCTATTACAGTGATCCAGGAGACAGATGCTAAGAACCTCGACTGGGATGTTGGCTTTGTGAGTAGAGGTCACTAACTGATTGGAGGGATGTTGAGATTCTTTGTTGCTTTCTCCTGGCATCATAAAGCTCCCAGTGGAACAGCAGTTGGGCTTTCCGTCCATCTGTTATCCCTCATGACTAGATCATCCCCTTTTCTTTTGATCATACATATCATTTACTCTTGGTCCTTCAAAGTTCTTTATTTGATATATGCTATCGTCTGCTCACAACTATGTTGTATCTCCATAGTCCTCTGTGTAACATTGATTTTCAATTCTAAACAGATTGTTGTATTCTTAGAACCACTGAAAGGATATTTGTGTGTAAAAGTTGGGTTATTTTTGTGTCAGGGAGCAAAAGATAGTTGAAAATGAAATATTTCATAGATGCAATGCAGTCTGTGTTCTTTTTTCACCTCTAATTTATCTCGGATCCACCTTCTTATCCATCTGTGGTGTCTCACTAAGCTCTATGGTACTGATAAGCAAAATCAGCGGGCTTTCCATCCAAATGAATGTTATAGTCTGAACAAGAGGTATTCTTCATCTGTTTAGTTGATTTTCACAGTTTTGATTTCCAGAAGTGCTCAGAGATTTGAGATGAACCTGTGGCCATTTTTTGTTTTTTTGGAATCAGACATAATGTTGTATGTATGTACTGTACTTTTTTTTTGCTTTTTGGAGGGCAATTGGGGTTAAGTGACTTGCCCAAGGTCACACAGCTAGTTTTTGTGTTAAATGTCTGAGGCCAGATTTGAACTCAGGTCCTCCTGACACCAGGGCCAGTGCTCTGTTCACTGTGCCACCTAGCTGCCCAGTAGTCTGTATGTTTAAATGGGCATTTATCCACTGTCAGACTTTCAACATTTACTGTCATTAAAATTTCACAGACTTTCAAGTCTTAAATCCTAGAGATCTCTTTCCATTATCTTAGGAGTTTTGTTTATTTTTAAACTGAAACATTTCAACTAAGTCATTCTATTTATCACTTACCACTTAATAAGGGGAAAAAATAGAACTTTAACTATTTCCCTGGTTCTAAAGAATTTTTCCATCTTAAGTTTTATGAGGATGTAGGTTTTTGGGACTGGTGAAATTCCAGCATTTCAGTTCCCAGGATACTCTGTTTTTTCCTCTACAGAATTTTGTTTGCTTGTATTTGTAAGTTGTTTGCTTTCTGGTACAGAACGACAACTTGATGTTGCAATTTCCTTCCCTGAGAAACAGACCTCGAAGGATAAAGGACTCATTTTAATCATTCCAGTACCTTGTAAACAAACAAACAAAAAAAAAACCAGAACCAAAAAAATCAAAATTAAATAAACCCACAGACCTTAAAAATTATGTTGGGAAGGAAAAAAGACTCTATCATTAGCTTTTGAACTACTTTCATTGTGAAACATTAGAATATAAGCTCTTTGAGAGCAGGAGCTATTTTTTTAAATTTTTTTTATTTTAGCCCCAGCATTTATAGTGGTATATGGCACTTAATAAGTGCTTATTGATTGATTATATACCTATATTCAAAGTTTACTTATGTCATTCCTAGTCTATAAAATTTAGCATCCAATCACAACCTTGTCTTGAATTTTGTTTCATGTATATTGGTCTTGTCTCCCCCAACAAAAGTATAAGAGCAAGAATTATATTGGCTGAATGATTATATCATTTTTGTGCGCCTACCACCTTTGTCTTTTGATTATTCAAAAGTAAGTATTTATTACCTTAATAATGTTTATGAGATTGTACATTAATTACTTTGAAGCTTGGTAGTAAGTGATAGAGCTTACATTCTTTTGGCATAGGTTTTGAGAATGTATGGTTACCCACGCCATTATAATAAGTAGGTATTAAGAGTAAAACTTTCTTGGAGGAAAAATACAAAATGACCCACCAGCCTTGTCTGGGCCCTTTTCTGCTTCCCCAGTCAAAGTGGCAGAACAGGCTGAACGTAGCATAGAGAGTGCTAAGGACAGTGCCATTTTTAGGTCATGTACAAACATTAATTTTACTCTTGGTATTATAAGAGTAAGATTTTTATTTAATGACCAGTGAGTTGTGAATAAAATTATTTACCTTGTCAGTATGGTTTGTAGGGATATACACATTGATAATGAGGTTGACGCATGCCTTGCTAGAGCTAGCTCATTGTTTGAGAAGCTCTGAAGGAAAGTGTCGGATAGAAGAGGTTAGACTGACTACCAGGCTGAAGGTCTACAGAAGCATTGTGCTGACCTCATTGTTGTATGCTTGTGAAACCTGGACAGTATACCAACGCCGTGCCAGGAAACCGAATCACTTCCATTTGAATTGTCTTAGGAAGATTCTGAAGATCACCTGGCAGGAAAACATGCCAGACACTGAAGTCTTTCTTGAACTAAACTTCCAAGCATTCAGATGCAGAGAGCACAGCTACAGTGGGCTGGCCGCCTTGTTCAAATGCCAAACATATGCTTGCCAGAAAGACTATTTTTATGGAAAACTCACATGGGGCAAGCATTCACATGGTGGTCAGAAGAAGCGATACAAGGACACTCTCAAGGTCTCTCTTAAGAACTTTGGAATTGATTGTGTGACATGGGAGACACTGGCAAAGGACCACCCAGCATGGCATGCCCACATCAGAGAAGGTGCCGTGTTCTATGAGCAAAGCAGAATTGAAGTAGCCCAAAAGAAACGCAAGATGCACAAATTTAAATCCACTCCAAATATTTACATGGACTATTTGTCTTGACCTGTGGTAGAGCATTTTGAGCTCCTGTTGGTCTGATCAGCCACAGTTAGATGCATTGTAACTTTACTCTAACATAGTGATGTCATTTTGGTCATCTTTGAGAATGAAGGACAGCAACCATAGCTAATAGGAGTCACTGAATTGTATCATTATAATTCTTGCTTTAAACAAAAACACAAGCAAGATGTCATGTAAGAGAAATTATCCAAGAAATGTATGATCAGAAAAGTAGGTAGGCCAAGGGTATTGTGAGATTAAGGGATAATAATAAATGGAAATGAACAACCAAGTGTTGAACTAATAGTAATGTTAAAGTTCTAGAATAGGGCTTCTTAACTTGGGGTCCATGGATCTCAGCTAGAGGCAGGGAAGTAGTACAGTGAATTGAATACTGGGCCAGGAGTCAGGAAGACCTAAATTCTGGGCAAATCACTTAACCTCAGTTTCTTCATTTGTAAAAATATAATATCAATACCTATTAGCAAAAATATAATATGTCTGGTCACTATGAGGATCAAATGTTATGCTATTTGTAAAGTGCTTAGTGCATAGTAGGTGCTTAAATCGTGTTCCTTTCCCTTTCCTTTTCCTTGTCCATGGACCACCAAAGGGTCCATGGATAGATTTCTGGGGGTGCATGAACTTAGATGGAAAAAGATATCTTTATTTTTACTAATCTCTAACTGAAATTTAGCATTTTCTACTAAATATAAATAACAAATATTTTTAGAAGGGATTACTGAATTTCATCAGATGCCAAAGAGACCCATTACTCAAAAAAGTTAAGATCTAGAAAAATTAGTTTTAGTAAAAAAAAAAAAAAAGATTTAGTTCATTGTTGTTGTTTTTTTTAATGGAGACTTTGTGAAAGAACACAGACCTGAATTGCTTAGAGAGAGTGCAAATGGTTTGTAATCTGTCCTGTTGAACAGTATCATTGAAATTGTGTGATCATTTAAGTATTATATATAAATGCTCATTTATCTTTGTATCTGTTATTAATGTGGGCACTTCCTTCAGTAGTGTACAACATAACCCATCTCTTCATATGAGACTCATTTTTGTCTATACCAGCAGCAGGGAGTCCACTTAACATGCTAGTTCTAGTTTTCTTGATATTGTGTGGATACAAGTGAAGCACATGAGTTTTTCCTCTTACTGTAAGACTAGCACATTTACTTTTCCAGTTGAAAAGCTCTGATGATATCCTTTGTGACACTTCTGTGTAGTTCTGTGAATAATTTATTTGCAGTAGTCTAATGCACACCATGTACATCTCCATTAGTTGGGAGTAGTAGGCAGTTTTTATTCTTGAGAGACTGTGGTGTTCCTCAACTAACAGCCATATAGCTCTACTAGAAGAATATCGATATTCAAGAGATGGGTCTTTGTTTCAGGGAGAAATTTGAGGTCACTAAAAACACTGTTCAGTATCCAAAAGACAGTCCAACCCATTCACTTCCTTTTGTTCAATTCTGAAACCAACTTATTGTCCATATTCAGTGCCTGTCCAGAGTAAAAGTACTAGTTCTGTCACTGTCAGTCCAATATATCATCATCTGGACAGTAGATATTCTCTATCCAAGTGGATAAATAGATACGGAGATAGTTAAGCTTATCTCTTTTGGTTGCCTCAGATCCCATGTTCTGGGCTCTTTAGTGTTTCCATGCTTAATGTAATCAGCACAGTCTTGAGAACCTTACTGATCCCTTTTCTATTGAGATTCTTGTGACAAACAGGTTCTTTGATAGTGGCGAACAGCTTCTGAAGGAGAGTTGGGCCATTAGTAAGCAGAATTGTTATTGAGTCAGTGTTTAATGTTGATTATAGTAAGCACACTAATTTTTGGTCAAAATAAGCTTTGCTTATGTTTTAAGTAGCAAAACAGTAGGAAATGGCTCAAGTGCCCTAAACTATTATTTAAACCGTAAGACTGTCGATATAAACTGAGGGATATACAAGGAAAGTGTGTTTACCAGTAATGCTTGCCATTGTTTTGGATCATTTCCTGTAATGAATCCAAATGGAGGAGATTAACCATAGATGGTAAGGCTTCCAAATGCATTTATTTGTGGATGACATACTACTGATTCCATCAACCCTTAAATGTTAAAGGAGTTTCTTCAATAAGACCTGTGGCTACTAAGAAGAGGCCTCACAATCCATAAGGAAAAGCCAAATACATGAAGCATACTTGTTGACTAGATTATGATAACACAGTTGGATGGGTAGACCATTGATTTTGTATAGTGTGGACAAGCACCATAGATGAACAAATTGCTGGGCCCAGAAATTAATAGTAGGGGTAATAGAAGAGATCAAACTATGTTTGGGAAACTACATAGCATTTTCAGTGATCTCAATATACTTTCTAACACAAAAATCCGTCTTTTTAATACCAGTGTTCTTGCAGTTATGCTATAAGGCTTCCAAGTGTAGAGCACTACAGCCTCCAAAGAATTAAAATTGACTTAACCCGAAGGATTGTGGAGGGATACTTAGTGGATGTAAGTAGCCTGGAGCATATTAACAACAATAACTTTACTGCAAAATGTGGCTTTAAATGGATAAGCAGATGGACAGCCCAAGGTCTACTCTGGTACCCATGAAATGTTAAAAAGACTTAAAGGGAGGCTTTTAGCATGTTTAACATGTAGATTCTCTATAGAGGATTTGTTAAGAGGATATGAACAAGAATCTTACATCATCAGAAGTTAGTACCATCACTGATCAGATCATGAATCAAGTGAAATAAAAAACAAAAGTTTCCACCTCAAAAGAGCTTCCTTCCAGTAGAGAAATAATATATATACCCAGATATTTAAAATAATTTAAGAAGAGAAAGAACTCTAGTCTTGTGGGAGGGAGCACCTAAGCGGAATCTTTATCGAAAGATACTAAGAGGCAGAGATGTGGAAGGAAAAACATTCTAGGGATAGGGGACAGACAACTGGATGTGAAGGCATGGCTACTCATAAAGGAATAAAGAGTTAGGAAAACACCTAGGACACCAGTTTTGCTAAAGCAGTAGAGTATGTTAAGAGGAGTGATATGAAATAAGGCTGGTGAGGTAGGTTAGAACCAAACTGTGGAACAGTCTAAATGCTGGGCTAAGGAGTTTATATTTTGTCTTAAAGGAAATAGAAAGTCACTGGCAATTTTTTTGAATGTGAGAATGGCATGGTCACTGTAAAGATTATTTTGGCAGCTGTGTAGAGAGTGGTTCACAGAGGGGAGAAGTTGGAATCATGACTGGGCAGCAAAATTCACTTCTCTGAATTTAGAACAAGGGTGACTATATGATAAAAAGGAAGGAGTCAGAATTAATTGGTCTCAGTGACTAAGACTATCAGTTTTGTGCCAAAATTTTAATACTAATTCCATTTATCATATTGAGTAGACCTAACTTGTTTATCCACAATTGTTTGTATGTGTTACTTTTAGTCTTAATGTTAGTGTAATTTGTAAAGTTATTTGTCTCAAGAGCTGAACATGAATTTAGGGAATTTTGTGAATTCTTAGGACTAAAGGTTGTAGATATCTGAACTAGAATTTTCAAAGTAAGAATATAAGTGGTAAAAAAAAATGTCCACTAAAAATCTCATTTATGCATGATGTTACAATGAGCACTATAGAAATGAATGTCAACGGATAATATCCAAGACCTCTAGGAGTGGAACATCTTAATAAATGCTTCAGGAGTTGATACACCAAAAGGGGCAAATTATATTAAATTTAATACAAACTTTTTAAACCGTAGGTAGCAGGAATTCATGGTTTCATACAATTTTTTTGCTCTTTTTTGTTTTCTTGTTTGGTTAATTTCACAATAATTTTCCAAAAAATCTTAACATCTCGAATTTGGCTTCTAGGCTGGATTTGTGGTTTTTTTCTTTCATCTAGACCTAGCTGCTTTGAGCAGAAGTATGTGTGTAGTATGTGCCATCTGAGGAGGATAATCTGTAGAGAGAAGAGACTGAAGCAGTGTTATGAATGACCGACTTACTCAAGACCTTTTGGTATGTCTTATCTGGCTAACTGAATTTAGCAGTTCACAGATTGTCTAGGAAGTTGAGAATAGTTGTCTGGATATGCTGATGTTTAGGTGTTGCTGATACGTTAGTTGTCATCCTATATTTCTCCTCCCTTTCTCAGACAAACTTGTTTCTTCTCACTTTCTCTTCAACCCTCTACAAGCATGGCTTTTGACCTTAACCACTTACCTAAAGCTATTCTTTTCAGAGATACCAGCAATTTCTTACTTGCCAACTTTCACTTTCTTCAGTCCTGATCCTTCTTGTCTTCGTGTCTTTCATTTTGAGACTGTTGACCACCCTGTTTTCCTGGATCCTCTACCTCGGGGTTTTTGTGATATTACTTTCTCTTCTGTGAACTTTCCAATTTCTTCATCATAAACTTAGGAGTTTGGATTAGGTGACCTGAGGTGCCTTCCTGTGATTCTGTAACAGTCTCTTTTTACTCAGGATAATAAAACTGAAGCGTGGTTGTTAAGCTCTCATAAAGTGTGTTGTTTATAGGCTAAAGTCATCTGACTATCCCAGCACAGTTAGCTTTGGTTAGCTTTGTTGGACCCATAATTTCCTCTACAAATCTGTCCAGTTACTTATAAGGGGAAGTGTGTGTAGATAGTTTAGAGTTACCCATCTTTAATTGTAGAAAATAGCTCAAAATGTACTGTTTTTATCTAGCAGTTCAGTTTAACGCCCATTTTGTAATATTCATTGCTCTTGTACTTGTGCAGGTGACCCTATTCCATCCTTTTTCTTTCACCACATTGCTCATTTTATCATCCTCCTTTCACTTATCTTCATCTCTGCCCTTTTAGCTCTTTCCCTTCTCCCTACAAACATGCCCATGTCCCTCCCATCCTCAAAAACCCTTTACTTTGTCCTTCTATTCCCACTTTTGCCCCATTTCTCTCCTCTATTTTGTGGCTAAATGATAAGGTTCTTTACCGTAGAAACCTCCACTTCCTTTCCTCTTACTTTTTAACTCTCTGTTACCTAGTTTTCAGCCTCATCATTCAACCAAAATTGTTCTTTCCAAAGTTACCAGGGATCTCTTAATTGCCAAAGCTAATGTCCTTTATTCCACCCTCATCACTCACGACCTTTCTGCAAACTTTGACACTGTCAATCACTCTCTTCTTGGTACTTTCTTCTCTAGATTTTTGGGACACTTCAATAGGTTCCCCTCCTACCTATCTGCCTACTCCTTCTAAGTCTCCTTTGCTGGCTCTTTGACTAGGTCACATCCATTAATGGTAGGTGGCACTGTTTGGGGCCCTCTTCTCTCTCTGTACTACTTTGCCTTGTGATCTCATCAGCTCCCATGGTTTAAATATATCTATACTGGTGATTCTCAAATGTGTTTATCCAGCCCTAATTTCTCTGCTTACCTCTAGTCTTGCATCTCTAATTGCCTATTAGATATCTTGAACTGGATATCCTATAGACTCCTTAAATTCAGCATGTTTGAAACTGAGCTCATTGCCTTAATCCCCTTTCAAACTTGCCTATTAGTGTGGAGGGCACTGCCATCCTCCCAGTACCTCAGGCTCATGACTTCAGAGTCCTCCTCTACTCCTTTACTCTCTTACCCCTCTCTCAGCTCTGCTCCTTTCTCTCCTCTCTCTTCTCCCTCCAAGCAATACAATATACACTTTTCAGTGGAAGACTCTTGATTCAATCAAAGGCAAGACTCAATCAAAGGCACTTAATCTGGCTAGAACTCACATACAAATCTCTGATTTGACTAAAACTCAATCCAGAAAAACAGCAAAAAATTCTACTTTGCTTGCCGTTACACCCTCATATCCAGTCTGCTGCCAAGGTCTGTCAACTTTACCTTTATAATTTCTCTTGCATTCGCTGTTTTCCCTTCCCTTCTCTGATCCTGCTATTGTCCTGCTGCAGGCCTTCATCTCTTCATGCTTGGATAGTAACCTGCTGGTAGGTCTGCCTACCTCAAGTTTCTTCTCTCTCTAGTCTACCCTCCACTCAGCCACCAATTTCATTTTTCTTCAGCCACCAATTTGATTTTTAAGTGTAGGTCCAACCATGTAACCCACTCACCCTTCCCCCCCAACAAACTCCAATGACTGTCTCTCCAGGATTGAATACAGAAACCTTGGGTTCATAGCCCTTTGTAACCGGGCCTCCCTGCCCCTACCTTTCCAGGCTTCTTACACCTTACACCCCTGTTGCATACAGTGCATACAGTTTCAGTGATTCAGCAGCCTCCTTGCTATTTTTTTGTACAAGACACTCCATCTCCCAGCTCCAGGCGTTTTCACTGGCTGTCCTCCACACCTAGAATGCTTTCCTTCCTCACTCTCAGATTCTGACATCCTTCAAGTCCCAGATTAAATCTTCACTTCTACAGGAAACCTTTCTCAATCTCTTAATTCCAGTGCCTTCTCTTTATTGATTATTTCCTATTTATATAATTTGTTTGTACATAGTTGGTTGCATGTATTAGATCGTGAGCTCTTAAGGTCAGGGACTGTCTTTTGACTTTCTTTGTATTCCCATCACTTAGCACTGTGCCTGACACATATAGATGTGTGGTATGTATTTATTGGCTGCCTTTATTAGACCATGAGAGATGTATAAAAATCAGTGGAACCCTGTGCCTCTACCCTCAAAAATGACCATATTGTAATTATGAGACAACCCTCTTGACTTTTGGAGCCTGAAAGTGCTTTTCCTTGAAGTGGCTCCTTCAAAGTTCTAAAATCTATATATTTGTTCTCTTGGCTTGTCCTTTAACTTGATAGAACTATCATTCCCTTCTGCTTGTAATTTTGGAGGACAAAAGGAACTCCAGAAGTCAGAGCAGAGAATAGAAGAGGAGTCTTTTACAGTGTAGTTTCAGTTCACTCAACACGCATTTATTAGCTGTGAAAAGCCCGAGCATACGAAGATGAAAGCAAAATAGTTCTTACCCCCAAGCAGCGCAAGATCTTCCAAAATCTGACCATTGGCTTGTATGCTCTCACTTGCCATAGCTGATATAGACCAGTGGGTTAAACAGTTGTTTTCTTTGTTCACAGGCACCCAAGTCATGGTTCTGTGGTTTTAGGGCATTTAAGTGTAGCTGGTATCAGGCACCGAAGAAACAAGAGTCTCCTTCATCATGTCACAATAATATCTGTAAACCTCCACGTTGAAAATCATAGAATGTGAGAGCTAGGAGGGGTCTCAGGGATCCTATAATCTCACCTTCCTACCTTAAAGAAGAAAAGAGGAGGAAACTAACTTGTGCAGGGTCATTCTGTATGCCATCCTGCTGTAGTTTTATCTACTTCTGCCTTAGGTTGGAGGATATATATAAATTTTTTTTGGAGGGCGGAAGGCAAGGCAGTTGTAGTTAAGTGACTTGCCCAAGGCCACACAGCTAGTAAGTATGTCAGGTTCCTGAGGCTGGATTTGAACTCAAGTCCTACTGATTCCAGGGCCAGTTCTCTATTCACTGCACCACCTAGCTGACCCGTATATCTATATCTATCTATCTATCTATCTATCTGTCTGTCTGTCTGTCTGTCTATCTATATATATATTTTTAATATAAAACTCTTGAAAATATTTTGAAATCTATAGTCAATATACATCAGACCTTTTTTATTGCTTCTTTTGCTGTACTCAGAGATCCTATCCTAATTGCATCAAGTAACTCAGTATCATCATGAAAATGTATCCTATAGTAGAAAAGAGACTGGAGTTGTGACTTCATTGGTGGTGGGAATTCCCTGGATGAGGAAACTACTGTCACTGCTGGGGAAACTTTATTATAAGCTTAAATACTGTTACAGAATTGCCTAAATCAGGGCAGCTAGGTGGCGCAGTGAGTAGAGCGCCGGCCCTGGAGTCAGAAGGACCTGAGTTCAGATCTGGCCTCAAACACTTAACACACAGAAACAAAAACCTAGCCGTGTGACCTTGGGCAAGTTACTTAATTGCCCTCCAAAAAGCAAAAAAAAAAAAAAAAAGAATTGCCTAAAGCAGGGGAGATTAAGTAGTTAGTTCAGAGTCATACAGGCAGTGTGTGTACCAGTGAGGGATGGGGCTTGGAGCTGATTTTCCTGATTCCAAGGCCGACTATGTTCATACTGTGCCATGCTTTTTGTCCTATGTTTGTTATTAGATATTTTATGAAAACAGTGCTTTAAAAAAAAGTAATGTGCCATAATTTCACCAATGAGAGGCAGCCTGGTGTCATATAAAATGTATTTTCATGATTTAAAATTATTACTAGTAAATAAGCAGCATCTATAGAGAGCTGGCCTTAGCTAGGGTGGCCCAGGTTCAAGCCCTGCTGCTCATGCAGATTGGGTACATGGTCTTAGGCAAGGCATTTAACCTTTTAGTGCTCCTGAAAACTGAAAACTAGAAGGTGTGGATCTGCATTGATAAAGGAAGTTTATCATTTCCAAGCTCCTTCAAATTGAAGAATCAATTAAAAAAAAAATCTAATGGAAAAAAGTCTAGGATGAGTTATCCCTGGACCTAAGTTCTAACTTCATCTCTCTCTATAAGTGAATCAGCCTCTCAGTGTTTCAGTCTTCTCATTATTAACTCAGGGATGATGTCTGCCCTGCCCACTTTACAAGGCTAAGAGAGGATAAAATATGATTATCAAAAGGAAAATACTTTTTTAAAAATACTGTTAAAGTTGTCATACCATTATTATTCTGCTGTACTTAACTCCTTAGCTTCTAAGGCCTATAATATGATTTCTACCTGTTTTTACAGAGTATCGGGTTGCTCTTCTTCATAAATTGCTTGTTCCAGTCAAATTGGATTGCCAGTCCTTCCCTAAACTAGTGTCTTCACCTCCCACCTCTCTAAGTTCCTACAAGTTTCCCACTTGTACCTCCTCAGTACTTTCCTTTAAAAGGAATTTCTGGGAGGAACCAGCTAATCAGAGGAAGGGAGTTTGCACTCTCCATCTCTGCTTGGAATCCTCATTTTTCTTTAAGGATCAGTTTCTTCTAAGCCTTTTTGGCCCTTCCATTTGTCCCCTGTTTACTTATTTTGCACTTATATCAGGGGTGTGTGTGTGTGTGTGTGTGTGTGTGTGTGTGTGTGTGTGTGTGCCCCCAGGAGAATAGGCAGGCTTCTTGAAAGCAAGGACTGCTTCATTTTTTTCTTATTGTTAACACCTGTCACAATACATTGTACATAGTAGGCCCTTCATAGATAATTTAAAATTTTAGATTCTGTACAACTCCTCCCATTTCTACTCCATCTTTTTTATTTAGCATAATTAGTGTAGTGTAATGAATACTGGACAGGAACCAGGAGACCTAGTCTTTAGTCCCAATTGGAAGTCAATTCCAGTCTCTCTGGATCTTATGGGAACATAGAATTTAAGGTCAGAGGGGACTTTAGAGATCATTTTACCACTGAGAAAACTAAGATTCTGAGTAATAAAATGCCTTAATATCTACGTGCGAAAATTGGTATGGACTAAAGACATTTATTGCCAGTCTTGGATTTTGTGATTCTACTCAGCCCTTACTTTAGATCCTATGAATTATACCAGAGCAGCAGAATCCATAAATTTGAAAATTGGAGGAAACCTCAGTTACCATCTAGTCCAGCTCATTCCAGAAGTCCGACATGGTTTTTGTCCTTGATTTATGCTTACACTACAGACAATAACAAACATTTAAGGAAAAAGCACAAACATAAACAAGTTAAGGATTAATGATAGTGTACAAAATGTTGTATATTATCATTCCTTTCCAGGCTTCCCTCTTGACTCTCTGAACTTTCTTTACCATGTATTTTCACCCTGGAAGTTCCCTCAACTTTTTCCACTAGAAGTACCCTCTACCCTTACAGAATATATCCCCTTCCTCTGATTGGCTAGTTTCTGTCAGAAACTCCTATTTTAAAGAAAGCACTGAGGCCACTTGATTCCTCTCTAGGCTTCTCTCCTGACTCTGGACTTCCTTTGTAAATAGATATTTTTCACAGATATCTTTCCTATCCTCCCCCTCTTCCCTTTGAGCTTCCTTTTATGTGTTGTTTTGCCTCCATTGTAATTTAAACTCCTTGAGGGCAGGGGCTGTCTTTCTTATCATATTTGTATTACCAGTGCTTAGCATGGTACTAGGCATTTAATAAATGTTTGTTGATTTGACTCTTGAGTTAGGAAAATTGGCCCAAAGGATGAACCGTGTGGGTAAAAGTAACAGAAAGCATTTTGGAAAAGTAGTGCATTGAACTGAATCTTGAAGGAGTGATAGATGAGGAAATTGAGACTTCAGAAAAGTTTATGACTGGGGGCAGCTAGGTTGTACATTGGATAGAGAACTGGCCCTGGAGTCAGGAGGACAGGAGTTCAAATCCAGGCTCTGACACCTGTCACTATCTGTATGACCCTGGGCAAGTCATTTAACCCTGATTGCCTCACCAAAAACAGACACCCAAACAAACAGAAGGAAAAGTTAATGACTTGTTTGGGTTAGAGGCAAGGTTTGATTCCAGGTCTCTCCACACTCCCAAGTCTACTGACCTACCTGCTTCTCCAAGAATGAGAGTTATCTATAAGTAAAATGGGCTTTTCCTTGAGGTACTGGGTTTCTCCTCTGTATAAGTCTTCAAGCAAACTCTAGCTAACTACTTTTCTGCTTTGTGGTAGTGGTGAATTCTTGTTTGGGTATGGTTTAGACTAGGGTAGCCTCTAAGATACTTTTCAACTTTGAGATTCTGTGAGTCTTTGAACTATCCATTCTTCCTCTCTCCCCTCCCTCCATGTATGTAATGCTTATGTAATGTAACGAAGTTCAGTGGCCTGTTTCTCCACCCACTGCCCTATACAATTGGATTTATATTATATAAATTAGGAAGTCTGCTATTATTCTTTTTGCCACTAGATGACACCCCTGTGTCTTTAGTAAGTGAATTTTTGTCCTGATGAATTAGAGTGAAGTGTTGGAAATGAAGGAATGAACAAGTTATTGATGAAAATGAAGTTTACATTTTTTTCTTTTTACAGCACTTTGGCAATCAGATGAGCAAAATAGCAAAAGAGAGAACTATTTGTACTTATAGCATATTTATTTCATGGAAGATGGTAAAGGAGAAGTTTCCCAAGAGGTTACTATGAGTGGTCTAGGGAGTCCTGTCTAGTTTGTGCTTGGTTTAGAAAATTGCTATTATATGGCACTCTGTTGTATGGTTGTGAGCAAATCCCAAAGAAAACTATTGACAGTTTTGGGAAGTCTGATGACTTAAGCAAGTTCTGAGAGCTTGAGCAAATATGATTTTTCCTTTGTCTTCATTCTCTCAGTCCTTCCTCCTTTCCTCCCAGAAACAACAACTACAATTTGAACAACAACAAAACTAGCGTGTGGGGCGAGTGGGGGGGGCGGTGGGGGCTGGAGAGGATGTGCCCTGCAGTGCTCTTAACAGAGCACACCATTGTCTTTGGGTGATAAGCTTTTGTGCTTACTGGGTAGCTTCCAGCTTTGGGTAGGTTTCTTAGATGTAGGCTATAGTAATACTTTAGAACTCAAGAAATTGTGTACTATAAAGTGAACAGAAATCTCAGTGTGGAGTAAATCTGGGGTAACTGGAGTGTCTTTCTTGAGTAGCTGCCTCATACTTAATGTTTATTTTGGATTTATTCTGTACATTCCTAAATGTGTATGTGTCATCTTCCTCCATAGGATGCAGCTTTTAGAGAGCAGGCACTGTTTCATTCTTTTCTTTGTACCTCCAGCACTTATCACAGTGCTTGGAACATAGTCTCTTAATAAGTGCCTGTTGGTCGGTTGAATTACAATCAAATCCACATGCTACCTCTTCCACAGAATCTGTCACAGATACCTCAATTGACTACCACCTCCCCTGGACTTTACATAGCATTTTATTTTACAAACCTCTAATCTAGTTATCTTGTAATATTATATATTATACTATCTGTCTCATTTCCCTTCCAGGTTACAAACTTGTCAGGAATTTAAACTTGATATTTTTATTTCCCTCAAATCCTCATATTAGTGCTTTGCACATAGTATATAGTATGCACTTTAATTATTAACTAATTGAGCAAAAGGCCAGTTCAGAAATTGGATCCATCTATCATAGAAGGGACACTAAGAAATCTTATAAGCGACATCATGTTGTAATAGTGGAGAAAGCCTTGGGCTTGGAGTTAGTGGTCTTGGTTTGACTTCCAGTTTTGCTACAAGATTTGTTTTTCTGAGCCTCAGTTTTCCCATCTGTAAAATGAGAAGGTTGAATCTTTGATTCTAGAAAACTACTAGTGAAACACACTTTGCTTCTTTCATTTGAAAGGTAGTAGATAAAAAGTATGACGCACCTTGAGGACAGCTAGCTTTTGCCTCTTTGTATCTGCTGGGCTCAGCACAGTGTCTGGCACATAGTAGGTGCTTAAAAAATGAATATTTATTCATTGATTGATTTCACATTAACCCCCATCCCCACATCTTGGTCTCCTTGCTATTCTCCAGTCCATCTCCCTCTTCTGGGCTTTTGCTCAGACTGTTGCTCAGTTTTGCTCTTATCCTTCTTCCCTCCTGGGATACCTAGTTTCCTTCAAAGCCATGTTCAGACACCTCTTTAAGAGGTCCTTCTCCTTCTCAAATGTTAGTTTAGTACCTTGCCCCCAATTACCTTGTGTTTATTTTATATTATACTTATGTGTAGACATGTTTCCTCCAATAGAATGTGTGCTCCTTGAAAGCTAGTCTTCCTATCCCCAAGTACTTGTTGATTGAGTTATATGCTATCCATGTATTTTATGTGTTTAGTTTTATTTCTCCTACTAGACTTTAAGCTCCCACCATAAGAATTTTTCTCATTTCTGTGATCCTCTGAGAATAGACTTTGGGTACCAAGTGCAAGTAAATATGAGTTGTATAAGTGTCAGTTTCATATCATTAATGGAAAAAGTTCAAGAATCACTTCTCAGGGTTAGTATGGTATGCTTTGGAAATTCTGTGATGCAAAAGACAACTTTTTGACATGAATTGTTGTATTCTCAGAAAAAGAAAATTATTTTGGAGCATTAGAAATGCAGATATTGACTGAGATCAGTGATTTGTGAGGTCTCCTAATTAGTGTAGCTTTTGTAAGGGAGTGTAAAAAAGTGACCTGCTTTTAGTTTTGTATCATGGAAACTCTGGAAAGGCGCTGGGGAAGTGTTAGCTTATTTCTGCTAGTTCTTAATCTGCTCCTTTCTTGTCATTGTGTTCACCTATTGAAATAGGTGAAATTTGTTCAATCTAGTGTAGCCAGATTCTTAGAACCTAACCTTTTTTTCTATAGGGTATTGCATTCCCATTGTCAGTCCAATGCAAATGAAGCTGCTTTCTGTTCCTTCCCTCATGTGAAAGATACACTTAGTACCTTTGATGGGTGATTGAAAACTCATCTCGGTCCCCTTATCCAGCTAATCCTTTCCCATCCAGCCAACCATTTACAGAAACATTGGGCCCATCCAAAGTATGCATCCTGCCATCTTTCCTACTGTCACTTGTGTAAATACCACCTTCACTTCTCCCTTCCCCTATATAAACACATCTTCCACAGCTTGTTCTTTTTTCGGAATAATAATAAAATCAGTACTGTCAGTGGTATTGGAAGGAGCTTAAAAATTACCTAGATGACTCACACAAAATCCCTGTAATTTTCCAAACCAGAACTTGGCAAATTCCTTGGCAAATACTCAACTTGTATTCTTCTATTAGAACAGAAGTTCCTTGAGGGCAGAACTGTCTCACTTCAGTATCCTCTGTGCTTAGCACAGTTCATAGCACTTAATAAATGTTTGACTGATCTTTGATCTAGAACAGTCTTCTTATTTTGCTACCACCACCACCCCAGGTTATGCAGCATCTTTCTGTTTCTCTTACTTCCCCACAGACTCCGTTTTTCCATCTATTGTAGTGTTTTCTAGCTTCTTATTTTTCTGAGGAGAAAAAAGGATAGAGACAGAGAGAAACTGCATGTTTCTCCCTCAAATTTCGGGCTTTCAAAGCAAAACATAAAGGAAAAAGCAGTAAGCAAAAATTCTCAGCCTCTAAGGGAATGTGTACAAAGATTGAAGTGGAACACTGCATTCAGAAAGTATAATTTTAGAGGCCAAGAGAGTTATCTCCCTGCAGAAGCATGAGATCTCATATGAAAGAGATGTTGTATCCAGGTTTTCATCATGGAATTTTAAAATAGAAAAACTAGCAAAATTCCGTGTTTTTTCTATTACAAATAATCCCGTAACTTCTTTTGAGTGGAACTGGAAGATCTTAAATTTTCTTCATTCTTGAGGTGACCATACTTACTATATTCTTTTTCATATTGGCCCTAGAATAGTTGTGGCATTCTAGCCGTCACCAGAAGTTTTTAAGGTAAAGAGGCAAAAAGCACAAACTTGTATTCATGTTTTTGAGTCATTGTTCTTCTTTGTTTCTGCTTGTGATTATTTCATTCCCTGCAGTTTCGGATTAGACAGTTTGCTGCCTTTGAAATGTGGAAGTTGTCTTGCTTGAAATTGCCACCTGGCTACCAAATCACTTCCCGTTTTGAGGCCTCAGTTTCTTCATCTTTAAGATGAAGCAGTTGGACTAGATGAACTCCAGCATTCCTTCCAGCTCTAATTCTGTGGTCCTCCTATCCTGGGGATTTGCCATGAGGTACATAGAGATTATGAATGACTTGCCCTGGATGAGATGTGGAATTTGAATCCTAGTCTTTCTGCTTCCAAAGCCAGCACTCTATCTAATGGAATATCACACTGCCTCTAGGATATAAGGACAATCTGGTTGTGAAATCTGGAACCCCATGGATTTCTAGATATCCTTTGCATGTTACTCAAAAAATATTTTATGCACTTTTCAACAATTCAAAATCAAAATGCTTCTTGAATATAGAGATTAAACTGAATTAATTTGAGTTCTATCCCTTAAGACTTTTAACTATATCCTATAAATTATTCTTAATCTTCAATCCTATTAGAAGATTCCATCAGTCTTCTCTAAAATGGTTCATATAAATCTCCTACCTTGGGAATTATCTCTGTATGTGTCTCCCCAGTTCTCTGCCCTTTACTCTCCAACCACCAAAGTGCTAGAAAATACAGCCACAAAAAAAAATGCCAGAGAGCAAAATAGTCGATGGATTAATAAGAAATACTTTTTGATACCTTAGGCTGCCATAGGGAAGCCATGAATGGAGTGACCTAGTCCAATTACATATCTTTCTTCACATTTCACCTGAGAAATCTCATCTGTTCTCATGACAGAGGCATTCCAAATCTGCAGCTGTATTGTTGACCCACTCACTTATTTGCTTTCTCTCCTATATTTCAGCTGTCATATAACCTCATATGGTAGAGAGATGGAATTTGAATCTCTAGACCTGAGTTTTAGTGTTGGCATTTCTGCTGACATTGAGCAAATTCCTTCTCTCACTAGGCCCCAATTTTCTTGTTATAAAATAAAGGGAATGGACTAGATTATTCCCCTGAAATCCCATTCACTCTAAAATTCTATGATTTTAAGATTCTGTCATGTTTCCATTTGTATGTGCTTGTTAATTCAAATTCAGCATAACCAAAACAAAGCTCTATCTTCTCTCACAGTCTGATCACCTTCCCAGCTTTTTTCTTTTCCCTCTCATTAGCACCATTCTTCTAACCATGTAGAAATTTTGGAAGCATCTTTGATTTTATATGGGATCCCCCATTCACCTTGTATGAAGTAGGTGTTCAGTAATTATTTGTTGTTTTGATTGGTTTTTCAGAATTCTCTTTCTTTTGGTTTCAACTTCCTTTGAAATATCTTGAATCCCTGTTTTCCTTTCCTTTTGCTGCTGCTTTAATTCAGGTTTTTTGTCTTATTTGTGGACTGTTGTAATCTTTGTCTCCAGTCTCTTTTTCTGCCATCCATTCACCCTGCATAGTGCTACTAGATTCAGTTTTGAGAAGTAGAATCTCCTATTGCCTGTATAAAGCAGAAGATCTCAGCTTGCCATTAATAGCCAATAGTACTTGAAGCTTTACATAGTGTTTTTCATACATTATCTCTTTTGAACTTCATGATGACCCTGTAAGATAGATAAAATACTATAGGTATTTTGTTTTTACTTTTGGTCTGGATTCTTGATTTCATGTAAGGAAAATACATTTAATTTCTAGCCCTTCTAGTGTGATTTCTAACCCTTATCATCTGTTCCAGTTTGGTAACTATGAGGTTCTGCTGGAATGTTGTTTTAATTTGCATTTCTGCATTCTGCTAAGCTGTGGACCTAGAGGAGCTTCCACCTTATAAGGGAATCAGTGTACATGCATGTAAACAGATATAGGACACCTTCTTAGTAGATAATTTCCAAAGTAGAAGCTCATCTCTCCAATGATACTTGGCAACTCGATGGAAGCTTTTATTCTTAGAGTTGTCTGGAGCTCTAAATGACTTGACTACACAGCTAATGTGTCTCAGGGGCAGTACTTAAACCCAGGTCTTTCTGATTACAAAGCTTATCCTCTGTTCACTATGCCATGTTATTCTTTCTGTAAGTATTATCCCTTTTACAGATAAAGAAACTGAGGCTTAGAGAAATTAAATAAAAAGTTTGACCCTGGTTATACAACTGCTGTGTCACACAACTGCCATATACAACTATTGTGCCATATTTGAATCCAAGTCTAGCTGCAATTCTGTATCCTTTGTTTCCTTCCAGATTATATAGTGCTTTTATCAGACCCTAAAAACGTTTTTAATATTCATAAGACTTCTGTTTTCCAAGCAAGATGCTGTCTTCAATATCCTCATGCCCTACCATGCCTTCATCATTCCTCTACACTATCCCTGTGTCTTCATCCTCACCTTCACCTTTTTAAATCCTACCTGGTCTTCAAGGTGTAACTCAGGTACCCACCTTCTACACAAAGGCTTTCTTGACTACCACACTCACAGACATGTCTCTTGCCTTAAGATTCCCATAGTACTTTCAGTACAACTTCTGGGACACTTAGGCATATATTGTGTTATGGTTAACCTGTACCTCATTTCCCTTGTAAAATTGTAAACTCTTTGAGGACATAGACCACTTGTTACATTTTATATCTTCTACAGGGCCTAAACAGGACCTTTGGATTTACTGGTACAAGTATCTGTTGAATTCAGTTTCTGATTTTGAATTTAAGCCATTAGAATTAGAAATAGTTTTAATGCATCTAATAATGTCTGGGTTTACATTTGGAATTGTTGTTTTCCTTACCTTCATCTGTTTACCTGGACACCACTCAGACCTATTCCTCCTCAGGTCATTTCTGTTGTTCCTTTTAAGGAAGTTTTGGTTCCCTCTTGAGTAAGTTGTTCTATGTATAGGTATTTCTTTTAGATAGATTTTCAATTAAATGTCTGTCTTGTCAGTGAACCTGTCATAGCATTTTCACTGAGTCAAACAGTTTTAAGACTTGTAAATGACTAGTCATTAGCCACTCTGTCCAATTCATACTTCTTTTAACATGCCTGATCAATGATCAACCTCTGCTTGAAGACCTACAACTAGGCCCACTTTAATTTTTAGCAAGTTTTTCCTTCCATATAGCTTACATTTACTTTCATTTATTGCCAGGCTGATTTGCCATTGGTAAAGTTTCCTCACTGGGAGTTTTGTACATCAGTGAAATCATAATTCTAAGCCAGAAAAAAAGGTCATTGTATACATTGTCTCCTGGTTCTGCCTTCTTGTGTATCTGTTCAGATTGATTGGCATTTCTCTGAATTCCATATATACATATATATAATATATATGTATGCACACATACGTATATATTATATATATGTATACATACACATTATATATATATATGTATACATACACACACATATATTTCTTTAAGGTGCCATAGTATTCATCACATTCATATCACATAACTTGCCAGGATGTTCACAAGTCCTGGAAGCATACTTTGTTTCCAGCTTTTTTCTACTATAAAAATCATTACTGTGAATATTATGATCATTATAAGACTTTTCTTTCTGTCATTGACTCCATCAGGATATATCTTCAGTAGTGGGATTGCTAGCTAAAAGGTATGGTTTAATGAGTTTTTCCAGCATGGTTATACCAGTTAGTTCAGAGCTTTGCTAAATCATTTAACTTCTAGCCCTTCTAGTGTGATTTCTAACCCTTATCATCTGTACAGTTTGGTAATTATGAGGTTCTGCTGGAATATTGTTTTAATTTGTATTTCTGCATTCTGCTAAGCCCTAGACCTAGAGGAGCTTCCGTCTTATAAGGGATAAGGGATATTATATGTGCATGTAAACAGATATAGGACATATCCTCAGTAGATACAACATAATTTCAGGTAAGGAGATATTAGTGCTCATGGAGAATTTGGTGCTTGAACTAAGTAAGCTTCAGAGGAGACTAGGAGAAAGAGGTAGAGGAAGAGAGGTATGTATATTCATTCCATACTTACATAAAGGCATAGGAGAAGAGAATGAATGTCCTGTATAAGGGACAGGAAGAAGTTTAATTGAACTGGATTGTAGAGTATGTGAAGGGGAGTAATATGTTAATAAGTCTGTAAAATAAGGTGGAATGGAGAAGAAGTGAAGAACTTTAAATGCCAGAGGACTTTATATTTGATCCTAGAGGCAGTAGGGAGTCACTGAAACTTCTTAAGGTGTGACATGGTCACACTTGCACTTCAGAAATATAATTTTCGCAACTTGGGAGGGTGAAGAAGGAGAATATAGGAGGCTAGAGGCAGGTAGACCAGTTAGGAGGCCCTTACACTAGTATAGATAAGAATCACTAAGGGTTTGAACCAGGATGGTGGCTATGTGAATGGAGGAAAGAGGACAGATGGGAGAAATGTTGTGAAGGCAGAATTAAGACTTTGAAAATTGGTTGGATGTGGGGGCAGGAGGAGGGGTAAGGAGAGTGAAGTCAAAAAAGACACAGATTGTGGAAATGAGTGACTGGACAGATGGTAGTAACCTTGATAAAAATTGGAAAGTTAGAAAAGATTGATTTTGAGGCAAAAAGCTGATGAGTTCTGTTTTGTATATATGATTTTCCGTATGATTAGTATTTTGTTCTTTTTTTTTAAAAACAAATGCTTTATTAACTTCTGTTTTACATCATTCATTTCCGCCACATTTTGAGTTACAATCATTTTCCCCCCATTATTCCCCTACCCAACCTCCCAGAATAGTAGTCCCACAAGATATCACTTCCTCCAATCTGCTCTCTCCCATACCTTCTCCCATATCCCCTTCAACTTTTCCATTAGAGGAAGGTGAATCTTTGTGTCCCAATGCCTGCACATCTTATCTCCCAATTACAAGCAAAAGAGTATTAATATTAGTATTTATATGTATTTGAAACATTTAATGTTAAGACCTTGAATTTCAGATCCATTTCCTTCCTCCCTTGTCACCCATTTCCTCTTGGGAGATAAGTAATTCAGTATATGTTGTACATGTCTAGCTATGCAAAACATTATCATAGTAGATATATTGTACAGGGCTGCTTCTAATTCCCTCCCACTCATCCCACCCCCAACCTGGTCCATTCCCTACATGATCCTGTCCCTCTTCTATAGTGGGTACTTCCAACCTCCCCTCACCCCAAGGATGCCCTCCCATCCATCATCCCTCCTCTCATCCCCCTTCCCCCTATCCTGCTGCAGGTTGAGATATCCCACTTAGTATGTATGTCATTCTCTCCCTGAACCAAATTCAATGAGAATGTGGTTTTGCCTTTTTTGCCTTCCTATTCTCCTCCTCCCATGCAACCACTTCCCCTTGCTTCTTCTACATGAGATAGTTTACCCTACCCTGCCTCTCCCCATCTCCTCTTGCCACTTTCCTCTCTCACCTCATAATTTCATCCCTTGAGTATTCTCCCTTCCCAACAAATTCAACCTATGCCCTCTATCCATATATATAACTGTAACCATATACACACACATTCACATATGTATTCATATGACCACACACCCTTCTTCCATTATTTTCATAGTGAGAAAGATATCATCAGTCACAGTTATTGCTTTTCCATATAGGAATGTAAATAGTTCAACTTTGATAAGTTCCTTTGGATTTCTTTTCCCTGATTACCTTCTCAGGCATCTCTTCATTCTTGTGTCTGGATGTCAAATTTTCTATTCAATTCTGGTTTTTTCCTCAAGAATGCTTGAAAGTCCTCTATTCCACTGAATGACCATATTTTCCCCTGAAACAAAATACTCAGTTTTGCTGGGTAGGTGACCCTTGGATTCATTCCCAGTTCTTTTGCCCTCTGGAATATCATATTCCATGCCCTTCGATCCCTCAGTGTAGAAGCTGCCAGGTCCTGGGCTATTCTGATTGTGTTTCCACAATATTGAAATTGTTTCTTCCTGGCTGCTTGGAGTATTTTCTCCTTGATCTGGGATTCTGGAACCTGGCTATAATATTCCTGGGAGTTTTCTTTTTGGGATCTTTTTCAGGAGGTGATCTGTGGATTCTTTCAACCTCTATTTTGCCCTCTGGATCTAAACATCAGGGCAGTTTTCCTTGAGAATTTCTTGAAGGGTGATTTCTAGGTTCTTTCCTTGATCATGGCTTTCAGGTAGTCCAATAATTTTTAAATTGTCTCTCCTGGATCTATTCTCCAGGTCAGTGGTTTTTCCCATGAGATATTTCACATTGCCTTCTAATCTTTCGTTTGTTTGGATCTGCTTAACAGCATCTTGATTTCTCATAAAGTCATTAGCTTCCATTTGCTCCAGTCTAACTCTGAAGGAATGAATCTCCTCAGTGAACTTTTGAGATTCTTTTTCCATCTGGCAAATTCGACTTTTTAAGGCATTCTTC
This sequence comes from Gymnobelideus leadbeateri, assembly GCA_011680675.1. NCBI lineage: Eukaryota > Metazoa > Chordata > Mammalia > Diprotodontia > Petauridae > Gymnobelideus > Gymnobelideus leadbeateri. The sequence continues at coordinate 306,697 of WOXC01006136.1, forward strand.
TCCTCATTGCCCTTTTGGGCCTCCTTTGCCATTTGCATCTAAGTCTTAACTAGCCCTTGCTAGTGATTTATTTGTCTAATTTTTTTGATCCAGTACCAGATAGTTTTGATAACTACTGCTCTGTGATATGAGATCGTTTTCATTTTCTATTCTTTTTCTTGAATTTAAAATTTTTTGTTCTTCCAAGTGAATTTTGTAATTGTTTTGTCTAGTTCTGTATAGTAACTATTGGTAGTTTGGTATAGCATGAATTTAATTTAGGTAGTAGCATCATTTTTAGTAATATTTAGTAGCATCATTATGGTGCAACCAGGTCACAAACATTGAATTTGTCTCCAATTATTTAGACCTTTATTTATAGAATAACCATTTTGTAGTTTTGTGTGTGTGTGTGTGTGTGTTTAAATATGTAAACCTGCATGTATTTTTGGTAGGTTAACAACCATATATTTTATGGATTTCAATCATTTTGAATGGAGTTTATTTTTTCTAATAGTTCCTCCTAGTTTGTTGTTGTTGTTGTTGTTTTTTAGTAATGTAAAATGCTGATGCTTTTTTGTTTATTTTGTATTTTACTCTATGACTGAAGTAGTTCCTCATCTATTTCTTTGCTAATTCTCTGGTGTTTATTGCATAAGCCCATCCTATGTAATCAGCTTTCTACTTAGAATATGGTTTCTTCCTGGAGAAGATTGTGAATTCATTTGTAGGATTTTGCCACTCAGTCCATTCCCCACCCCCATTTCCTGGCCAGTCAGCCAACATGTGTATACACAGACACAACACAGACAGACAGACAGACAACACACACACACACACACATGCACTCTCTTTTTCTCTCAATGCCAGGCATATGCAAAATTGGATTCACATAGCTCTCCACATCTTCTAATCACCTATAAGTTTTATATACCTGTCTTACCTCCTCAACTAAATTACAAGCTCCTTAAAGTTATTTTGTCTTTGTATTTTCTCCCCACCCCCATTCCAATCCCTTTTACTACATACATGTATAGGAAATAGATACTGAATTGAGCACAGAGAAGGGAAAGAAAAAACAGAAAAAAATGAAGCTTTTTATCTTGATATTGTTCTTCCTAACTAGTTTCAAGAATACTCAATCTCAATCTCGTTCATACTAAAGATTGACTCATTCTCAGCCCTTTCCACTTTTGCTCTCTTCCCAAATCAGTTTTCTTTTCCTCCAGTCCCCAAACTTCTTGATTCATAACATACTTAGAGCCTTAACCAAAAACGATGTTTTTCCTTGATTCATCTATCTTGCATAGTTACTTTCCCGTATCTGTACTCTCCTTCACTGCTAAGCTTATTAGGGAAAAATTTATTTTCACCAAATGCCTGTACTTCCTCACTGTCTGTTCTTTCAACGTCTTGCAGGAAAAATCCAGCCTTTCATATCCAGCCCCCAGAGCTGTTGTGGGGATCATAGGAGATGATATTTGTAGTGTGCCTAGCATTGTGCCCAGGACATAGTAGGCCTTAATAAATGCTTCTTCTTTACCCCTTATTTAAGTCACTTCCAGACAGATTTTCCTGACCACCTTCCTTTTATCTTATCTACTTTTGGAGTAATCTTTTATCTGCAAAGATTTGGTCTGTACTTGTCTGCTTAAAGATCTGCTGTGGCTTCCTGTTACCTACTGAATGAAAAGGTAAGACTTTTGCCTGGCACTCAAGGCCCTCCACCCTTCTTTCCAGCTTTATTCCATGTCAGTCCTCTCCCTGACCTTTCTGCTCTAGTCAGATCAGACCACTCTCTTTTCTGTTTATCCTCCTTTCTCTCACACACACTCTGTTTGTGTTAAACACACTGCTCCCTATACCTAGAATATTCTCCCTCTCTATTGTCCTTTGGAATTCCTTCCCAACCTTGAAATACTTCCTCTAATCCCCCTACTTTATAAGGATCTTTGATCTGGGGTTTCACAAAGCACTTTGCTATGTAGCTTTCTAGTGCACCTATGATGTAATATTGAATATTCAGTTATCTTTGTTTATGTTTTGTTCCCCTAGGCTAGAAGCTCAGTGAGAACCATGAGACTGTCTTACCTAAATTTTGTAGCTACCCCAGAGCCTAGCACAGTATGGTGCACACAGTGCTTCTTAACAGAGGTTAACTGAATAAATGAATGTGAAAGGAAGGGTATCTGATTTGGGAGCTTTTATTTGTCACTAGTAGAGGCCTGTTGGTGAAACAAATCATGAGACTTTGTGCCCAATAATAACTGGAAAACTTCTCTTAGAACATATTGTATGTAGCAGTTTTGTTTTGATGCATTGTAGTACTTCGGTGACTGGATCTTTGTATTAAATGACTCAGTATGTCCTTAAAACTTATCTTGTCATTTTTTTGTCTTCTGTCTTGCCTTTTTATATGCTGCCTTCCATCTTCCTTGGTAGGTAAATTGTGATAGAAAGCAAGAAAGTTTATTCTGCATTTGGTCTTTAACATATTTTACCTTTATATAAATGTTTCTCTTTTATTGTATATGTTACTTCTTTCCATCTAGTATGGAAGCTTCTCTAGGATAAGGAACATGTCTTAGACCTTGATATGTACTTTTATCTTTTGTATCAGAGACATACAATAAATGTTTGTTCGTGATAAAGAGACAGTATACCCTCATTGATGATAGAAACCAATAAATGAGAGAGGAATACATTCATCAAATATAATTTGCAACTCTCTTTGAATTAGGTGGGGGAGAAGGAAGGGAATTGGGGTGGGGGGCGGGGGTGGAGTATTTATCAGATGGAAAAGTAACAGATAATTGGATTATAATTCTGAAACTGGAAGAGACCTTAGAGGTCATGTAGTCCATCTACCTCCTTTTCCACTTCCAGTTTTACAGACAAGGAAACTGAGGCTGAAAGAAATTGTTACTTGACCAAGTTTGCTCAAGTAGTTATGATAAGAGGTAGAATTTGAGCTCAGGTCCTCTGAATACAGAACTAGTGTTTTTTTCACTGTGCCATAAAGGACTGAATTATTTTACTTCTGAATTTTTAATGTTACTGAAAGTAAACTAACAATTTACAGCCATGGTCTCTTAAAAAAAAAAAAAACAACCCTGACTATTCTTTTACTTTTCAGTTTTGATATCACTATCATATCTTTGGGAATAAATGGTTTTAATTTATTCCTCTTCTACTAGTTTTGTCAAACACTGACAAAATACAATGTTTTTCCTTCAAAAATTTTTAGTTTGTAAGCTCTTTAATTGACTGCGTGCCATTTAGTGTAGTGTTTAGCACTTCATGCCAGTAATGATTAACTTAGAATCACATTTGAGAAGTGAGTTTGGGGCTCTAATTTCCTAATAATGAGTTTTGTCAAGTCTCTGGAAGATGAAAATTCTTTGTTCTAAATTGTGTTGGTTTCAAGTGTTTACATTTGAGTAGATGAGCATCAATAGCTGTTCAATAGTAGGGGGAAATTCTCAACAGACCTTTTAATCTGGCCAAATTTGGTGATCTGAAGCAGTTGGTGTGTTAAGACCATCCCTTGAAGTCCCATTAGCATTTTGTACCTTTCATGTGATACTTTCAGATTTTATCTTGCCTTATAGTGACTTTGTGGAAACATCATATCTTCTTTATTAGATTACAGTTTCCATGAGGGCAGGACTTGGATTGTTTTACCTCATTATCTCCATCAATAGACATTACATATATATAGTAAAACTTAATATGTAATCTTGACTGTCTACTTACCACTTATGGTTTTAAACTTTTTCCGGGAAGATAAAATTTAAGACTGATAAAAATACACTATAAAATAATCCCTCATAATATTTTCTTTGTGGTACAGTCAGGTCTGAGAAAAATATTTTTATTTTTAAAATTAACAATATGTTTTGAGTTTCAGCTTGAGTTGTTTGTTTTGTTTTACAGAAATAAGATTTTCCTCCCCCAATTGATGATAATGAAAATACAGAAGAAAGAGAAACAGGTTGGTGACTACATCTCCTTTGAATTTCTGTCTAAAATATTTAGGTGCATATTAATGGGAATCAGTGCTGGCAGTATCGGACTCATTTTTACATTTCTGAACTTGTCTGCTTGGTTCCCCCTGTCTACATAGTGACTTAAAACATGGCTCCATGGGTTAGAGAGTCTGTCACTGGGTTTTTTCTCCTTTATTCAGTACAGCCTTGGAGGGGTAATAACTGAATATACTGTAAATTATAACACAAAGCAAAAGGAGTTGAGGGAAGAATTTTTAAAATTTTACTCATTTGACTGAAATATCATTGCTTTTATGTGTAAGATGTACCTTATTTATTGTGACTACTAATAGTTAAGCTGCTTGACAAATGGATAGATTTGGCTTTAAAACCATTATGGCCTGGGTTCAGATGTTGCCACTGACCCACACTTGGCTGAATGACCCTAGACAAGCCCCTTTACCTCACTGTGATCCAGGCAAAGGTATGCTGCTAAATGTTTAACGACCAGTGTGCCTGACACACTTTAAGTTTGATTTGTTTATTCTTGACAAAAGAGAATCAACAAAACAGTGAATCAAGGTTTAATTTGTAGTTTACCTGTTTCTCAGGTGTCAGTGTTCACATTGAAAATTCTATAGTTTGAGTTAGCTGGGCATACTTCTCCCTGTAGGCAACACTCTAAGACTAACCTGTGTGGTCAAGTGAGTTTCCTTATCCAGGAATTCCTTATGAGAAAGAAATCACAGATTCTACCCTGTTCTCCTATTATTGGTCATTGTTTTTGTATTTGGTTCTTGTTTCACAATTTTAAATGATTGGAATGGACAGGGATTAAGAGATAAGGGTTTGGTATTTAGTATTTGGTATTAAATTGTTGAGCTTTTTTGTTCAAAATATTATGGTGGGAGTGAGTTGCTGACATTTTGGTGGCTGTTTTCTACAGGAGATGAGTTAATTATAGGATTTGGTCATTGTAGTCGTTGGCCATGACTAGGATCTTTGTGCCTGACTGTAATCTTCTAACTGTGGTCAAAAGAAAACTGGACCTTTGATTTTTGGTTGGGTATATAGAATGGAAGCACCCTGGCCCTGTATTTTGAAATCTTAATTAGCCTGTTGAAATCTGTCGGTCACTCTTTTAAAAAAATACATTTTTGTTGTTATCTTTTATTTTTACATTACCTAAATTTCCCTCTTCATTTTTCCTTACCTCCCCTCCTCTGAGGTCTATTACATATAACAAAGAAGATTTCTTTTTTTTTTTTTAAGAAAAAAAGGAAGAAAAGAAATTAGTAAAACTGATGAATATATCCAAAAAGTCTGAAAATATATTCAATTCCTTGTTCCTGAAACTCCTATCTTTGCAAAGGAGGAAGAGGTGGTATTTTCTCATGCCTCTTCTTTGGGGCTCTTCTTAGTCTTTGTAATTTTACATTAGTTTTTATTATTTTGTAGTGGTTGTGATTCTTTCCATTTGCATTTTTGTAGTCATTCTGTATATTATTTTCTTTGTTCTGCTTACTTCATTGTGTATCAGTTCACATAAATCTTTCCATGATTTTCTGTGCACATATTTCATACACTTTTTTATAGCACAGTAATATTCCATTATATTTACATATCAGTTTATTTACTATTTCCTAATCAATGGACCTCTACTTTGTTTCTGGTTCTTTTTTACCACAAAAAAATGGGGCTATAAAATAGTTTGGTGTATATGAAACTTTTTTTTCCTCCAACTATTTGGAGCATATGCTTAGTAGTAGAAAGTCTGGGTCAGAAGGTATAGACATTTTAGCAATTTTATTTGCATAATCCCAAATTGCTTTCAAAAATTGTTGTACTAATTCATAGGAGAGCCAGGCTGGGAACTTCATAGATCTAGACAATACACCATACTCAGTGGCCTTGAGCCACTGTATAGTGAGTTGTGAATGTAGCCACCTTGTTTCTCCTTTAGAGGAAAAAGTAAAATGACCAATCAGTGGAACTATTTGACCTGTTTGTTGCCAATATTGACAAAAAGAGTAATGATTGAATAAATCAGTGTACTTTATTTTCAACTCTCATCTAGTGGTTAAAGTTGAGTATTGGTTACTCTCAAAAGAGAAGAGAAAAAAAATGAGTACTGTATTATAGGCAGAGACCTGATAATCCAGGCAAAATCTTAGGAACAAATCATTTTCATGTTGAAAGAAACATTCGTGCTTAAGAGTCATCAGTGAAAACCTCACAGAAATATGTGTGTGTGTATGTGTGTAAATTTTTGTAAGTTTTGTTTTTAAGGATTGTTATTCCACCACCCTTTATATAGTCTCAAATTTTAAAAATCCTGCTAAAAGCAGTAATAATAATTTGTCATTGAACTGCTAACCAGAAGAAAGGGAAACTATTATGTTTAGCCTGATTTTAGCTATAAGCAATAATTTGTATAAGTAATAGTCTAGAATCTCAGACCTCATTGTAAATTAGACTAGTCTAGATTCCTTATTTCTCTTGGCTTGATTGTGAGGTAATTAATGTAAAGAAACCTCCCAGATACATAAATATGCATTTGGAAGTGAAATGTTTTGGAAGGATGGCTTGAGAATATTGTTATCTGGTGATATTAGGACTAGAACCAAGAGTCAGGGAGACCTAGTACCAGCTCTGTTACAAATTGGATTTGACACCCTGGGCAGATCACTTCACCTTTCATACCTCTGGGCAATTATTTAAAAACAAGTTGTATATTAAGCTGCAGATTTCCATTAAGAGGAGTTTTTTCACTCCCTTTCTGAACAATAATAAAATCATAGGTCTGGATCCCTCAAAATCTGTTAGTTTACTCTGTGTTGCCATGGACTTAATGTATCCTTTATGACCCCTTCTTTAATCTGCCACAAATCCCAGGGTTCCTAGATTTGTTTTTCTTTTCCACTACCGCTGCTTCTAATTGGTAGACACAGTAGGGGAATTTTATCGTCCAGACCCATGGTTTCACTGGTGTAGTGAATGCACAAAAAGGAAACTCCTTTTGCTAGTGACAGCTTAGCAGCTGTTTTGCAGTCATTCAATCAGCAAATGTTTATTAAATGCCTACTATCCAGGCACTGTGATATTAGTACAAATATTGAAACAATCCCTACTCGCAAGGAGCTTATTCTAGTGGGAGTGGTATATGTATACATACCACATGAATAGATACTTACTAAATAAAAATATATACAAGGTACTTATTAAGTACAGGATAGAGAGGGAAGGCAGTGTCAATTGGGATGATCAGGAAAAAATTCATATTCTCATATATATATATATATGGAGAGAGAGAGAGAGAGAAAGAGAGAGAGAGAGAGAGAGAGAGAGAGAGAGAGAGAGACTGACTCAAGGTGTGTTTTAAAGGAAGAGAGATAGAGAAGCCAAAGTAGAGAGGGAGTTCATTCCAGGCATGTAGGATGACCTTTGCAAAGGTATGGAAATGGGAGACGTGTGAGGAAATGAAAGGATGCTAATTTGGCTGGATTGCATAGTGTGCTAGGGTAATAAGCTGCAGTGGCACTGGGAAAAATAGGTTGGGACCAGGCTTTTTAAAAGCTAAACAGAAGAGTTCATATTTTATCCTAGGACGATAGGAAGCCATTGGAATTGATTGAATAGGAGAGTCACATGGTCAGATCTACACTTAAGAAAAAGTTGAATAAGATTGGAGTGGTGAGACTTGAATCAGGTAGATCAATTAAGAGCCTGTTGCAGAATTCTAAATGAGAGGTGATGAGGACCTGAAGATGGTAGCTGAGTATAGAGAGAAGGGATCATGTGCAAGAGATGTTGTGGCAGTAGTTGTTGGCAACAAGATTTGACAACTGATTAGATATGTGGGATGAGGGAGAGTTGGGAGTCCAGGATAAGATTTAAGTTACTAAACTGGGAAACTGGTAGGATGGTGTTACCTTTGATAGAAATAAGGAAATTTGGAAGATGGAATGGTTTTGAGGAGGAGAAGACTGGAAGATAATGAGTTCAATTTTGGACATGTTGAGTTTTAAATGTTTCTGGGACATTCAGTTTGAAATGTCCAATAGGAGATTGGTGAGCTAGGACTAGAGCTCATGGGAAAGACTTGGACTGTATATATAAATCTGTGAGTCATCTGCTTAGAGATAATAATTAAACTCATAGGATAAGATTACAGAGGGAGAAGAGAAGGAGAACACCCATAGTTAGGGGACATGATATTGGTAATAATCCAGCAAAGGAGACCAAGAAGGAAAGACAGAGAGAGGGAGAGAAAAAATAGAAAACCCAAGAAGAGAAGATTGTCAATAGTATCAAATATAGCAGTTAGGATACATATAGAAGGATAAGGTTTTTGACAGTTTCAGTTGAATGGTGAGTTCAGAAGGCACATTTTAAAGGACTGAGAAGTGAGTGAGAAAAGAATTTAAGGCACTAAGTGTAGGAAGCTTTTTCTAGGCTTTTGGCTCAGAAAAGGAGAGATATAAGATGATAGCTTAAGGGAAGGGTAAGGTCCAGTAAAGTCTAGTTTTTTTCAGGGTAGGGGAGATTTGGACATGTTTGATGGCATTAGGTAAGGAACCAATACATAAAGAGGGGAAGAAAGATTGAGGGAAGTAATCTTTTAAAGACAGGCGAAGATTGGACTAAGGGCACATGGAGAGGGGTTAGTATTGGCAAGGAGAATGGCCACCTCGTTATCAGAAATTGGAGTAAAGGAAGAGAATGGGGATTTTTGGAATGAATAGAGCTGAAGATGAGGAAGAGGATGTCTTTTGCTGTTAAGTTTGTTTGCTGACCATGGGCCTCTTGTTTCCTTGAATGTTAAAAGTCCTTCTCTGGTATTCAAAGATTCTTCTAAGATCCAGCTGGTGCTACATTGACACTGCAGTTACCTCCTTTACCTTGCAGTCACTCCTTTTATCCTAGAGATATAAAAGGCTCTAACCCTTGAATGTTCTTTCTCATACTAAGCCTGTTTCTCTTGGCTCTGGTTTGTCTTGCTGAAACAGATTTACTAATTAGTTTGTTTGTGATAGAGGAGAGGAAAGCTAGGAATAGACTAATACGCATCTTAGATTTTGAGATCTCACATTTTAAAGGATTCAGAGCAAGGAGAGGTAGGCTTTCATGCCCTAAAATGCATGGGATCATAGATTTAAAACTGAAAAGAATCTTAGAGATCATATTGTCCAATCCCCTCATTTTACAGATGAGGAACATAAGGCACAAATGCTTACTGCCTGGGATCAATAAGTGGCAGCATTGAGATTTTAACCTAGATTTTCCAATTCCACATCCTACATTCATTCTACAAAGGAAGTTGGCCCAAGGGGGATAGGAAGTTATCAAGAATAAAATTCTGAAACCCACAAAGACAAATAATTTGATGAGGAGAAAGAATTTAACAGTGAACTTGCAGTAAAGAAGACAAGTGTTTTAGTCCTGTCTCTAATACCTACTAGCAATGTGATTCTGGACAAATCACTTAACTTCCCTGACCTCCATTTCCTCATCAATAAAATGAATGGTAATAACTGTAGTGCCTGCTTCAGAGGGTTGTTTGGAGTTTCCAAAGACACATATATAAAAAGCTTTTTACAAACTTTAAAGTGTCTTATAAATGTCATTTCTTATAAAGAGATGATCATGCTTAAAAATGATATCAATAACCACATTAGAAAGCTGGGGCAGGTATCAGAGAATGAATGCAAAAATCCAGTCTAGACCTGTAATATACTACTGTCAAGAGGCAAAAGCTTTAGATTGAGACTAGCAAGAAAAGCAGAGAAATGAAATAGAAAGCAGCATCTTAGGTACATTGGGGGAAAGAGAAGCATCAGAGAAGAGATAGGACCAGTGCTTGGGGTCTGTGAGCTGGTGACATGATAAAGTTAGAAGGCAGAGCTGCTCACTTCTTATTTGTCTCTGTTTTCTGTGCCAAGGAGGTAGCAGGTTGTAGTTGGAAGAGCCCTGGATTTAGAGACAGAAGCTGCAGTTTGTCTTCCCTCGGTATTTAATTGCTATGGACTTTGGGCAAGCCATTTAATAGTCTTTCTGGGCCTAAATGTCCTGACCTGCAAAATGAGGGGGTTGGAGTAAATCATCTCCAAGGTCCCTTCCCAATTAGACATTTGTGTTCTTCCTACATGTCTTTACTGTTCCTCATTCATCTTTGCTACATCTTTGTTTGGGTCATGCCCCCTAACCATGGGTATTTCCTGAGGCTCTGTCCTGGACTTTCTTCTTTTTTTCCTTCTTTACTACCTTGCTTGGTGATTTCATTTGCTCCCATGACTTCAATTCTCATTTCTATACACATGATTCCCAGAACTATATATCCAGCCTTAAATTCTTTTGACTTTCAGTCTCATATCACCAACTGCCTTTTGGCCATCTTGAACCATATGTCTTATGGGCATCTCAAACTCAACATGTCCAAAATAGAACTCATTATCTTTGTCACCAAACCCTTTTGTCTTCGCAACTTTTCTGTTACTATCGAAGGATCACTACCATCCTTCCAGTCACCCAAGTTTGCAACTTTGCATCCTTAATTCCTCATTTGCACTTACCTCACACATCCAGTCTATTATAAAATCATGTCATTTCCACCTTCTCAACACTCTTGTATACATCCTCTTCTTTCTATTCACAAAGCTACTCCAATATAAGTCCTCAATACTTCTTACTTGGACTATTGTAATAGCCTCCTAAAAACTCTGCCTCATATCTGTCCTCACTCCAATCCATCCTCCATGCAGCTACCCAAGTGATTTTTTTTTTAAAGCATAAGTCTGACTGTATCATCCCCTTCTCATTAAACTCCAGTGGCTCCCTGTTATCTCCATTATCAAATATAAAATACTGTCTTTGGCATTTAAAGTCCTTTACAACCTGTCCCTTCCTACCATTTCATTCTTTGTACCCTATACAATCTATATACTATACAATCCAGCTGTGTTCACTTCTAGACGACCCCCCCCCCCCATGCATGGAAATGTTTCCCCTCCTCATCTCTGCCTCTTAACTTCCCTCAAAACTCAGCTCAAATGCTGCCTTCTTCAGGAAGCTTTTTCTGGCTTCTCCCCATTATAAATAACTTCCATCTTGAGATTATATTCTATCTTTATACATCTTGTATGTATGTATTTGAATATTGTCTTTTTCATTAGAATTTTAATTCCTTGGGGCTAAGGACTCAGGTGTTTTGTTTTTTTTACCTTTCTTTATATTCTTAATTCTTAGCATAATTCCAACTATATAATATATACTTGATAAATTCTTGTTGACTTTCTGATTAATCCTGACATCTTTGGAGTAGAAAGAACAATAAAATGCTTAATAGAATTGGTCTTCATTATAGAGTAGGAGACCATTTATCTGTCTTTGATACTCAAGAGTCAAGGCACCAGCTTCTGTTGAACTACATTGATGACTACTCAGAAAACTAATAGATGTGTTTGCTGAGCTATTCTCAGTTATCTTTGAAAGATCAGAGATATAGAGAGTAGTCAGAGTACTGAAGGACTAGAGAAAGGCAAAAAACCTAATTTTTCGAAAAGAAGAGAATGTAATCTACAAACTCTAGACTGGTAAGCTTAACTTAATTCCTGGAACAATTTTAGATTGTTATATTAAAGGGATGGTTAATGAACATCTGAAAAAGGAAGTTGTAATCACAAAAAAACCAGCATGGTTTCAAGAACAGGTCATGCTAGGCTGACCTCATTTCCTTTTTTGTCAGGTTAAGAGACTAAGTAGATCAGCAGATTGCTATAGATTTAATTTATCTAGGTTTTAGCAAGACTGTTGTATTTCACCAGAGTTCTATTGTTTCTCAGAGTTAATTTTATTTATTGTTGAAGTTAATATGTGTATTGTTCTTTTGGCCCTATTTTCTTCACCCTGTATGTAGTATCTATATAGGCTTTCTCATGTTTCTCTGAATTATTTGTATTTTTCATTCCTTACAGTATATCAATAATTTCATTACTCTTTTATATGATAATTTGTTGATCATTACCCTATTATCGGGTGTATATCTTGTTTCTAGCTTTTTGTTATCACAAATAAAATGATTATGAATATGTACATATAATCTTATGTATATAGATCTTTTTTTATTGTTTGTAACATCCCCATAAATAGCCTCTATAGTCTCTAAGTCAAAGCGTATGAACAACTACAACAGATAGGGCTGTTTTTTTCTTATAAGTATGGCTTTATAATAGTACCTTTTGGTATCATATTGGGAGCCCTCCACTAATTTTTTGTAGTTTCTTTGTTTATTTTTCTTTTGTTTTGAAATATTTTTGATAATTATTTTTCTTTGCTATCTTTTCCCCATTATTCCCTCATAGACCACTTCCTTGTAAAATACAGTTAAGCAAAACAGATCTTTATTTTGCCCTAAGAATTGTGTTAGGATTTTATCTAATTTTATGAAGATACCCATTGACACTTTGATTGTTGTACCATCTCCTTTTATCTTTTTCCTCAATGTAAGGTAAAGGGGTGTACAGACAGTAGATTATGTGTTTATTGGGGTTTTTGTTTGTTTTTTGCTTTTTGGAGGGCAATTGGTATTAAGTGACTTGTATGTGTTCGTTGTTAAAAGCTGACTTTCTTTAAAACAGATCAGTTAATGGGCTATGGTTTAAAAAATTCCTGGGTTCCCTCATCTCTAGATTTTGCCATGTTGGACTATTTTGGTGAATTAACCTTCAGTAGTAGTGACTTTTACAGGTGTGTGTGTGTGTGTGTGTGTGTGTGTGTGTGTGTGTGAGAGAGAGAGAGAGAGAGAGAGAGAGAGAGAGAGAGAGAGAGAGAGAGAGAGAGAATCTGTATAAAAGCACTGGACCTAGTTGAGAAAATCAGAATTCAAATCTGGCCTCGGGCATCCTGGGCAAGTCACTTAATCAGTCTGCCTCAGTTTTCTCATCTTTAAAATGGGAATAATATTATTACCACCCTCCCAGGATTTTTGTAAGGATAAAATGAGAAATCTGTAAAGTGCTTGGCAAACCCCAAAGTGTTATATGAATGATAGCTGAAATTATCTTACTTATATTTATTAATTTTATATTCTGCATATTTATTTTTTTTTTTTGAGGGCAGTTGGGGTTAAGTAACTTGCCCAAGATCACAGGGCTAGGTTTTTGTTTGTGTGTGCGTTAAGTATTCTACATATTTTTTATGTACTTGTCTTCATTTGAATGCAAATTCCTTTCAATTGGAGATTATTTCATACTTTGTACTTGCTGATTGACTAGTAGTCCTCTTTCTGTTTTACTTTGTATGTGAAAATGCCCCTTTTAGAGGTATTAGATTAAGAATAAAAAATAAATTTCCAAAAAATACTTTTCTTCCTTTGATAAATAAACTCCTAGGGTGGGGAAAAAACTGTGTATATTGGCTGCCTCATCTTCTCTCATTTCTCAATTTTTTAAGTCAATGCTTTTGAATTTGTAAAGTGCATAGAGTCAGGCCTGGAATCAAGAAGACTCATCTTCTTGAGTTCAAATCTGGCCTTAGAAACTAGCTGTGACCCTGTTGGCAAATCATTTAACCCAGGTTGTCTCAATTTCCTCATCTATAAAATGAGCTGGAGAATGAAACGACAAACTATTCTACTCTCTTTGTCAAGCAAATACCAAATGGATTCATGAAGAGTCTGATACAACTGAAAACAACTAAATAATAAATTAAAATTGTACTCTCCAAAGGTAGTAATGATCTCTTTCTTAATTTCCAGTTCTGATTTTAGTCTGGGTTTCTATAAGCATTTTAGTATGTTGAAAACTAAACTCAAAACCCCCAAAGTCCACTCATCTTCTGAACTTACCTATTTACTCAGAGGCATTATCATGCTTCCATTTATCTGGGATTGCAAACCTAGTATTATCCTATTCCATACTCTCACTCTACATATCTTATCATTTGCAGATCTTTTGGTTTCTATCTCCACATCATCTCTCATTATCCCTCTTTCTGTTTGCCTGGCTAATAGCCTGGTTCAGGCCCTTATAACTCTTGCCTAGTCTTTTGTAGTAGACTCCTAATTGATCTGTCTGTCTCAAGTCTTTTCCATTTCCAGTCCATTTAAACACAAAATACCAGGTGTGTTGTCCTAACCCAGTATGGCATCTCTTCTGCTTATTTTGTATCTTAATATGTGGAGTAAAAAAGAACCGAATGTGGGGAAGTAAAATGACCCGACCCCTCTCAGGCTTTGTTGTTTTATTTCCTCTAGGTCTGCCTTCTTTACTTCCTAGTCCAAACATGATATAGTATGATAATGTATAGTACTGCATATAATAGTACTGTATACTATGCCTCAGGTAATTTTCCTAAAGTACAGGTATGGTCTCTACCTGATGAACTCAAGTGTCTTCTTATTTCCTACAGAATCAAATATAATCTCTCTTTGGCCTTTAAAGCCTTTTATAACCTGACCCCCAATCCACCTTCTACCCCTCTCATACTACCCTACTCCCTTCCTTACTTTCCATCATCCAGCCAAGTTGGCTACCTTCCTGTTACTCACATATGACATGCCATTTCCTGTCTCCACATTTTCACACTAGACAGCCCTCATGTTGGTAATGTACTCCTTCATCCCCTCTTCTTAGAATCCCTTGTTCCCTTCTGTACTCAGTCCAAACATCACTATTTGTAGGAAGCCTTTCCTAATGTGTTTTTCCTTGCTGCTAGTTTTCTCTCTTTCACCAATACCTTGTATTTCTTTTGTATATACTTATAGATGTATGTATTATTTCCCCCTGCCTAATATAATGTAAACTCCTTAGGATCAGGGACCCTTTTATTTTTGTTTCTGGAAGTTCTGTTGCATGCTGTAGGAGCTTAATAAATGTTTATTCATTGATAGATTATTGAGGCTATGTAATTTTCTTTCTGGCCAAGAATATACTATAGCCTTAAAGTAGTAAAATTAATTTTTTTTGCCTTGTTTCACATGTTTTTGACCATAGTGTGTGCTATGCCGTGTTTGCCCTCTGTGTTTTATATCTTGGACAAGGAAGTAAAGAGGGTAGACTTCAGAATGAATAAGACAATAGAGTCTTAGTTAAATCCAGTCATTTTACCTTTTCAAGATATTATATCCACATTTAGTTCTTTTTTACTCCATAAATTAAGAGATAAACATAGACAATGCCATACTGAGTTAGGACAGCATACCTGGTATTTTATATTTGATACCAGTGCTAGACTTTTGGATGGAAGTGAATGAATGATAGATGCCATCCAGAATATGACTTATGAACATTTTTATCTATACCTTTCATAAAACCTCAGGATATGCTGGTTTTCACTTGTCATTTATAAAGGGTGCTAGAGGGAATTCTCTGCGTGCATTTGAACTTACAGATATGCTGGTTTTCACTTGTCATTTATAAAGGGTGCTAGAGGGAATTCTCTGCGTGCGTTTGAACTTATAACAGATATTTAAGTATTGAGTACTGAAGGGAAATTTAATATTTTTTTTGTCTTATATTTCCAGCAGTTTTCAAATTTAAAAGTTCTGAGTCGCTCCCCAATGTCTGATGCCTCTGTCACTTGTGAGTACAAGTCTCAGTCTTCATTTGTTAGCAGCACTGATCAGGAAGAGAAAATTACAGATTTGGCCAGTCACTGTATCCTTGAGAAGGACCTCTATCCAGCTGAAGATGCTGATCACCTTTTCCCTAGGAAAATGACATCCCATAATGGGATGGAGGACAGTGGAGGTGGAGGCACGGGGGTGAAGAAGAAACGGAAGAAAAAGGATCCAAGTGAACAAGAGTCTGTGGAGAAAGGAGTCAAGGATAAAGAACCCAAACCAAAGAGGAAGAGAGAACCTAAAGAACCAAAAGAACCTAAAAAGGCCAAAGAGCCTAAAAAGCAAAAGGAGCCGAAACAAAAGGAGGCTGTTAGGAAGTCCAGGAAACCGAGGGAGCCCAAACTATCCAAGGATGCTAAAGACAAAAGGAGCAGCACAGATTCTACACCCAAGATGAAAAGCAAGAAGGCCAGGTTGGCATCATTATTTCTTATCTCTTTCTCCATCGAGTGGAAATGTTAAAGTACTGTGGCTTACTTTAGCATATGAGGGCTGCATCTAGATTATGTGAAACAAAAAGGAGTTGAAGTCTTTTTGGCTTTAATTTTAAGCATCTGACCTAGGAAGACTTCAGTCTTTCAAATAGACCAGTAAATCTTGAAAAAACTTTTGCAAAATTTCTGTTTTGATGAAAAGCTAAAAATCCTGTAGATATACTCTTTTGGTCTTGGGACCATGATATCTGGGTTGTGGTTTTTTTTGGGGGGGCGGGGATGTTGCCAGACTTTAATTCACTTTTTCTAAATCATGTCCCAGCCTGTTTGTGCATCTTGATTAAGCAGTCTTAGACTCCATCTGTGTGCATATTTGATACTGGAGTTTTTAAAACTACGCAGTAGATTTAATTCATTATGTCAAGAAGTTTAACTCTTTATTTTTCCTTGTAGCAAGGAACAAGGACCAACTCCAGTAGAAAAGAGGAAGAAAGGGAAAAGGAAAAATGATATATCAGTGGAAAGCCTAGAGTTGGATCAGGGCATACTGAGTTCATCTCATCGGAACACAGAGGAATCCACTGAGTCTACTGACAGCCAGGTATTGCTATGACTGGGAACCACTTTGGATGACAACTTCTAGATAGGATCTTGTTTACTGCCATTTTATTACTAATTTATTCCTGCCTCTGGTTTACTTCTGTAAATCTGAGTCCTAGACTTGATCAGAGATACAGAAAGTAGTGAATGGACCTTTTCTTAGTGTGCTCTCTTGGGACCAGTGTTCTTTTCAGAGGGAGTTATATCCTTCTAAGAATTTTAGGATCCAGAGTACTATCACTATACAAGTAATTTTAAAATCTGAATGCTTTAAATGTTGATTTAGAGATAAAAATGTGCTCCTTATTCCAGGACAGTTTGGGAGAAGCCAATTTAAAGACCACCTAAATCTCATTCCTAAAAGCAGTATCCAGGTGAATATCGCTTTAGGTAGGACTTCACTGCCTTCATAGATTGTCTTTTATCCATTGGTTCAACTAATATTCATTAGTTGTATAGGGTACTGTGGTGGGTGCTAGGGATATGAAGACAAAAACAAAACCAAAATACAAAAATAGCTCTTTCCCTTTTGGAACTTGATCTTTAGCTTGTTTTGAAGGTCCTAAAAGTGACCCGGCTACCTAGTTGGGCTATTCTGTTTTTGATGGAACATCTACCAGCCTTTTATGAACCTGTTCTACATCTCCAAGCCTCCTAAATTGTGTTGATCATAGGGTCATAGAATCATAGATCTGTAATCAGAAAGGGGACCTTAGTGAACAGGAGTAGGTCAGTATCTAAGGATAATCAGTATTCTGACATGCCAAATAAAACCATTGCTTATAAACCAGGAGTGCATGGATTTTTTTTTAGCTACAGTCATGGTTTCACTATTTGTGTATCATGTGAGAAATATTGAGCGTTAGTAAATAGGAAAGGCAAGGCTAAGGAGAATGGAGAACTTGTGAGGTTGGTAGAAATCAGTGGAGTTTAGGATCCATAAGGCTATTTAATCTCATGAATCCAAAGGAGGATGTAGTAAGTGTGGTAGAGTAATGAGAATGGTTTTCAGATGGGGCTTTGGGAGTTCTTAAAATTATAGTTATCTTGCTTAGAAACCTATAGTAGGAAAGTTTTGGTAGGGGTTTGGGGATAACATAAAGGAGGAGATTTGGGTTTACTTAGCTTTTGATTCAAGTCAGGTTTAGCACTTATTAGACAGAAAAGAATTATTTGACAAAGTATGAAAACACCGACTATGTGAAGTCTGATTTTTATGTATTGGGTTCCACACACCTGAATAGTTGCTAGTAAAGCTCACAGGATTCTTTTGTGCCATTCTGAAAAAGAAATGGGACTTCCCTCCTAAATCTTGTGGACCTCAGGTCCCTGAAATGTTTCTTTGGCAGAAGGGACAATTCCTCCTTGATTAGATTTGTTTGTTCTGTAGAAACGACGCTCAGGACGACAGGTGAAAAGAAGGAAGTACAATGAAGACTTGGACTTCAAAGTGGTGGATGATGATGGGGAAACGATTGCAGTTCTAGGGGCTGGTCGCACCTCAGCTCTCTCCGCTTCCACACTGGCCTGGCAGGCAGAGGTATGATCACTAGGAATAAAACCTGACTGAGCAGGGCATTTGATTTGTAGGTTTCTTTCACTCAGTCCTGTGACTGACTCTTGATAGGGGAAACCCACCATGTTTCTAAGCAGATCATTCTACTTTCCTGTAGCTCTGCTATGACCTAATACTTACTTTGGGTGGGATTAGGAGATGCGCATTTGCAGATATTAGGAGTCAGTCTCCTCCCCACCTCTTTAGGTGGGCAGGTTTTACTGACACTTTGGATGCATTTTGGAATTAAAGTTTAACAATTTTGAAACACTTATGTGAAAGCAGATACTCTCTAAAATACAGATTACTAGTCTGTAAAGGTAGGCTAACTTTATCTAGCTTATTATGAATGACCACTTCCCTGACAATTATTCCAGACAAATTTTTTCTCCTACTCTTTGCTTTTATGTTGAACTCATTGCAGTGTTAGTTGGAATGTCTGCAGGATGAAAAGACCCATTATCCTCCAAAAGAACATTTTGGTGTGCTCTAGAGGAGCCTGCTAAACTGTAATTCATCAACACCCTTGTTTTGGAAGAATAAGATAAAAACTTCGCCAAGGTTCCTACTTTATAGGATCTTTTAGAGATAATTTCTATTTCTCAGTTTCCTTAAGTGACTTTGCCAATGTCAGACCTAGGTTTCCTGACTCTGAGTCCAATACTTACTGTTGTTGTACATTTTTGTTCTCTTTTACCTAACTTCCTTTTTTTTTTTTTACTATAGGAGTTGAATTTAGTCCATTCATATCTTCTCATACTCTAGCTCTCTGATATTGGTGTCAAAGATAAACCCATTGGACCTGTCTTATCCAGGCTCTGTATTTCCCTTCCTGCCTATTACAGAGTTCTGCATATGTTACACTCTTAATAAATGTGTGACTTACATTTAATTGATTGCTTTGATTCAGACATTTCTTCAGCCAGATTTGACTTATTCCTTTTGATTCTTATGACATATTCTTAATAGTAACCACAGTTCTAAAAGCAGGTAATTTCAGTATCTTATGGAAAATAATATTTCTGAGCGTTAGAAAAATCTAAAAGAAATGGATGTGACAAAGTAACTGGCAAGAAAAGGTTGTTGTGTGTATTTTGCTTATTGGCAAGTGTATGGAGTGAACACTTGGACCTTAGAGACAATGATTTTCTGTAAAATTAAATGCTTAGCATATATGTTAGAGAGTATCCATATAGTCTCCCCTAAACTCATCCTTTGTTATTATACTCACTGCCCTGAGGCCAAGTTTCAGGTGTTGGCCATTACTGGGCATGAGAGTAACAGTGGCAATGGCCTTGATATCATGAAATAGCACCTCCCTTCTGGTTACTTTTTGTTTCCATTAGTTAACAATGGGTTTTCTAGAAAATGGTATGAACATTCCATCAGAATTGTTAAATAATAAATATGTGTGCACATAGGGAAGATCAAACTTTGCATGGACTAAGTTACATCTAGGACAGTCCTTTCTTTTCCATCTACTTTGAAAATTATAATACTGTTCACCCCAGGCTGAATTTCCTTGCCCTTTTTCATTACAACTCATTTTAATCTGTAGTTTCTGTTTCATCTGCTTTTGAAATATTCACAAATTAACCTTTATTATGCGTAGGAATTTTATTTTTAAAAATTTGAATATGAAAAACAAGCATATTTTAAATCATCTTGCCCCCATAAACTTGTATGATAGACAATTGATTTGTATGTCTTTAACTTGCTGCTGTCTTCTCATTAAGTTTTTAGTGGGCAGGTTTTAGTGACACTTTGGATGAATTTTGGAATTCAGATTTAACAGTTTTGAAACACTTAAGTGAAAGCACCCACTATATCCTGTGGTACACACTGAGGTTACAAAGTCAAAAAACAAATCCTAGGCATCAAAGAGCTTACTTTTAAGTAAAGACAAAGTGTTAAAAAAAAAAAATTTTCTGGGGCAGCTAGGTGGCTCAGTGAGTAGAGCACCAGCCCTAGAGTCAGGAGGACCTGAGTTCAAATCCAGCCCCAGACACTTAACACAAAAACTAGCTGTGTGACCTTGGGCAAGTCACTTAACCCCAATTGCCCTTCCCCCCCCCAAAAAAAGGCCAAAAAAAAATTTTCAAAGTAGCATTCAGTGTCATGTGCCTAAAGATTACTTATGTGATATATAAAAAGTCCAAGAGACATAATTTCCAGGTAATTAACAATCATTTTATTTGGGGCAGCTAGGTGGCACAGTGACTAGAGCACCAGCTCTGGAGTCAGGAGGACCTGAGTTCAAATTTGGCCTCAGACACTTAACACTGTGTGACCTTAGGCAAGCCACTTAACCCCAACTTCTCCCCCCAAAAAGCAATAAACAAACAAAAAACCCAATCATTTTATTAATTATGGCTAGTGAGTAATTAATAAATGGTCTTTTGACTTTCTCCTATAAACCAAAGATGACTCATGGAGGCCTCTCAACACTTATATGCTGTTGGAAGAGTGGGTGCTTGTGATGTGTGGAAATCAACTCTGCTTGGTTAACAGTTAATGAGAGAATAAGTATGATAATGAGAGGTGGGCTGAGGTGATGTGACTTTGCCTATGGCACTCTTACTCCCCCTACCCAGACCACTCCCAGCTTTCTGCAGTCTAGACAGAGGGATCTACCTCTTCTCAAGCTTATCTGCATAGAACACACTGGGCTTGAATTCACCTAGATTATATTATCTTTTTTTAGTTGGGTGGGGTCTCAACCAAGTATGCACCCTTCAGAGTCTGGCTATATAACAATAGGAATTTATTTCTGAATGAGGAAATACAAAGGGGAAGCCTTAATGTCAATGAATAGTTATTAATATAAGAGAGAATAAGAATTTTTCTTACTTAATACAAGCACCCTTATTAGACTACTTTTTACATGTATCTTATACCATCTCACCCCTCTAAGCCTATTTGCATCCTTTTTTTCAGTAATAAGTACTTAATCTGTAACACTTGGGAAATTAAATACGATGTGTCTAGTATGACATTTCAAACCTTTTGAGTCATTACAGCCAAAAAATGGATGAAAAAATATAGTAACATAAATTGTGAATGTTTTTATGATTTCAGCTAGCAAAGTAGAGCAACAGGTATAGTAGAATCATTGTGATAAGCATTCTTTTATAATCATTGTGAAAGTCAGAGACATGAATGAGTTAATCTTGCATCGAAGATTCGCCATAATAATCCAAACAAAATTTCTGCTGAAAAAATACTGACAGAATAAAGTACTAGAAAGAATATAGCAAAAATAAGAGCTGTCAGGGCTGTCCATAACTAATACATCCTTTTTAGGTTTGTCACTTTTGATATCACTCAACTGCTGATAAACATTTTGCAGCTAGATTGTAAGTGGGTAGCAATTTAGGAATCAAGATGCGTATCCAAGGGAGAAAAAAGTGGTTTTTAATAGAGATTTGAAATGACAAGGCATTTTAGAGTGAGCACTACATAAGCTAGGAAGGGGAAAGCTTATACAGTTATAGTAGTGGAAAAGAGTATGACTATGTACTAATATATGGAGAGATTGTTGATTAATTGAGAAACTTAGGAGAAGGAGGGAATAGGGAAACATAATTTGATGAGTTAACCAAACCAGGTCTGGAAATAAAATATGGTCATTGAAGCATTTTTAAATGCTTAGAAGGAAACACAGAGGCAGGATGACTTTGATAGTAATGTGTTGAATTTATAATATTCTTTTTTCTTTTTAAAGCAAGCTGTATATAATTTTGCAGTTTTACTTATACTACTTTTTCTGTTCTTTTTTGTATATGAGAATGTTCATTTTTTGTTTTTGTTAAGTTTAAAATTTTTTAAATACAGTGATTTTTTTTAGAAGAAGAAAAGGTAGAAAACCTTATCCAAGTAATGGAAGATTCCTTGAAAATTATTATGGAGAAAATAAAACCAATAACTCTATGAGACAACAAGAAATATTAGAACAAGATAAAAAAATTTTTTTTAAAGCAATTGGGGTTAAGTAACTTGCTCAAGGTTACACGGCTAGTCATTATTTGTGTGTGGGTGCTCATTTTCTCAGGCCGGATATGATCTCGGGTCATCCCAACTCTGAGGCCGGCGCTCTTACTCACTGCGCCACCTAGCCGCCCCTTTAGGGCAATTGGGGTTAAGTAACTTGCCCAAGGTTACACGGCTAGGTTTTTGTTTCTGTGGATTAAGTGTCGGAGGCCGGCTCAGAACTCAGGTCCTTCTGACTCCAGGGCCGGCGCTCTATTCACTGCGCCACCTAGCGGCCCCTAAAAATATTTTTGAAACAATTAAAATAAGGTATCTACTAGAAAACAGGGAAAGGGAAAGAATTGAAGAGTCATGAATCACTGAAAACAATAGCTAAACAAAAAACCTGGATAATACATTTTAAAAAATAATAAATGAAAACTGTCCAGAGCTATTAGAAGGAGAGGGCAAAGTGAAATAGAAGAGAACCACTATTGCCTCCTGAAAGAAACTCCCAGAAATGTCATAAACAAAATCAAGAGCTTCTTAGTCAAAGAAAAATTACTCTAGGCTGACATAAAGTTTGAATACTAGAGACTCACAGAATCTCAGAAAACTTGGGCAGCAACTACTATGAAGTAAAGAAAATCTTAGATCGGGGGTGGAGTCAAGATGGCAGAATAGAAATAGTGCTCCGGCTCCCACAATTTCCAAATTCCTGTAAAAGGGGACTCTAAACAACCTCTGGAGCTCCAGAACCCACAAAATGACACAGAGAAGCTAAACTCCCGCTGAGGACAGCCTGGCAGCCTAGCAGGGAGTGGCCAGAGCAGCTCTCTGGGAGCCGAGCCCAGTGTGAGTGTGAGCTTTTAGCCCCAGGGCGACCTGACCAGCAGCCGGCTGGAAGGACCCCAGAACAGCAGAAGCTATGGCATTTCTATAATTACCAACATGTAGATGCCATGGACGATGTGAGAGGTTAGCCCTGTGGACTTTGGGACTCATTAGTTGGGAGAGCTTGTGGCCTCTTTCCCTGGGGGCAAGAAACCATGGACACATGCGGCAGCTTCAGTTACTGCCCTGCTAACTGTAGGGGGATCTGGTGATCAGTCTTGGGGGTATTCGTTCTTGATTTAACCTTCTTGGATCTGGAGTGCAGTCTGGGGTGGAGGTCTTGGGGTGTGTGATCATCTTGCCCAGGCGTGTGGGGCCTTCAGAGAAGGCACCCAGCTAATACCTCCGGCAGCTAAGAAGATCCCAGCCTTTGGGACGGAAGCTCCCCTGGCTGGTGGCAGAGTCCTACTGTGGCAACAGGCCCAGAAATCAAGTAATTTGAGTGGCAACATGCCTAGGCAAAGGAAATAAAATAAACAGAAAAATTCAACATTAGACTCCTATTTTGGGGGCAAAGAGGACCTAAGCATGGAACAGGAGGAGAACTGGGAGGTCAGAACTCTTGCACCAAAAGATTCAAATGAAAATACGAGCTGGTTACAGGCCATAGAGGAGCTTAAAAAGGATTTTGAAAATCAAATAAGAGAAGTGGAGGAAAAATTGGAAAGAGAAATGAAAATGATGGAAGAAAATTATGAAAGGAGAGTCAACAGCCTTACTGAGGAAAATAACACCCTAAAAAGTAGATTAACTCAAATGGCAAAAGAGGCTGAAAGGGGAAATGAAGAGAGGAATGCCTTAAAAAGCCAAATTTGCCAGATGGAAAAAGAATCGCAAAGGCTCACTGAGGAGAATCTTTCCTTTGGATTTAGAATGGACCAAAGGGAAGCTAGTGACTTTGTGAGAAATCAAGATGCTATTAAGCAGATCCAAACAAATGAAAGAATAGAAGGCAATGTGAAATATCTCATGAGAAAAACCACTGACCTGGAAAATAGATCTGGGAGAGAGAATTTTAAAATTATTGGACTATACCTGAAAGCCATGATCAAAGAAAGAACCTAGAAATCATCTTTCGAGAAATTCTCCAGGAAAATTTCCCTGATGTTTTAGAACCAGAGGGCAAAATAGAGGTTGAAAGAATCCACTGATCGCCTCCTGAAAAAGATCCCAAAAAGAAATCTCCTAGGAATATTATAGCCAGGTTCCAGAATTCCCAGATCAAGGAGAGAATATTACAAGCAGCCAGGAAGAAACAATTTGAATACTGTGGAAATGCAATCAGGATAGCACAGGATCTGGCAGTTTCTACACTGAGGGATCAATATCAATATGATATTCCAGAGGGCAAAGGAGCTGGGATTTAAACCAAGAATCATCTACCCAGCAAAACTGAGTATCATGTTTCTGGGGAAAATATGGTCATTCGGTGGAATAGAGGGCTTATAAGCATTCTTGATGAAAAAATCAGAGTTGAATAGAAAATTTGACATTCAGATACAAGAAGCAAGAGATGCTTGAGAAGGTAAACAGGAAAAAGAAATCATAATGAACTTACCAAAGTTGAACTATATATATTCCTACATGGAAAAACAATAACTGTAACTGATGAAACTTTTCTCAGTATGAAAATAGTTGAAGAAGGGTATATGGGCATATGAATACATATGTGAATACCTGTATATATGTTTACAGGTATACATAGATAGACCTGTGTCTATGTGACGAATTTAATAGGAAGGGATGATACTTAAGGTGAAATTAAGAGGTGAGAGAGGAATATAACGAGAGGAGATGGGGAGAGGCAGAATGCAGTAAACTCTCATAGAGAAGAGGCAAGGGAAAATGGTTACAAGGGAGGGGAAGAACAGGAAGGCAAAAAGGCAAAACCTTATTCTCATTCAATTTGGATCAGGGATAGAATGACATACATACTAAATAGGATATCTCACCCTAAAGGAGAGTAGGGGAGAAGGGGAAGAAAGGGGAGGGATGATGGAAGGGAGGGCAGCAGCGAAGGGGGGAAGGGAAGTTGGAAGCACCCACTTGTGAAAAGGGACAGGATCAAAGTAAGGAATAGACTAAGTGGGAGGTGGGATAGGAGGGAGGGAAATATAGTCAGTCTTTTACAATATATCTACTATGATAATGTTTTGCATAGCTATACATGCACAACATATACTAAATTACTTATCTTCCCAGTAAGGGTGGGTGACAAGGGAGGAAGGGAATGAATCTGGAATTCAAAGTTTTAAAATCAAATGTGTAAAAATATATAAATACTATTATTAATACTGTTTCACATATAATTGGGAAATAAGATATACAGGCATTGGGGCACAGAGATTCACCTTGCCCTACTGAAAAAGTCGAAGGGGGTGTGGAAGAGAGTAGATTTGATGAGGGGATATCCTGGGGGCTGCT
The DNA here is from genome assembly GCA_011680675.1 of Gymnobelideus leadbeateri. NCBI lineage: Eukaryota > Metazoa > Chordata > Mammalia > Diprotodontia > Petauridae > Gymnobelideus > Gymnobelideus leadbeateri. Next base: position 332,161 of record WOXC01006136.1, read on the forward strand.
ATTCTGGGGTGGGGGGTAGGGAAAATGGGGAAAAATATAACTTAAAATCTGGTAGAAATGAATGATGTAAACCACAATTTAATAAAGCATTTGGGGGAAAAAAAAGAAAATCTTAGATAGTGACACTTCAGGAAGCAAAAATAAAAGTTTTCAACCAAAGAATAATCTTACAAGACTAATCTACTAAGTAACAGAGCTAGACTGATCTTTTAATAGAGTACAGTACTTTCAAAACATTACTGCTAAAAAGGACCACAGCTAAGTAGAAATTTTGAAATGCTAGCCTAGAAGTTAAGAGAAAACTAGAAAGGTAAATCCATTTGATTAATTAGAAGGGGCTGAACAGTGATGGAATACTTACATTCTACTAGGGGTAAAAGAAACAAGGGTTCCCTGTAGAATGCTTTTGTGTTCAGATTTCACAGAGGAAGTCAAAAATAAGACCAGCAAGGACCAAAGCCTGGGAGTATGTTCCATTTTGAGATTAAGAAACAAAGATACTAAAAGTAGTGGGGAAAGGAATATACTTGGGATAAAATGAGGAGCAAGGATGTTGAGCCTTCACTTTCTCAGTGGAGAAGAATATCCAAATGTAAAAGGAGTAGGGAGAATGAGACTCTTGTCAGAAAGATAAATGTTAGTTGAGCATACACATTTGTAAAAAAGGTCAGTGTAGAAAAACATTAACCTTCAAAGGGAAGAAAGAATGAGGCTAGAGTCTGGATGGAATAGTCTATTGGCAAACAAAACCAAAATCCACTTCAGAGTAGAGATGTAAGAGGGGGAGAGCAGTTAAAAAAATATATATATATAAGAACCAATGAGCTGAATCTGAACAAAAAGAAGAGAGGTGAGGCAATTTATTAGAAGATGATTACTCAAGTATAGATAACTACTATTAATCACATGCCTTCTCACCTCCTTTATAAGGAAGAGGGGTAGGGTATATGATGAAGGGAAATATACATGTTATTTCTAAAGGCTGTGAAAAGAATGGACTCATCCATAAAAACAGAAAAGGCTGTCAGAATGGATTAGAAAATAAAATTCTACAAAATGTGGTTTAGAAAAAATTCTTGAAACATAAAGATTCATAGAGTTAAAAATAAGGGCTGGAACAGTTTTTTTATTGTGCTTCAAGCAAACTGAGGAGAGCAGAAGGTGGCTGTAAAGATAAGGGCAGCAGTAAAAATAGGTGTTCAGAAAAGATTAAACTATATTTATGGGAGACTACATTATGTTTAAAGGTATCATAGATAAGGAAATAATATCAGTGCTTAGTACATGGCACTGAATGTCTTGGCATCTAAGTATTTTAAGGGAAAAATTCAGTGTCAAAAGAAAAATAGCAAAACTATCATCAAAGACCTCACTGGACCCTTTTCAGACAAATCTAACAAAAAGATAAACAAGAAACAAGTTAAGAACTTGAATAGAATTTTAATCAAGTTAGATATAGTTCTGGCAAATATTAAATGGAAACAGAAATAAATAGAATTTCTCTGCTGTGTGTGGCACCTTTATAAAAATTAACTGCGTGATAGACCTAGCATATAAACCTCATAAACAAAAACCAAAACAGTTAAACACACATACTGACCACAGTACAATAAAATTTATTGTCAGTAAAGCACCTTTAAGTAGAAGATTCAAATTTGATGGAGATTAAATCATATAATCCTAAAGAATTGTTAGGTGAAAGTACAAATTTTTAAAATAATATTTTATTATTATAAATATTATAAATAATTTCATCAATGAAAATGAAATGATGAGATGGTTTATCAAAACTTGGTATAGGAGAGCCAAGATGGCAGAGTATAAGCAGGGACTTACCTTAGCACTTTCAAATTTCCCTACAAATATGTTAAAATAACACCTCAAAACAAATTCTGGAGTGGCAGAACCAACAAGAGAACAAGGTGAAACAGTTTTCCAGTCCAAAAGAAATTAGAAAGTCAGCAGGAAAGGTCTGTCTCACTGGGGTGAGAGTAGAGTGCAGTCCAATACAGGCCACACCTGGCAAGCCAGCAACAGGCCTTGGGGGCATCTGAATAACTGGCATGGAGTCTTATCCAACAGATGGTAAAGAGGTCAGACAGCTGGTCAGAAGATTAGGGAAGAGCACTGTGTTGCATTATCCACAGATAGTTATGAGAACATTGAACCACTGAGGCACCATTAGTGGAGTTCTGAACTGATCCAGCCATTTTGGAGAGCAATTTGGAACTGTAGACATAATGAGCTATAAACCTGTGCATACCCTTTGACCCAGCAATATTCCTGCTAGAGGTATTTTCCAAAGAGGAAAAAAAAAAGGAAAAGGACCTATATGTACAAAAATATTTATAGCAACTCTTTTTGTACTGGCAAAAAATTTGAAGTTGAAAGAATGCTCATCAGTTGGGGAATGACTGAACAAATTATAGTATATGATTGTGATATAGTACCATTGTGCACTAAGAATGACAAGCAAGATGCTTTCAGAGAAACCTGGAAAGACTTAGATGAACTGATGCAAAATGAAATGGGTAGAACCAGGAGAACATCATGTACAGTAGCAACAATATTATATGATGATCAACTGTGAATAACTTAACTATTCTCAGCAATACAATGATTCAAGACAATTCTGAAGGACTTATGATGAAAAATTCTATCCATCTCCAGAAAAAAACTGATGGAGTCTGAATAAAGATTGAAGCAGACTTTTTTTTTTACTTTCTTTATTCTTCTTGGATTTTTTTTTTTTCCAGAGGGGGAAAGGTGTTTGTGTTTTCTTTCACAATATGACTAAATTGCTTGACCGCTCAATGAGGGGAAAAGGAAGAGATGGAGGCAGGGAATTTAGAACTCAAAATTTTTTAAAATGAATGTTAAAAATTGTTTTTACATGTAATTGGGGGGGGGGGAATAAAATATTTTTAAAACATTTAAGGAAAAAAAAACCTTTTGGGATGGAGCCAAAGAAGTCCTAAGAGGAAAATTCACATCTCTTAAAATTTTTAATCAACACAGAAGAGAAAGAATAGATCAGTGTATTTATTGAACATTCATCTAAAAAAAATTTTTTTAGTTAAATAGAAAAATCTTGGGAAAGGAAGCAGTAAACTCGCTGAGCTCCTCGGTCACTAAGGCTCAAAAGGTGAATCTGAGTGGAAACTGGAGTGACGGAGCACACTGGAAGACGAAGTGTGGCAGAGTCCAGCCCAGGAGGTTGCCCAGTGTGTCCGGACTGGTCGAGCGCAGAGCGCATGGGGTCTGCACAGCCCAGACCTAAGAGCAGACAAGCAGACTACACCAGAGAGAGCAAAAGCCCCAGCCTACAGACTTACCAAGGACAAATCACGGTCATCGGGTAGGATCATTGGAGCCAGGTAGGAGAGTTGGGCCCTCAGTGGAAAGAGAGGCTTCTCTGGCTGCATTCGGCCCCCAGCCTGGAAGTTTAGAAACTGCCTGCCTGTATAATACAGGGGCTGGAATGGCAAAGTAAATTCTAGCTGCTCAGATCCTCCCATCCCTCCTTCATGAAGCAGAAAACCCAAAGATAAGTCTCCCACCCAGACTGAAATCCCAAGTTAATGGAAATAGCCCCAGGCTTGAGAATCTCCAAGAAGGGGTATAACTGAGACAGCCAGGAGTCTGAAGAGAAGAGAGGGTGGGGTCCCAACAAGCCCCACCTCTCCTTACCAACAAAAGCCTACTTATAGCACAGGGGTATAGAGGCAGAAATCTGAAGTGATCAGACACACCCATACCTACTCATCTACATCCCTCATTGACTTCTTGACTTAGCCATAAACTAGCCACCCAGAGGTATTCAAAGTCAAGGATCAGGCCCTAAACTCATAGCCTGAGAAACTAAGAAACAGGAAGTCACAATGGGAAAAAAAGAAGCCGAGAAGGAGAAGGGGAAGGCAAAAAAGTCTATTCGAGCATACTATGCAGGGCGAGAACAACAAAACACACAGGACAATATAGACTCTCTACCCACACCTGAGACCACAGAAGGAAACATGATCTGGTCTCAAGCCCAAATAGCATTCCTGGAGGAGCTTAAGAAAAATTTTAAAGACCAAATCAGGGAGGTAGTGACCAACTTGGGAAAACGTCTCAGTGAAGTAATTGGAGAAAATACCTCCCTAAAAAAGGAACTTCAAAAAATAACTGAAGACCGTAATTCGATAAAAATTAGAAACAATCAAATTGAAGCTCAGAACTCTATGATGCAGTAAGAGTCAATCAAACAAAACAAGACGATTGAAAAATTGCAAGAAAATGTAAAATATCTCACTGGAAAAATAACTGACCTAGAGAACAGATCCAGGAGAGACAACCTAAGAATTATTGGTCTACCAGAAAGCCATGATGAAAAAAGCAGCCTAGACAACATCCTCCAAAAGGTTGTCAAAGAAAACTGTCCTGAGGTCCTGGAATCAGAAGATAAAATAACTATTGACAGAATTCACCGGACTCCTCCTGAGAGAGATCCCAAACTGAAAACTCCAAGAAATATAGTAGCCAAATTCCAGAACTACAAGATTAAAGAAAAAATTCTACAAGCAGATAAAAAGAAACAAATTAAATATCGAGGAACTACAGTTAGGATCACACAGGACCTAGCAGCTTCTACATTAAAAGAGCGGAGGGACTGGAATTTGATATTTCATAGGGCAAGAGAGCTAGGACTGCAACCAAGGATTAACTACCCAGCAAAACTGAGCATAATCTTCCAGGCAAGGAGATGGTCGTTTAATGAAATAAGGGACTTCCAGATGTTCCTGATGAAAAAGCCAGAGCTCAATGGAAAATTTGATCTCCAATTACAAAACTCAAGAAAGACATAAAAAGGTAAACAAGAGAAACACAGACTCACACATGCATAAGCGCACACACCCACACCCACAAACACACGCTCATTACTTGGGATGCAACTAGAGCAAAATGTTCACATCCATATATGTGGAGCTGATAACTGTCAATATTCAAAATCTTTATGATTATCATGACCTTCAAAAGGGTTATACTTAGATAGAGGGTGTGGGTATAAATGCACTAACCTGATGTCTAAAAAAAGAAAAAAACAACTATTAAGGGGATCAAAGGTACTGTAATGGGAAAAAGGAAACGATGAGCTAGGAAAAGGTAAAATATACCATCTGAAGGGACATTAAAACACACTATAGAAGAGGGGAAAGAAAGAGGGAGAGGAACATCATTTAAATACTATTCTCACTGGTTCTGGTTCAAAGAGGGATCAACTTAAATCAGTGAAGTTTAAGATGTTAATGTGAATAGACACATAAATTCATTAAATAGAGGAAAAGGAGGGAGGGAGAGGAGCAATGTTTGAAATTTACTCTCATTGGTTTGGAATCAAATGGGGAGTAATTCACTCTGATAAGTATAAAAACTTATTTCATCCTATAGAAAGCAGAAGGGCAAGGGAGGGTGAAAAAGAGGAGACTAAAGGGGGGGATTAGAAGGGAGGGAAACAGTAATAAGGGGAGAGGGTAGGTTAAGAAGAGGGATCACTGGGTGGGAACACTGAGGGAGGAGGTGGTCAAAAGGGAAAACTTCAAGGAGGGGAAGGGAGAAGGAAGAAACAAAAACATAAACAGGGGAGGGAATAGGATGGAGGGGAAGAGACAGATAGTCATTATTACTGTGAATGTGAATGGGATGAACTCTCCCATAAAACAGAGGTGGATAGCAGAATGGATTAAAAACCATAATCCTATAATATGTTGTCTACAAGAAACACATTTGAAACAAAGGGATACCCACAGGATAAGGGTAAAAGGTTGGAGTAAAATTTATTATGCCTCAGCTAAAGTAAAAAAAGCAGGGGTAACAATACTTATCTCAGATAAAGCAAAAGCAAAAATAGATCTAATTAAAAGAGATAAGGAAGGAAACTATATCCTACTAAAAGGCATCATCGAGAATGAAGCAATATCACTACTTAATATATATGCACCAAGTGGTATAGCATCTAAATTCCTAGAGGAGAAGTTAAAGGAATTAGAGAAAGAAATAGACAGCAAAACTATACTAGTGGGGGACCTTAATCTTCCCTTCTCTGAACTCGATAAATCTAACCTCAAAATAAACAAGAAAGAAGTTAAGGAGGCGAATAGAATCTTAGAGAGACTAGATATGATGGATCTCTGGAGAAAACTGAATGGGGACAAAAAGGAATTTACTTTCTTCTCAGCAGTGCATGGTACATACTCAAAAATAGACCATGTACTAGGGCATAAAACCCTCACAATCCAGTGCAGAAAGGCAGAAATATTAAGTGCATCATTCTCAGATCATGATGCAATAAAAATTATATGCAATAAAGGGCCATAGAAAGATAGACTAAAAACTAATTGGAAATTAAACAATTTAATCCTAAAAATTGGTGGGTCAAAGAAGAAATTATAGAAACAATCAATAATTTCATTCAAGAGAATGATAATAATGAAACAACATACCAAAATTTGTGGGATGCACTAAAGGCAGTTCTCAGGGGAAGTTTTATATCCCTGAGTGCATACTTAATTAAAGAAGAGAGAAGGGAGGTCAATGAATTGGACATGCAATTGAAAAAGCTAGAAAAAGAACAAATTGAAAATCCCCAATTAAGTACTAAATTAGAAATATTGAAAACCAAAGGTGAGATTAATAAAATTGAAATTAAGAAACCATTGAATTAATAAATAAAACTAAGAGCTGGTTTTATGAAAAAAATCAACAAAATTGATAGACCCTTAGTCAATATGATAAAAAAAAGAAGAAAACCAAATTATGAGTATCAAAAATAAAAAGGGTGAATCTACCTCTAATGAAGAGGAAATCAAAAAAATAATGAGGAATTATTTTCCCAATTGTATGCACATAAATATGACAATTTTAGTGAAATGGATGAATATTTACAAAATCACAAGTTGCCCAGATTAACTGAAGAGGAAGTGAATTACCTAAATAACCCCATCTCAGAAAAAGAAATCAAACAAGCCATCAAAGAACTCCCTAGGAAAAAATCTCCAGGGCCAGATGGGTTTACTAGCGAATTCTATCAAACATTTAAAGAACAATTGATTCCAATACTCTACAAACTATTTGGCAAAATTAGTGAAGAAGGAGTCCTACCAAACTCTTTCTATGACACAAATATGGTACTGATTCCTAAATCAGGAAGAGATAAAACAGAGAAAGAAAATTATAGACCAATTTCCCTCATGAATTTAGATGCAAAAATTCTAAATAAAATATTAGCCAAAAGACTCCACACAAAAATAATACACTCTCGGGGCGGCTAGGTGGCGCAGTGAATAGAGCGCCGGCCCTGGAATCAGAAGGACCTGAGTTCGGAGCCGGCCTCCGACACTTAATCCACACAAACAAAAACCTAGCCTTGTAACCTTGGGCAAGTTACTTAACCCCAATTGCCCTAAAGGGGCGGCTAGGTGGCGCAGTGAGTAGTGCCGCGCCTCGGAGTTTGATGACCCGAGATCAGATCCGGCCTCAGAAAATGAGCACCCACGCATAAATAATGACTAGCCGTGTAACCTTGAGCAAGTTACTTAACCCCAATTGCTTTAAAAAAAAAAATAATACACTCTGATCAGGTAGGATTCATTCCAGGAATGCAAGGATGGTTTAATATTAGGAAAACCATCAGTATAATTGAGCACATCAACAATAAAACTAGCAGAAACCACATGATCATCTCAATAGATGAAGAAAAGGCTTTTGACAAAGTACAACACCCATTCCTATTAAAAACACTAGAAAGTATAGGAATAAATGGAGCCTTCCTCAAAATAGTTGAAAGCATCTATTTAAAACCATCAGCAAGTATTATATGCAATGGGGATAAACTAGAAGCCTTTCCAATAAGATCAGGAGTGAAACAAGGGTGTCCACTGTCACCCCTCTTATTCAATCTGGTACTAGAAACACTAGCAGTAGCGATTAGAGAAGAAAAAGAAATCAAAGGAATCAAATTAGGTAAAGAAGTAACCAGGCTATCACTCTTCGCAGATGATATGATGATATACTTAGAGAATCCTAGAGAATCAAGTAAAAAACTACTAGAGACAATAAATAAATTTGGCAAAGTTGCAGGATACAAAATAAACCCACATAAATCCTCAGCATTCCTGTACATCTCTAATGAAACTCAACAGCAAGAGATAGAAAGAGAAATCCCATTTAAAGTCACTGTAGACATAACATATTTGGGAATCTACTTGCCAAAACAAACCCAGAATCTATATGATCACAACTACAAAACACTTCTCACACAGATGAAAGCAGATCTAAATAGTTGGAAAAATATCAACTGCTCATGGCTGGGTTGAGCTAATATAATAAAAATGACAATTTTACCCGAACTAAACTATATATTTAGTGCCATACCAATCAATTTACCAAAAAACTACTTTCTAGAGTTAGACAAAATAATAACAAAATTTATTTGGAAAAACAAACGGTCTAGAATATCAAGGGAATTAATGAAAAGAAACGCTAGGGAAGGTGGACTAGCTATGCCAGATCTTAATCTGTATTATACAGCAGCAGTCATCAAAACTGCTTGGTACTGGCAGAGGTGTAGAGTAGTGGATCAATGGAATAGATTAGGTGCAGGAGACCCAGCAGCTAATGAATATAGCAATCTATTGTTCGATAAGCCCAAAGACCCCAGTTTTTGGGATAAGAATGCACTATTTGACAAAAACTGCTGGGAAAACTGGAATAAAGTATGGCAGAAACTGGGCATAGATCATTATCTAACACCATATACCAAAATCAAGTCCAAATGGGTGCATGATCTAGATGTAAAGGATGATACTGTAAGCAATTTGGGAAAGCAAGGAATAGTTTACCTGACAGATCTGTGGAGAGGGGAAGACTTTAGGACCAAACAAGAATTAGAGAGCATTATAAAATGCAAAATGGATAATTTGGATTACATTAAATTGAAAAGCTTCTGTACAAACAAAGCCAATGTAACCAAGATCAAGAGGGAGTTGGGAAATTGGGAAAGAATTTTTACAACTTGTGTCTCTGATAAAGGACTCATCTCTAAAATTTATAGAGAATTGAGCCAAATCTATATGAATACAAGTCATTCCCCAATTGATAAGTGGTCAAAGGATATGAACAGGAAATTTTCAGAGAAAGAAATCAAAGATATCTATAAACATATGAAGAAATGCTCTAAATCACTATTAATTAGAGAAATGCAAATCAAAACAACTCTGAGATTCCACATCCCTCCAGTCAGATTGGCTAAGATGACAAAACAAGAAAGTGACAAATGCTGGAGAGGATGTGGACAAATGGGAACACTAATACATTGCTGGTGGAGTTGTGAACTTATCCAACCATTCTGGAGAGCAATCTGGATTTATGCCCAAAGAATTATAAATAATTTCATACCCTTTGACCCAGCCATACCACTTCTAGGGTTATATCCCAAAGAGATCATAGAAGTGGGAGGAAGACCCATATGTACAAAAATATTTTTAGCAGCTCTTTTTGTGGTTGCAAAGAATTGGAAACTGAAGGGGTGCCCACCAATTGGGGAATGGCTAAACAAGTTGTGGTATATGAATATAATGGAATATTATTGTGCTATAAGAAATGAAGAGGTGACAGATTTCATAATTTCCTGGAGAGACTTATACAAACTGATGCTGAGCGAGAAGAGTAGAATCAGAAGAAATCTGTATACAATCACAGACATACCATATCTGTGATGACCAACTATGACAGACTGGACTCTTTTCAGCAATGCAGTGATCTAAGTTAATCCCGAAAGACTCAAGAAAGTGAGAAATGCCCCATCCAGAGATATAACTAGAAAGAACTGAACCTGAATCCTGATGGAAGCAAACTAAATGATCTTGTTCTTTTCACTGTTTGGTTTTATTTCTTCCTTACCATCTTTCATCCCACCTAGTACAATACACCTTTGTAATTGGAATAATGTCTAATATGAATGCATTTGCAGATCATATACTGGACTATATGCTGTCGTGTGGGGAGGGGGGAGGGAAGTAAAGGAAATTTGAAAATCAAGGAACTATGGAATTGAAACTTGTTAACTGAAACTAAACTAATAAATTAATTTTAAAAAAATAGAAAAATCTTAACACCAAAATAAAAATTTTGGAAAAATTCTCAGCAGGTATAAAACAAATTAATCTGGAGAAGAAAATATCAAATGTCTCAAGGGAAATTTTTAAAAATTAGAAAGGAAAAGGGTCTCCTATTACCAGATCTCCTAAACTACAAAACAGTAATCATAAAAACTGTTTGGTACTGGTTAAAAAATAGAAAAGTTGGTCAATTAGACAGATTAGGCAGACACCATACAGAGGCAAACAAACAGTAGTGTAGGGTTTAACACATCCAAAGATTCCCTCCTAGGGCAAAGATTGTTCAGCAAAAACTGCTGGGAAAACTGGAAAGCAGCCTGGCAGAAATGAGTGTTAGATCAAGATCTCACATCATATTCCACATTAAGCTTCAAATTGATATATGACTTAGATATAAAAAGTCATGTCATAACATTGGAGGAGCAGGGAAGAAGATATATTTTGTAACTGGATAATGAATGTGTTCTAGATCAGACAAGGGATAGTTTCAAATGAGATAAAATAGACAGCTTTCTTTTTGTCTGTGCATATACTCTTTGACCCTGTGATACCGCTGCTAGACATAAACTCCAAAAAAGCCCAAAGGAAGAAAGGACCCTTATATACAAAAATGTTTGTTTTTTATTCTAACGGAATCAGAAACCAGTAGGGTGACAGTGAGCAGGGATATGGCTAGACAAAGTTTAACCTGTGAATGTAAATGAATGCTATTTATTGCATAATAAGAGATGAATGATTCAGAGAAACCTGGGAAGACTTGTATGAACTGATGAATATGGAAATAAGCAGAACCAGGAGAATAATTTATATGACGACTACAGTATTACAAAGAAAAGCAACTTTGAAAGACTTGAGAATTCTGACTAATACAGTTCTCAATTTCAAAGGACCAAAATGAAGACTATTGCCCACTTCCTGATAGAGAGGTGACAGAAGTATAGAGAAGTTTTTTGAACATGACTAATGTTCATATTTGTTTGATGGCCTATCTGTTACAAGGGATGAGGTTTTTATTCTTTTTTTGCAGGAAAGGATTGTTGGGAAGTAGGGGACTAGTGATAGGGTTACCAACAAAAAGAAGGGGAAAAAAGAAGAGTCAATGAAACTTTTAAAAGAAGGCACACAGAACAGAAGAAGGTTCAGAGGAAGAAAAGCTGGGCACCTTTGAAAGTATTATGCGGAATGTATTATATATAGACTTTAAAAAGGAAACAAGCTTGACCTCATGGATCGTCATAGTTTATCAGTCCTATTTCTAAAAGAAAAGAAGACTTGTTTAGAATCTATTAGAAGTAGGCTCATGTCCAGGGTCTTCTCCCTACTTACTTCCTAGCTGGTAATGAACAGACCACTTAACCACTCCGACCCTCCATATATTTGACTGTAAAGTGGGGTTAATATTGCTTATACTACCTATATCACAGGATTACTATGAGGAAAGCTCTTTTTATACTATGAAGTGCTATAGTATGTAAATATGAGTTGCTGCTCTTATTATTAGAGCACTCTGCCCCCGCTAGTACCATAGGAACTTTCCAACATTTTATGTTATTAACTAGGGTTTTTTTCCTTTCTGAGGGTCCCTTGTAATTTGAAAGTTTTCCAGTTAGTGCTGTCTATTCTGCTTTGTGTTTTATCATCTTTTTATACAGTACTAGAATCTATCCAGTATAGTCATAAACATCTGTTATAAAAGGTTATTTTATAATAGTAGTTCACTCTTTGTGCTGATGGTTACTGAAGATTAGTAAACTTCTGGATCAGACAGTGCCAGTTGTGCTATTTCTGATGAAATCTTTCTTGCTGTCCGTAGAATAATAACCATTACTTAAACCCTTATCTTTAGGAGCCTCCAGAAGATGATGCTAATATCATTGAGAAGATTCTGGCATCTAAGATGGTACAGAAGGAGGTCAGTGGCTTATAATTTATAATTTTCATCTTATTCAGCCTGGCAATATGCACAAGTTTGGGGGTATGGGGAATGGACAGAGAGGAGAAAGTGAGGGTGGTATGGGGATATAATACCTTGGTAGAAGTGAGAATTATTCCAGAATATTTTTTGACATTTATCATCCTTTTGTCTTAATATGTCTTATCATCCTTTGTCATAATAAATTTTGACAAATAAATTTTGGGTTATATAATTAATCAAGAGCAAATGATTTTTTTTCCTTTGTCTTTGCCTGTAGAGATAGCTATTCCATGATTGCTACCTTCGTTAGAATTCAGTTGAGGACTAAGAGGGGAGTCAGTGAGTAGTATACCAGAGAAGTCTCCTAGATTGGTTTGATTAGTTTGAAGTAAAGTATCCCAGAATTAGCAGACAGCATCTCAGGAAGAAAACTTCTAGAGACAGAAGAATACTGTGGCATGATCTCAAGAAAAACTTATTTTTCATCCTTAAGTTAAGTATTTAAGGAAGTGAGTTTCATTTCTTTAAGCCTGAATGCCACACAGGTGATTTATTGGGCTATCATAAGAAAAATTATAAATCAAGGCATACTTTGCCCGATATTGTCAGGCAAAGCAGCAGCTCCTTAGGTCTAGGATGATTAGTTCATAGGAACAATGGGAAGTCAACCTAACCATCTGTGCTCTAGCTGTGTGATCAGAGGAATAAGATGAATCTAGTCCTAGCTTGAATTGTGCAAGACTACAGAAATACGGAACCTTAATCCATATGGTTTTTAGCTGTGTTTCACCTCCATGGAACTTGGTCTTTAGTTGCCAGCAAGAAGTAAAAGGACTATGGAAGTAAAAGTTTTCTTAAATAATACTTGCTTAAAATTTATGTATTTTCATTTAGCACATGAGTTATTCATGCAGGATAGCACCTGCCACAGGGACAGAATTGATAATCTGCTTGTTGGTCACAGGTTCACCCTGGGGAGCTTCCTTTTGACATGGAGCTATTCTACGTCAAGTACAGAAATTTGTATGTATTTACTTGTTTATAGCTTTTATTTTCTTCCATTATATTTTTTTCACACAAAAAGGATGCTTTCCCCCATTTTTAACATAGTGTCCCATGTTGACATCTTTCATGTATTTTTAGGATGACCCTTAGAATTAAGTATAATGTTTCTTCTCTTCTTGATCTTCCTTTCTTTTCGTTTTCTTCTTCATTATTGCTCTCAGTGATGGCCATTAAAGTCTGTACTCACCATTGTCCTATTAATGTCAGTTCTTATGTGGACATAACTACTTATAATTTGTCCCTGGCTTTTCCCTATCCTAAAGAGCAAACCCCTTAAAGACACATGTGCAAATGTCATAAAGAACAAAATTGGTACAATGACAATACTAATCTTGGCATCAGAAACTAAACTTGCGTCTTAGAACAAATCAGCTGCTTTTATGTTTCATAGTTTGATTTTTAAACAGTTAAAACAACACATTTGTATAGTTGTTCCTGGATTAAATGTTCTTTGTATTTTGGGGCAGTTCCTACTTGCATTGTAAATGGGCAACACTGGAAGAGCTGGAAAAAGACCCTCGGATCTCTCAGAAGATAAAGCGCTTCAGAAATAAGCAGGCACAAATGAAGCACATTTTTACAGAGGTAACATGACATTTAATAATTAATGTGGCCTCAGTTCTTTGAGTTTTGAAAATTTGGCTTAGGGGTTTAAGAGTGATTTATTAATTAAAGTTGAGGCTCTCTGTAAATCCGTTTCTCTCAAGTTGTTGAAGCTGCTATTTTCTGGTATAATTAGTCCAAATTAATACTAAAGAAAAACAATGATCCAGCAGTGTATTTAAGTGAATCAGTGACCACATAAGGTTACATAGCGTTGGACACTGCCAAGTGGAGTGTGAAAATCCAACAGAACATTTCTTGTTTTGAAAAAAAATTGTTTTTATTTTTCTTAAATTACATTTTCAAGATTCATTTTTAAAATTGAGTTCCAAAAAAAAAAATTGAGTTCCAGATTTTCTCCCTCTGTCCCCACCCACCTTATTGAGAAGGCAAGCAATTTTATATAGGTTATACATGTGTAATCATGCAAAACTTATTTCCATATTAGTCATGTTGTAACAAAAAACATAGACCAAAATTAAAACCCAAGAAACATAAAGAAAGTTTAAAAAAAATTATGCTTTGATTTGTATTCAGATTCCTTCAGTTCTTTTCTCAGGGAATGGGTAGTAATTTTCATACTAAGTCCTTTAGATTTGTCTTGGATCATTGTATTGCTTTAGAATAGCTAAGTCATTCACAGTTGATCATCTTAACAAAATTTTTTTTTTGGAGGGGGGAAGGCAAGGCAGTTAGGGTTAAGTGACTTTCCCAAGGTCATACAGCTAGTTAACTGTCTGAGGTTAGATTTGAACTCAGGTCCTCCTGACTTCAGGGCCAGTGCTCTATTCACTGTGCCACCTAGCTGCCCTTATCTTACAATATTTTTGTTACTGTATACAGTGTTTTTCTAGTTCTATTCATTTCACTTTGTATGAGTTCATGTAAGTTTCTTCAGGTTTTTCTGATCATAATTTCTTATTTCACAGTTGTATTCCATCACAATCATATACCACATATTGTTTAGCCATTCCCCAAATGATCTGTCATCCCCTCAATTTCCAATTCTTTGCCACCAAAAAAGAGCTGCTATAAATATTTTAGCATAGTTTCAAATTGCTCTACATAATGGTTGAATCAGTTCACAACTCCACCAACAGTGCATTAGTCTCTCAGTTTTCCTACATTCCCTCCAAAATTTATCATTTTCCTTTTCAGTTCTTTTAGTCAATCTAATAGGTAATGTAGTACCTCAGTATTATTTTAAGTTGCATTTCTCCAGTTGGTAGTCATTTAGAGCATTTTTTCATATGACTAAAGATTTGATTACTTCATCTGAAAACTGACTTCATATTTTTTTATTATTTGTTAGTTGGGGAATGGCTTTTATTTTTATAAATCTGACTCATTTCTCTATATATTTGAGAGATGAGGCCTTTATTAAAGAAATATGATTGCTAACTATATTTCTCTCCTTCCTATTTCCCCCTTATTTATTTTATTCTCTCTCTCCTTTCACCCTATCTCTCCTCAAAAATGTTTTGCTTCTGACTATTGCCTCCTCCAGTCCACTCTCCCTTCAGTGGGGACACTCTCCCCCTTCTTTTATCCTCTTCCCCTCCTACTTTCTTGTAGGGTAAGATATATTTCTATACCTAATTGGAGCATGCATGTTATTCCTTCTTTTTTTTTTTAGAAAAAAAATTATTTATTTGCTTTTAGTTTACAGCGTTCAATTCCACAATTTCTTGAGTTCCAAATTTTCTGCCCCTCTCCCTCCACCCCACTCGCCCTATGGAGGCATGCTATATCCAATATAGGTTCTGCAAATACCTGTGCATTAAACATTAGTCAAGTTGTAAAGAAGAGTTATAACCAATGGAGTGAACAAGAAGAAAGGAATAAAACAAAACACAAAAGAGAGAGAGCAACTAGTTTGCTTCAGTCTGCATTCAGACTCTAGATCTTTCCTTTGGATGTGGATATCATGAGTCCTTTGGAGTTGTCTTCTAATCTTTCATTGCTGAGGGGATCCCAGTCTATCACAGTTAGTTGTCACAGGCACAGTGTGTCTGTAATTGTGTATAAAGTTCTCCTGGTTCTGCTCTCCTCACTCAGCATCAGTTTATAGAAGTCTCTTCAGGTTGTTACGAAGTCGTGTCTGCTCCTCATTTCTTATAGCACAATAGCATTCCATTTCATTCACATACCACAACTTGTTCAGTCATTCCCCAATTGATGGACCTTCCCTTGATTTCCATTCTTTGCCACCACAAAAAGAGCTGCTATAAATATTTTTGTACGTATGAGTCCTCCTCCCACTTGTAGGATCTCTTTGGGATACAGCCCTAGAAGTGGTATTGCTGGGTTCAAAGGGTGTGTACATTTTTATGGTTCTTTGGGCATAGTTCCAAACTGCTCCCCAGAAAGGTTGTATCACTTCACAACTTCATCATATGTTATTCCTTCTTTGAGCCATTTCAGATGACAGTAAGGTTCCCAGCCAGTTCCTCCGTCTTCCCCTCCACTGTAATACCTCCTTCTTACCTCTTTTGTGTGAGGTAATTTGCTCCATTCTGCCTCTCCCTTTCCTTTTCATTCAGGGCATTCCTCTTCCTTTCCCCATAATTTTATTTTTAAAATACCCAAAATGAAAACTCCCATGAATATTATAGTCAAATCCCATAGCTCCAAGGTCAAAGACAGAATATTTCAAGCAGTCAGAAAAAAACAATTTGAGTATCACAGAACCAGTCAAGAGAACATAAAGATCAACGGCTTCTATGTTAAATATCTCTTCATATTCAACTCACACCTGTGCCATCTGCTTATATATGTTCCTGCTTTTATCATATTCTATTTTTTAAAGGGTTATTTCTTCACTATTTTTGTGCCTCCTTTATCAAGCTGTTGACTCTTTTTTTTCATGATTTTCTTGCATCACTCTCATTTCTCTTCCCAGTTGTTCTTCTACCTCTGTTCTGATAATGAGAAATTTCTTATGAATTACCAGTATCATCTTCCCATATAGGAATGTAAACCTTATTAAGTCCTTTATGATTTCCCTTTCCTGTTTACCTTTGAGTCTTCTATTTAGAAGTCAGATTTTCTATTCAGCTCTTATTTTTTTCATCAGGAATGCTTGAAGGTCCTCTCTATTTCATTAATATCAATTTTTTTTCTCCTAAGTTTTTCTGGGTAGGTGATTTTTGGTTGTAATCCTACCTCCTTTGATCTCTGAAATTTCATATTCTAAGCCATTTGATCTTTTAATGTAGAAGCTGCTGGACCTTGTTATCTTGACTGAGTCTGTGATACTCGAATTGTTTTTTTTTTTTTGACTGCTTGCAATATTTTGTCCTTGATCTTGGAGCTCTAGAATATGACTATAATATTCATGGGACTTTTCATTTTGGGATCTCTTTCAGGAGATGACCAGTATATTTTTTCAATTTCTATTTTCCCCTCTGGTTCTAGAATATCAGGACAGTTTGCCTTGATGATTTCTTGAAAGATGAGATGACATCTAGGCTCTTTTTTGATCATGACTTTCAGCCCAATAATTTTTAAATTATCACTCCTGAATCTGTTTTCCAGGTCAATTTTTTTTTCTGATAAGATATTTCATATTGTCTTCTATTTTTTCGCTCTTTTGGTTTTGTTTTATTCTTTCTTGATGCCTCATAGAGTCATTAGCTTCCACTTGCTGAGTTCTAGTTTTTAAGGAATTGTTTTCTCCAGTGAGATTTTGTACATCATTTTTCCATTTGGCCAATTCTATTTTTTAAGGAGTTCTTTTCTTCAGTGAATTTTTGTGCCTCTTTTCCTATTTGGTCAGTTCTGCTTTTCAAAGCATTCTTCTCCTCGTTGAATTTTTGTACCTCTTTTACCATTGGGCATATTCTGTTTTTTATTTCTTTAGTATTTTTTTTTTTTGGTGCCTCCTTTGTCAAGCTGTTGATTCTTTTTTCATTATTTTCTTGCATCGCTCTTTTCCCACTTGCATCACTTCTTTTCCCAGTTGTTGTTCTGCCTTTCTTACTTGATTTTTAGAATCCTTTTTTGAGCTCTTCCATGACCCAAGACCAATTCATATTTTTCTTAGAGGCTTTGGATGTAGGAATTTTGACTTGGCTATCTTTTTCTGAGTGTGCCTTTTGAGCTTCCTTGTCACCATAATAACTTTCTGTTATCAGATTTTTTTTCTGCTGTTTGCTCATTTTCCCAGCTTATTTCTCAACTCTTAATTCTTTCCTAAAGTGGGATTCTGCTTCCAGGGTGGAGGGCATACTGTCCCAAGCTTCTGGGATATTGTGCAGCTCTTTTTAGAGATACTTCTAGGGACCTGTAAGTTTTCAGATTTTCTGAGGTGGTGTGATCTAAGGAGGGGTGCAATTACTACTCTCTGGCCTGTGTTCTGATCTGTGATCAACCACAAGCAGTCTTTTCTACCCTGGAACTGTGGTGAGGGTCCCTGCTCCCCCGTGGCCACAAGCTCTGATATAATACTGCTCCTCTTTGCTGTGAGATTGCTCCCCAGGCCTGTGACCTGGATCTGAGAATGGCCAAAGCAGCAGAGTACCGTCCCAGTGCCAGCAGAGAGCCCCCTGTAATCTTTTAACCAGTTGTTTGACCCCATCCACCTTACTGTCTTTGAGCTGAGAGGTCTGGAAGCACCTGCTGCAACTGTTGATTCATTAATTCCCAAGGCCTGCGCCAGGTTTGCTGGGGCCTGGTCTGCTCTGGCGTTGCCTGCTCTGACCTGCTCGCCATTTTCACTCCAGTGTCACAGACCTTTCCCTCGAAACTTTTTAAGTTGTCTTAGGCTGTAAATTTTTTTTTACTTCTCCTGTTGTGAGTCCTGCTACTCTAGGATTTGTTTTAGGACATTATTTCAAGGTCTTAGAGGAGTTTGAGGGAAAGCTCAGGCAAGTCCCTGCCCTCTCTTCACCATCTTGGCTCCACCCATTCAACAGAACATTTCTTAGGAATTTAACAGCATACAGATCAATGACTAAAATGGGAACAATTTGCATGCTCTTTCATCAAAAAAGAGCCATATTATTCCTAAACTAAATGTGAAATCTCTTGCCTTCAAATTGGAGAAAAATTTTATGCAAATGTTTCAGTTCATTTTTTGGTTTTTAAAATTTCAGAAGAAAAAAAACATTACAATTTTGATGAGTTTTAGTGAAATGTTGAAAAGGCTTTTTGATGATGCAGAGCAAAGTAAGTTGAATCAGAAAAAAATTATATAGTCATGACAGCATTGTAAAGAAAAGCAGACTGAAGATCTCTTCTCACTGTAGTGAGCAGCCATGGCTGCAGAGGAGGTATGATGAGGTCTGGCTGCCTGCAGCCTGGCGAGGAGGAGATTGTACAAGATGGGATCTGAAATCCCTCCCACCTCTAAATCTGTACCCTATGATCGGTAGAGGGCATCAGAGGGGAAATCATAAAAGAAAAATACAAGGACTGCTGCTTACATTTGCATGGTGCTATTTTGGGTCCTGTATAGAACAATTTACACAAAATTATACTTTGCCTTCTTGAAACTTTTAATATTAAAGATGGCAGGTCCTGAGCTGTAATGTGGTAGATCTTGAGAGAAGAGAACAGATGTTTATTAGCTAACTTTTAAAGAAAGATCTATCTCTTTGTAAATGGATGGGCTTTTTTGGCTTAATGGCATTTTGAAACACACTGGATGTGGGGTTTAAGGGAATTGAGTTACTCTTTTTAACTGCCTTCCTCTGTTTGCATTAGCCTGATGAAGATTTGTTCAATCCAGACTACGTAGAAGTTGATCGTATCTTGGAAGTGGCCCACACCAAGGACTCGGATACAGGAGAAGTAAGTGCTGCTGCACCCTGCGGTCTTGTTCCCTCCTGCTGTGTTTGGGTGGTGCTTATTCCATCAGCGTTGATTTTGTAACCCTTCTTTGAATTCCACACATTTGTTATCTAATTGCAGTGATTTTCAAATACCTGGCCAAGGTAGGACCTGTCCTAGTCCCTGTGTTCTTGTGGTAAGTGACTCGGATTTCTCTTCTCTCCTCTTTGCTCCCAATCAGGAGGTGACTCATTATTTAGTGAAGTGGTGTTCCCTGCCATATGAAGAAAGCACCTGGGAATTGGAAGAAGATGTTGATCCAGCTAAAGTGAAAGAATTTGAGTCTCTTCAAATTCTTCCTGAAATTAAACATGTGGTAATATGCCTCTGTTTTTCACTTAAGTCCTTTGAGTAATATACTTAATAGGCATGTGGACTTACTGCTCATGAAACGTAGAAAGGTGGACATTTGTGTAAGATGGGGGTAGGCACCTGTGGATGTGCAGCCCTTTAACTGGAGAGCTGCTTTTTTTGCTTGGCCCCAGACTATCAAACCAACTGTTTTCCTGCTTCTTCATCAAACATATTCGGCAAAAGCAAAACTTCTCCCCACTTCTTTGAAGCTGTCTTCTTTTCTTCACTTGTTAACATTAATCATGCCACTATTTCCCCTCATCAAATAGTGAATCATTTTATCCCTTTTCTTATTTTTCCCAAATCTAGAAACAACAGTACTATAGTGAAGTGTTCAAATGTCATTTTAGCCACTGTATTCCAGATAAGGTGCAGGCATCCACATAAAGTTCCCTGGCAGTATTTTTCTAACTAAGCTTCACCTAAACAGTCTTTTAGATATGGCACCTGTGCAAAGATTTTTGTATTTTGCTTGATTTTTTAAATATCACTGAGATGGCAAGTAATTTTATAATCAGTTCATTTTTAAAGGTGCTACTTTTACCTAAGAAAACCTATTTATAAAGGAAGCACTGAGTTAATTCCTCTGTCTAGTAACTTGAGGAATATAAAGAAAAGAATGCATGAAAAATTCCCTAAGAGTTTAAAAAGTTTTAATTTGATTTTCTTCAAGTTAGAGATCATTATTCTGTTAGTTGCTATACTTTTCCGATCACTTGAAGACGGGTGTTAGAAATCTTAGCTCCTGAATCCTTAGGATCTATCTATCTCTGGTCGACTATGGTCCTGCCAAACTTTCTTAGATCTCAGCACTTTTCCATTGCTTTTTTCCTCTGGGAAGAATAGGTCATTCTTCCCTGGCTGTAGACATTTTTGTTGGGAATAGAAATGTATATATTCATGTGAGAGTTTTTATCTTTAGTGATATAGTAAGCTTGAGTTTAAGGCATTCTTATGCTAAAAGGAGTTATTCCTTCTCAACCTCCTTCCTAGATGTTTGATTTTCTACTGCTTTCCTGGAACCGGATACTCCCTTTTCCTGCCCCCACCCAATTATGACCATAAACTTCAATGGTCTGTCTTATGATTGCGTGTCAAGTTTCAGATCTGTTATGCTGTCAGTAACCCCAACCATTATAGTCTCACATCTCTATACAGGCCTTTTTAAGCTTTTATTGTCTAAATTCTGGCCACCTGAGAATTAACTGTCTTTCATGATATCATTACTGTGTTCCTCAGCAAATTTGTTTTATGCTTCCATAAGTCATTGTTAGGTGGGACAAGCCTGTTGGAGCTAAAAATAAAAGCAGGGTTCTTTTTGTTTTGTTTTGTTGCCATCTTAGCAAGGATGATGCTTATCTCAAAGAAACTTTTTTTGAAAAAAAAAATTACTCTAGTAGGCAAGAAAAGATAAAGAAATAGATAAAAGTCTTCCAGTGAAAATTGGGTTCAAAGGAGGGAAAGGAGGAAGGACTGACTGACTTTTCCTTTCAGTAAGGGAAAGGAAAAGTAATGACAGTGCATAGGGAAAGAATGTCTGGTATGCCTGCTAGTCAGATCTCACACTTTTCCACTCCATCCCCCGTCACCTTTTTGCTTGCATTTTTCCTGTACTCCAAGTGTACTGCCTTGCCTTCTCAACCCTTGAAAGGCAAACTCAAATGTCCCTTCCTTCCGGAGTCTTCCCTATACACATGTGTTACACATATACATCTTGGTAATGGCCTTTCCCTCCCTGTTAAGACTCCCTTAGCTGTGCATTTTATTTGCCCCACTCTGAGGCATGCATATCACTTTACTGTGTAGTTCTCATCCCCTCCTTGATCATATGCCTCATGAAAACAGAAAATCTTGCTTGAATTTTGTCATTTCCCTCTGCCTAGCAAAATGTTCTGTGAACATTAGTTTCTTAATGTTTATTGACTAAACTATATCAAATTCAAATTAGTGACAATGGGATAGCTCTAGTAGGACAACACACACCCTGTAGTTTGCTCCTGTTAATACTGATTATGCTTTCACATGAGGTCTTGTGGCTTGTGCTTTGTGAATCTCGAGACATTTTTTTTGTTAAATATCTGATGACAAATTCTAAAAGAAAAGCCTTTGCATCAGTAACTTCCAGGACCCTGGAGTAATAGAGGGGCCCTTTAATTGGTTTCACTGATTCCAGTCTCTGCTAGACTGAGGATCAGGTCACTCCACTACTCAAGAAGCTCTAGTGGCTCTCTTATTTTCCCTAGAATAAAATACAAACTGTTCTCATTAACATTTAAAACTTTTCACACTCTAACTACCCTACTTTTCCATGTTGATTTCACACCGTTCCCTTCAAACATTCTGTATTCCAGCTCAATTGGCCATATGTGGCATTCTGACTCCTACTTTATTGCCCGACTCCTAGAATACTCTTCCTTCTCACTTCTTTTGGAATCCCTAGATCCCTTTAAAGTTCACTTCAGGTTCTACTTTACTCACAAAGCTTTTTCTTATCATCCCAGTTGTTAATGCTTGCTTCTTCATTTCACCCTACTCCTCCCCAACTGGCTTTGTTACTTAGTTTGCATTTATTTATCTGTATATATCATGTTCTCCTGAGTAAAAGGTAAACTTCCTGAGAGCAGAGACTATATATATATATATGTATTTTTTTTTCCAGTGCTGGTTAGATTTATTTGTAGTAACTTAGAGAGGAAGAGTCTTGAATTTGCTAGAGAATCTTATCTTTGCTAGGATCAGAATGGAAAAATTATTAGAAGCAGAGAAGAAGAATTTAATGCTCTCTCCTTGAAGTATATTATTTGTGGAATGCATTGTTTTTCATAAAATCCAAATAACCATAATTATGAATTTTGTATGATCCTGTTAGTGCATCGCCTCATACTATGTTTTCTGTAGTATTAGATTCAATCATGTCTCCTGAGGAAATATTGATGTATTATTGCACTTAATTTGTCATAGTATGGGATGTTGTGCTTGTTAACTTAATACCAGTTTTATACTGAGTGGTTTAATTCTGTGCCAGATATTTTTAGTTAAAAAGAATATTTTAATAATAGTCCAAACTAGAAGTGCCAAAAGCCTGCATGATTGTTTTGAAGTCCACAGTTCAGAAAAACTATAGTCACCACATTCTACTTAAACTTTTAGGAGTAACTACAGCTTTAGGAAACTTTTAAGGTTGATTGTGAACTTCTGTGACAAAGACTAGCCCCCAAATGAAGTAACACAGTTACCAATGCCATATTTTCTATCTGCTTCCTCCTATCTACCTCAAACTCCATCTTCTCTGGATTGAATTAAAGTTAGATTTTTATCACTGATGTAAGCCATGAATCAATGATAAAGTGTTCCATGTCCACCATTAAGTTTTGCAGTGTATTTGATACATGGTATCTACTGTATCTGCTTTGTCCCTCATAGCGGACCTGTGAGAGTAGGTACTGTTATCTCTATTTTACCAATTAAGAAACTGAAGTTTGTGAATATCAAAAAAAAAAAATATATATATATATAATCTATTGCCTTTCCCCCTAAATATTGGTAGAACTGAGCAATAAATGATTTGTAAGTCATTGGGCATATTTGCTTTGCCAATGATAAATCTTTTTCTTTTATTGTCTTTAACTTTTAAGGAGGACAGGGTCTGTTTTATAATTGTTACTTATTTCTAATACTTCCAGAATCTCGTTGAGTACTGATAAATAAAATCTATTTGAAATAATGCTTCTTAATCTTTGTTTGTGTCCTAGACCAGTCTCCTTATGGGCAGTCTAAAGAATCCTGTGAAATGTTTCTCAGAATCATGTTTTTAAATGCATAAAATATGATACGTGACATTACAAAGATAATCAGTTCTGTTGAAATAATTTTCCTCTTTTTTTTTGGAGGGCAATTGGGAGAAATAATTTTGAAAATATTTTTACAAAACAAACAAGTTCATATCATCTGTGTTAAGAGCCCCTGATTTAGAAGAGAGGGTAAATACTTTGGCACAAATCAAATAATACGATAAATGTGGAAAACTTAGGACAATAAAAGATATGTTCAATAAGGAATCTTATATCTTATGTATGACTTTAAACAAGTGTCCTGGGCTATGTGACACATTGAAGGGCACAGCTTGGTCATGCTCTGCTTTGATTGCCAATTCTATGGTCACCCTAGGTTAACGAGCCCTCCTTTTTTCATACATTCCTCTCTTCAGAAAGTATTTGACTTATAGATCATAAGTGATACTCCTGCCCTGCTCTGTGGTACTCTTTTACTTTGCCCTGATCTTGGAAATCAGAACAGGACAAGTTTCTGTCCATATATAATTTTTAAGATCATCTCAGAAATGCCACAATTGCAAAGCTAGCCATAGATAAAGAGAATACAACAGAAATGTCTCTTGTATTCTCTTCCATCTCACTTGCCATTTCTTCTTTTATTCTATTCCCATCCTTCTCATTATCAAGAAGTATAATATCTACTTATATAATATCTACTATATAACTTCTGTCTCTTGGACTTAATAGAGCTATATAGACTAAATGAGTAATCCTCCCTCTCTAGGAGAGGCCTTTAAGTATTTGAAGAGAGTCCTCACAAGGATTTCTTTCTAGACCTAACATCTTCCAGTTCCTTAGAATGCTTATTGTACAACCTACTTTCTAGATCCTTCACAACTCAGTCATTTCCTTTTGGGTATATTCTAGTTTTTCTTGTTTCTTAAAATATAGCACCCAGAATTGAACATGATATTTCGTTTGTAGACTGACCCACACAAAGCACAGTGGGCCTGTTATTTAAATAGTCTATATGAAGTACTTCATAAAAAGAAAGGTAGTATACAAATATAAATTCTTATCATTAGTGTTCTTGCCTTCTTTAATATTTCTACTAATTCAGCCTAATATTGTGTTAGCCTTTGATTACTTTGGTTCATATTGAACTTGTAATATACCAAAACCCGTAGATCTTTTTCAGGGTTGCTGTTCACAGGCTAGAGCTTCATAAGCATGAAATAGAAATTTGTACTGGGTGACCTGCAAAAACTTCTGGCTTTAAGAGTCTGAGTTCCCTTAATTTTCAGGAATATATCAAATATTGCAATTATGTAGAGTCACCTCACCTAAAATGAGGAGCCCTTAATTGAAACAAATGTATAAAAGTCAGCTTTTACAAAATGCTCTACTTGTAGTCACTTATTTTCCTATGGGGATAGATCTGAGGCTCTTCAGTCAAATCCAAGAGTGTACAAGGGGGTTTTTGAAATGTGTCTTGGGAATTGCTAGAGAATAAACCTTGATATTCCAATTAGTAGTCTGACCATAATTGACATCTATTTGGGATCTTCATATGGGAAAGTTATGTTATAAAAATCTATGTGTTAGCATTACCATACCTTCTGAGTTTTGTTTTAGATTTTTTTTTGACCAGCACCTAACTCCCCAGGAGTCAGGAAGACTGTGGTTATTATATATTGCCTGTGTTAAGTGTGTTTGGAGTTGTGTAAACTTTGAGTAAATATTTTTACTTTTATTAAACTTTGGTTTTCTCCTCTTTAAAATGAGGAAATGCAGCTCCATTTCTAAAACTGTTCTAGCACTAAAGTTCTGATTATTTAGTGGGTACTTAGTAATTACTTGCTGAGTTATTCAAGATAATATCTACCTTGCTATAAATTCTACTCTTTAGTCCCAATAATGTTCTGTAGATCTATGTAAAATGAATAATCCCTCTTCTTTATGACAGCCTTTCAAATATTGGAAGACAGAAATCTTTGGATTTCAAAAATAATGATTCTAAGACTTCCTCATCTTGCAAAATTGATTTTTTAAAAACTAAAAGTAAGACTTTACATTAATCTGTACTACATTTTTTTAGGAGCTTAAGCCCCAATGTTCTAGACTGCTGAAGCCATTTTGCATCTTGATTCTTTGATCTATTATATTAAATATATCTTTCATCATTGTGTTATCCACAGATCTGAGAAATGATGCCTTTTTAATGTCTTCATCTAATTTATTGACAAAATAAGCTAAGTTCATGGCCATGTGGCATAACTGCTTAGTCTTGTCACTTTTTTTCATCTTGCCATCAATACCTTTGAGTATGTTTGTTAAGACTAGTGGTAATTTCACCTAATTGTACTCTCATCTAATTTCTGTGTGACCATTTTATCTACAAAATATCATAGGAGTTTTGTTGACTGCTTTGCTGACATTATGTGATATTCTTTGTTTGTGGCATTCCCCTTTATGTACCACTCTCAATTAACTGTGCCATAAAAAGGAAATAAGGTCAGTCTTTCCTTATAATGAATACTAGAAAGTCTCCTCATTGCTTACTCTACAATTCCCTGTAAGCTTTGCACTTACTTGCCTGTTAAGTCTTGCTTATTTAGAATGTTTCCTTTTATAAATGGTGTCATTTCTTCTGTAATTTAAGGAATTTCTATTGACAAGGAGGTGATGCTTCCATTAAGTAAAATATTGGTTTTATTGCATCTCATTTCCATTAGGCCCTTTGTAAAATGTTCATAGACTATCTTGAACTCACTGTGTATTGGGAAGCTATCTCTGGGGTCTGTAATGTGCACTTTTATGTATATTAGCTTAAACTAGGAAAAGGACTCCATTTGGATATAATTTGGAAAACTCATTATACTCTTCCATTGTTGAGCAGACTCAACATACGTAGTGTTTTTCCCGAAGCTGCTGAACTGATGCACCATGCAGAAAGAAGGAAACCACCCCCAACTAGGCAGAACAGATTGTGAAAATAGAAGCAAGGAAAATCAATGTTGGCCCCTGAAAAAAAATTAAAATTAGAGGAGTAATAAGTTAATTTCATAAGTTTAAAGAGAGGTAGCATGGCCCAGTAGATAGATTGGTTTGTAAAGAAGACCTGACTTCAGGGGGTCAAATCCTGCCTTTTATCCCTACTGCCTTTGTGACCCAGCACAAGTCATTATAAATTGCAAAGAGGGTATCAATCTGCATTGATCTATGAAATTTTACAGAGCTCCCTAAATTGATAAAATCACATCTGTACCTCCTCCCTATAAACACACAAACGCACACACGAGCAGGCACACGCACACATACCACAACACATTCAGGGCTAAAATAATCTCATGATTGTTTTGAAGTCTCAAGCTGAGACCCAGTACCCTTGTTAACTGATTTGCAAATTAAATAGGAATGTTGAGATTTGCTTCTCTCTGTCTTTTCTTGTATCTGTACTCATATGCGTGAAACTACCATAAAGCATTGTCTTTCCATGCATTTTGCTCTCTGCTTTATTTATTAGGAGCGCCCAGCTTCAGATTCGTGGCAGAAACTTGAGAAGTCTCGGGAGTACAAGAACAATAATCAGCTTCGAGAGTACCAGCTCGAGGGGATGAACTGGCTCCTATTTAACTGGTATAATAGGTGAGGAGCCAGAGCACATGTGCCATCTCCCTGAGCTGTAGCCTTACAGAACAGACTGTATAGAATCATAAAGGATGACTGCCCTCTAGAGCCTTTAGTCTGAGTAGCTTGGAATTGAAAGTATTAGATGGAGATGAGTAGCAAAAACTTTTATACTCGAGCACTCAACCTACTGGGCTTTGCACATAGTATTTTATTAAATGGTTGGTGAATGAATTGAAGAAAACTAACAAGTTTCTAGGGTAGCAATCCTATTCTCTATGGTGTGTATTCAGACTTATTTTGGTATCATATGGCATCTCAGTGATGTGGGAGATTCTTTCACAAACCAGTGCCTTTATATTTTGATTTTCTGAATTGCATAGAACAGAAGGTCATTTTCAAGCAATTGAAGATAGAGAATGATCCTGGGACTCTTCCAAGCGGATTGTCTCTTACATCTTTCTTCAGAATGAGAATAACACTAAAGGGTCTACTAGGCTTGTCATTTTGGCTAATTAAGTTAGCCTCTCTTGAGTCCATTTCCTTACTTGTAAATTCCCTCACAAGGAAGTGTCAAGATCAAATGAAGTAATGGATGTAAAAGTACTTTGTAAACTGTGAGGCAACATACAGTTTTCTCAGCTTAATGAGCTACTATAAATTTATGGAAGGGACTGAGGTCCAAGTAGAAAAGAATCTCTTTTTGTGACTGATAATCTCTTCCAGAAGCCATTTCTAGCATGGTAGGATCAAAGTCTCAGACTCCTAAATTAGAAAATGAAGTCTTGAGTGGCTACTTATTTAGAACTTCCAGAAGATTTTCATTTCTTCTTAAGGAAGAATTTACCTTGAAAGGGTAAATACGAGAACAGTGCTGTTCTGTAAATTTCTCATTGTTAGTGGGACTCTCCCCTCCCTTTCTTTCAGAAGTTTTGTCCATTATTGCCTTTCAACTTTCTGTCTGCTATATTGGTAATAAAATGTGTTTTGTTTCCTTCAGAAAAAATTGTATTTTGGCTGATGAGATGGGCCTAGGGAAAACCATTCAGTCCATCACATTTCTCTCAGAAATATTCCTCATGGGAATACATGGTCCTTTCCTCATCATTGCTCCACTATCTACCATTACTAACTGGGAGCGAGAATTCCGAACATGGACAGAGATGAATGCCATTGTGTATCATGGCAGCCAGATTAGCAGGCAGATGATCCAGCAATATGAGATGCTCTACAGGGATGCCCAGGTAAAATAAGCATAAATTACAAAGTTATAGCAGCTGCTTAGTGTAATAACCTGCAAAGTAGAATCTTTCCTTCAAATGTTTTTCCACCTAGCATCTTGAAGTTTGGTTTTTCAGTGTCTTGAGTCACTGGCCTTTTAGAGAGTATTATTTTCATTTTTCTGATGTTGTATTATTAATGATGATATTCAAGTCCATATGGCATTCTATCCATTCCCCATGATATTTCAGAGACCAAGAAGCCTGACTTCCAGGCTGGCTTTTGAAACTACTTTTAAATTATTATTTTTTAAATTTGAGTTGTCATGTATGCTATGTAGACTATAAGCAGAACAGTTGTTTTTGGACAGGAATTGAAATCAGAAAGGGACCTGGAAATGAATTCTTAATAATCAAAAGGAAGCTCAGTCTTTGTTACATAAAAGCAAAGCTTTTTTTTCTCCTTCCCTTCAGTGGAATCATCCACTGAATATATTTAGGAAGTAGTATACATTGAGCACAGATTTTTGTAATAAAATAAAATGAAAATTAAATTAATGGAAGGATATACTGTACCAGGGCAAGTCATTATACAAAGGAGTGTTAGCAATTGGATTGCCTCTGACTTGTACAATTTGAGTAGTCTATTACTGTTATGCTATTTGGTCAGAATAAGTCTAATGTTTTTCCAAGGGGTTCAGAAGAAGGTAGGAAGTGACACATGGAAGGAGTAAAAAATCGAAATTGTAATAGGTCAGCTCTGTTTTCTTAACACTAACCCCAGGGGTTGGAACTAACTAGATGACTAAGTCCCTACTAACTGGTAGTCCTTGACCCAGGGGAGTTCCCATCTTCACTTTTTAACACTACAAATTACATGTGTTCTTCAGATATGATGTGGGTCCATGAGTTAATGATTCCCTTTAGTATTCATTCGATATATGCTTTGATATTATTTTTGTCTGGAAATATTGAGTAAGCATGGGTCAACTATAGGTTTATTGTAGCACTTTATACAGTTGATCTTGTGTACTTCTCATCTTCCTCATGCTGGCACTCTTTCTCTTATCTTTGTGTGGTTTTAGTGAAGCTTCAGCTAGTGTATTCTTACAATGCCTTGTGTATGTAGGCAACCTAGGTCATTGATAGGTGTGCTAGTAGAGCACAGCACTATCAGGTTCTACCAAGTTAAAAGTTTTGGGGCCTCAGCAGCTCTTTAAATAACTGATCTCTGTTAAGACACTGAAGAAGTGGCAAAATAATCTTTGAAGCATTTATTATATAAGGTAAGCGTATGTGCTTTGTTTTAGATTCCTTCATAGACGTACATACAACAGTACATTTTGATCTTTGATCATGTCTTGTTAGTAATGTTCATATCGATCCTTCCAGTAATCATATAAGAATTTACTTTGCCCCAAAGTTCAGCAGTATCCATTGATAATTTATGTCATCCTCAGGGCAACCCCCTCTCTGGAATCTTCAAATTTCATGTTGTTATTACAACATTTGAGATGATTTTGGCTGACTGCCCAGAGCTGAAGAAGATACATTGGAGTTGTGTGATAATTGATGAAGCTCACAGGCTGAAGAACAGGAACTGCAAGCTTCTGGAGGGATTAAAACTCATGGCTTTGGTAAGAGTTTGCAAACTTATAAACCTGAGGACATTCAGTGATTATTCAAGGTCTCCAGTCCAACGAGCTTGGAAGCAATAGAGAAACTGTGACAAGGGGTTTCTTTAATTTTTTTGATAGAACCAAGCCAGAAATGCTACTTTTAACTCCAGTTTGGTTTTATGCTTTTACACTCAGAAAATTTGTCATTTGTACAGAGATAATGTGGTATATAGTGAAAATACAACTGAACTTGTAATCAGAACATATCAGTTTGAGTCATGACTGTGCCACCCAATTCTTTTTTTTTTTTTTTTTTGCTTTTTGGAGGGCAATTGGGGTTAAGTAACTTGCCCAACGTCACATGGCTAGTTTTGTGTGTGTGTGTATGTGTGTGTGTGTTAAGTGTCTGAGGCTGGATCCAAACTCAGGTCCTCCTGACTCCAGGGCCGGTGCTCTACTCACTGTGCCACCTAGCCGTCCCTACTACCACCCAATTCTTATGACCTTGGCCAAGTCACTTTAGTCCTTGATTCCTTTTCTGAGAATTGAAGGTTATAGTACTTGATCTTCTACCTCATTGGGTATTTGTTTGGAAAGCACATTGACTATTTTAAAATACCCCAGATAAATGTCAGTTATTATATTTTTGACACCATTTTTATTAATCACACCCTCTTTTTTTTTAGAGAAGTATAATAGAAGCACCTATAAAGAATGTAGACAGCCCCAGCTTTACATTATCATCATAAATAAGTGCTCCGATGCTGTTTTTCATCACGTGCTTTAATCTGTATAGGAGCATAAAGTGCTGCTGACTGGAACTCCCTTGCAGAACTCTGTGGAAGAACTTTTTAGCTTACTGAATTTCCTGGAACCATCACAATTTCCTTCAGAGACTGCTTTCCTAGAGGAGTTTGGAGATCTAAAGACAGAGGAACAGGTAAGCAAGAGCCTACAAAAAATGGGCAGACACAGTATTGGCCCTTGCTGAATGCCTTTCATTTAGGAGTCAGCAGAACTCTCTGGAAAAAATGATAAAATGATTTTTACACAGCCTTACTGTGAAATTATTTATCTTTTTAAGTGAGGAAACTAATAATAAAATGTCCCCAGAAAGTTGATAAATCAAATTATAAATAAGAGCCATCAACAGCATGGCATTTTGGGCTTCAAGATCTTGTTTTTGGCTGCTTTAATGGGAACAGAACCCTCCCTTAATTCCTGTGTCTGTCCTTATAATAACAAGTATGAAACCTACTTAAGTCCTTATTCTTGAATGCAGCTAAAAAGTATTGCAGATGGTGAGGAACTCTGAAGGTACAAATAATTGTACTGGTGGGCAATTATAGATTACTGAGAGTAATTGGTTTACCTTTCTCCATTTATATTAAGTGCCTCCATTTCTAGGTACCTTAGCACAATTGTTGCCTGGGCTGGGCTTCTTAATTGCAGTGTCCTTGTATTTCAAGATAATATAACTGAGTTACTACCTCCTTCTGGTTCAGTTACTGTAACTCAGAAGCAGGTCTTCTCTAGTTCCCAGCTTTGTCTATATTTAACTACCAGGGTAAAGAACTATGAATATGTACTTTTTTCTCCCTTCCTCCCTCCCAGATGTCTGGACCTTTTGACCTATTGCTTGCTAAGCCATTTAGTTTTTCCTGAATGAGCAAGAGGAGGACTTCTTTCTCATTACAATTGTTCTCTTTACAATTGGCTGTCTTGTTTTAACATTTAGAAGCCTAAATAACATGGGTCATACAGAAATCATGTACTCAGGCACACGTAGTAAGCTCTCACATTCAGTTTACTTTGTATAAATGTTCTGACATCATTTTCCGAAATGGTTTCTCTCCTCCTTCAAATTGGAGGCTATAAATCTTCTCTACTTCGTATTGATAGTCTCTGAGAACTATTCTTATTTTAAGATTCTTTGTCTGTGCTAGTTCACAAGACAGGTAAAGAGTTGTAAAAATCATCTTTCTACTTACTTTGATTTTTCTTCATTCTCCCACTTTTTGCTTTTAATTGTTCCCACACTCAGGATGAGGTCATGGTCTAACTCTGAATCTTAAAATTGTCCCCTAGCTCTAAGATCCTTTCAGGATTTGAATACTTGAGACCCCTCAGTGACCAAGACTCTAGAACTACCCAATATGCCATCAAATAATTCAGTTACTTTCTGGTATCACGAATTGTACTTGAGAAACATGAAATAAAACCTCTTACTTGAACCTCCTTGAAATCATGTACTGTTTTGACTTCATCTTTTCATCCTCTAGTGCCTAACACCATGCATTTTATGTGGTAGATACTTAGTGTTTGTTGAATTGACTATAAGCTAGTGCAGGTCTTTCAGTCACAGTAAATATAATGGTGAAAGTTGTTTTTGTGCTTTTTCTGTTCAGTGAGCAGAGACTGAAGTTCTAACTTGATTTTAGTTTGTTCATATGGTTAAAATACCATGCAACTAATGACTGTTTTATAGCTACACTTTATTCCTGACCAACCCCCCCCCCCCCCATCTAGATACCTCATGTTGTATCACAGTGGAATTGGTTGAGAGGATATAGAGGCTAGATGTATATCTGCTATTATATTGGCAAAAGAATTCAAATTCATCCTCTGTTAAACCACGTTCTTTATATGGAAAAGTTAGCCATTTTTGTTAGTCATCTTTTAGTGGACAAGTGTGTTTTCTGATGGTAGGTAGGTAGTAGTTTTAGTGCAGTATTTCATGTTGTATTGCTGTAAGCTGTCCACTTTGGCCAGGGATGAGAGAAGTGCCTCATGCTAAAGACAAGTGGTCTGCGTCTTGAGGCTCAGTGAATGATCTTCACCCGCTCTCTCATCAGTGGTTCTCTTTTCAGCATTCTGTCTCTGGTTTCCCTTTGCTGGTTGTAAATTCTCTGAATGCAAGGGGATTATCTTCTCTCTTAGTTCCTTCCATAGCTGATATTCAATATTTATTTGTTTATTATACCCATTAAGTTCAGCAAACATGTTTTAGTGATTGAAAAATCTTGATGCTTGCTTCATCTTGGTTCAAAGAGGTAAACTAGTCTCATTTTCCTGGGCAGGTGAAGAAGTTGCAGTCCATATTGAAGCCCATGATGCTGCGGCGGCTGAAAGATGATGTGGAAAAGAACCTAGCTCCCAAACAAGAGACAATCATTGAAGTAGAGTTGACCAATATCCAGAAAAAGTATTATCGAGCCATTTTAGAGAAGAACTTTTCCTTCCTGACCAAGGGGGCAAATCAGCATAACATGCCCAATCTTATCAACACCATGATGGAGCTGAGAAAGTGCTGCAATCACCCCTATTTGATCAATGGTGAGCCAGGGGGGAACAAGGTAGGGTTAAGTCTTGCCACAGACCCCTGAGAGCAACAAGTTTGAATTAAGCAAAATCATTCAAGGCCAGATGAACACATTGTTTGTATGCTTTCTTAGGCCCTTTGACTGAGCATATGTGCATGTGGAGACAATTACTTGGCTTTTTGGCTCTCTTAATATTTGGGGTATTTCTGACTTGTTCCCTTGGAATAAATGGTTTCTGTCCTTACTTGATAGACCCCATTTTCCTTTTATTTAACTAGACCTGAATGGATTATCAGCACCAACCTCCAAGAATCAGTAACTGGTTGAGAATAAAATGGAAGAGGGTAGACACTTGGCAGAGAGGAAACATGTTGAAGCTAGGAGAGTTCGGGGTCAGAAACAACCCAGAAAGTAGATGGTGATTTTGAAGCAGAATGGATGTGGAAATGGGGAAAAGGATCAATGGTGTGTATTTAGAGGTCTGGGGTCTGAGTGGTAATATGTGTAAGTTGTTCATCTCCAGCATTGTTCTGCCATGGCTGGCTTTGGTTAGGACATTGTGCCTTTGCTTTCAAGTATGCAAGATCAATGCATGATTTTACATTTCCTAAAAACCACAGAATATGGGACTGGAGTAGCTGAAAGAGGGAGAATTAACTTCATTGGAGATGGTGCTTCAGAGATCCAGTATGGTATACAGTGTGTTCACAGGTGGGTGTGTGTACATGTACACAAGTCAGTTTTTAGTTACAGCTGTCATTAGATGTGGGAAGTTCAACTGGGACACAG
The DNA here is from genome assembly GCA_011680675.1 of Gymnobelideus leadbeateri. Lineage (NCBI taxonomy): Eukaryota > Metazoa > Chordata > Mammalia > Diprotodontia > Petauridae > Gymnobelideus > Gymnobelideus leadbeateri. The sequence continues at coordinate 366,441 of WOXC01006136.1, forward strand.
TGAACTCTGGCATTAATGGGCAAACCTTTGCTAAATAGTTAGGAAGATGTGAGGAAGTTCTAGGAGAGATAACATTATAGCAGAAGGGTGTCTGGTTGTATCCGTGGCATATTTCATCAAGAAGTATGGCTTTCTTGATAGAGAGATTACATAATATGCAGTTAGTGACAGTTTGAATAAGAAAGCTGCAACAGTTGGCTCTTGATCGTCTGTGTTAAGGGGGGTGAGGGGACTAGAGGTATGGATAATCCAGCAGTCATTTTTTCATTAGGTTTCGGAATGTATCCTCATACTGTGAATATGGGTGTGTCTTTTCTTGGAATTCCTGACACTTCAAACTAAAGAAAAACTATGCTGTGAAAACCAAATTCAGCAAAAGCTAGAAAAATGTGTGGCTTTACTGTCCTCTTCTCCAGCTAAGCCCCATTGTTAATTTTGTTTCTAAAGCAAGGTAGCTAAGTTTATATTGTATCTTACAATTTACAAAGTGCTTTGCATCCATTATCTTGTTTGTCCTCTTGCCTCTGTGAACTTTGCAGCACATGTATTATTTTTATTTTACAAATAAGGAAACCTGTCTTGCCAAGTAGTTGTGAATGGCCACATGACCTTGGACTAGATGGTAAAACCCTGATATGAACCTAGGTCTTCAGATTCCAGGTCCCAAGGTGGTGGTTGTTGGTTTTTACTTTTGTTTTTGTTTTTTACTGTACTAAGCTACCTGCTTCTTATAGCAAAGATGTATTTTATGACAAAGGTTATTGAAAAAAGCAGAACAAGAGATGATAATGTCCTAAAGATGTTAAAAGCACCTGTACAGATATAGTAACAGTTGGCATAAAGATTGACCAATTGAAAATTTTCATCAAGTCCTGAGAGCTTGTTAAAACAGTATTCAGTTTGAGTTCTAATTGTTTTAGACTTTCTGATATCAAAAAAAGGTTATAATGGAATTTCCTGTTAGCTTTCTGTGAAGCATTTTTCAGTCTCACTGGAAAGCTTAGGATGTAGCATCTAGAAAGCTCTTAGTAACTGATAAAGAGTTCTTGTGTAGAGAAAGGTGCTAGCCTGCAAGGCTAACCCTGCTGCTGCCCAGGTGGAGTCTGTTCATTTTACTTGGATGCCCAGCTCCAGGGGATATGGGACTTGATGCCTAGAAATTAACTTTTCGGATATTGCTTTATTTTTCTCCTTTGGCTTTTGAGCTGTTCTTTTCCAAGAAACAGATAATCTCTTTCATCCTGGTAATTTGTGCAAAGAATGGTTTTGTTCTATACCATTGTAGGGGCTGAGGAGAAAATTCTGGAAGACTTCCGTAAAACACATAGTCCTGATTCTTTGGACTTTCAGCTGCAGGCCATGATTCAGGCAGCAGGCAAATTGGTGCTAATTGATAAACTGCTTCCCAAGCTCATTGCTGGTGGACATAAAGTGCTCATCTTCTCCCAGATGGTGCGTTGTCTTGACATACTAGAAGATTATCTCATCCAGAGACGGTGAGTAGTATCCTGAAAAAACTATATGACAGATACTATTCACTCCCTTTCTTTTATACATTTGATCACAGAAGTGTACAAAATATGATATAGAGTGAAATTAACAGGATTAAAACTATTGAATAAATTAATAAAAGAATGAATGAAAGAATATCTATTACGTATTCACTGTGTGCCAAGCATTATACTAGGCACTATGGTTACACTCAAAAATGTTCTCAATGAGCTCATATCCTAAAAGGGGACAGCTCCTATAAGAGGATGAGGCTGTAAGATATTTTGGAAGTCCCAGTGGTCCTAAAGGTACAAGGGTAAAGTCAGGTGATAATCTATCTTCTTCTGTACCATTTTCATTGGTTAAAAAAAAAAGTATGCGTTTCTGATGTTGAACCCTAAGACAGTACCAAAGACTTGAATGTTGAGGACTTTGTTTTCCCAGTCTTTAGTAGTTTAGCTGCTGAGTACACAAGAGCTCTTGCATCTACAGAGGCATTTGCCAGCTCAGGTCTCCACCAGAGTTGTTCTTCTGACCAAACTGCAAACAGTCAGTGATCTAAGGGCTACAGAGCCTTGTTCTATCTCCACAGGAGTCTGAGGGAAGATGGTGGTCAAGGCAGTGGCAGTGGTTTGCTGTACTTTGCACATACTAACTTCTGGTTTTCCCTCAGGATACCTTGCTGCTTCAGCTAGACTAGCTTCCCTCTCCCTTTGGTGATAGTTCATCAGCAACTAATATTGGTGTTATCTTGATGGCATGCCCTTATCCATAAAAGTTCCTTTTCTGGATGAAATGGAGATAAATTCAGAGAAACCTTGGAAGACCTGTAAACTGATATGGATGTAAACAATTAGGTGTTAATCCACAGACCCATTATCAGATATACATTCTTATGTGTGTGACTGTGTGTATATATTAATAGAGTAAAAGTTTTACCACATCTTCTTTATCTTTGTGTTTAAAGGCAGACAAAAAGCTTTCTTTTTCATATTGTCCTTTGTGTCTTTCTGGCTTGAGTATTTCCTATTGTTAATACTTCATGAGTTTGCTAAAAAAAAAACTAGTAGTAATAATTCCCATTTAAACAAGGCACTTTTACATACATGATCTACATTGATCTTCATAATTAACCCTGTGATATAGACAGGGAAGAGATTTTATTCCCATTTAACAGATGGAAAAACTAAGGCTGAGAAAATCTGCCCATTTTTTCCCGAGGTGGTAGCCCTGGTAATTGAGTTATTAGCCTTCTGATTCCAAGTCTAATATACTTTCTGTTCCTTACATTGTATAAGACTAAAACTTCATGCAATGAACCAGCTGATCTTCATTATTTAAAAATGATTAATCCTGAATTACCAAATCGATGGGTTATATCAACTCTTTAAAAAGTTTGCATAGTATTGATAATGAAGTGTTAATTGTCAGGTTTTTTTTTTCCTTACTGAACTAAGCCTCAAGCGTTTTTCTTGTTCTCGAGTTGATTTTCCTCTCTTAGTTACGCAATTAACTTTATTTCCATTTAATTTTGCAACAGGCTTTGAGGCAAGCATGAAGGAATAATCAAAGGGTCTGCCAATCACATAAGTAATTTATGAAGCTCCTACTATGGACCAGGCACTGACCTAGGTGCTGAGCATTCAAGTACAAGAATAAAATAATTGCTGCTTTCAGGGAGCTTCCAATGTTTCAGGGACTTGTTTTAACTATTCTTTTGAACTTTTTAAAGTATATGAGATTAACAAGTTAGTAATTTGAACTTTTTTTTTTAATTAAACAAATGCTTTATTAACTTCTGGTTTACATCATTCATTTCCACCAGATTATGAGTTACATTTTTCCCCCATTTTTCCCTATCCACCACACCAGAATAGCAGTCCCACTAGATATCCCCTCATCCAATCTGCTCTCTCCCATATCTTCTCCCATACCCCCTTCGACTCTGCCGTTAGGGCAAGGTGAATCTCTGAGCCCCACTGCCTGGACATCTTATGAAACATTTAATTTTAAAACTTCAATTTTCAGATCCATTCCCTTCCTCCCTTGTCACCCACTCCCTCTGAGAAGATAAGCAATTCAGTATGTGTTGTACATGTATAGCTATGCAAAACATTACCATAGTAGATATATTGTAACAGACTGCTTATATTTCCCTCCCACCCATCTCACCTCCCACCTGGTCCACTCCCTACTTTGATCCTGTCCCTCTTTGATAGTGGGTACTTCCAACCTCCCCTCCCCCCAGAATGCCCTCCTTTCCATCATCCCCCCTCTCATCCCCCTTTCCCCTACTCAAGAGAGTGAGGGTAAGATATTCCATTTAGTATGTATGTGATTCTCTCCTTGAGCCAACTCCAATGAGAATATGCTTTTGCCTTTTTGCCTTCCTGTTCTTCCCCTCCTCTGCAACTACTTCCCCTTGCCTCTTCTACATGAGATAGTTTGCCCTACCCTGTCTCTCTCCATCTCCTCTTGCCACTTTCCTCTCTCACCTCTTGACTTCACCCCTTAAGAATCATCCCTTCCTTGGGGCGGCTAGGTGGCGCAGCGAGCAGAGAGCCAACCCCGGAGCCAGAAGGATCCAAGCTCAGATCCGGCCCCAGACACCCAACACAAACAAAAACCCAGCCACGTGAACCCGGGCAAGTCACCCAACCCCAATTGCCCTCCAAAAAAAAAAATAATAATCATCCCTTCCCATCAAATTCAACCTGTGCCTTCTATCCATGTATACCTGTGAACATATGCCATGTACCCTTCTTCAATTATTTTCATAATGAGAAAGGTTTCATCAAACAGATATTGTTTTTCCATGTAGGACTGTAAATAGTCCAACTTTGATAAGTTCCTTTTGATTTCTTTTCCTTCATTACCTTCTCAAGCATCTCTTGCTTCTTGTATCTGAATGTCAGATTTTCTATTCAACTCTGGTTTTTTCATCAAGAATGCTTGAAAGTCCTCTATTCCACCAAATGACCATATTTTCCCCTGAAACAAGATACTCAGTTTTGCTGGGTAGGTGACCTTTGGGTTCATTCCCAGCTCTTTTGCCCTCTGGAATATCATATTCCATGCCCTTCTATCCCTCAATGTAGAAGCTGCCAGGTCCTATGCTATTCTGATTGTGTTTCCACAATATTGAAATTGTTTCTTCCTGGCTGCTTGTAGTATTTTCTCCTTGATCTGGGGATTCTGGAACCTGGCTATAATATTCCTGGGAGTTTTCTTTTTGGGATCTTTTTCAGGAGGTGATCTGTGGATTCTTTCAACCTCTATTTTGCCCTCTGGATCTAAAACATCAGGGCAATTTTCCTTGAGAATTTCTTGAAGGGTGATTTCTAGGTTCTTTCTTTGATCATGGCTTTCAGGTAGTCCAATAATTTTTAAATTATCTCTCCTGGATCTATTTTCCAGGTCAGTGGTTTTTCCCATGAGATATTTCACATTGCCTTCTATCCTTTCATTTGTTTGGATCTGTTTAATAGTATCTTGATTTCTCATAAAGTCACTAGCTTCCATTTGCTCCAGTCTAACTCTGAAGGAATGAATCTCCTCAGTGAGCTTTTGAGATTCTTTTTCCATCTGGCAAATTCGACTTTTTAAGGCATTCTTCTCCTCATTGCCTTTCTGAGCCTCTTTTGCCATTTGAGTTAGTCTATTTTTTAAGGTGTTATTTTCCTCAGTCAGGCTGTTGACTGTCATTTCATACTTTTCTTGCATCTTTTTCATTTCTCTTCCCAAATTTTCCCCCACTTCTCTTATCTGCTTCTTAAGGTCCTCTATGGCCTGTAGCCAGCTTGTATTTTCATTTGGGGCTTTTGGTGCAGGAGTTCTGACCTCACAGTCCTCCTCCATGCCTTGAGCCTCTTTGCCCCTAAAATAGGAGTCCAACGTTGAACTTTTCTGTTTATTTTGTTTCATTTGCCTAGGCATGTTGCCACTTAATTACTTGATTTTTGGGCTTGTTGCCACAGTAGGACTCTGCCACCAGACAGGGGAGCTTCCGCCCAAACGTGGGGTCTTCACAACTTTCGCCAGTTGGGTGGCCTGTGTAAAGCCTCCACCCACTCTGGCAAGTTGGATACCCACCCCAAACTTCCCCCCCAGACCACAATCCAGATCCAGGCAGTTTAAAGCAAGAGCGATTAACCCCCAGACTGATTGCTGGATCTCCCTACAATTCGCAGACCAGGAGCTAGAGCCACTACTGAGGCTGCAAAATGGCTTCTGTGCTGCTGTTTCTTCAGCAGCTTTTCGCCCCCAGGGGAGGAAGCCACGCGTTCCCCAAATACTGGTCCCAAAGTCCATAGGGCACTAACCTCTCGCTTTGTCCTAGGCATATCTGTGCTGATAATTCTGGAATCACCACAATTGCTTGTGTTCTGGGGTTCCACCAGCCAACTGAAGGCCCGGCCACCCTGGGGCTAAAACCGCGGACCTGGGCTTCGCTCTGCGGGCTGCGCTGTCGGTTCCCAGCGCGCTGTGCTGCCTGCTCTCAGAGCGCTGCGCTGGCCGCTCCCTGCAGGGCTGCTGGGCTGTCCTCAGCAGGAGGTTAGCTTCTCTGTGCCATTCTGTGGGTTCTGTGGCTCCAGAAGTTGTTCGGAGCTCCCTTTCACATTCTTTGAAATTTGTGTGGGGCAATTTGAACTTTTTTAACATTAGCAAGATTGCCTTTCCTAGTTTAATGGCCATGTCATGCCTGTTAATGATTTTTCATCCTCCTCCAAGGTTGTAAAAGTTAACGTCATATCCATGGTAGTATCCATCCCAGGAATCTCTCTTAACAGTGCACCAAGGGACTTATGGAAGGCTGTGGTAGTATTCTAGGACTTAACATTAGGAAGATATCCTTCATATAAATATATTGCTCCCTATTATCTCTAAACCTTTTTTTAAGGTAGTATTTTCTGCTTTGACTGTCTCTTAGCGTAATGGTTTTTAATAAGTTTAGTATCCATGTTGTGACATATGTTTGTTCTACATATTATTGTTTTGTTTAGTTTTTCATTTTAGTGGATATCCTTTAGTTTTTAATATATTGGGATTTGGTGACAAATCCTTGCTTATCCTACACCACATCATTTTGTAATTTTATAGTCAATCCTCCATCATATCCCCTTTCTACCTTTGTTCATCCAGTCTAAAGAGTTTTAATCTTTTTATTCTGGCCACATGGGAAAGCTGTGCTTCCCCATTAGTCACTTGATGATTTTAGCCAACTTTCCCTATGCCTTTTCCAACTCTTCTTTAGTTTTCTTAAGATGTAACAGTCAGAACTACACACAGAATTCTGGTATGGATATGTCTTGACTTTGTACCAGAAGTATAAGGAGGGAACAATGATTTCTATTTTGATGATGATTTTTTTCCTGAGAATATTCATTTTTGTGTTGGTCTTTTGGGCTAGAGTAATAAATTAGATGTGTATCTTAGGAGAACATAGAATTTTAAAAGTCACAAAATATTATAATTAGAAGGACCCTGAGAGATTAATTGCTCATGCAATGCAAGAATTCCTTATAAAATCCTTTATCACCTAGTGCCTGGTTTTGAATATTTCATTCATAGAATATAAAGCCAAAACTAGAATATGGCAAATGAGGCCTTGCCTCAAGGCCCCAACATGGGGGGAGTGGTAAGGGGGTGCAGTCAATGTTGTGTTCTTCTTTCTTGTGGCAACCACTGTCCACAATCTTGTGCCTCATGGTGCTTCCATTTGGTATAGCCTCCCAGCCAGAATTCTGTCACTCTGGCACCCTTCTTCTTCTTTCTTCCTCCTTCTTCTTCCTTCTTTCTTCTTCTTCGCTTTTTAGAGGGTGAAAGGCAGGGCAGTTAGAATTAAGTGACTTGTCCAAGGTCACACAGTTAGTGTTAAGTATCTGAGGGCAGATTTGAACTCAGGTCCTCCTGACTTCAAGGCCAGTGTTCTATTCACTACACCACCTATCCACCTCTTTGCAACCCTTCTTCCCAACCTGTCTCTTCCCCCCACTTTCAATACCACTTCTGTTACCTGATCCCATGAAATAGCTGAGTCTTTCCATTCAACTGTTTTTATCCTAGATGAAAAAAATTCTGATAGCCTATTCTATTTTGGACCAGGTTTAATTGTGAGTTTTTGAACCCAAATTAACCTTATTCTACTCATTCATCTTAGTTGTGCCCTTTGGAATCACATGGGCTAAGGATACTCCTTCGTCCTTAAAGCATACCTACCACGTTTGAAGATAGTAATTATCTTCACCCTAAGTATTCTCTTTTTCAGAATAAACATCTCAGGTTCCTTCATCACTTCTTCATATGACAGTTTCCAGACCCCTTGATATCTAATTTTTCCTTTTCTGGATATACTACAAATTTGTCATCATTGCTCTTAAAGTGTGATTTCTAGCAATGAATGGCCATGTGTGGCTTACCCATTGTAGAGTACATTAAAACTTTTACTTTCCTTTCTTTAATGAAACGGGATTGTATTAACGTTATTTACATTTGGTCCTATTAGTTCCTTGTTAGTTTCAACCTATCTTTCCAACTGGAGCTAATCATTTTTGAATTCTGATTTCTTACAAATATCATAAGGATTACTAAACTCACCAGGGTATGTATATTCCAAGGAGAATACAAGAAGCTTGTTATGACTACATGGAGAATATTTGGTAGATAACTACATTATCCAATTTTAACATTCCAAAAGTAGGTAGCAGTTAGTGGAAAAAAAGTTGTGAATTAGAGGGCAAAGAATGGTGAAGAAGTTGGGATAGGGTGGGAAAATAAGAAGCATTTTGTTGCCTCTTAAAAATTTGAAAGAGATAGTTGAAGGAATAATTGCACTCAGTCAAACCAGATGAATGAGATTTTAATACAAAACCACTTTCATATTGAGCTAAGGGAGAAAAAGTCAGGCTGGTATGGAAAAAACAAAACCAAATCAGAAACTAATTGAACTTGTTAATAGCCAAAACTCTAAAGAATTTTCCACCAATCAAGTTAACATAATTTTTTATGTTCCCTTGGCAAAATATCCCCTTCTTACTAAGCATGCTTATAAAACTTTAATTCCCTTTATAATAGCTTCTCTTTATGAATCAGCATTCTCAGTCCTATTTTTAATCAAATCCAAACTAAGAAACAAACTAGAGGCTAAACATAATACTTAGGAATTACTTTCAAAAACTATACCAAGAATAAAACTGTTGGTTGACAAGAAATAGAATCAAGGGTCTTACTAATTTTTTTGACTTATTGAGTAAACATTTAACAATTTTTTGATACCAAGCAATGTTATATGTTGAATAAAAGTTTTCTTTTTGAAAAACTAATCTTTTTTTTTATTTCTTACATATACATGCATAATAAACTCTAGAATTTATTTCCTTGCATATTGAATAGGAACTTTTATTCCCAAACCTAGGGAAGATTTACTGAAAGCCATAGGATAAAGGAAACAAAAAAGGTTGGGAATCCTTGAGAGAGAATATACTCTCCCTCTCAGCCTCATGTGTCATCATCAAAATCTTAAATGTGTCTTTATCTCTATGTTGTTATCGAGCAAGGCAAAGCAGGTAGCCTTCAAACACAAAAGCAGGTAGCCTTCAAACACAACACTATCCCTTATGTTAACATTCATAAATTAATCAGCTATCCAGCAACCTACCAAATCAGAAATTTAGTATCTGTTTTTAACAGAAAGGAATATCTGGTAAATGACTAGATAGTTGAGATATCCTTTATCACCACTTTATATGACTAAGTTTAAAATATGTTCTTTTAGAAACAGTACTTTTATCTCTTACTATTTTCTTCTTCCAATTGATTTTCATTGTGCTTTTACCTCTGGTTCATAGATTTTCATGCAGGCATAATTTACTGACATGTAGTGCTATTTTTGCACATATTCTGTCATATGTATTTATTTGGAACAAGGTATATGAACCCTTCCATTGCCATTTCCATTCACAAATTCCTTATTCATTTTATGTTAAAATTAGACACTTGCTTTGTTTCTGTTATCTATATTCTGGGCATTGATAAACATTTTGAAGTCTATCTGTGTTGATACTGTCTTCAATTTATCTCCACTGCTGATCTTTCCATGTCATACCTGATATTTTCCCGGTACCTACTTTTAGACCATAAAAGGTGGTAGGGTTTTATTTGTTTAAATTTCATTGACCAAGTGTTTTTTTTACTTAATATTATAAGTCATTTCTTGAGACTTCTTGTTGTTGCCTGAGTCTTATGATCAGATTTGAGTCACATCTTACTTTCCCTTAAAAGAAAAATTAAATTGAGACATGAAATTAAACCACAGAGTTTACTTGGGGTTGACTTTGTTGTTCAGCCTTTATAAAGGAGATAAATATTATTCCAATGTTTTTAACCTGCTCTACTTCAAATTTTTATACTAGTATTAGTTAATAACTGATGTTTCAGAGGAAGATTTTGTCACCCAGCATAATAGTGGATAATAACTGTTAGATTTTGCAAAAAAAAAAAAAAAGATTCCTTTTTGGCCATAATGCTATTGTGTGTAAATAAAATGATAAAATTTAAAGTCTTAACCAAATAAATTTCCTATGTTTTTAACTATTCTCCTTTTAAAATGTGCTTATTTGATGCTTAAACTCTTACTATTTTGGAGTACCTCCAGGTACACATATGAACGGATTGATGGCCGAGTACGAGGAAACCTGCGCCAAGCCGCTATTGATCGTTTTTGTAAACCAGACTCAGATCGCTTTGTGTTCCTCCTGTGCACCCGAGCAGGAGGCCTTGGTATCAATCTCACTGCTGCTGACACCTGCATCATTTTTGATTCAGATTGGAACCCACAAAATGACTTACAGGTACCTATTGATAAATATTCCACTTGGTCACCCCTAAAATCCATAAAATAAAGGCAGTATGCTGGAGTTACTACCATAAAAAGGTGCTTCTGCCCAGTATTATAGTAAGTACTAGATATCTGGGTCAGTAGTTTCTGTCAGATAGGAAAACTTAAAAATGGAAACTTTAAGCCTTCCAGCTAAATAGGATTCATTGCTTTTTACTTTGAATTGCAACATTAGTTCAGATTGGCTAATAGTTTTTTTTTAAATCCTTGATTTCATTGATGTGGCTATTCTTTGATCAACATGAATTCCAACACTCCCGCAGATGATGCAGTGAGGGCTGCAGTAGGGGTTGGGATGACTTGAATTCAAATACTGTTTGAGATACTTATTAGTGGTATGGTTCTAGGCAGGCTGCTTAACTTCTATACCTCAGTTTCCTTATCTATAAAAATGGAAGTGATAATAGCATTACCTCATAGTTGCTGTGCAGATCAAATAAGTTGATATGAAGTACGTTTTTCCAAGTTAAGGTACTATAGAAATGCGAGGCAGTAGTAGTTGTCGTCATTGTCTGAGTAATTGTAGATGACTGTTTCATAAGTTTGATGAAAAAAATACATCACTTGCTGGCCAGTTTTCTGATAATGAAACTTCCAAAGCTGAACAAGAATCCTTGGACAAGAGATAGTTTTTCATCAGGCACATACTCAAAGCCATTCATAGCTGAGAAGGACCTATTAGAGGTCTTCTGGGAGAGCTTTTCTAAGAACTCCATGCCGCAATGAAGCATTGGAGTAAAACTTTGGGATGGGTTGGCTAAAGCTTATCCTCAAAAAAATCTGTTGAGAATCAATTGATATTTGGATCAAAACTGGGTTTTTCTTGTAAGCAGTCAGGGTTTTAGATCTGGTATCCACTTCCTTCGGTTCCTACAGTACCCAAATAAATAAGTGGAACCTATCACTGCTGCCTTCTGGGTCCTCTTTTTTTTTTTAATTAAATTGTATTAATTCCTTTTGTTTTTACATCACAGTCATATTACATCAAGTCCAGATAAAGAAACCCACCATAATTACTGCATGAATCTTCTCTTTTAACAGACAAAATCAGTTTTGCAAAACCAACAAAGTGACTACTTCAGTAATGTACATACATAGCATTCCCCACCTATGGAGGACCAAAATGGGTCATTACAGCTACTCAACATTCAGCTTCATTTCATTGGATTTCTGTTTTGATTGTTTATGTTATCATAGTCATTGTGTATTTTGTTTTCTTTCTTCTTACTTTACTCTAAATACGTGCATTGAAGAATTGGCCTAAGTTCAGAAAACTTGGATTCAAACCCTACCCTTGACTGGTTGTGTGACATTGAACAAATCACTTTACATTACAGTGGTAATTCTTTTGATTTTTAACCACTTATCTATTGGGGGGTGGTCCTTAATATTATTGTCCTGACCATTTTGAGAAATAAATGGATTTGGTGTTTTTAGACAACTCTCCTATTATAAGTTTCATGCCAGGTTATACTGATAGAGTTTCCACATTTGAGATGCCCCTTTACCAATGAAATTACAGGTTCAGTCACTATTTTTATCTTACTTTACTCTGGATCAGTTTACTTAAGTTTTCCTATGTTTTATATTCTTTGTTTCTTTCATATGCCAGAATTTATTCAGCCAATCGATATAGATACCCACTTTGTTTCCAGTTTTTAACTACCACAAAAAGTGCTGCCAAGAATATCTTGTTATATATGGGGTCTTTCTTTCTGTCTTTGACCTCCTTACTGCATATGACCACAGTAAGTAATAGGATCTCTGTGTCAATAGTTTAGTGACTTTTCTTTCCTAATTCCAAATTGTTTTTCAGAATAGGATCAGTAAAAAGTTCTGTTAATTGTGTAGTGGTATATCTGTCTTCTCACTGGCTACAGATTATTCTATTTTCATCTTTTCTTATCTTTGCCACCTTACTAGGTAAAACCTCAGAGTTGCTTTATTTCTCTAGTTACTGGTGATATGGAACAGTCTTACATAGGATCATTAATTTCTTTTAATTTTTGTCCACTTTTACCCATTCTATTGGGGAATGGTTCTTAATGGTTCTGACTGTATTTTGAGGATTAAATTGATTTGGAGAATAAGATATAGTAGATGGCCTTGAGCTCAATGTGTTTTATGGTAGGATTGTTCCTTTTAATCAGATATTTGAGTAATAGAGTACTATCATCTTTACCATATATTCACAAATTATCTTGATACTATAATAATTGGTCCTTTATTTTATCTGGGCTATGATTTGAAACATTAATTTCATCATATTATAGACATATGGAAATACTAATAAAATGCCAGCAAAAAAGAGAGTTTACCAAAGATCCCTTCATTTAAAAAACAGCCAATTGGATCTTTTTTTAGGACAATTGAATATGCCAATTTAGAAAATTAGATGAGCAGAACAGACACTACAGTATCAAGAGTAAGTGTCATAGAATTCAAAGGAGGGAGAGATTTCTCTAGGTTGTAAAGGATCTAGAAAATTTTACAATATGAAGAGGCATTTGAGCTGGTTCTTTTGAAAGATGGGTAGATTTGGATTGGTGATGTGCCACGGAGAATAGCATTTCAAGGTAAGAGGATTGGTGTAAGTGAGCAAAAGCATGGAGGTAAGAAAGTATTAAGAAAGTGTCTGAAGAATATTGAGTAGTCCAGTTTGACTTATTCAGAAAGATGAGTTATTGATAAGGCTGGTAAGGTAGTCTATGAACACATTATTGAGGGCCTTGAATGCTAGGCTAAGAAATTTGGATTATCCTTTTAGTGAGGGCTCCCAATCTTTTACAGGAAGAACTATGTTTCATTTGCTTAAAACTTAAGATCATAGTATTAAGGGTGAAGTAGAGGGGTTGAATAAAGTTTACAAAGAAAGTTGTTGACAGCATTAGCAGGTCAGGAATGTTTTTTATAGGTATCATTCTCTTCCTTAGAAATCCAATAAACCTTATAGGAAAGAGGGCTTTAGATGTAATTGGGGAAAAAGCATCATTATTAGTGTCATCCAACTTAGAGCTTTTTTAGAAAAAGCTTTGCGATGTATAAGAATGTAGTATTATAGAAAGCACTAGAGGTAACTGCGCTACAGCCTGCTCTCTCATGATTAGTGAGTCTTCCAGGGCTCAACATTTCTGGAAGGGTCCCAGACACGCTCACTTCATTGTCCACTCAGCTTACTCTCCAGATTGCTCCACCTTATTAGCATCCTTGCCCAGCTCTGGATGACTTCACCCTGGGGCCGGCGCTCTCCTAATGGGCGACTCCTCCCCATTCTCTCCTATTTGCCCACCTACCTGCTTTCCAGCTCCATTTTATGTTCTGTCTTCATGTTAGATAGAATATAAGCTCCTTGAGAAGAGAGACCATCTCTGTAAGATATACCAATCCACTCTTAATATGCCTGCTAAGAAATGAGATAGCATAGAAGTGTTTTGATCTAGAGAGTAACATGATCAGAGTAATATTTCAGGATGACTATTCTTAACATTAGGAAAGACTAAAGAAGGGGGAAAACTGAAAGAAAGGAGAGCAGTCCAATGAGGTGATCAGGTTGTATTATAAAGGGATAAATGGAAAGGATGAACCATCTAATAGAAGGAATAAAAAATCAGTGAAACTTGGTAGCAGTTTAAAATATAACAATAAGAATTTAATCAAATGTGAAAGAATAGTAGTACCACTATCAAAAATGGGATAGGAGTGGCTAGGTGGCACCGGGAATAGAGCACTGGTCCTAGAGTCAGGAAGACCTGAGTTCAAATGTGACCTCAGGTACTTAACACTTATTAGCTGTGTGACCTTGGGCAAGTCAATTAACCCCAATTGCCTTGCCTTCCCCCCACCCCCCCAAAAAAAAGAAAGAAAGAAGGAAATGGGATAGTTGAAAAGGAAAATGGGGCTGGGGGAGCACAACAGAATAATTTTCATTTTAGACATTTAGTTGAAGCTATGGCAGAATACACAAGTAGAAATGTATAAAAAGAAGATGGAATTGTAGGACTAGAGCTAGGGGGGAAAGTCAGGATTAGAAATTTTAAGTTTTAGTAGTCTTCTCAATTACTTGGCTCAAAAAAAAAAGTAAAGAAGGTTGAGTATGCATAGTGCAGTAAGGTAGTTACTAGATGAAATTCTAAGCCTTGAACATTGGGAGAATGTCAGTATTTTAAGTAAAGAAGTTTAGGAAGATTATGCCTGATGGTCTCTTTGTCAAGTAAAATCATAGTATCGTGGAATTTTGGAGTTGGTCAGACCTTAAAAGTTACTTTTTTATTGACTTTTTTAGCCATTACTAAAAGCATATCCATGTATTATCCCATTGGATAATAATGGATCCCATTGGGGTTTTAGCTACTACCCCTGTCCAGTCATCTGTTATTCACAAAGAGAAGTGATAATTTCCTGTTTTGAAATAAATCTTTTGTTCTGCTTCTAGAAATTGTCTTTAGTCATTCAGCATTACCCAAAGATAGAATAATGAAGCTGTTCAGTCATACTGTTGTCAGTGACACAGAGAAGAGGATACAGGGACTCAGTGGCCTTAGAAACAACTTTGTTTTCAGGATCCTAAGGGTGCAAGTCCAAAAGAATCCAAAAAACTCAGCAGCTCTGATGAAACTAAAGTAGTTTCTAAAGCAACTCTGATCAAGAACAACTTTGGGAGATCTTAGAACTATATATGCCAATTGATAAAGTATTTTTATACACACTAGCACATTTATTCCTCTCGATAATCATATAAGGTAAGGAAAGTAAGAACTTAGGGCAACTAGGTGGCACAGTGGTGTTAAGAGTGCTGGGCCTGGAGTCAGGAAGACCTACATTCAAATTTAGCCTCAGATTGCTTACTAGTTGTGTGATCCTGGACAAGTCACTTGACCCCGTTTACTTCTGTTTTCTTATCTATAAAATAAGTTGGGAAAGGAAATGGCAAACCACTTCAGCATCTCTGTCCAAAAACCCCCCAGAATTATGGAGACACAACTGAATAATATCAAAAAAGCAAGAGCTATTTTTTTTTTATTCCACAGACAGAGGAGACCTGAAGCTTAGAAGAGTTATGTAATTTGTCCTAAGTTGTGCAGCTTTTGAATGGCAAAGCTAGATCTTCACCAAGTCACATATTTTAGAATTAACAGGGACCTCTGCAGCCAAATAATCCAGCCTACACATTAAAAGAGTCCTCACTAGAACTACCTGATGGGTATTGTTGACCATATATGCTGACCATATGATGAATCTGTGCTTTGATAAACCCACTGATGGGACGTATTTGTATAGCTCTAATTGTTAGAAAGGTTTTCCTGACATTGAGTCTAAATTTGCTTATTTCCACCCACTTGACCTCATTTTGTCCTCCAGTGCCAAACAGAACAAGTCTGATTCCAGTTTCTTATGATAGCAGTAGCACAATAAGGTCAGGGAGGCTTTCCACAGATGTCATTCCCAGGCATTCAGATACTTAAAAGCAGTTAGCTCTGCATTGATGACCCTTCCCAGTATATCATGCTGCCTTTCTATCCTAATCTCTGGTAGTATTTAGCCCTTGTTTGTTCCTATGGTGGTTGTTCCTGGTCAGAAGGCTTTGAAGAATCACAGTGTCAGGGCTAGCCAGGGGTTCTTATCTATTTCAGGGCAGAACTTGGATTGGCTCTGAGAGGTCAGGGATTCATTAGGTCAACAGACTCAAAGAGATACACCATTCTCCACCTTCTCTTAGCTTTCCCCCCAGCTTTTCAGCTCGCTTTTAGGTGTTGACTCCCCCCACTTGAATGTAAGCTCCTTAAGGGCAGGGGCTGTCTTTCTCTTTGCTTGTGTTTGTATTCTCAGTGCTTAGCATAGGGCCTGACACATAGTAAGTACTTAATAAATCCTTCTTTCCTTGCCTATATCATTGGAACTGGCCCAGAAATAAACCAGCTTCAATTATAAGGGTGAGGGCATGCTTCACTGGAAAATTAAATAAGGGTCATGTAATAATCATAGTGCTTTTACAATAGTTTTCTTGATTACTTGAGAATAGATTAAACTGGTTTATTGTCTCTGGTCCTATCTCGACAAATGACTGCTACCTACATCAAAATTGTCAAGCAGCCGTCCATGTTTTGTTTTGTTTCTTCCTTTAGGAATTTGTCATACACAATATATACTAATGTCATAATTTATCTTGAGCTGTCTTACTGCAACAACTGCCACTGGGAGTCAGAAAGAAAGTAGCTATATAAGGCATCAGAGACATTAAAGGTATTAGAACCCAGTTTTAGGAATTGGCTAGTGCCAAATACATAGAGGGTTCCATTACCATTACAGTCAGTGCTGAAGGACCTAAGTAATATTATTGGATTTTCTAGACAAAGCCGTGTAAAACTTGGCATGTTGCCTCATTACAGTACTGATTCACCTTTGGTGAGCACGTATCTCCCTATTTTATATCTGCCCTGATACCAAACAGTGTAGCCCTGTAGTTGCATTTGTTGCGGATTCCACATATACACGAGAGACCTTGTTTGAAGAGCTCCTTTAAAAAATATATTTTATTCTACTGAATCATGGGTCAGTGGGTTTTTTTTGTTTGTTTGTTTTGTTTTGGTGTGGGGCATGGTGGGAGTTATAATCAATATACAATAAACTCCGTGGGATCTTATATTCTTTATATTTCTCTGACATTTGTATGACTGAAGATGTTTTCTGCTGTAGAAAAGCATCTATATAAGCTGTAGAGAATAGTCTACCTGTCCCCTTTCCATATTCCCATCAGATACCTTCAATACCAGTATAAACTATTCTCATAGAGATGAGAAAGTACACATATGGGTTGGTATTTGCTGATGTTTTCTTGGTCTCCTTGTTTTGCTAATAGTGCCATGTGTTTTCTGGGCCCAGAATAGATTTGGATGGAGGACTTAAGGCCCGATCTTATTTGAGAAATTTTGCAGCACTTGGAGCGATCCCATGCTGCCCGTTGCCATAAAAGTCCACCTTTATACTAGCAGTAGCCTCTTGGTGATTTCATAAGTTCAGAAGAACTACAATTGCAGTCTAAAAGCAATGGAAAGACACACAGTTGGATATAAACAGTTTGTAGGATGTTGCCAGTTATTATTTGTGCATATGAAGTAATAAGAAAACATCATGATGGTTAAATATAACCAGAAAAAAAAAGTGAATTTTCATATATCTAGAGTGGGGAATAATAGATAATGAAGTATTGCCCTGATATTCACAAAAATTAGAAGAATCAGATAAAATCCTATAGCTTTTTCCATAGATCCTCTATAGAAGACTTATGTAGAGTTGGCCAGGAATCACACAGCATAAGAGGTTGTGGAAGCAGTATGACCTTCACAGAAAGGAGGATAGACCTAAGATGCTGATGAAATCTGGAACCAGATCTTAATGCTGAGATAAAATTATATAAAACCTATAGAGAAAGAGAGAGAGTGTGTGAGTGTGGTGTGTGTGTGTGTGTGTGTGTGTGTGTATGTGTGTGCGCAAAAAAATTTAAATTCTGGTTTCCTGCTTCAAAGGAGGAAGTAGCTGATTCAGCCAGCAGTGTCATCTTACTCAAGTTCGTAGTCATATCCCCTTCTGAAAAGTGGCTGCTTTTAAACCTCCTTTTCCCTAACAAGGGGATGCACAATGCTGCCAACCCTTGGATCAGAGGCAGTTATGGTGGGCCCACCAGTGGAGCTTCTCTCCTCCCTTTCTGCTCCATGTGGGCCATATCTACCTGTTTCCTTCTGATTCCCACTGTGGGTGTTGCTGTACCCAGAATGACAACTTCTTGGCTGAAGCAAAGCCTTACAGTTGTACAGGGGTTTCAGAGACAGTAGTGGGGAACTCCCCAAGTTCAAAACACTTGTGTAGTTCTGGAAAAGGGAGAAGCTTCTTTTTAGTGGCTTTCTTCCTCCCATTGGTGCCCTCTTCTTTTTTTCTTTTTTTTATAAAGCAGCTGGGGTTAAGTAACTTGCTCAAGGTTACACGGCTAGTCATTATTTATGTGTGGGTGCTCATTTTCTGAGGCTGGTTTTGATCTCGGGTCATCCCAACTCCGAGGCCGGTGCTCTTACTCACTGCGCCACCTAGCCGCCCCCCTCTTCTTCTTTTATGATCTCTGTTTTCCTTACTCAAATGTCTTGTTTCCCTTGGGCTTCCCCTTTACTTCTCAGAAATCTGCACTCAGGCCTGATAATGAACCTGTCGGTCTGCTTGCTTCTGTCAAAACCTATTCTCACTTATCTGTCACCTTGGAAAGGTTCTTAAACAAATGCAAATTTGGATGCTGGGTCAAATGTATTTTTAATGTTAACTTTAAGAGGCAAATCACTGACCAAAGATAATGATTTTTAAAAATAAAATTTCACACATTAGAGGTAGTTTAGTGGGAAACATGAATTTGGGAAAATTCCCATAAAAATCACACCACATAAGCAATTATCACCTCCACTGTGGGCATACTCAAAGACTGGAACAAAAAGTAGAAATTCTGATATAAGTCCCTGACTTCTTGTTTTGCTCACCAATACATATTTTGAATATCATTGTCTCTTTTCCTTTAGTCTTCTTCAGTAAAGATTTGGTGAATGATCCCTGTAAATGAAAGAAAAAATTATGAGCCTGTGAATAGTACAGGCAAGTTATTAGTTCCATACCAGCATCTTAAAACTGTTCCAGTCCCTCAATCCTGATTTAGGTGTATTTCTGTTTTGATTTGGGGTTCATATGCTTAATCTATGACATACCTTATGAACTTTCAAAACTAAAAAGGGCTATTTTTAGTCCCCAGGACTAAAGAGATTATCTAATTCAGTTCTCTTGTTAATAAGAAAACTCTGACCCGAGAAAATTATCCTCAGACTAAATTCTTTTGCTTTCCTGATCTTGAATATTGCATTCTTACCTCATTTTCTGAATTAGAAAACAGACTCTGTAGAAGCCTTCTATAACTTTTTAGAGATATTTATTTTGTCTATTCCTGAAACAGCAAATATACCAAAATTGAGGCATGCAAATAAGATTACCCTCCCTTGTTTTCAACAATTTTTATTCAGAATATGTCTGGAGTTCATATTTATGAAATTTTTATAAAGCCCATTTGTAAATAGTACAAGAAAATCAGTCTCATTGCTTTGCAAACACATCTTAGTTTTGACCAAAAGTTACATTACCCAATCTGATCATTCGCCTTTTTTTTTTAATACCAGATATATCTCTTAATGGCTTTAGACTGTTTTCAAAAGTCAAATTACTTAAGTTTTTGCACAAACAAAGCCAATGCAACCAAGATTAGGATGGAAGCAGAAAGCTGGGAAAGAATTTTTATAACTAGTGTCTCTAATAAAGACCTCACTTCCAAAATATATAGAGAACTGAATCAAATTTACAAGAATACAAGTCATTCCCCAGTTGATAAATGGTCAAAGGATATGAACAGGCAGTTTTCAGAGGAAGAAATTAAAGCTAACTATAGTCATAAGAAAAAATACTCTAAATCACTTAGAGATTAGAGAGATGCAAATCAAAATATCTGAGGTACCACATCACACCCATCAGATTGGCTAACATGACAAAACAGGCAAATGATAAGTGCTGGAGAGGATGTGGAAGAATTGGAGCATTAATACATTGTTGGTGGAATTGTAAGCTGATCCAGCTATTCTGGAGAGCAATTTGGAACTACGCCCAAACGACTATAAAAATGTACATACACTTTGACCCAGCAATACCACTTCTAGATCTGTATCCCAAAGAGATCATAAAAATGGGAGAACGACGCATATGTACAAAAATATTTATAGCAGCTTTTTTTGTGGTGACCAAGAACTGGAAATTGAGTGGATGTCCATCAATCGGGGAATGACTGAGCAAGTTGTGGTATATGAATGTAATGGAATTGTGCTATAAGGAATGAATAACAAACAGACTTCAGAAAAACCTGGAAAGACGTAATATAAACTGATGCTGAGTGAAGTGAGCAGAATCAGGAGAATTTTGTACACAGCAACAGCTACAGTGTGTGATGACTGACTTCAGTAGACTTAGCCCTTCTCAGCAATGCAAGGTCCTAAAACAATTCCAAAGGACTCACGATGGAAAATGCCATCCATATCCAAAGAAAGAACTATGGAGTATGAATACAGAGCGACACACACTATTTTGTTTTGTTTTCTTTCTCATGGTTTCTCTCGTTCATTATAATTCTTCTATGTAACATGACTGATGTGAAAATATGTTTTAACAGGAATGTACATGTAGAGTCTATCAGATTGCATGCCATCTTGGGGTGGGGGGAGAGGAGGAAGGGGGAGAAAATTTAAAACTTATGGAAGTGAATGTTGAAAACTAAAAATAAATTAACTTTTTAAAAAGAGGGAAAAAAAAACCAAATTACTTTCAAATGATGAAGATTTGTTACCACTTAGCAAATTCCAGAGAATGTGCCTCAGTCCCTAAAAGCATTGCCAACAAAGGAATTCCCAAAAATATTTTGAGCAATAGCAGCACTGTTAGAATAAGCATATGGCTTTCCAGAGTGACTGCTTTGAGAGTTCAGTTTTAATTTAGCTGCCTACATTGATTTTTTTTAAATCAGGCATATTCTTCCATATTAAATAATTCATTGTAATAGAAAATATTGCTTCTGCCTGTTAAATCAGTAAGCATTTATTAAGCGCCTACTACTGCATGTTAGGTTCTGGGGTTAGAATACCAAAAATTAGATCATCTCTATCTTCAAGGAGGTTGCAGTCTATCAAGGAAAACAAAATATACTCATATAATAAATGCAAAATATATCAAGGTAATTTGGAATTGGCTGAGGCCCTAACAGTTAAGGGAGATTAGGAAAAGCCTCAACTAAGTTTCGAAAGAAACTAATGTATTTCAGGCATGGGAAATAGTCTGCTAAGACAGAGACAGGAGGTAGGGAGCATAAATTAGAATGATCAAGGGAGAGTAAGGTCTCATTTATCTGGATCTTAGGGTACATGAACAGAAGTAGTATGTAATAAATTTGAAAAAATTAGATTTACCCCAGACCATGAAGGATTTTAAATGTCAAAGAGGAGTTTGTATTTTGTCCTAGAGGCAGAAAGGACACACTGCTTGAGATTCTTGGACAAGTGATCAACATGAATCATGCCTGGGCTTTAGGAATGACATTGACAGGTTGTGGAGGATGATGGATTGGAAAAGGTAGTGATAATATAGAAAGAACAGTTAGGAAACTGTAGTCCAGGTGAGATGTGATGAGGGCCAGAACCAGGAAATGTAGTCATGTGAGCAGAAAAAAAGTGGGTTAGATAGAAGTGTGGAGGTAAGAGCTACAAAACTTAGAAGTTAATCAGATAAGTGAATTAATGTGTTTTTTGGCCTTCTTAATTCCACTAGGCTCAAGCTCGCTGCCACAGAATAGGTCAAAGTAAGGCTGTGAAGGTCTATCGTCTCATTACTCGAAATTCCTATGAACGAGAAATGTTTGACAAAGCCAGTCTGAAGCTGGGGCTGGACAAAGCTATACTACAGGACATTAATCGAAAGGGAAGCACAAATGGGGTGAGTATAACCACCTATGCTTTCTGAATGTCTTCCCTACAGCTACACTGAATGTTACAGAGGAATGTGGGCTCTTCTTGCCTGTCATCAGGATTTCAGTAAACCTTACTCCTTGCTTCCTGGCAAGTATTAAAGCATTATTAGTTCTATGTAGGCATCTCCTATATTTCAAAGTAGGCTGTAGTTGTTGCCTGCTTAATTCTTAAGCTTCATTTAGATCAGTTTAGAATCATTTAGATTCTTATGCTTCTTAACCTTTTTTGTGAGGTAGCTAGGTGATACAGTGGGTAGAGAGCTGGGTCCTGGAGTTAGGAAGATCCGAGTTCAAATCGGGCCTTAGACACTTATTAGCTGTGTGACCCTTGACTGGTCATTTAACCTGTCTACCTCAGTTTGCTAAACTGTAAAATTAAGAAAATAATAGCAACTACCTCCCAGGGTTGTTGTGAGGGTAAAATGAAATAATATTTGTAAAGTATTTAGCACAATACTTCAGCCAAAATATATGATATATTATCTGAATATGGGGGAGAGAGATAATCCCTTTGGCAATCTTATGAAGCCAGAAGGATATTAAGTGTTTAAAAGAAGACGACCTCTTCTCAGAATTATATATTGTTAAATGCATAAAATAAGATTGTAGAAGAAAATAGTTATATTCAAATGTTTAAATATTTTAATAGGAAAACTCTTCTCAATTTGTATTTTTAAGTGCATAAAAACACAGAATTGCAGAAGAAAATAGTTATGTTTAAACGTTTTAAAAGAAGACCTCTTCTCAGAATTCCTTTTTTTAATGCATAAAATACATTGGATTATAGAAGAACATAGTTATATTGACATAATTATAAAAAAATTTTTGGAGCGGGGAAGGCAAAGCAATTGGGGTTAAATGACTTGCCCAAGGTCACACAGCTAGTAACTGTGTCACGTCTGAGGCCATATTTGAACTCAAATCCTCCTGACTCCAGGCCCAGTGCTCTGTTTACTGCTCCACCTAGCTGCCCCCAAAATATTTTTTTTTAAGTTTATGGACCCCCAAGTTAAGAATTCTTATCTCAGGGGATAATTAAGACTCATGACTGCATTTTGCAGATGAAGAAAATCAGGCTCAAAAGTATATGATTAAATTTCATGATAAACAATTAAAAAGCACTTTATTATTACCATAGCAGTTTGTCTAAGGAAAATGGTCATGATTTACTAGAAGTTAGTGAGGGGAAAAAAAACAAACAAAAGGAAATTCAAGACCAAGAACAGACAAGAAGTATAAGCTATGTTGGAACTACTCTGTTAACTTTTAATTTAAAAAAACAATGATAACAATCAAGCTGAAAGTAGGGAAGATTCAAGATTTCACATATAACCCCCTTTCTATCCTTTGTATAAGAAAATGGTCATGTTTGTCATTTGTTAAGTTGATAATAAAAAGAAAATGTTTTTTAAAAAGAAATTGTTGGGAATTAACAGAAGAACGCTGTTGCTGTTACTATAATTTATTAAGATATAAGACAACCTTTTTCTTGGAAAATATGAACCCATATTTCCCCTACGTTTTAGTCATGTAGTTCTATTTCTCATGTCTTCATTTTTTCAAGGAGCCACATCTAAGTGATGAGCCTCTTTACCTTGGTTGGGGGAGGGGAGAGAGTTGTAAAATTGAATGACTTGAGCCAAGATGGCAGAGAAAAGGCAGGGACTCCGGGCGGCTAGGTGGTGCAGAGAGTAAGAGCACCACCCTGGAGTTGGGAGGACCCGAGATTGGTTCTGGCCTCAGTTACTTAGCACCCACACGTAAATAACTAGCCGTGTAACCTTGAGCAAGTTACTTAACCCCAATTGCTTTATATTTAAAAAAAAAAAAAGGCAAGGACTCACCTGAGTTCTCCCAAATTCCCCTTAAAACAATCTTAAATAATTCCTCAAAATGAATTCTGGAGCAGCAGAACCTGCAAAAGGATGGGGTAAAGCAATTTTCTACCCCAAGACAGCTTAGAAGATTGGCAGGAAAGGTCTGTCACACTGAAGTTGAGAGAGGAGTCCAGGTCAGCACAGGCCAAGCCCCAGGAAAAAAAGCAGTAGGCCTTAGGGCATAATCCCAGGGTAAAGAGGAACACTAGCACCACAGAACTTGTGACTGCAGGAGAGTAGGAACCCTAGTCACAGTTCCAAAATGGAAAAGAGTGCTTGTGGTCACTCACAGACCAGAAAAGCAGTGACCACATCCTTCTTAGATCATACCATCTTGTAAGAACTAAAAACTTGCATACTTCTCTACCACCTCCCCTTCTCCCCCTCAGAACTAGCTCTGAGAACAATAATAAGGAAGGCCTGAAACTTGGAACAGTGGCCCCTCTACCCTGGGAGCACAGACCTACTTTAACATTTTTGTCAAGAAATGTGCTAGAAAAATGAGAAAACAACAGAAAAAGACCATGACCATAGAATGTTAGTATGGTGACAAGGAAGAAACTCAAAAGAAAACAAAGTCAAAACTGTCACATCCAAAGCCTCAAAGAAAAATGTGAATTATTGCTATGCCAAGAAGGAATTCCTGAAAAAGCTCAAAAAGGATTTGAAAATCAAGAAATGAGAGTGATGCAAGAAAACCATGAAAAAAGAAAAGCAAAACTTGGTAAAGGAGGCATAAAAATATACTAAAGAAAATACCTTAAAAAACAGAAAAGGTCAAATGGTAAAAGAGGTTCAAAAGTCTGATGAGGAGAAGAATTCCATGAAAAGTAGAATTAGCCAAATGGAAAAAATATATAAAAATTCACCAAGGAGAAGAATTCCTTAAAAAACAGAATTGACCAAATGGAAAAAGAGGTACAAAAATTCACTGAAGAAGAGAACTCCTTAAAAATTAGAATTGGACAAGTGAAAACTAATGACTGCTTGAAACATCAAGAAAAAAACAAAATCAAAATAATGAAAAAAAAAAAAAGATTGTGAAATATATCTCATTGGAAAAAACAACTGACCTGGAAAATAGGTTGAAGAGAGATAATTTTTAAATTATTGGATTACTTGAAAACTAGTGCTGCTAGAAATGTGCCGTGTGTGTGTGTGTGTGTGTGTGTGTGTAGAATAATTATATATATATATATAATTTTATATATTTATATTATGTATATATACATTATATATATATGATCAAAAAGAAACTAGACATCATCTTTTAAGAAATTATCAAGGAAAACTGCCCTGATACTCTATAAACAGAAGATAGAAATAAAGAATCCAAAGATTACCTCCTAACATACATCCCAAAAGGAAAACTCCAAAGAGTATTATAGCCAAGTTTCAGAGCTCCCAGGTCAAGGAGAAAATATTGTAAGCAGCAAGGAAAAAAAAAACAAAAACAATTTAAATATCACAGAGCCACAGCCAGAATAACACAGGATTTAGCAGCTTCTACATTAAAATATCAGAGGGCTTGGAATATGATATTCTGGAGGGTAAAAGAGCTGGGATTACAATCAAGAATCACCCATCTAGGAAAACTGGAGTATAATCCTTCAGAGTAAGGAAAAGATAGATATTAAATGATAGAGAATTCCAAACATTCTTGATGAAAAGACCAGATTTTCAAATATAAAACTCAAGAGAAGCATAAAAAGAGAAATGGGAAAGAGAAATCATAAGGGATTCAACAAGTTTAGACTGTTTCTATCCCTACATGGGAAGATGATACTTGTAACTCCTAAGCACTTCCTCGTTATTAGGGCATTTAGAAGGAGTATATATAGACAGAGGGCACAGGTGTGAGTTGAATATGATATGATACCTAAAAAAATAAAATTAAGGGATGAGAAAAAGGAATGTATTGGGAGAAGAGGAAAGAGAGCTAGAATGGAGTAAAACATCTCACATAAAAGAAATGTGAAAGAACTTTTACATGGAGGGGAACATGGGGAGTTGGAGTATAAGACGAGTAAGGAGAGCAGATTGGAGGAGGTGGTAGTCAGAAGCAAAACATTTTTGAGGATGGACAAGGTAAAAGAAGAGAGAGAATGAGAGAAAATAGGTCAGAGGGAAATAACACAGTAATTACAAATGTGAGAAATTTTACAGAAAG
This sequence comes from Gymnobelideus leadbeateri, assembly GCA_011680675.1. Lineage (NCBI taxonomy): Eukaryota > Metazoa > Chordata > Mammalia > Diprotodontia > Petauridae > Gymnobelideus > Gymnobelideus leadbeateri. The sequence continues at coordinate 392,459 of WOXC01006136.1, forward strand.
TTTCTCTGATAAAGATCACATTTCTCAAACACATAGAAAAACGAATCAAATTTATAAAAATAAGAACAATTCCCCAGTTGATAAATGTTAAAGGATATGAACAATTTTCAGATGAAGTAATCACAGCTATCTATAGTCATATTTTTATAATGCTGTCACTGTTGATTAGAGAAATGCAAATTAAAACAACTCTGAGTTACTACCCCATGCTTATCAGATTGGCTAATATGTCAGAAAAGAAAAATGACAGATGTTGGAGGAGATGTGGGAAAATTGAGACATCACTGCTTTGTCAGTGGAGTTGTGAACTGATACAGCCATCTTGGAGAGCAGTATGGAACTATGCCCAAAGGGCTATAAAACCATGCATACCTTTTGACCCAGCAATAGCACTACTAGGTCTGTATCCCAAAGAGATAAAAACCAAAAAGAAAAAGGACGTACATATATATTTCTAGCAGCACTTTTAATGGTGGCAAAGAATTGGAAATTGAGGGGATGCTCAATTGGGGCATGGCTAAACAAGTTGTGGCATATGATTGTGATAGTATATTATTGTAGTATAATAAATGACATGAGGATGCTCTCAGAAAAACCTGAAAAGACTTACATGAACTGATGCAAAGTGAAATGAGCAGGAAAACATTGTATGTGGAATGATTTAGCTTTTCTCAGTGGTGCAATGATCCAGGACAATTCCAAAGGGCTTACAATGCAAAATGCTATCCTTCTCAGGAAAAGAACTGATGGAGTCTAAATGCAGATCAAAGCACACTTTTTTTAAACTTTTTTTGGAGGGGGACAGTTGTGTTTTCTTTCACAACATGATTAATGTGGAAATAGTATAGGTTCTGCAAATACCTGTGCATTAAATATTAGTCAAGTTGTAAAGAAGAGTTATAACCAATGGAGTAAATAGTGAGACAGAAGGAACAAAACAAAACACAAAAGAGAAACAGCAAGTAGTTTGCTTCAATGTGCATTCAGACTCTATAGTTCTTTTCTCTGGATGTGGATATCCCTTTCCATCATAAGTCTTTTGGAGTTGTCTTATAACTTTGCATTGCTGAGAGGAGCCCAGTCTATCAGTTAGCCATCACAGATACAATGTTGTGTACTAAGTTCTCCTGGTTCTGCTCTTTTCACTCAGCATCAGTTTATATGTATATATAAGTCTCTCCAGGTTGTTACGAAGTCTGTCTGCTCCTTATTTCTTATAGCACAATAGTATTCCATTACATTCACATACCACAACTTGTTTAGCCATTCCCTGATTGATGGCCATCCCCTTGATTTCCAATTCTTTTCCATCACCAAAAGAGCTGTTATAAATATTTTTGTACATATGGGTCCTTCTTCCATTTGTATGATTTCTTTGGGATACAGCCCTAGAAGTGGTATTGCTAGGTCAGAGGGTATGCACATTTTTATAGTCCTTTGGACATAGTTCCAAATCACTCCCCAGAACGGTTGAATCAGTTCACAACTCCGCCAACAATGTATTAGTGTTCCACTTTTTCCACATCCTCTCCAGCATTTATCATTTTCCTGTTTTGTCACGTTAGCCAATCTTATAGGTGAGATGTGGTACCTCAGAGTTGTTTTGATTTGCATTTCTAAATGCATTTCTAAAACCTAAATCAGTAGTGATTTAGAGCAATATTTTCATATGCTTATAGATATACCCAACTCCCCATGTTCCTCTCCACTGTAAAAGTTCTTTCACACCTCTTATATGCAAGATAATTTACTTCTAGCTTTCTCTTTCTTCTTCTCTCACCACATTTCTCTTTCTCGTCCCTTAATTTGTTTCTCTGAAAACTACCTGTTCACATCCTTTGACCATTTATCAGTTGGGAAATGACTAAAATTTTCAAATGTTGTTGTGTCTTGCTACTCTAATGAGTCTATCAGATCCTTAGCACAGGACAAGAAATTTAATAGTTTTAAGTCTGTGAGAGTTGGCAAAAAGAAAGCCACTTGCCTACCAGGAAATAGGGTTTTTTTCCTGTATTTCTTTTTTTTTTTTTTTTGGAGGGCAATTGGGGTTAAGTAACTTGCCCAAGGTCACATGGCTAGGTTTTTTGTTTGTGTGTGCATTAAGTGTCTGAGTCCGGATCCGAACTCAGGTCCTTCTGACTTCAGGGCCGACACTCTACTCACTGCGCCACCTAGCCACCCTTTTCCTGTATTTCTTATTTGCAACAACTAGTTGAAGTAATCATACCTCAGCACTATTCAGCATTCATTAATCAGACACTTACTAACTGACAGTTGCTCAAGAAGACAGAAAAAAATTTTTTAAAAGCAAACACATCATTCTCCTGAAGATCTAAAATTCAAGGAGGGTAGATAATATAGATGTATAAGGAATATGTTATAAAGTAGAATTATGGTAAGGGCACAAAAAGGGGCATAAGCAAAGGTGCTACAGTAGTGGGAATAAGTTAAGACAGGAGAGCCTTTTTAATACACAAACTGACATGACTTCTGAGACTTAGCTTTTCTAGTCCACAGTTTCCTCTTCTGTAAGTGAGAAGGTTTGATTTTTCGGGTCCCTTCCCATCTCTGAGTCTATGATCCCAGTGTACCCTTTGCTAGCTCATATGGCACATCTAGACATTAAAATTTTTTTTCCAATTACATGTAAAGATTTTTAACATTCTTTTTGTAAAATTTTGATTTTTAAATTCTTCCTCTCCCTCCCCTGTCATTGAGAAGGCAAGCAATTTGACAGAGGTTATACATGTGTAGTCATACAAAGCATATTTCCATAGTATTCGTGGTCGAGAAAATCCCATGATATATAAAGTAAAAAAGAATATGTTTTGATCTACATTCAGACTCCATCAGTTCTTTCTCTAGAGGTGGATAACATTTTTCATCTTGAATCTTCCAGAATTATCTTGGATTGTTATATTGCCAAGAATAGCTAAATCATTCATAGTTGATCATTATACAATATTGCCATTACCGTGTACAGTATTCTCCTGTTTCTGCTCACTTCACTTTGCTTCAATTTATGTAAATCTTTCCCATCAGGACATTTTTTAAGGATATTGTCAAACTGAAGAAATGAAAATGTAGTTCTGTCCTTTTCGGGAATGTGTTTATGAATTTTCTTTTAGTAATTTTGTGATGGTTGGCAACAACCTCAGTCACTAAATCCCAGGGCATCGTGTCATGCTCAGAACTTATGTATATCACAATTCCATAGTAGAAACAATCATCAGCTCAATTTAAAACTTAATTCCTTAAAACCAGTGCTTTTTTTTTTTTTTTTTTTTTTGGATTCAGGTACAGCAGCTCACAAAGATGGAGGTGGAGGACTTGCTTCGGAAAGGAGCTTATGGAGCCTTAATGGATGAAGAAGATGAAGGTTCCAAATTTTGTGAAGAAGATATAGATCAGATCCTACAAAGAAGAACCCACACCATCACCATCCAGTCTGAAGGAAAGGGATCTACATTTGCCAAGGTACATGGCTTTCTTGCCAATCACCTAATTCCTCTCCTGCCCACTTAACTGATATCAGTCTTCTCTGGCTCAGGCAGTTTTTTTCTTTGGCTTTTACCAACTAAGATTCTGGTTCTCAAGTGTAAATACACACAAAAATGTATTGGAATCTTTATGAAAGTGTGTGGTTATACACACTCATTTCAGCTACTGCTCATTCAAAATTTAGTTGCTCATGTGGTGGCAAAATGTAGTATCATAGACAAGCCAGAAGAACATTTCAAACTGAAGTTTAGTGTTCAAAACATCAAGTATCTTGGTGTAATGGGCCATATGATATATTCCCGCAGGGGGATGTTTGAATCATGAAATATTTTATGAATGAGTATTCCTTGATTAATATCTAAAAATGGACAGTTGACTTTTAAAAAATAAGAAAGGTTTGTATTGTGTATGTTTATGTTTTTTTAATTCCATGGGAATAGGGACTTTGCCTGAGATGATGACAGTAATGACATGATGATAATGTATATTTATAAATCTCTTTACATATATTTCTTATTCAATATAACAATACCCATGTGAGGTAAGTGTTATGTTCCCCATTTCACAGATAAGGAACTGGACTTAGCAATGATAACTAACTTGCTCACAGACTGGTAAGTGATAGAGATTAGACTTGAACCTTCTGACATGTAACTCAGTGCTCTTTATACTTTGGCAAGATGATTTCTCAGCTTTGTATGTCTGCCTAGATCCTCATTTTTTTAGAGCCCTTTCCTCTTAGAGTATTAGATTTGTTGTTTTCCATCAGGATATCTTATGTTTTAATTTATAAAGAGAATGATAGCAATACTTTTCGGTGAAAATAAAGGCCAAGTAGTGCATCTCTGTAGGGTTAACCCTTACAAGGTTGATGCCTCTAGCTATAGGGGATAGCTAGGTGGCTCAGTGGATAAAGTGCTGGGCCTGAAGTCAGGAAGACTCAACTTATTGAGTTCAAATCTGACCTTGGACACTTACGACCCTGGGCAAGTCACTTAACCCTTTTTGCCCCAGTTCCTCGTCTATTTAAAATGAGCTGGAGAAGGAAATGGCAAACAACTCCAGTATCTTTGCCAAGAAAACCCCAAACAGGTCATGAAGAGTCGGACATGACTGAACAGCAGCAACAAAAATGTTCTTCTTTCCTTTTTGAGAGAAATGGGTTGATTTTTAACATCCAAATTTGAGTTATTATTCAGCGAGTCTATGGATCAAATTGAAACTTTTCACTTTGACTTTTAATAAATGAACAGATGAGCATCATATACCTTTATCTGTGATATTCTATTGAAACTTTTCGTGTTGAATATTTGTGAAATAACTCAAGTGTATTACTAGTTCATGCTCTTTGACTGCAATTTGTTGATTTATTGTTCTCTTCTTCACAGGCTAGCTTTGTGGCTTCAGGGAATAGGACTGACATTTCCTTAGATGACCCCAACTTTTGGCAGAAATGGGCTAAAATAGCTGAACTGGACACTGATGCAAAGAATGAGAAGGTAGAGGGTCAAATATGTTTTGGTTTATATTTCTGTGTTGTCAGGATAAAACATCAGAGCAAAAGCATAGCCAAATCTGAATTTTAGTGCCAAAAGAAAATTTTAGTGATCATATGATCGATCCACACACTCCCCTCCCTCCCCGCACACTCTGATACCTACTTTTAATTGGTATTTTGTGTCTCATTTTTTAATAAAAGTTCATTTTAATACAGTTTAATTATCAGTTTTTTAAAATTTAGTTTAAGTTTTAGCTTAGTTTTATTTTAATGAATAGAAATGACCTTTATATTTGAATATTCAATAAATGTTACCCTTTAAAAAATTCCGTGTGTGTACACCTTAATGAAATGTGCTATGCCTGCCTGTGTTTATGGATGAAGAAATTAAGTCCCAGAGAAGCTAAATGACTTGCCCTAGATCAAGGGTAGGGAACCTGTAGCCTTGAGGTCATATGTGGCCCTCTAGTTCCTCAAGTGTGGTCCTTTGACCAAGTAAATAATAAAAGGACTGGTTCTGTAAAACTTGGACCCAGTCAAAAGAACTCAAGGACCTAGAAGGCCACAGGTGACCTGGAGGCCACAAGTTTCCCACAACTGCCCTAAATCATACAGTGGTTTAGTGGAGGAGCCAGGTTTTAAAATCCAGTTCTCCTGTTTCCCAGCTCAGTGTTCTTTACATTTTACCCCCATGATGTGTCCTACCTAGATACAAGCGCAATGGCTTCCAAAGGAGCATCACAACCACCTTCTCCTTTCCTCCCTTTTTGGGTACCTGAAAGGTGAAAAGGATTACACAGATGACTTTAAACGAAGCTTTGAGTGTTTCTAAGGGTTCATTTTTCCAATAGAAAGCCGAATTTCTTGAAATAGAAGAAATGCAATAAAACCACTTCTCTTCAGTCATGAACTTAAAGTTTGAAGTGATTTTGGAAGTCATTTGACCAATGTCTTCATTTTGCAAATGAGGAAACAAAGACCTAGAGCTGTTAAACGACTTGTCTGAGGTTCCAAGGACACAGCAAATGGCAGGGCTGGGATTTGAATCCGTGGCCCAGGTGCTTTTCATTGTGCTCTGCTTCCTTTGAATAATGTGGGGTTAGAAGCAGCTAACCATCCAATGATTAGCAGCCCTCCAACAATGTCTGCTTTTAGAAGGGAAAGTAAATAGAAAAAGCATGAGATTTTCTTTATAGCTTAGACTTGTGGCAGAAGTTTCCCCAGGAGTCACATACAAATGTGTAACATACTTAGCAAAGATATATTTTCAGTATAATTTCTATGATTTGCAGTTTTATTATGCTCGCGTAGACTGCATCTGTTTTCAAGTAATTTTCCAGTTGAAGAGTTTTATTGCTACCTTCTAGCTTATTACTTCTGGATTTTCTTTCTCCTTCTTCGTCCCTGTTATCAAACTCAGTTCCTCATGGGTCAGAGGACATGCAGCACTAGGGAATTAAGACAGAGGGCTCCAGAGCTTAGAACAAAGCCCATGGAAAAATGTCCCTGGACGAGCTTACAAACTATTGCTACCTGTCCTGGATGGCCTAGTAGATTGACCTTCATTGCTACTTGACACAATCATTTAAAGTTTTCATGATGCAGTAAATTCTTCCAGATTTTTAAATGAGAACCAGGAATGAATGTTTGTTTCATGGGCCATAATTTAGTGAACACTACTATCCTGATAAAGATACGGAAGGTTTAGCACCATAGACTCTTAGACTTGTTATCTCAGAAGTCAACTAATCCAACCCCTCTCCCTTTACAGCATCTCTGAGAGAAGATCATCTACTCCCTGCTTTAATACTTACTGTGACAAAGAGCTCACTACTAAAATTAGGATAGCACATCAAATAATGAGTTAAGGCACAGGAGGCAGTTCCCCCAAGTCTTTCTGTATATTAGTTTTTATGAATCTCCATCCCTCACTTTATCAACTCACCTTAAAATAAATATAGTATATAGAGACATACCTGCTTATACCTTGCAATACCACCTCTCCAGCCACAATTATGTCCACTAGATCCTTTCTGGATGCATAAACCAACTTCCTCCCTGTAGCCAGCCCCCCACACTCACAGGACCTCCAGAATTCTTTTCATCTAGCCTCCTTCCACCAAGCAAGTGCACTTTAAACTTTCTGTTCTTAGGGATTTTCAGGAACTATATTAAAAGACTTTAAAATAAATAAAAATACTTCACATTTACTTTGAGATTTACAAAGCCCTTTCCTCACAACAATGCCATGATATAGCAAGTATAATCACATCTTGCTGAGGGTGAAGCTAAGTCTCGGCAATGGGCACTGACTTGCCTGAGGTCACACAGTTTGTAAGGGTCTTCTGGCTCCAATTCCAATATTCTTTCCACTACACTGTATTTGTTACCTCCTTATTAAACTCACCCATTGTTTTATAGTCAGGTTCTTCTCTCTTTGATGTGGGGAAGAAAATAGCCTTTATGTCCTTAGTGACATGAAGCAAGACTTTTAGACCAATATAAATAGTTTTGTCCATATTTAAGTTGGTTTTAGCCAGTGAGGCAAGCATGGAAGATGTTACAGGGATCAAGAGGGAAGACCTGAGCTATATAGGCAGTGGGGGTAGGAAAGTCATGCCTACTGACCTTGAGAAAGATGTCCTTTAAAGTTATATCAATGGGTGAAATCCTGGAGCTAGAAAGGATATTTCTGTGAAAGGCTTTTCTATAGTTCAACTATCTAAGGCATTGTCATTGGAAAATGGATAATGAATCAGGGTGAATGGGAAGTTGCTTAAGAGATAGAGGGAAGGGTGACCAGTGGCATCTCCAGAGCTTAGCTTGCTCTCTTACAGCTGGAGTCACCACTGTGGTTTCTCTTGGCAAGATCAGACTGCCCCTTTGGACCCCCACAGGCATTTTATCTTTCTGAACCTCCATAAGACTGGTCGCAGCAACAGTACATATCTGTGGACAGCACTGAGGACTGGGGAGCACACACTTCAAAAAAAAAATCCAAAGAAATTCACTCTGCTCTTGTTACAGGGTAGCAGACTTAAGAATTCCTCCTACTCTTCCTACTATGATAAGATTTATGTTTTGGGAGGTAGGCAGGGCCCAGGGTTCTTTTAGATGCTCTTTTAGATGCAAAGAGGGCTGGCAAAGGATCACTGCTGTGTGTGTGGATGAGAAAGAGAGAGAGAGAGAGAGAAGAGGTGCTTCTCCCACAACAGCCCCCTCTCTGTCTCTAGGAAAGCTTAGTGATCGACCGGCCCCGTGTGAGAAAGCAGACCAAACACTACAACTCCTTTGAGGAGGACGAGCTGATGGAATTTTCTGAGTTAGACAGTGACTCTGATGAAAGGCCCACCCGATCGAGGCGGCTAAACGAGAAAACCCGGCGCTACCTCCGGGCAGAATGCTTCCGGGTAGAGAAGAACCTGCTCATCTTCGGGTGGGTATCTGTTATGCCTACCTGTTCCTCTCTGTCACGCCAGTCCCGCAGGGTTTGTTGGGGATATCTAACAGGTCCTGTCAGCCCTGGCTTTGGGTTTTCTCTAAGTCTCACTGATATTCTGTTCCTTGTCAGGGAACTGTTAAGGCAGAACAGAGTTCTTTTACCCTACAGTTCCCTTGGATGACTGTGACCTTCACTCAGAGTATTTTACTCACCATGATTTTATCTTCTGCTCTCATTCTCACCTCCATAACCAGCTTACTGCTTGGTTCTGTTTTATTTTATTTTTCTTATTTGCTTTTCACTCAAGGACAAAGCACCTCATGTAACAGGTACTAAAGTCAAGAACAATTCACATGGCCCCTTTGGCTAGGGTGGAAAGAGAAAGCTTTGGCATTCATTTCTTCATATGAGAATACTACACACTCTAGGTACTTGACCTTGACTCTAATTTATTCACCTGGTTCTCTGTACTCACAACACTTTGTAATGTCACTGTGGGGATGTTAGAGAGATTGGAGGCAAAGAGAGTAGCAACTAGGAAGGTTTTGTACTCATTTAAACCTGGTTTCATTGCCAGCCCCTCCTGTCATAGGGTTCTGATGGTTTCATGTGAAACACTCAATGCCTGATATGATGGACTTCACAGTGATGCACACTGCCCAGTTTTTGGGAACCCATCGGCCCAAGTAAAGAACAACAAAAGAAACCCATTAAGAAACTAGGAGTATTTTTGGTCATTCATGGTCTGTGGAGGCTTTTCCCACCACATTGTGGCTCTGGTATTCTTGGTTTTTCATAGCTCATGTCCTGTGATATTTCTACCCCACAGGTGGGGACGATGGAAGGATATCCTGACTCATGGGAGATTCAAGTGGCATCTTAATGAAAAGGACATGGAGATGATCTGCCGGGCTCTCCTAGTATACTGTGTCAAACACTACAAGGGAGATGAGAAGATTAAGAGCTTCATATGGGATCTGATCACACCCACAAAAGATGGACAGAACCAGGCTCTCCAGAACCACTCAGGTAAGAATAGTCAGGGGCATACTGTTTTGACTCACAAGTTCCCTTTTAGTATCTGCCTTTTCAAATAACCCACCTTGTTATACAAGGTCTTGGCTTTCTCTTTGTTAGCTCGTGCCGCTCTGAAACTTGAACTTACTAGCAAGTTGTCACTTTTGTGCAAGTTCATTTAACCTTTTATCTGAAGTTTTACCTGTCTCCCAAGACTTGCACAATAAAAGTAGAAGGGTCAACTTGGTTCCTGTCTCTGAGTTTGGATTTGCTTAATCTGAATCATTGTCACCTCTGCTCTTTTGTCTCTTCTTCTTCTTTCCCTCATCTTCCTCCCCGCTCCCTGCCTCAGCCTCCTTCTCTCTACTTATCCAAATTCTACCTATCCTCAAGGTTTACGTCTGCCAAGAAATTTGCAGTGATACCTTTATCCTCGTACCGCCTCTGCCTGGACTCCTGCCCCATAGATGCCCTTCATATGGGCATAAACCTTTATCCAAACTACTTTTGCACTTATAAACGTTATCATACATTTTAGCTCTTCATTTCCATTGCAATTGCTTTATGTATGTTTTGTCTTCTTAAGTAGATCGTAAGCTATGTGAAGACAGGGATTGTGTCATATTTAATCAGTACCAAGCATAGTGTTGATTGTTTAGTCCTGTAAAATTTTTGGGGGGTTGGGGGAGGCAATTGGGGTTAAGTGACTTGCCCAAGATCACACAGCTAGTAAGTGTTTAAGTCTCAGGCCGGATTTGAACTCAGGTCCTCCGGACCCCAGGGCTGGTGCTCTTATCACTGCACTACCTAGCTGCCCCAAGCCCTGTAATTTTTATGTTTTGTTTCTACCAACTTGGAATTAGTTTCATTCTCATCTGGAGTCACCAGGTATATTATGGACCAAGACTGTTGGGCCAAAAGATGTATCGTTTAATTGCCACCATGAACATAGTACCTGTTTTTGTTAGGCAGTGTCTTTATGCCACCACCCAGTTATGAGCCCTCGTTCATTCTTGTCACCTTACAGGGTTATCTGCCCCAGTCCCCAGAGGGAGAAAGGGAAAGAAGACAAAGAATCAGATGCTCCTTCCAGAGTTAAAGAATGCAGACTGGTTGGCCACCTGCAACCCTGAAGTTGTCCTACATGATGACAGCTACAAGAAGCACCTTAAACAGCATTGCAATAAGTAAGTATATCTGATCTACTTCCCTCTTACCTCAGAGCATCTCTCCAACCTTCCACATGCTTTGAACTGAAGGGAAGGCCCCACAGTTCTGGTAATTATTCCAGTGAAAAAGATCAAGAATGTTAGAGATGTGTGCTGTAGATTACTTTGAAACTCAAGGTTTAAATGCTTTAATTACGATGCTTTCTTCACACCACCTCTTCCTGGATCCCTGTCCTATATGCATACTGTACTCTTGAAGTTCTTGGAAATCTCGTTCTCAAAAATTGTTCCTGTTATGACCCTTCATGGTGGTGGTAACTCTGGAGGACAGCAGCTGTAGATACTCCAAGGATGTTATGCTAAAAAGGCTCCAAGTCTTCCCAATATCCTTCCCAAGTCTTTGCCTTCCAGTCTTCCTCTACAGTTCTTAAAGGTGGCCTTGGAAACATCTTTTCACTACTCCACTTTAATTTATTTAAAAAGCGTTAATAAAGAATGTATATGTTTTCATTGTTTCATACTAGGTGCTATGGGGGATCCAAAAATAAATTGAAGATGTAATCCCCAACCTTGTGGAGCTTACTGTAAGGACTTCAAATAGAGAATTGATGACAAAGCAGCTTAGGAATACATACAGAGTAATGTGACATCAGTCGAATAGGAAGGCATGGGAACCCAGAAGAAAGAAAACTGAATATGAATTTGGCCTCTTGGAGAAAGTTAAATCTTGAGTTGGACCCTTAAGGAATGTAGTAGAAAGGGAGGCACTGTACTTCCAGGAGGAGGGGGAAGGAATAGCATGAAAAAAAGCGCAGGGGATAGCTAGAAAAATCAGAATCTGTGTGCGAGCATTGAGAGTCTTGGCCTGGCTGGCTCTAGAAAGGTGTTGGAGATAACCATAGGAGGGAGATGCAAATAGTTAAAAGAAAGGAGAGAGGGCAATTGCTCGGGGACCTCCACTTTGGATTTGCTTAATATGAATCATTAATTGGATATCTTGATTAAGGTCATTTTTCAGAGAATGATGGAAAAGCTGTTCTCGGCAGTTTCTGATAGGGTCATACATCATTAAAAGACATCAACTCTTAAAATTTTTTTTTAAAACAAAATATTTGGTTTCAGTTCTTGCTTTTCCTCTGTATCCAGACATCAACTAAGATTGCTTGACCCCCTGAGAGCAGCTTGAAAATCATTTTGCTCCAGGAGGACAGGATACAGGTAGAACCCTGTCCAGGGAAGAGCCACTCAGCTTCTCATAGAGTTTTTCAGCCATTATGTCATTTGGAGAACACCAAATACCATTGATTTGAGCTCTCTCCTTACATACATCACAGATATTTTTATAACAAATGTGTTGTCCCTTCTTTTACCTGAGGTGGAAACCACTCTCTAGCCCCAGGATTCCCTGATCTTGTTTCTACAGAAAATCCTGATGTGCCAGCTGCACTAGAATCCCAGGAGACAGTGTCCTAAAGTCCTCTCCATGGGCCAGAGGAAACTTCAGTTTTTACTATAGACCCTCTTGGTAGCTCCTGCTGCTGCTGCTGCATAGCCTTGCTCTGTTGGTTTCTGGGGGATTTTTATTTCTTGTACCTTTTGAAAATAACAATTACAACAAAGCTCACAGTAATTCCGGTTGTTTGATTTACAGTGAATAGAATAGTAAGAAGTGTTTCCATTCACGATGATTTCTGGCCCTCTGACCATTACAACCTCTAAGAAGTCCACAGACCATGAATTTAATGTGGCACCTAATTTGTGACCAATGCTTAGCAGTTCATAGAATAAATTTCAGAATAAGTTGAGTTAAGGCAATGCCTTTCAGTCAGTCAAGAAGTATTTTTTAAGTGTCCCTTATATACCAGACAGTGTGCTAGGCAGAGTGGAAAACAAATGTAAAGAAAGAAGCAGTCCCAGCTCTCAAGGAATTCACACTCTCTGAGCCTTGGGTCCAAAATTGTGCATATATCCAAATATGTACTTCTTCCCTTAGCTGATCGAAAGTATCCTTATCTCTCTTCTTTCTTAAATCTGTAACATATTCATTGGTATCTTTCCTCAGTTTTAAATTATAAGTTCCATAATCTCAGGTATCAAATTGTGTACTTCTTTTCTGGCCCCAGCACAGTGTTAGGCATATTTGGTAAATAATTTATCAATTACTGTCTTCTGAGATGAGCTCAGATAGCTAAATTAGTTTAGTTTATCTGTATATCCTTGGGGAAAAAAAACAATACTTCCTGTGTCTGACCTTAGAAGTAGTATGATTGGGGCAGCTAGGTGGCGCAGTGAGTAAGAGCTCCAGCCTCGGAGTTGGGATGACCTGAGATCGGATCCGGCCTCAGAAAATGAGCACCCACACACAAATAATGACTGGCCGTGTAACCTTGAGCAAGTTACTTAACCCCAATTGCTTTAAAAAAATAAATAAATAAAAAATAAAAAAAAAAGAAGCAGTATGATACAGTGGGCAATGCTGAATGTGGAATCAGGAAACTTGGGTTCAAATCCCTTGGCTCTGTCAAATACTGCCTCTTTGGCCCTTAGCAAGTCACTCAGAATCCCTGGGCTTTAGTTCCCTCTTCTGTAAAACAAGGGGTTTAGACTAGGGGAATCTTAAGGGAGATTTTAAGGTCTCAGCTAGTGCTAGATCTTTGATCTAAGACTAGGAAAACTCACCTTTTCTCCACCAACAACATTCATAGGACCTGTGTTCTTAATGAAAGTTAGATTCTTTCCTGCCTGGCAAACATTCATATAACTGCTTTATGCCACATGTCAAATGTTCCACTACTTCAGCAAACTAGTCAGTTTGCAACCAGCCACTTGGAAGTTGGTCATATTTAGTAGGTATTTGTGACCAACAAGATGATTTGTTGGAACTTAGGAGGGCAAGAGATCACTTCAAGCTTGTACTATAATCCAATAACAACAATTTCTAGTAGTTGAAGGAACATCTTCTTTTCTTGTTCTATTTTTCTCTCATAAGGTGACTGAATGGGTGTGGGGAGCCAAGGAGGCTTGATCCAGGACTCAGATAAAAATCTCAACAATGTGCTCTATAGAAGGTCCTTCAAGACATGGCTTTTTGTTAAGCTTGCTCCTTGGGTCTTTTGATATGGGCTACACTTAAAAGGATGTTGTTTGAGTTTTGAGATCAAAGGCTCTACCCCAAGACTTTAGTTGTTGAGAGCCACAATATTTGGTTCTTAGGTGATTGGTTCCCATGCAGATATCCTCAATGACCGTGACTTTGGATTTGGCCTTCAATTGAAGCTTGCTCTAGAGAACATCCTTTGTAATATGACTGCATATGAAAGGAGTTAACTGACTTTTCCTAAGACTTTTTGGCACCTCGATAACAAATCCTTATCAAATTATCTATTCTGTTCTATTTCCAGGATATAACAGACTAAGATAATGTTAGGAAGACTTGAGTCCTTTTTTCCTTTGTCTCATTTGCTCTATAAAAACTTTGTCCTAAGAATCAATAAATGGAGTTCATAGTTCTTCCTTGAACTACCCACATGGTCTGCTCATTTCTTATACATATCTCCCACCATGCTTAGTGCTAGACACTAAGCAGCTCATGGCAAACAGGTGTTTTTCTTCCTTTTTAAGGCAGAGGTATTCATAATGACCTACATTTCTAGATTACTTTATATTTTTAAAAACATTTTCATATACTAATGATATAATGTTCTGTCAAGATTATTAATAGGAGGGAATATAGAATATACCAAGGTATATGGTGTCAAAGAGCATAGAGCAAACCAAATATTCTGGTTCATTTGTATTAATCAGCTCATCTTTTTTAGGGTACTTCTTCGAGTCCGGATGCTATACTACCTGAAATCTGAAGTGCTGGGAGAAGCAGCAGATAAAGCATTTGAAGGAACACCTGCCAGGTATAACCACTATAGCCAGGCCAGAGCTTTGAATGTACAAAATCAGCACAGAATCATATATGTTTTCTTTGAATGTACAGAATCAGCATAGAATTGTGTATGTTTCTTCAAGTCCTGTACATTTTACACAGAATATTATCTTTGGTTACATTCCTCACAATTTGTCATTTATATTCTTAAACATTTGTCTCATTTAGGTGATATTCTTACTACTACTCTATAGTTCATTTGATTTAGCACAACTTCTTATTAGTAGTATCTCTCAGAATATGACCCCTCAGGATAATAGGGAAAGGGCCACAGGTAGAGGTAGTGGTACCAAAACATTAGTGCATAATAATCATTTTTGGTAGAGTTAGTAGCAAAGCATAAGATGATCCACCTTCTGTCTCTTGGGCTCCATCTTCTCATGACCTTTTAGCACATGCAACACTGATGAGAGACTGAATCAGCAAAGCTCAAGACAGCTCAAGACAACAACAATCAGCAAAATGATCTAAGCTCCCTCCCATCCCACCTCCCTGTGTGGGTGATCATGGGAGCTAGAAAGGAAGAAAGGATCGAAAAGAATATGAAAACCTCTACCTTCAAACACCTTTTTTATCTTGAGATTAAGATGATAGCTTAGGTTGGCTGTTGAAGTAATTACCATTTTGAGTGATTTGTAGTTAGAATAATTTCATATAGTAGACATAAGAAGAGATGCTGGCTTTTTGGGTGTGACTTCTACAGTAGTTAAAAACTTTAAAATTAATTGAATTATTGAAGACATGCATCATGCTTTGGCAGAATTTTAAAAATCACATTTAAGTATGTTGTAGTGGGGATTCATTTGGGGGATTTTGGAACGGATTGGGGACCTCTAAAGTACTTTGAACTCTATGATTCTGTGAATCTGTGTGATAGTGAAAACCAGACAGAAGCATGATCTACACATTAGGCTAAAAACATGTCATTTAAGTGAGAGGTACAACTCTGTTTTGGAGAATTTTTTTTAGTGTTTAGTTATATAGCTAGAAAAAAGCAAAATAAATATTCTATCCATAATTATGTCACATCTCCTGAACCCTCACCAGCCAGTATTCCTTTCCTTAATCATTCCTCCCCCAATTCTGACCACACTAGTATAAATGTTCTTGTTCTATTAATAATAGTGTTTGTTATTTCCATTCTTTGAGCAGACTGAATATTGAACTTCTCATTTTAGTCCCAGGCATTTGATTATGTACAAATTTAGCAACATAAAACATTCTGGAATAATCAAAAACAAAATGAAACTATCCAAAGAAGACTGTCCTTCTTAATATTTTTGCTTCCATTCTTAAACCTAGGATATGGTATTGGGTTGTTGGATGTTGGATTTTTGTTTGTATACAGAAAAACGCCTATCCATCTTGTGTCCTCCACAGAGAGTTGGATGTTTTGCTGCCTGATATTGACTACGTGGAGATCCCCGTGGATTGGTGGGATGCGGAAGCTGATAAGTCTCTTCTTATTGGAGTGGTCAAACATGGTGCGTATTCCTAGGAGACTTAATAATTTTCTCCCAATAAATGATCGCCTTAGGGAAAAGTTTGCTTTAAAAAACCCTACTGTCAAAGAGACTTTTAAATGGATTAAGCAAATTTCTCTTGGACAGTTGTGAGTAAGGAGATAAAGTATGCATGGTCACCAGCTTTTGAAGTTTTTCGTATAGACTATTGGCCATTTGGTCATTATCCAGTTAATTTTTTCACTCTCAGTAAAATTTTACCTCTAGATCTTGGAAATTAGCCCAAATGGATACACGTGTTATGGTAACAGTGAGAATGTTTTCAATAGGTTAAAGATTCAAAAGCTAGAAAAATTTTGTCACAAATATACCCTGGAAGAAAAATTCAGTTGTGTAGGGCTATACAAAATCAACCACATAATCCTTATTTTCCCAGTCTACTTCAATCAAACTAACTATACCTACTATGTGCCAGGCACTGTGCTGAGTGTTGGATATCCTTAGTATTATTGGCATAAAGCCTAGAGCTAAAATACAGGCACAGATATCTCCATGGTAATAGTCCATCTACTGCAAAAATATTCCATCTACTGTTTCTAGAAGCTTTTTATGAGTCTGGAGCACATAAGATAATTTTTTACTTGTGGGATAGGTGTGAAATACATAGGCCTTTCCTTCTTCCCAAGGTCCCATCAGATGTCCCATTTGTGCTTTCAGCTGGTTGTCAGGTAATCCATGATGAGGTGTTTAATTGATTAGTAAAATATAATCATCAAACTATAATAACTTGAGATGTAAAGGATGCCATAACCCACCTCTAGTAACCCCTAAGTAAATAAACACACTTGGTATATACACCACTTTTGAAAGATTGTTAGCTCTAGCATTTCACTGATAGTTAGTGAATGCTCAGAGATATTAATCTGGCCTATTTGCTGCTTATTTCAATATGTTCTCAGAAATTTCCTCAAACAATTTAAAATTCAAGTATTTTGATTTTCATTCTTGGAAAGTTTAGTGCCAGAGCTACTTTTAGAGCCTTATACTAAGCTATTGGAAATAATGATGGCATTTAACCTTAATTTTAAAGAAGGAAGAATGTTATGTCTCAGGGACCCAATGATATTCTAGTGGGAGGCCATAAAGAGTGTAGATAAGCTTGAAGTCCCAAAGATGTATAGTAAAATATCATACTATTCTGAAGATGGGCAAATTTTAAAAGCAGGTCAGAGTATAACATATGGATTTGATTCCTTCAGAAAAGACTGATAATTATAATGATTGTCTTTCCACTGGGTAGTGGGTGTTTTACTCATAGAAATTGATAATTTAGAGTATAAATACATTTGGAAATTAAAGTGTCATTCAGATTCTGCTTCCTGCCTTGGTTATGAATCAGCTTTTCCATTTCTGTTGTTTTCAGTATTAACACAACACTGCTGAATGTTACATGAATATCATAAGTCAAACCAGTTGAACCTGCTAAGATATTGCTTAAATTCATGCATAACACTAAAGTTTTTTTTTCAAAACTGATCAAGATTGGTGCATAGACATTTATTAATAGAAAAATTTCCATAGCAGAACTTCTCATCTGTATCATGTTCATGATTGTACGTACTTGGGTAAAGTGATTACTCCAGCTTCCCCCCCTTAACCCTTGGAGGCCTGGGTTCATGAAGATGAAAATCAGAGGTGTAGAGAATTGGATTATAATGGTTCTGTCCATTATCTTGAAAAGGACTGTAAGAAAGAAATAAAAGAAAAGAGGCAGTCATTCTTAAAAACCCACTTTCTTGCTACTTTAACTTTTCATTCTGTACTTTTTTTTTACCTTTTATTCCTCTTTATCACTAGTGCTGGGGGCGGCTAGGTGGCGCAGTGAATAGAGCACAGGCCCTGGAGTCAGGAGGACTAGTGCTGTATTACCATGGGGGGAGGTCATAGATTTGGATCTGGGAAAGACCTTGGTTTCCATGTAGTTCAACCTACTCATTTTGCAGGTGAGGGATTAAGGCTTATGGGTCTTCTGACACCAAATTTGATGTTCTTTCTGTCATAACATGCTGTTGATGAAAGAGCTTTTTGGAAGTATTAACAGGTTACTAGCTGTGAGTGAGCAGCACTTGTTATGCTGATGGTGTCTTTAGATTAAGAGCAAAAGAACCCCCAAGAGAAATTTGTCTAAATGTGTCGTCATCATCATCATCATCATCATCAAAACAAATGCATATTTACAGCAGAGGGACCAAAGCTAATGAGGAAACTAAGGAATGACAAATTAAAATCATTTTATTAATACTTGAAATGGTTCCACATGCATCATTCATAATTGGGAATTATGATCATGCATTAGCAATAGTTCAGAAAGAAGTACTTCTAGACATCTGTCATATCTCCTGGAGATTTCTATCCAATGATACCTCAATTGCATACTTCTTAATCTGCTAATAAAAACTATTACCAGATTTATGTTTTAGAAAACTTAAAAACGAGATCTTTTCTGTGTGTTTCATCATCTTATAACCTACTTCTAGATTAGAAAGAATCTGTAAGTTCTTTATATTCAGAGCTTGGCATAGAGTGGTTCTTATGTTTACCTAGTCAGTTAAATTTACTTCTGTCACTGGTAAATTCAGTTATTGGGTCACTTTTAATCACATAAGTAGGTACAGTATTTAACTTTTTGCCCTTAATCTTATTAATCATATTGCCCGACTTTTTCATTGTAATCTATATGATACCATGGGTTAAAATCACAATGATGAAGGAAATAGGCTCAAATTACTACATAGAGTTTGCCACAAGGTGAAAAAAATATGCAAAATGGGGAGCTCCAAAGCTAGATTCCTATTTATCAGTCATCTTAATAGTCATTAAACATTTATGAAGTACCTACTATGTGTAAGGTGGCTACTGGGCACTGAGGATACAAGTCCCTGCCTTCAAGGATCTTATAGTCTAATGGGGGAAGACAAACCCCAAAAGGAACCTAAAAAGCAAGAAGGAAGAAGCCAACATGGAGCACATGGTAGAGAAGTTGGAGAAGCCACAAAGTCATGCAGAAAGGTGGGAAGTGAGATGTTTTTCCTAAAGCCCCTTCTCAAATTGAAGTTTTAGGACTCATGGCTTTGTTCTCCAGTCAGAAAGGCAGACGATAGTTATCAGGAGTAGGTACCAATGCTGATTCAGTCCTGCAGGATGAGATTCCACTGACAAGGTTCCCAGAGCATGGTGGGAAAGTTAGAGAAATCCTCATAGTGTACCCAGCTGGGAAATAGCTTCACTGCTCCAGTTAGTCAAAAATATGTGGATTTGTATATGTGCCTACTGTTTGCTCACAGAATATTTGAAGAAGTTTTCTTTTTTTAAGGACAGAATTTGAAGCCCTGTGTTACAAGATGGAGGTAGACTTTGAAGTTTGATGTTGTTTCTAATGCTCCCTGCTATCTTCATCCAGGTTATGAAAGGTACAATGCTATGCGAGCAGACCCTGCTCTTTGCTTCCTAGAAAAAGTTGGAATGCCAGACGAAAAGTCCCTTTCTGCAGAGCAAGGTGTCACTGATGGTTCACAAGATATTTCAGAGAGGTGAGAAACCATATGGGCCCCTGGCAAAGGTAAAAATATGGCCTTTTGTGCCATGAAAACACAACCTCTTCCTGCCTCATCCAACTCCTTCCATAATTACTGTATCATAATGTTTTAGTCTCTAATCTTTCTTTTCAAATCATCCCCTCACACTGTCAGTAAAATTTTCTACAAAGTTCACTGTTGAAATGAAGTCCCGTCCCTCGGATTTGTCCAGTGGCCCCTGGACAATGCTAGTTCAAATGCAATTTTTTTGTAAATGAGGGCCACCATGTTCCGCTCAGAATTGAGTAAGGGGGAATAGAATAGGCTAGACTGCAGATGAGAAATTATGGCTCACTTTTGGTGATTCCCCAGCTGTCTGGCACTTCAGAAAGACCAACTGTAATGCAGACAGTCCACTGGTCATTTCATATGTGTGCAGAACATGGAAGAAAACAATTTCAGGAGAAGTAAAACTATAGATTACAAATGTCAATTTAAAAAAAATGGTGATTGTAAGCATTCTCTGGGGCTAACCAGGAGGGATGGGAGAAGAACCATGGCAAGGCCATTTATGACCATAAAAAGAGGTAGGTCATTCATTTGACAGCCACTCTAGTGGCTTATTGATTCCATAAGAAGAAAGGGAAGGCTTCCCTTTGAGTTCTGTACTTTTGAAAGATTTATGGTAGAAACAAAGATAAGAATGGCACAGGACAGGAGCAGGTGAAGAGTTGTGATCTTTGTCAATTCAGGAAGTACTTGTGCCAGTAAATTCGTGAAACTGTTATTTTCCCCAACACAAGTTTAAAGCAGACTCTGTTAATACCTAACTAAAACCTTTAAATTTTTTAGAAATTGTCAGCAGAAGGTAAAATGTGTTATATCCCTTAATGTATATGCCTTGAAAGTAGAGGAAGAGAGAAGGAAAACTTCTGTTCTTGCCCCTCAACCATAACACATGTTGGATAATCAACATTAAGACTTATAACTGAGCTAGAAAAGAAGGCTGAAGACTGTATGTTAAAGCAGTTTCAGAGAAGCACCGCCTGCTGCCCTCACCATGACTTTGGCAGGAAAGATGGCCAAGATTTAGCACAGTGGCAACTCCATTTTCTTCTCAGGCTCTTGTATTTACCAGGTTTTGTCCACAGTTGAGAACTCCTAGGGAGATGTCAACAGATGCCAAAAGAATTACATAGTGGTATCAAACTCAAATAGAAAAGGGGTCCATTGGGGCAGCTAGGTGGCGAGCACTGACATTGGAGTCAGGAGGACCTGAGTTCAAATCCAGCCTCAGACACTTAACACTTACTAGCTGTATAACCATGGTCAAGTCACTTAACTCCAATTGTCTCTCCAAAAAAAAGCTGAAAAAAAAGAAAAGGTGTCCACTAAACTATACATAAGGATCCCTGCAGACCATATATTGACTTAACATTTTAAAATGTAGTTATTTTTTAAAATGTAATTTTAAAAATGTATTTTAATGTTTTAAAAATGTAATTATTATTTTAAAATGTAATCGTTTTATCTATGTTTATTTTCTTAAATGTTTCCCAGTTATATTTTATTTTAGTTGGGCTGCACTTGGGAGTATTGTGGGCCATGTATATAACACCTCTACTCTAGCATATTCATAGGCTACATACAAAACATAACCCAGGGTTGCTGCCTGAATGTTTATGGTGTTTATTTACTGGTTGCTTGGAAGGAGAAATTTGATCATTCCAGCTGCAGATTTGATAGACCTATCACAGGTGTATAGCTATAAGATATGTAACATGCCTCCACAAAAAGACAAGACCAGGAGAATATGTTATCTTGAAGATAAGACTCTTAAAGACACTGTCCTAGGCTCTGTAGATTCAGAGCTTAAGAGCACGTGCACATGCACATGTACACGCGTGCGCGTGCACGCACGCACACACACACACACACACACACACACACACACACACACAGTCTCTCCATTAAGGGATTTTGCAGTCTAATAGTGGAATAGAGCATATATTAGCTAATAAGCATTGTGTATGGTAGAATCTGATAAGAACAAAGGACAGATCCAGATAAATTGCTCCAAGGCAATTTGAGGAGGGGAAAACCTGATGAGTTTGCAATTATCACAATTGTTGTTCTTACCAAGGAGAAGACTCATATCGACCTGCTATTTAGGGCTTTAAAAACGTACAGATGGGGCGGCTAGGTGGCTTAATGAGTAGAGCGTTGGCCCTGGAGTCAGAAGGACCTGAGTTCGGATCTGGCCTCAGACACTTAACACACAAACAAAAACCTAGCCATGTGACCTTGGGCAAGTTACTTAACCCCAATTGCCCTCCAAAAAGCTAAAAAACAAACAAACAAACAAACAAAAAAAACGTACAGATAAATTTTAAGTAAAACCAAATTAAATTTCTCTGTGAATGGGTGTCATACCAATAGTCTGTTAACGCTCTATTAATTTGTATTTAGCATGTCATTCCTTCTCCTCAGAAAGATAAGGCCACCAAAATGGTGGCAACTCAGTGATATGAGTACATAGCCATTGTACTAGTGTGGAAAGGATGTAAGTGTAAACCCTGACCTCTTCCCTCTTAGCAGAGGTGATAGGGTTCATCTAGACTCACTTGGTATGCATGTATGTAGTATACATTGCCTCAGACTATTGACAAGAGTGTTTTTACACCAACATTGATTATTCAGAGAACAGCTCTTTAGAAAGGGTCTATTTGGTTGTCCTATCAATGACTAACTTCCTTCTGCTGCCTCTGTTATATAATACTTCTTTTGAACTTGCCTGCAGGGATCTTGAAGCTGTCTTTCCTAACAGTGAAGATGAATAGAATTAATTATATTTCTGTTTCATTTTCACAGTTACTTGGTGGTCTCAAAGAGTTGCAACAGTATCATTGTAATAACAGTATTGTGTTACAGAATTTATTACTCATTCTTTCCTTTGTTCAGTGAATTTTGGACTTATAAACACAAAGAATTTTGGGATTTTGGGGGACTCCAGGTTCAAAACAGTGTAATGTTGCAGCCAAAAAAAAAAAACCGTGATCTTAGACTATATTGAGAAAGGCATAGTATCCAGTACTAGGGTGATACTCTGCTCTGGTTAAACTAGTATTGGGTTCAGTTCTATAAGTCACAGTTTTGAGATATTTTTAAGCTGTATAGTATCTAGAGGAGGGTGACCAGGATGAAGATGACCCTCCAGCAATACTACATCAGGACTTGCTAAAGTAAGTAGGAGCAATTAGCCTGAGGAAGATAAAACTTAAGAGGAACCACGATCACTGTCCTCAAGCATGTAAAGGGTTATCATGTCAGAGAAAAATTAAGCTTATTCTCCTTACAAGTGGACATTGCAAAGAAGCAGGTTATGGTTTAATATGAGGAAAAACTTCCTGGTCATTGGTGCTATCCAAAAGTGCAATGTGCTACCTCAAGAGGCAGTCTGCTCTTCTTCACCAAAGGTCTTTAAGCAAATGATGGATGACAATCTGCTGGATGTAACTAGATAGTCTCTAAGTTCCTTTCCAGCTCTGGTGCTCTGTAAACAGAAACATCTCCTGGGTATTTTGTGATCTTTTCTCTGACTTTTATCTAGAAGCAATCTGGATAAAGAAGAGAATACTGAAGACAAATTAGATGGTCTGCAGAAACAGTTGGTAAGTCAAATATGCAATAGCTTTTATTCATGGTTATTTTTTTAAATTGTTGCCAGTCTTTCCCAACTTAGCATTGGACAAAGAGAGCTTGAGACACTGTACTGCCCAAGAGAAATGGATTCCTGGTACCAAAAAAATACAGGTCCCTGGGGTAAAATAATTCTAAATCTAATACTTGGCATGATTATAGTTTGTTTAACTCAGTGATTCTTAACCTGGAGTCCACTGATCCCCAAAAGGTCTGTGGATAAATTTCACTGGGTATATGCACTTAAGTGGAGAAAAAAAAAATCTTTGTTTTCACCAGCCTCTACATGAAATTTAGCATTTCCTTCTATTGTGAATGGGGTCCATGGCACAAAAAAAAAAGGTTTGAGTCCATGGACTAGGTATTCCCCTGCCTCAGTTCCTGGTAATGCCCTTTATCATTACATTAGACAAATATATTAGTGCCTTAGGAATATGGAGGCCCAGCAAGTTATCATTCCCATATGTATACTTTTGCTTATTTCATCTACTGAGTTGTATCCAAGGAGCTCAAACTGTTTTTCTACTACAGTGCCTTCTATATAGTAAGCATTTAATAAATGTTTATTGATTGACTGATTCTATCCTGGAGAGGATGAGACCTTGTGTTTACCCCAAAGTAGTCTCTATTTTCATGTTTATACTGAAGTTGGACTATCATTTTCTCATATTAAAAGGTAAGAATTTTTCTAAGATACACTTTCACAAAGCCCTTGAGCTGCTGGATAAGCAAGATGGTTAATGCAGCCATATAAATTAGCACTGATTCTTTAAACTTTAGACCAAAAAAAATTAAGCTAATAATAATTTTAATTATCTTTTAATTGCCTTTAAATTTTAAATGCCTTTAAAATTGAGGTTATAAACCAGATACAAGCCGTGCCTATCTTATACATTGGTTGCCTTACAGAAATTTATTTGGGACTCAGAACATATTTTCCCTTAGAGATAATGTCTTAAAATCATAGAATTTTAAAGCTGGGAGGACCATGATAGCTCAGTGAATACAGCCACATTGCTTCACAAATGAGGAAGCTTAAGCTCCAGAAAGTTGAAATGATGTATGCAAGTTCACACGGTGAGTTGGTGGCAGAGAATGGTAGAACCATCCTCCCAGGCAGAGGGCTGAAGGCCAGTCCTTCGACCACAAATTGTGTCATGACTCAGACCAGCCTTCCTATGTTATTTTATGCACTCTTTCAGATTAGGGGGTATCTTTGTCACCCTTTTTGCTGACAGCTGCTACTACTGCAGGAAAGGTGCTGACTAAAAGGAAAATAGTTATAGGCTTAAAAACATATGTCTGCCATGTCTGGTAATATGGCACATGTTTGTGCCTAGTTAGAACTGATAAGGTAAGGACAGCCTCAAGGTTATATCCTTTGTTAACATTATGAAAAGAACTTGAACATCCAATGCTATGTGCTTGTTTTAGTTGGAGAAAGGATTCATATTAGACTGGTGTGATCTAGTTCTAGAACTTACTCTGCTCCCCCAACCACAGATGTTTAAATGACTCCCCACTCTGATTGACATTTGCATGGCAACAAAGCTCCAAGATAATTATCTGCATTTTAAATAAGTTGTGCGCTCATGGCATAACTTCTTTTTTCTAGACTCAGCTGCCAGGTACCTCTAGCTGTAAAATTTGCGAAGTGATATGTTATGTTCAGCCAAATACATGCCACCTGAGGTGCATACCCTAGGTGATCATTTAGGCTAAAAGGAGCTCATCAAAAAGCAACAATATTAATCCACATAACACAGTTCAGTAGAAATTAGCCCTTCCTCCTCCCCAAATCACACATACTTCTTATTTCAGGTTTTGTTTCTTTTGGGAATAAGGACATTGAAAGATCTTCTCATTAGAATAAGGAACCTTTTCTGTAGGTGTTTCTATTGGTGCCAGTTGCATAAAATGCCCACTTTCAGAAGCATATCTCTGCCAGTGATAATAATCCAGATTCACCTGGAGCTTTGATTCATTATTTTAATTTAAACTTCTTGGCAATTTATCCCATTGGGTTCTTTGATTGGGCAATAGTACTTTATGAATGTTTCATATTGATATGAACTGAGGTAGGAATAATGAACCCCAGAATAAGTTCTTCACACAATGATAAAATAAAAATACGTATGAATCAGTTTTACACTGTCAAACACAGCCTTGGTGAAATGGCAGCACTAAATTGTAAGTACCATTGGTAAAGCCTCTAGTTAAATTCACCATGAAAATGGGACTTCTGTAAAATGTGATTGCTAAAGGAACAGCTGTACTCCATCATTTTAAAAGTTAAATTTGCCACAGAAAATATTAATTGATACAGTTACAAGAGGAAACACTAATAAACTCTTCTCTGGTAATTTTTTAAAATGTGAAAATTGCCACATGGAAGACATGCAGTAAACAAGTCTTATCCAGATTTGGTGACAGCTCACAAGGAATATGTCTCTTTAGATATTCTTATACTTTCTGTACAAGAACGTGTAGTAAGTATTAGTGAGGATCACGGAAGAGTTTACAGCAGTCCTTGATGGTTATGGTGGCTTTCTTTGTCCGTAGGAGGATACCAGTTTTGGTGAAAGTGAGAAGAAGGATGAAAACATGGCAGGTGAGACAATGCCCTTCAGAAGGCAAAGACTCATGTTATACTAGACTGCATATCTTTTTTAAAAAGAGAAGCTACTGCTTTTCAGAAGCATCTTTAAGAAAGATTATCCTTCAGACCCATCAATGCCTTTTCTGTTTGGTCGAGGCATAGATATTAAAATGATTTTGATCCCCATCTAGTTGAAATTAAAATTCTAAGAGAGCATCCATTATTCTTCTTCAGGATAAAGAGGTAAGGGTTTAAGACTAGCAGATCAAGAAATAGTAGTTTAGAATATCAATGGGAAGGAGAGCCCAGCTACATCATACTTTACAGTTCTGCATAAAAAAGGCAACAGGTATTGCTTATCTCATACTTCTTGTGGGATATATCTAAAATTTCCAGAGGTCTCTTTCACCCCTACCAAGCAGCTCACTCTAGAAAAATAATTTTATAGTATTTGTGCTTTACAGATATAGAAAGTTTTTTATAGAAAATTATATTTTGCACAACACAATGTTTCAAGCACTTTGCTGAGTCCTAGTTCTTGAATTTTTATTAAAGTCCTGGAATATGTTAATTTGGAAAATGATGGCAACTTGAAGTTATTGTGCCATTTTTTCTAACTCTCTGGTACTTCCCTGTCTATCCTTGGGGCAAAAAAAAAAAAATTAGTATTGAAAATTTGATTATTTTCATTTTTAAAAGTATATCACCTCAACTTTAGTTGTTTGTAACTACTAATATCCTCACTGATGTTTGAAGCCCAGGATGGCTCCGACCCAGACAGATCGCCCTGGCCTGTGTCCTCCGCTCTTACAGCTCGATTGAGACGCCTGGTCACTGTTTACCAACGTTGTAATCGTAAGGAACCTACTCGAGCTGAAATTTTAGGTCCAGGCAACCAGGGATATTGGGTCCAGGAAGACATGTTTAGGAGAGCCACTGAAATGGACCCTATCAACAAGGATATCCAAAAAAGGTAATGGTAACAAAAAAGGAGGTCATCATATATACTAGTAAAGAGTTCTAGACTTCACAGCTAAATCAAAAGCTTATATGAAAGGGAAATGTTTTCTTCCAAGATTAATCAGGTCCTTGAAATTAAAGAGAACAAAACATTAAGGTTTTTATAATTGTAAATTTCTCATACTATGGAGTCTGATGCTGAGTTGGGTTCTGAGGTGGTTGGGTTCAGACTTCTAGGTATCCATATCTTCTCCTGTGAGGGTGGCAGCCTCTTGTCCAAAACTGACACGGTTTCTGGGGGTGTGGGTTAGCAGTGATGAAAGTGCAGTGTGCACCAGACTGGCACATTTAAATATGGGCGTACCAAAATACTTTACTGTTTTCTTTTTTCGCTTTCCCTTATGTGAATCCTCAAGATGGACGAGAAGAGAACAAGCAGACTTCTATAGAACAGTATCCTCCTTTGGTGTTGTCTATGACCAAGAAAAGAAATCCTTTGACTGGACCCAATTTCGAGTCATCTCACGCTTAGACAAGAAAACAGATGAAAGCCTAGAGAAATATTTTTACAGTTTTGTGGCCATGTGTAGAAATGTTTGTCGCCTCCCCATGTGGAAAGATGATGGTAAGAAAAACTACTTTTATCATATGATGGAGGAGGCAGAGGAGAATCTCGGAATTAGTTTATAACTATAGCAGTACATATGTTCCAATAAGAGGAGCTTCTGAGAGAACCAGAAGAATTTTGCTAATTTGTGGAGTTCTGCTGATTGAATTCATCCTTTCAAAAAAATAATTTATTCCTAAACTATTTCCCCAAGAAAAATATACCTTAGTTCAATAAAAGGTGTGGGTTAGGTTAAGGTTTCACAATACAGTTAAAGAAAAATGTTCTTAACAATTTAATTATTCATTTGTAAAAATTGAGCCAATTTATATTGCTCTAAGGATGTTTTTTTGCCCGTACTTTAGCACCATGCTTACATTAAAAATCTACTGCAAATGCAACTATCTGAGGTTAAAAATACTGAAAGCAGATAATTATCATTTGGTTATCCTTTCATGTGGTATTGAACCAGTCTCAGGAATTTTACAGTAACCTAGTTGTAATGGTTGTTTGTGGTTTTGCCCTTTGAACTGCACATTTGCAGATAAAATCCTTATGTGACATTGCTGTGCTTCACAAGATCTGACATTTATAAGTGTTGAAGCAAGAAGGGGATGAGAACAGAACCAACATAATTGTACGAGAACATCTACGTTCTTGCCTCTGTCATGGCTAGGATTTTCAAATTGTCCTTTGATCCTCCCTAAGCCTATATTTCTTCCATAGGATTTGTTCATTTTCACTTAGCTTTGAGTGTCCCTGAAATGACAGGCTAAGACTTGAGGTAGCAATGACTTGTGACTTATACATGTTGTTTTTATTTTAGGATTCCTACAGAGCCAAACCATGATTCTAGAGCATTTTGAGTTGTATAAGTCAAACACCATTGTTGCCAAGCGTCACATCAGTTAATTAATTAATTTTCTGCTTATTTGTCTCTTCAGGTCCACCAGACCCCACTCTCTATGTTGAACCAATCACAGAAGAGCGTGCTGCAAGAACTCTCTACCGCATTGAGCTTCTGCGGAAGGTCCGAGAGCAAGTGCTGAAATACCCTCAGCTACATGAGCGCCTCCAGCTCTGTAGGCCCAGCCTCTATCTGCCGGTCTGGTGGGAGTGTGGGAAGCATGACCGAGACTTGCTCATCGGTACAGCTAAGCATGGGATCAGTCGTACTGACTACTACATCATGAACGATCCACAGCTGTCCTTTCTGGATGCCTATAGAAACTATGCTCAGCACAGAAGAACTGAAGTACAAGGCCCAGAAAATGCGTGTTGCCTTTACCAGACTAACTCTAGACTTTATGAATCTCTTACATATACTCAAATGGGAAGGACTTGTGAGTCCATAGATACTGAACCTGAGAATCAAATAAAAATGGAAAGCATGGGTGATAATCTCAGCCACACTGAAAGCAACTTACCTGATGTACCGTGTGAAAATTTTATTTCTAAAGTTCAGGATATCATTTCTATTAACCATGATGAAAACTTATTACCTGATTCTTTGGAGTGTATGATGTTTGGGGAGAAGGTTTTCAACAGTGAGCCAAGTTCTTTCATTCAAGAGAACCCCAGCAGCACTGAATCCAAGAATGATGTTTCTATAGCCTTAGCAAGTAAAAACACAGAGAATCAACCAGGTCGCCTTGAAATGGAGGTGGCTACAAACCGCTGCTCCCTAGGTAGTTTAGGAGCAAAAATAGAACAAGTGAGCAATAAAAATGAAAAGCATTTGTCTCTCCTGACCATAAAGGATGTTGACTCTAACAAATACCCACCTGCTCCAAGACAGGAAACTGTAAGACATCCCGAAGCCAAATGTAGTATTCCCCAGCCCTTAGAACAAGGGAATGTAAGTAGATTAATGGAGATGTGTAGCCTTAGTGTTTGCAATTCTGAAAGAAAACTTTCTTCAGAGCAACGGTTAATTGATTTGTTAGGAAATAAAAGTCTAGAAGGTAAATTAATGTTGAGTCAGAACCATAGTGATGAAGAAGAGGAAGAGGAGGAAGAGGAAGAGGAGGAAAATTCAGAAGTAGGAGCACAAATAAGGGAGAGGTCACAGGGTATAGGTCAAACTGATTTCATTGCTAACATAACAAATGAAATGGACAGAGGCTTCACTATAGATAAAATGAAGGAAGGGGGCCCAGAGTCACAAAACCGCAATCCTACAGAACTAAGGTGTATGAATCAAACAGTATGTGACTGTCACTGCAAACCTATAGACAGATGGAAAAATCAGGGTGACATGGTGGAATTTGAGATGGAAAAAACCGAGTTCCCTGACCCAGACTTGTACAGAGGCAAAGCTATTAACACTATTGCTGTAGAAAGTGGAAACAAAACTCTTTTATCAGAACCTTTGAAAGTGGACCGTGAGTTTTTAAAAGAAGATTCCTGGGAAGATAAGGTAGAAAGGCAAAGAGGTTATACCACATGTCCTCTTGACAGGAGTGAACTAAAACAAGAAGATGTGGACTTTGAGAATAAGGAAGATGATGATGATAAAGATGGAAACTTACAGGGTCAAGGTACTGTGTGGGGAACCTTTATTTTTATGACTAGGCCATTCACTATTTCTTTAATCCTTACCTTAAGTGCCCAGAACATTGCTGCCACCCCAGCTGTGTTTTCCCGAGCCCTTTTATAATCTTAGTATGGTATGAATGTGTAATCTGGATTCATAAGGAAGCAGTCCTAGTCACTATTTCCTCTGTGGTTAAATTCATCCAGCCTATTTCAGTGGAGAGCTCAGGCAGATTATAGGGAGCTGCTCTCTAGAACTGTGGGGTTCCAATAGTTTGTAGTCTCCTCCTTCCTTGTCCTTAGCAGACAAAATCATGAAAAGATTTTATCTTTAGAAATGGGGAAATTTTTCTTGAGGGCATAAAGATAAGACAAGAAGATAATCACTATTATGATAATTTACAATAGCCACATCAGGTAGACAATTCACCTATTATTCCCATTTTACGAATTAGGAAATTGAGCCTCAGAAAGGGAAAATGACTTCCCTAAATAAGTGTCAGTGCCAGGATTCAAACCCAAGTCTTCTCACTCCAAAGGTAGGCCTCTCTCCACAGAAACTTCCAGGTAATAGTTGAGCCTTAGCACTTACAGGGCACTTTTTGCCTTTTCTTACCAAATCATAAGAACTCTACACAATTAGCAGCATAAGTTTATTATTCCCACTTTAGAGGGGAGAGAAACAAGAAGCTATTAAGTGCCAGCTGTGTGCTCAGCCCCAGGCTGAGGGCTTTACAAATATTAGCTCTTTTGATCAAATTTTGTAAAGGAGGAAACTGAATGGGGATGGGGGAGATAATGAGCTAATCCAAGAATCTGGGGAAAGGTTATTTTTCATAATAGACAGACTTGTGAGAATGAAGGGGGAAAAGTCTTCAGTGGAAAATACATAGAAGCCTATGCTTAAAATTGGCTGAACAAAGAGTTCACGGAGGTTGGAAATAGAAATGCCATGAAAACGGGGACTAGACGTGGAAGGAAGTGAAGAGCATGCTGCTCATAATGAAATTCACCCTCTCAGTCTGCAGTTGAGTTAAGTGAGGCCCAAGCAGCTTATGTGACTTGTCACGTCAGTGCGGCGCCTAGGCGTACACATCCACCCTTTCCTCCTACCACACTGCCCATAAGGCCTAACTCACAGAGCAAAAGGTTTAGCTTAGGAAGTGAAATACTAAAAAACCACAGCCATGTTAGACCCAAAGGGAA
Organism: Gymnobelideus leadbeateri; assembly: GCA_011680675.1. Taxonomy (NCBI): domain Eukaryota; kingdom Metazoa; phylum Chordata; class Mammalia; order Diprotodontia; family Petauridae; genus Gymnobelideus; species Gymnobelideus leadbeateri. Next base: position 423,667 of record WOXC01006136.1, read on the forward strand.
GAAATAAGACATGGCAAGAGATGGTTGAATGCCCCTGAAAAGCAAGGCTTTCAGGAAGCTTTTGGCTCCCTAGACCAGTCCATTTAAATTAAACCTGGAGTAGGAAAAATAGGAAGGGAGAATGGTAGAAGGTAAAGAAATGATTTATGTTCTGTGGTCCTTGAACCTTTCCAAAAAATAGCCTTTGAAGTGTAAAATACTTATATAACTCTCCCCCCCCCCTTTTTTTGGAAGGGGGAGGACAGGGCAATTGGGGTTAAGTGACTTGCTCAAGGTCACACAGCAAGTAAGTGTTGAAGTATCTGAGACCAGATTTGCGCTCAGGTTCTGCTAGCTCCAGGGCTGGTGCTGTATTCACTGTGCCACCTACATGTTTCATCCTTTTTTAACCTTTGTAAAAATAGTCTTCCTTTCTACCTTCGTGTACACTATATAAAACTTAATTGAATCTTTGCTTGACAGTTCAGGATTTCAGAATTATTGAGGGCTGACATTTCCAACCATGAATCCTTATTGTTTAGTCCTATAAATATGGCATGTGTAAGTAACTTGAACTGAATCTGTACTCATCCAAGACAAGTCAAACCTTGAAAGATGTCTTGTTTTAAAAGATGTCTGACAACTTGTTGCTCCTTTTTGATAAAAGTTGCATATAGCAAGGGAGGGGAGAGTTCCGATGAATTGAGGTCTCATTTTACTTCTTTCCTAGCGAGTCATAACTCTCAGTATAGTATTCTGTACACAGCAGGCATTCCATAAATCATATTGACTGGCATAATTGCAGAAAGGAACTGTTCCCAAGAAGGAAGATGCTGATTGTTCTAGAAGTAGGAAAGTAAGGGAGTGGGAGGTGAACTGAAAACAAGTCATTTTACTAGATGAGACAAAGAGCAAGTAAATCTGGGGAATTGTCTGTGACTTGCTGCAAGAAGAGTAGGAACTGTAGAGTTGCAGAGGGGTAGGGTGGAAAATGGAGAACTACTGAAGTGTAAAGAGCACAAAAAGCAGGCAGTGTAACTTGAATTTAGTCTGCCTAGCTTAAACCTAAAGATATCTAAGAATGGGGACAGGTAGAGGAGGGGAGAGGTCCATATACTGTGGTCAGAGGGAAAACAGTTTTCACAGAATAAAATGCAGGAACATAATGCATAGCTGTAGTAACTACAAAAAATACAGTACAATTTAAAAAAAAAATTAAGCACTTACCACGTGCCACTGTGCTGATAATACTGTTAAATGTAGTATATTACAGTATGTTGCTCATTGGGAGTTTTTCTAGAGGGATGTACCAGTCCTAGTACTCTATACTTAGTCCCATAGTGGTCAGCACAGGCTCTGCCCCTTGCTGCATTCAGGTGGCTGCTGGGCTCTGTGCCTCTGACATTTTCTATGACATTTTTTGGTCAGCCAATATTTGAGTATTGAATATTGATCAGCCTCACATTTGAAAAGCTAAATATGACTTGTCATTTCACAAAGAAAGGATGTCCAAAAGGCATCCTGCCTTGGGATCTGCCAGCTTTCTGCATATAAATGTCATGGGTCTCTATGTAATATTTCTAATAAGAATTAGATCCAGTTTTGCTACTTTGTTCTTTAGTGCTTTACTACTTTATTCTTTAGTTTGGTGATTCTCCATAACACCTCTTTAGCATCAGCCTTGCTGCATTCCATTATGTGTTAAAATTCTGTTGGAAGTGAAATAAAGCATTTATTAAGCACTTACTATATGCTGAACATTGAAGATGCAAATCAGTCATTAAACATTTATTAAGTGACTTCTATGTGCCAGGCATTGTGCCAAGCACTAAAGATACAAAAAGAAGCAAAAGACAGTCCCTGCCTTCAAGGAATTTACAATCTAAAGGAGGAGACAGCATATAAATATATAACCCAAAAAAGCTCTATATAATATAAATAGGAAATGATTAACAGAAGGAAGGCAGTGTAATTAAGAGGGGTTGGGGAGAGCTTCCTCTAGAAAGTAAGAATTTAGTTTGGCCTTAAAGGAAGCCAGGGAGGTCATTAGGTGGAGCAGAAGAGGAGAGAGCATTCCAAGCATGGGGGACAGTTAGAGAAAACGACCAGAACCAAGACATGAAGTGGCAGTGTCTTATTTGTGGAACAGCTGGGTGGCCAAAGTCAATGGATCAAAGAGAACATGTCCAGTAAGGTGTGAGGAGTAAGGTGTAAGTTAAAGACTGGGAAGGTAAGAGAGGGGCAGGTTATAAAGAACTGTGAATACCAAATTAGAGCATTTTTTACTTGATCCTGAAGGTAATAAGAAGGCACTGGAGTTTATTTTGGGGGGGTGGGGTGATATGATCAGACTTGCACTTTAGGAAAATCACCTCAGTGGATGCATGGAAGATGGATTAGAGTGGGGAGAGACAATGCAGGCAGACCCCATTAGCAGGTTAATAAATAATCCACACATGGGATGATAAGGGCCTCTACCAGAGTGATGGCATTGTCAGAGGAAATATGGAAGTGTGTTCCAAAGGTAAAATCAACAGGCCTTGGCAACAGATTGCATATGTAGGGTGAGAGAGAGTAAGGAGTCTAGAATGACTCCTATGTTGGGAACCTGAAGGGCTGGGCAGATGGGAAGTAGGGAAGGTGGGATGGCGGGGGAGGGCTTAGGGGGAAAGATAATGAGTTCTGGTTTGGATGTACTGAATTTAAGATGTTTCCTGGACATCCAAGAAGAGATGTCTGAAAGGCAGTTGGAGTTATGAAATTGGAGGTCATTGGAGAGTTTGGGTCAGGATAACTAGATTTGGGAATCAACATTTTTTTTATTCATTTTCAGCCGTGTCCAACTCTGTGACCCCTTTTAGGGTTTTCTTGGCAAAGGTTATTGAGTAATTTGTTATTTACTTTTCCAGCTTCTTTTACCAATGAGGAAACTGAGGCAAACTGAGTTAAGTGATTTGCCTAGGATCACAGAGCTAGTAAGGGTCTGAAGCCAGATTTAACTCTAGAAGATGACTTCTCGCTCTATCCACTGCGCCACCTCGCTACCCACTATAGAGATGGTAATTAAATCCATGAGAGCTAAAGAGTTCACCAAGTGAAATAGTTATAGAGGGAAAAAGAGAAGATGACCACAGGCCAGAACCATGAGGGACACCTGTGGTAAAAAGGTGTGATCTGGAAGAGGATCCAGCAGAGGAGACAAAGGAGCTGTCAGATAGGTGACAGGAGAACCAGAAAAATCTGACAAACCCTGCTCTCACAGAATTCACACACTAATGGGAGAGACCACACACATGGAAAGTTTTGGTGCAAATCAGATGGAAAGGTCCCATGGTTCTTAGGGTACAGAAGCAAAAGAGATAGTGATGCATCTCCTTTAATGTCATTTTTACTGATAAAATCAGGGCAGCTAAGTGATACAGTGGGTAGAACACTGGGCTGGGAATCAAAAAGACTCACCTTCCTGAGTTCAAATCCTGTGCAAGTCATTTAACCCTGGTAGCCTCAGTTTCATCTATAAAATGAGCTGGAGAAGGAAGTAGCAAACCACTCCAGTCTCTTTGCCAACAAATGCTCAAAGGGTATCCTAAAGAGTCAGACACAACTGAAAAATGACTTAACAAAACTGATAAAATCATGATAGCTTCTTATGTTGAGCCATTTGAGAATGCCAAAAACACCAAATCCAGCACCAGTGTAGTGAGCCTCTGGGAGTGGATGGAGGGCCACCAAGCTGCCTAAGGAGAGGGGCTAACCAGGCCAGATTGGAAAAACTTGTGTGTTTTGGGATCCGTTTTGGGAGTGGGCCCATCAGTGTCTGTTGTACTTTTAGCCTGTGCAAAACCGGAGTACTCAGTCTCCTACCCCCATCATCACCACCAAGAAGAGAGGAAAGTATAAATTGAATATTGTGATCTTGGTTAATGGTATGGAACTCACCTGCACATTTTTATATTCTCAGATTATCCAGGAAAATACTCTGAAGAAGAAAGTAAGAGCTCTACATCTGGAATAGCAGGAGACATTGGGGACGAACTCCAGGAAGTCCGAGCACCAACCATCGCCCAACTTCTACAAGAAAAAACTCTTTATTCCTTCTCCGAATGGCCAAAGGTGCCTTCCAAACATTATGATGCCCATTAAGAGCACTCAGAACTAAATGCAGGATATTTGGTGTCCCAGTAATGGGATCAAGATCTGGGACACATCTACAGAACTTCAGAATTTGGAGCCTAAAATGATAGTCTGTGACGATACCCATCTCCATGCACACATACCCCCTAACCATTGGCAGAAAGTATTCCCTAGGAGTTGTCTTTGCCTTAGTTTGGCTTTCTGTTGGCTCACTGGTCTCATATGCTTCATGATTGATATTTGTAACTATTGCATCAAATGCTATTTAAGACTTAATTCTTTAAAACTAGCAAGATTTGAGCCATGGGTACATCAAGCAAAGTAACATTATTTTATCAACATTTTTATTTTTAAAAATATTTAATACTTATTTTAATTCTAATATTTTAAAGATTATAAAGGTTATGGGGTTTTTAACTTATATTTTAGGAGTATGTGGTAAGAAAATGAAGCTATAAAATGTTATAGAATCAAACTTTCTAGTTAAGAAATTCCTAATACACTTATTTCAATCACCAGGAACTTATATTTTAGAACTATGCAGGTGGAACTTCTTATTTGTTGAATTTTAGTAGGATTCTCAAGTAATAAACTTTTAGGAGGATTTTTTTAGTCATAGGACCTGAGAAATGTTAAATTGGTAAAATATATTTAGAACTGGGAAAAGGTCCTTAAAGGTCATTTACTCCAATCCCCTCATTTTGCAGATGAGGAAACAGGCCAAAAAGGTTGAGGGACTTGCCCAAAGGTCACACCAATGGGGAGTGGTAAGAGCTGAGATTTGAACCCAGGTCCTCTGACTACAAATCCAAGTCACTTTATACATAGGATGATAGATACTATGGTTAGCAATAATTTCTCTCTTGATCTAGATAGCTGTCTCTGCACATTATACATACACATGTTTAATATCTACATAGCTTTAATAACTCACAGCTAAATGTTTTAGCTTTATTAGCTTTGAATAGTTCTTCCAGTTATATTCACAGTTGGCCATTTAGTTTGTGCATCAAAAATGGCACATTATAATCACACAGTCCAAAGTGGGCAGAGTCAGTTTTGAGGAAATATTGGTCATGAATGACTATACACTTATTCTCCTCTCTCTGCCCTCTGAAGTATTTGTGTGGTTTTAAATATCGCCATGCAGTGGTTTGAGGTGTGTAGTCCAGCCCTTTCCTTCACCCAGTCTTGCCATAGCCTATTCAAATTCTCTCAAAGGAAGTGCTGATAAAATATTTGTGAATTTACATTTACTGTATTTAAGTTTCTGCTACCCAGTGCTAGTGTAAGAGATTTGCTGTTGCCATTCTTATTTGCAGGATCGAGTGATAATTAACCGCATAGATAACATCTGCCATGCAGTCTTAAAGGGCAAGTGGCCTTCTAGCCAACAGTATGAAATGCCAAGCACAGTGCCTGCTCCAGTGTTAATCAGCAGTCCTAGCTCACGAAACAGCCTTGCAGAGCAAGAAATACCAGGCCCCAACTTCAGCAATGGAGCTGCATTAGTCACACAGATCCCAAAGGTGAGAGGGCAGGTAATGGTGTTGACCCCAAATGAGGAGATGTTGATAGCTGCTTCTGCTTGATTGCTTCATTTGTTGATTCAACAGAAATTTCATTACATAGCATTATTAGGAATTTCACTAAATGTCAAGTCAATAGACATTTATTAAGCTCTTACTATGTGCCCAGCACTGTGCTAAATGTTGACTAATACCAGGCCATTTCTTCCCTATAGAGTCTTCTCTGTCTCCTCAAGTTTCTTGTACTTTCTTATATCTACATATTTTATCCTTTAGTAAAATGCGAACTTTTCAGGGACTGGGTTTTTTTTGTCCTTATATCCTTAGTGATTTACAGACAGTAAATATCCAAGTTAAGCTATCAAGTGAAAAATACGTGGCTATAGATAGATGTTTGAAAGTTGTCTTTATAAATATGATACCAACAGTCTCTCTAAGAGAATGATCCTTTTAGTCATCTGGTTTTGAAATCTTAAAGGCATCTCAGTAAACATTTATTAATTGCCTACTATAAGCTGAGACAACTACTATATAGAGGGCTGGGCCTAGAGTTAGGAAGACCTGAGTTAAAATGCAGCCTCAGATACTTACTAGCCATATGACCCTGGGCAAGTCACTTAACCTTGTTTGCCTCACTTTCCTCATCTGTAAAATGAGCTAGAGAAGGAAATGGCAAACCACGCTGATATCTTTTCCAAGAAAACCCCAGATCGGGTCATAAAGAGTCAGAAATGACTGATCAACAACAACAACAAATGATCCAGGTTCTCTGCCAAGTTTAGGCTCTCGAAGACAAAAAAGAAAGACAGTTCCTGCCCTTGAGGAGTTTATTTATTATCTAATGGGGGAAGACAAAAAGGAAGCTGAAGAGCTGGGAGGATAGGGAGGGGTACGTATGTGCATGATGGAGAAGTCAATCAAAGACATCCCCAAGTAATGCATCCAGGTGGAAAAAACCATCTTTGCTAATCTCACAGAGGGGCAGTCCATTTCATTTTATTAAAATAAGTTTTACTAATGCCTTTTTGTCTTTACAACAGTCATTTCTGGAAATATTACTACGTCCTCCCCTCAGCCCCAAAATTGAACTTTACTTTATAACAATAACAACAACAATAGAAAAATAGCTAAAGGGCTGTGTGTGTACAGCATGTTGCCTTATTAATTCCCTACTTCTCTTCCATGAGAGGGAAAGTATATTTGATTCTTTACTCTCTGGGACAAATATTGGCTCTTCAGTAACTCAGACTTGAGTTCCTTTTAATGATCTTTTCATTTCTCTTGCTATACTTATTGCATGTATTGTTCTGGTTCTGCTTACTCTCTGCGTTAGCCCAAAGTCTTCATATTCTTCAGTTCTTACTCCACAATTCTATTCCATTCTATTAACATACCACTGGGTTTTTTCTGCCATTAAATACTATGGTTTATATTAATCTTTTATTTCTGACTTTGACACCCTTGAGAAGGATCACTGGGTCAAAGAGAATAAGTGGTTTAATATTTTTTCTTGCATATAATTCCAAATTGTTATGAATAGCTTAACTTATATTTAAGAGTTCTACCAGCTATTGTGCAGCTATTGTGCAGCTGTTTTCCCATAGCCTCTATAGCATCAACTGTTCCCACTTGTCACTTTTGCTAGTTTGTAGGATGTAAGGTGAAACCTTAGAGTTTTAATTTATATTTCTCTTATTAAGGTAATGTTTTGAGTAATGTTTTTATATGGTTATTTGTAGCTTTAAATCTTTTCTTTTGAAAACTGTTCATAAACATTTTCTACTTGTCTACTGGATAATTCTCCATTTCATTTTGAGACATTTGGTATCAGAGAATTTGGAAATCCATTGGTCCTGCATCTCCAGGGCAGAGAGAGGGTATTTCCATAATACTTTGTCAGAGCAATTCTACTGTCTTATTTGTCCTTTGGTTGGAAGGTCTTGGGTAGGAAGGCTGGGAGACAGAGGGTGGCCCTAAATGCAGGGTGACACTGGCTACGGGCAGAACTGGGGTAAGATCCAGGACTTCAATTCCTACTTCATTGTTATTTCCATAATACCAGGTACAGTGAAATATTAATGTGTCAAGAAAATGAAAAGAGATTAGAATACAAATGCATAATATTATTATTCTCAAGGGGAAAACAGTTTGCACTGAATGAAGTGCACAACCATAATGCAGAGCCTCAATAGCAATGAAAAAATGCTAAACAATTTTAATGAATGAAAAAGATTTTAAGCACTTATTGTTTACCAGACACCCTACTAATATGATGTGAAATGCCTGTTAAACTAACAAATGAATTAAGTAATAAAGTCCAGTGATTCTGGGGAACTAAGTCCATTGGTTGTGGTACTGTAAACTAGTGATCAGATAGAGTGTGCAGAGTTTATTACCCTTTTACCTCAGGGAGCATAACCCTAAAGAAATGTGTGCCTTTTCGTCCTCTTATTTCTGTCCCCTTCCACTTCAGCCCCACAAAAGGGCAGTAATCTGCAGAAATCTGTTCTGGGAACAGCCCAAGCATCCCACAGTAGGAAAGTAGTCAAGTAAATGATGGTATAAAGGACAAGTCTGTAGACTCTCTCAGAATATTCACTCATCAATCCACAAACATTTGTTGAGTATTTACTATGTATAATGCACAATAAATAGTGAGACACATACAGAGATAAATGCATGGCTCCAGCTTTTAAGGGGCTTAAGATTTAGTGAGGTCCTAAGACACATACACAAAGAAATAGCAAATGGAATAGAAAATGATACAAATACAATAAACATGTATCATAAGTGTCTATCACATATAGAACACCATCTCTGCCCTTAAGGAGCTTTCTATCAGTATCTCAAGAACATATTGTTAGATGGGTACTCATCTTCAGGCTGATGGTTTTTCTGATGGTCCTCTGCTGCAATTCCTATACAATTATCCTGGACTAGGTCCTTGGTCTGTGGAGGCTTGAGGTAGGTATAATAAATTCATAAATAGAATATAGTTTAAATTTAAGTAAAATATTTGAGCACGTAGACAAGGTAAGAGGGAGACTAAATGATAGTACAGTTAAGTAGACTCAAATATTGAAGCACTGGACCCAACCCAAGAAGAATCATCATTCAAAACAACCAGAAATTATTCCCTTACCAATTTTACAAATGACACAAATAGTAGGCATATACAGGATGACAAAGTCAGTGACCAAAAAAATAAAAAACCTTGACAGGCTAGAAAGTTGGGCCAGATTTAATAGAAATAAACACATCTGTAATTAAAAAAAAAACAACCCAAACTTCTCAAAGACAAGATGAGATCAGAAGTTTATAAGAAACAATATAAGAGGTCAATAAAAGAGGTGATCTTTCCCCTGCCTAAAGATGACAAACTACCTCAGGGCTCAGACTCTCAGAGAGTTAAAGGAGAAACGTTTCTGTAATCCTAAACCAAGGGTCATTGCCTTAGTTAAAAGAGCTTTGTAGCCATCCAGCTGAAAAAAGTGTGATAACACTCCAGTTGAAGAATGTGTAGTAGGGCCCAGTCAAGACGGTGACTGAAAGTGGGGGAAAAACTGAAGCTGTTCATTAAAAAGAATCCAGAAGACTAGTTGATCAGCATGTCCAGCAGAGATGCTGTACTCTGAGATATGAGCAGTGTGCTTAGTCCAGCTGTTTAGCTGTTACCCTGTGGCAGAACAGGCTACTGGACCTAGTGAGCACACACTGCCCAGTGACAGCTTGACCTCATCCAACAGCAGTAGAGCTTGGTAAGGAGCCAACAGCCACCAAGTCATTTTTTTGTCCAACTTAGCAGCATATGAACCCATGCAGTCAAGACACCAAACCCTAAGAGGAGCAAGCCAGCTCCACAGAGCAGCTCAGATACACATAAATCATCAGTGTGGTACAGCAACCAAAACAGCTGATCCAACCTGAAACTTCAGTAAGAGTGGCATAGTATTCAGGACTAAATAGGTGGTTAATAGCCCCTCTGTACTCCATCCAGAACAGACAACATCTAGGTTATTAAATGTTGTCTTCCAGGCATGTTATTTTAATAACTTTGGTCAGCTGGAGAGGATGTTGATGGGAGGGGAGGAGAGAGGGACAAGCAAGATGATGAAGAACCTACAGGTGATACCATACAAGAAGGCTGAAGAAATTAAGAATGTTCAACCTGCAGAATAAAAAGTTAGGGAAACATGATCATCATTCCCAAGAATTTGAAGAGCTGTCATGTGGAAAACAGTAGAAGGGGAACAAGTAATTCAAAGAATAGGGCTCTTAATAGCCCTCTCCCCACACAAGCAGAGGAGAAAGGCTTTCTCTCGATTTCTGAGAGGGACCAGAAGTACTTTGTCTCAGTGGAAGAGGGTTAATTTGGGGAAGACATTGCTGCTTCCTTTAACCAAATTGGGTATTAGGTTGAGAATTAGGGCCTTGAAGACTTGACACAGAAATTGTATTTATTGTAGAAACCACTTTTTAAGTCTCATTGACTATCAGTGATGAACATTCTCCTATCAGTCCTATTTAACCTGGTTGCACCATGAGACAAGACAATTTTAAAAACCCAAGAATTAACCTCTTACTATAGGGAGTCAGAAGAACAAGAACAATCCTCTAAAAGAACAATCCTCTGTCTTCTAACAGAAGCCTTTTTTCTGCACCCATATGAGAGCCACCACTTGCCTATATTACAGAGTTGTCTTTGTATGCAAGAAATTCTCTGAAAACAAAATACTAATGTTATTCCACATTTTATATTAATAGGAAAGTTTCCTGGCTCCAGTATTTGCCAAGGATGAACGGAAGCACAGACGACCCTATGAGTTTGACATAGAGAGAGATTTGAAGTCTCGGAGCCTAGAGCAATTCTCTACTTCCCATGGACACCCGCCTGTTGTGCTCAATGGCTGGCGTGGGGAGTCAGCCATAGACCTCTCTTGCACACCTGATGGGTCTCCAGCAACCGCTTCCCCTTTTCCATTGAGCACCAGCACACCCAAGATTGGGACAGTCAGCACCCTCCAAGGATCCCTTGGCATGGACTTGTCTGGAATTTTGCAAGCTGGGTTAATTCACCCTGTTACAGGACAGATTGTCAATGGAACCTTAAGAAGAGATGATGCTGCCATGAGGAGGCGAAGAGGGAGAAGAAAAAATGTAGAAGGAGGAATGGACCTCATCTTTTTGAAGGATAGAACGCTTCAGACAGGAATTTTGGTAGGTATATCATGCCCCTGGAAGGAATGCTTAGGTCACTTAAGTGTTTTCTGAGGAGCTGCCATTGAGATCTAAAGATTAAGAAACAGTATTTCACCAGTATTCTAATACAACAGTAACCTTTGAATACTGAAATAATATATCCTTTAACTGTTTAGCATTCAAGATTTCCTCTTTGTAAAAAGTCAATTTTTTTAAGATTTGGAGGCTCTTTTTCTAGAAGTAGTTCCTGACTATCATTTGAACCATTGTGTTTCATTAAACACCATTATGTTTTTCTGTACATGACTCCCTTTTAAAATTTTAAGCTCAGTGAGCAAAAATTATATTTTATAATTTCTATATAGCTGTTCCAAGCAACTAGAACAAAATGGTACTTGCATTGGATATTTAAGGAGTAATTAATATTGATAATAGTCTTCTGTATTGTTCCCTCCTCCCTCCCACCCTTATATCTATAGATTATTTTAAATGATTTGTTGGCTCTCTGTGGATCTCCACATAGCTTACTCTGGCAGTCAGCATGTCCAATCAATGAGATTTTGCTATACAAAATGTGCTTTATTTTTAATCTACCTCATTAAAAAAAAGTCTTCTATGATTTTTATAACATTGCGTTCATTTTATCATTGTATACTAAGATTGTTACTGAAACTCTAATTGTAAAGGTAAAGAAAAATGAAAGCAATTAAAGAAAAACTTAGGGGAAACTTTTTTGTAAAAGAAATTCTCTTATTCTGTGATTAGTACTTACTCATTCACATTTTATAGGCCTCTGTGTTTTGTAAAATGCTATCAGAACAGCAGTTTTATGAAACAGATAGTGTAAGTATTATTACCCCCATCTTCTAGACATGGAAATAATGCTCAGAGAGAGTAAAGGCCCATAGATAATAAAAATCAAAGCCTGGATTTGAATCCATCTTCTTACTTTAAGTCCAGTAACCATTCCAATACATTTACACATTGCTTATTTCCAGATACTCATTTTTTTTGTCTCTTCTCATTAGGAGGTCCAAGAAGATCAAGAGCAGCCTTCACCAAGCAGCACCCTCCCCGATGGGCCAATCTCGGCTACCTCATCTCCTCACACAGTCACAACAACCAGTGTCCCAACTGAGAAGACAATTCCCAACAAAAGTTTGTTGGATTGGTTAAGGCAACAATCTGATTATACAATAGAAGTTCCTACATTTGGGACAGTAAGTAGAAACTTGATGTGTATCTTCTTTCTACACACTTCCATGTGACTTGATTGAGTTTGAGATCAAGAGCTTATTGGAAAGAGTAATATGGAATATGTTTCAGTGAAATGTATGAAGACTGGAGGTGTCACTTAAAAAGAAAGTCCTTTTGTATGTAGTTGCAAGACCCTTGTTTTACCACGTAATCCTCTAACTATAACTTACAAGTCAGTAACATCTATGAAGAAGTGAATGCAGCTGAAACTTAACAATGAAAGAACTGTCCTCACTAACACTCCTTTGATACCTCAACTTAACTCATTCACATTGTGACATTTAGGTGATGTTGTTTCATGGGAAATCAAATTATGAAATAGGAGGTTAGCTGATGTTATTATGATTTTTAATTTGTGATGTTTTGTTGTTGTTGTTGTTGTTGTTGTTGTTGTTGTTGTTGTTTTTAAATCACTGCTTAGCCTCAAAGCTGTCTTTTAGGCACTTTTCCTTCTATTTTACCTTGGTAGGTAGTATCATCCTTTGGCCAGTGGTTTGGAAGAATATAATCACCTTATGAAATTTCTCCTTTTTAATTTCTTTCTTCTCCATTAACTGTCAACCACTTGACCTTAGATCCACTACTCTAAGAAACCATGTAAAGGAGTTTATTAAAAAAAGAGAAGGGGAGAGGGCTCAGAGACAGAAAGCCTCTCTACCCCAAACCTTCCCCCAAGTGAAAAGAGGATAAACACATATGTATGTAAGTGACAAGGTAACTGCAAAAATGCAGAGGAAAAAGGTTGGTGAGTGCTTAGTACCACAAAGCCTCTTCCAAGGTCAGCTATCTCTAGCCTATTTAGAGGAGAAAATTGAAAATTGGAGCAAACAGAAAACAACCCAAGCTCTTTCTAACTGCATGGCAAAACAAAACTTTATTTTTTTTGGTTTAGTATTTTATTTTTCCCCAGTCAAATGTAAAAACAATTTTTAACATTTTTTTTAAAGTTTGATAAATGTGACTTTAAATCATTGTGTCTTACTTTCTACTAAACATTGATACTTTGATCTACTTTTCCACACAGGAAAGAATGAAAAGGCAAAGAGCAGGACCCAGCATGGGCTAGCTCCTGGTGTCTTTCATTCTATTAAATTTGCTATCAGGCTCTTAGAAAGAAGTGTAATGAAAGAGACAGCAACATAGGACCAGCAGCCAGATCCTCAAAAAGCAGCAGGAGAGTAGTGTAACATTTTAATATTTGCTCTCTTTGCTTCTTAGAATTTCTCAGACAAACCGAAGCAAAGAAGACAACGTTGTAAAGAACCAGGAAAATTGGACATGGGCTCCCTAAGTGGAGAAGAAAGCGTCCCTGCTGTCCATAAGGAGACAGGACGGCAGGTAAGGGGGAGGGTGTTTGAGGTGCAGAAAATATTGTGTTGAGTTGTATAGTGAGGCCTCGTTTTTTATCAAAGCCTAGGCTAAAAAGTCTGTTAAGTAATTTGCCAAATGATATCTACAGAAAGGTTGAAGAGGATAGAGGTGACATAATTTAGTAAAGACCTATGGCTAAGAACATTGTTGATTTTCTTAACTCTAAACATCTCAAACTCAACATTTCACAACTTACCTCTTCATTTTTTTCCCCTCAGGCCCACCCGTCTTCCCCTTTCTGTTAGAGGTGCCATCCTTCCAGTCACTCATGTTTAAGTCTTGGCATTATCCTTATCTCTTCATTTTTCCTCACCCTACATATCTAATCAGTTGCCAGATCTTGCATTTCCTGCCTCCATAATAACTCTTGAATCCATCCCTTATCTCTGGTCATACCACTACCATTCTAGTATAGGCCCTCAGCATCCTTCCATAGCCTGTTGCAACAGCCTCCTGATTTGCCTCCCAGGATCAGGTCTGTCTTCTCTCCATTGTGTCCTCCACACAGCTGCCAAAATAATCTTCCTAAAGAGCAGTAGTGACCATGTCAGTCCTTTACCCAATAAATTCCCTTGTCTCCTAATTGCTTTTAAGGTAAAATATAAACATCTCTGTTAAGATTATAAAGCCCTGGGGCAGGTAGGTGGCGCAGTGAATAGAGCACTGGCCCTGGAGTCAGGAGGACCTGAGTTCAAATGCAGCCTCAGACACTTGAAACAAAAAACTAACCGTGTGACCTTGGGTCACAACTCCAGTTGCCCTACCTTCCCGCCTCTCCAAAAGCAAAAAAAAAAAAAAAAAGATTGTAAAGCCCTTCACAACCTGACCCCAACCTTCTGTGTGTATGTATAATATATGTATACATATATGTGTATATGTGTGCATATGCATGTATGTTTTGTGTGTGTAAACGTGTGTATGTGTGTATTGTGTGGATCTAGATATATTCCCACTGCCTATATAATAGAATATATCATATGTAATGGAAGTCAGGAAAGGTTGGGACTAGAAAAATCAATTTAAGAATCATCCCTATAGATGAGAGATGACTACTGTATAGATCTATTCCTCCTGGTTGCTTTATGTGCTCGAAGCATTGCTTTTAGAAACATTTGAGAAAAATTGTACATTTTTGTTGATGCCTTTTTCCATTTCACTCTCACCTGAATTTTATTAGTATACTAGAAGCTAAGGTTTATCACCTCCAGTAGATTACTTACAGTCAAAACTTATTTTAGAGCTTTCTTTACTAACCATCTTCTTCCCACAAATGTGTTTCTCCTTTATTGCTAAATGAACCTAATCCTTGTTCTAAAGCAGAGGTGTCAGACACTTAGTCCTCAGACTACAGCACTTTTTTTTTAGGCCTAATTGCATATTTCTTTTTTTTTTATTTTTTTAAATTAAATTTTATGTTTATTTCTAGTTTACATCATTCATTTCCATAAGATTTTGAGTTACAAATTTTCTCCCCATCTTTTCCCTGCCCACCACCCTAAAACAGCGATCTCACTGTATACCCCCTCCCCCAGTCTGTTCTCTCCTATGTGCTCCCCTATCCCCTCTCTGGCTTTCTAGTAGGGCAAGATGAGTCTCCATCCCCCAGTGCCTATATGTCTTATTTCCCAGTTACATGTAAAAATAATAATAATAATAATAATTTTTTAAACATTTGATTTTAAAACTTTGAATTCCTGATTCTTTCCCTTCCTCCCTCGTCACCCACCCTTACTGGAAAGATAGGCAGTTCCATATAGCTTGTATGTGTGTAGCTATGCATTAATTTCCATAGCAGATATATTGTGAAAGACTGACTGTATTTCCCTCCGTCCTATCGCACCCCCAACTTGTTCTATTCTCTACTTTGACCCTGTCCCTTTTCAAAAGTGTGTGCTTCTAACTACCTTCCTCCCCAACCTGCCCTCCCCTCCATCATCCCCCCTTTCATCCCCTTCCCCCCTACTCTCCTGTAGGGTGAGATACCCTATTTAGTGTGTATGCCATTCCCTCCCTAAGCCAAATTACAGTGAACGTAAGGTTGACCCATTCCCTTTTGCCTTCCTGTTCTTCCCCTCCATTGTAACAGTTTGCCCTTGCCTCTTCTATATGAGATAATTTGCCCCATTCTGTCTCTCCCCATCTCCTTTCATATTCTTCTTTCACCTCTCAATTTCACCTTTTAAGGATCATCCCTTCCTGTTCAATTGATCCCATGCCCTCTGTCTATGTATACCTGTACACATATATACACACCCTCACATATGTATTCATATGCCCATATAACCTCATATCTGTGTGTGTACACACACACACACACACACACACACACACACACACACACACTCACATTTATATTCCCTTCAACTATCCTCATACTGAGAAAAGTTTCATAAGTTATAATTATCTTTTTTTCATGTAGGAATATAAATAGTTTGACTTTTATAAGTTCCTTATGATTTCTTTTCCCTGTTTACCTTATGCTTCTTGTGTCTGAATGTCAAATTTTTTATTCAACTCTGATTTTTTCATCAAGAAAGCTTGAAAGTCCTTTATTTCATTGAATAGCCATATTTTCCCCTAAAACATTATACTCAGTTTTGGTGGGTAGATGATTCTTGGTTTTAATCCCAACTCCTTTGACCTCCAGAATATCATACTCCAAGCCCTTCAGTCCCTCAGTGTAGAAGATGGCAGATCCTGTGTTATCCTTATTATACTTCCACAATATTCAAATTGGTTTTTTTGGCTGCTTGTAATATTTTATCCTTGATCTGGGAACTCCAGAACCTGGCTATAATATTCCTAGGAATTTTCTTTTGGGGACCTTTTTCAAAAGGTGATCGGTCAATTCTTTCAACCTCTATTTTGCCCTCTGGTTCTAAAACATCAGGGCAGTTTTCCTTGAGAATTTCTTAAAGGATGATTTTCTAGGTTCTTTCTTTGATCATGGCTTTCAGGTAGTCCAATAATTTTTAAATTGTCTCTCCTGGATCTATTTTCCAGGTCAATGGTTTTTCCCATGGGATATTTCACATTGCCTTCTATCCTTTCATTTGTTTGGATCTGTTTAATAGTATCTTGATTTCTCATAAAGTCACTAGCTTCCATTTGCTCCAGTTTAATTCTGAAGGAATGATTCTTTTCAGTGAGCTTTTGAGATTTCTTTTTCCCCCTGGCAAATCTGGATTTTTAAGGTATTCTTCTCCTCATTGGCTTTTTGAGCCTCTTTTGCCATTTGAGTTAGTCTATTTTTAAGGTGTTATTTTCATCAGTCAGGTTGTTAACTCTCTTTTCATGATTGTCTTGCATCATTCTCATTTCTCATCCCAGTTTTTCCTCCACTCCTCTTATTTGGTTTTGAAAATCTTTCTTGAGCTCCTCTATGGTCTGTAACCAGTATATATTTTTCTTGGATGCTTTTGGTGCAGGAGTTCTGACTTCATTGTCTTCCTCTTGTTCCATGCCTTGATCTTTTTGTCCCCAACAAAGGAATCCAAAGTCAGATTGCTCTGCTTTCTTTCCTTCCTTTGCTTGCTCATGTTGCCATTCAGTTATTTGACTTTTGAGCTTTTTGCCACGGTAGAATTCTGCTTCCAAACAGGAGAGCCTTGTCCCAAATAGCTACGGTTTTCGCAGCTGCTGGAGCTATTAGTTGGGTGCCCTCTCTGAAGCCTCCACAGGCTCTGGCACCTGGTCACACACCCTAAGACCTCTACCCAGAACCAGGATCCAGATCCAAGCAGGTTAAAAGCAAGAGTAATTAACCCTCAGACTGGTCACTTGGTACCCCTGTGATCTGTAGGCCAGGAGCTCTGAAGCAGCCATGCAGTGATGGATGCATGGCCACTGTACCTTAGCTGCTTCTTCCAGGGGCAGAGACCAGACTGCACTCACAATCCTCCTGTTCCCAAAGTCCACTGACCTTTTACTTTGCCTTTGGCATTTATGAGTTGAAAATTCTGCTGCTGGTGATCCACTCTCCCCAAGTCCCTCCAGCCGTGGCTGGTCAGGGCTGCCCTGAGGCTAAAATCGCAGATTCAAACGGGGCTGGGCACTGCTCCCAGCATGCTGTTATGGACTCTTCCTCCTGGCCTGCTGGGCTGCCTTCAGCAAATTTGTTTCTCTCTGTCATTTTGTGGGTTCTGTAGCTCTAAAGTTTGTTTACAGTCATATTTTATAGGTATTTGAGGTGGTTATGGGGGGAGCACAGAGAGTTTTCCAGCTTCT
The DNA here is from genome assembly GCA_011680675.1 of Gymnobelideus leadbeateri. Classification (NCBI taxonomy): domain Eukaryota; kingdom Metazoa; phylum Chordata; class Mammalia; order Diprotodontia; family Petauridae; genus Gymnobelideus; species Gymnobelideus leadbeateri. Next base: position 441,363 of record WOXC01006136.1, read on the forward strand.
GTGCTGCCATCTTGACTCTGTCCTCAGACTACAGCACTTTCAAATTTAGCTTAAGCCATATTAAAATATAATCAAGGGGCGGCTAGGTGGCGCAGTGAATAGAGCGCCGGCCCTGGAGTCAGAAGGACCTGAGTTCGGAGCCAGCCTCAGACACTTAACCCACACAGAAAACAAAAACCTAGCCGTGTGACCTTGGGCAAGTTACTTAACCCCAATTGCCCTAAAGGGGCGGCTAGGTGGCGCAGTGAGTAAGAGCTCCGGCCTCGGAGTTTGGATGACCCGAGATCAGATCCGGCCTCAGAAAATGAGCACCCACGCATAAATAATGACTAGCCGTGTAACCTTGAGCAAGTTACTTAACCCCAATTGCTTAAAAAAAAAAAAAAAATATATATATATATATATAATCAAGAAATATTTAACAAAATAATTAAGAATACAATAAAATATAAGCAATATATTTTAAAATCGAATCAGATGCTGCCTACTGTAATCCTTAGGTACTAAGTTTAGTAGCTCTGCTCTGAAAAATACTTTCTGGTAACATCTGGTGCCAAGATAGGAAAACCAAAGTATCATTAGCATTACTTACAGAGCCCCCCCAAGAGCTTTTTAACTCTTCTCTACTGCCTTTGCCTGGGAAAACACTTCCATGGGATCATGGAAAGTTAAAAGAGACTTTAGAGGGCTGAGCCAAGATGGCTGAGTAGAAACAGCACTTCCAAGGTGCTCTGCCCCACACAAATTTCAAACAATGTGAAAGGGGACTCCGAACAACTTCTGGAGCCACAGCACCCACAGAACGACACAGAGAAGCTAGCCTCCCGCTGAGGACAGCCCAGCAGCCCTGCAGGGAGCGGCCAGCACAGCGCTCTGAGAGCAGGCAGCACAGCACGTTGGGAACTGACAGCGCAGCACCCAGAGCCGAGCCCAGGTCCGCGGTTTTAGCCCCAGGGTGGCCAGGCCTTCAGCCAGCTGGAGGGACCCCAGAACACCAGCAATTGTGGCAATTCCAGAATTATCAGCACAGATATGCCTAGGACAAAGTGAGAGGTTAGTGCCCTATGGACTTTGGGACCAATATTTGGGGAACGCGTGGCTTCCTCCCCTGGGGGCGAAAAGCTGCTGAAGAAACAGCAGCACAGAAGCCATTTTGCAGCTTCAGTAGTGGCTCTAGCTCCTGGTCTGCGAATTGTAGGGAGATCCAGCAATCAGTCTGGGGGTTAATCGCTCTTGCTTTAAACTGCCTGGATCTGGATTGTGGTCTGGGGGGGGAAGTTTGGGGTGGGTATCCAACTTGCCAGAGTGGGTGGAGGCTTTACACAGGCCACCCAACTGGCGAAAGTTGTGAAGACCCCACGTTTGGGCGGAAGCTCCCCTGTCTGGTGGCAGAATCCTACTGTGGCAACAAGCCCAAAAATCAAGTAATTAAGTGGCAACATGCCTAGGCAAATGAAACAAAATGAACAGAAAAGTTCAACATTGGACTCCTATTTTAGGAGCAAAGAGGCTCAAGGCATGGAGGAGGACTATGAGGTCAGAACTCCTGTACCAAAAGCCCCAAATGAAAATTCAAGCTGGCTACAGGCCATAGAGGACCTTAAGAAGCAGATAAGAGAAGTGGGGGAAAATTTAGGAAGAGAAATGAAAAAGATGCAAGAAAAGTATGAAATGACAGTCAACAGCCTGACTGAGGAAAATAACACCTTAAAAACTAGACTAACTCAAATGGCAAAAGAGGCTCAGAAAGGCAATGAGGAGAAGAATGCCTTAAAAAGTCGAATTTGCCAGATGGAAAAAGAATCTCAAAGCTCACTGAGGAGATTCATTCCTTCAGAGTTAGACTGGAGCAAATGGAAGCTAGTGACTTTATGAGAAATCAAGATACTATTAAACAGATCCAAACAAATGAAAGAATAGAATGCAATGTGAAATATCTCATGGGAAAAGCCATGATCAAAGAAAGAACCTAGAAATCATCCTTCAAGAAATTCTCAAGGAAAATTGCCCTGATGTTTTAGACCCAGTGGGGGAAATAGAGGTTGAAAGAATCCACCAATCGCCTCCTGAAAAAGATCCCAAAAAGAAAACTCCTAGGAATATTACAGCCAGGCTCCAGAACTCCCAGATCAAGGAGAAAATACTACAAGCAGCCAAGAAGAAACAATTTCAATATTGTGGAAACACAATCAGAATAGCCCAGGACCTGGCAGCTTCTACACTGAGGGATCGAAGGGCATGGAATATGATATTCCAGAGGGCAAAAGAACTGAGAATGAACCAAAGGGTCACCTACCCAGCAAAACTGAGTATTTTGTTTCAGGGGAAAATATGGCCATTCAGTGGAATAGAGGACTTTCAAGCATTCTTGAGGAAAAAACCAGAGTTGAATAGAAAATTTGACATTCAGACACAAGAAGCAAGAGGTGCTTGAGAAGGTAATCAAGGAAAAGAAATCAAAAGGAACTTATCAAAGTTGGACCATTTACATTCCTACATGGAAAAACAATAACTGTGTTTGATGAAACCTTTCTCATTATGAAAATAAATGAAGAAGGGTACATGGCATATGTTCACAGGTATACATGGATAGAGGGCACAGGTTGAATTTGATGGGAAAGGATGATTTTTTTTTTTTGGAGGGCAATTGGGGTTGGGTGACTTGCCCAGGGTCACGCAGCTGGGTTTTTGTTTGTGTGTTGGGTGTCTGGGGCCGGATCCGAGCTCGGGTCCTTCTGGCTCCGGGGCCAGCGCTCTGCTCACTGCGCCACCTAGCCGCCCCAAGGAAGGGATGATTCTTAAGGGGTGAAGTCAAGAGGTGAGAGAGGAAAGTGGCAAGAGGAGATGGAGAGAGACAGGGTAGGGTAAAGTATCTCATGTAGAAGAGGCAAGGGGAAGTAGTTGCAGAGGAGGGGAAGAACAGGAAGGCAAAAAGGCAAAAGCATATTCTCATTGAAGTTGGCTCAAGGAGAGAATCACATACATACTAAATGGAATATCTTACCCTCGCTCTCCTGAGTAGGGGAAAGGGGGATGAGAGGGGGGATGATGGAGGGGAGGTTAGAAGTACCCACTATCAAAGAGGGACAGGATCAAAGTAGGGAGTGGACCAGGTGGGAGGTGAGATGGGTGGGAGGGAAATATAAGCAGTCTGTTACAATATATCTACTGTGGTAATGTTTTGCATAGCTATACATGTACAACACATACTGAATTGCTTATCTTCTCAGAGGGAGTGGGTGACAAGGGAGGAAGGAAATGGATCTGAAAATTGAAGTTTTAAAATTAAATGTTTCATAAGATGTCCAGGCAGTGGGGCTCAGAGATTCACCTTGCCCTAATGGCAAAGTCGAAGGGGGTATGGGAGAAGATATGGGAGAGAGCAGATTGGATGAGGGGGTATCTAATGGGACTGCTATTCTGGGGTGGTGGGTAGGGAAAAAATGGGGGGAAAATGTAACTCATAATCTGGTGGAAATGAATGATGTAAACCAGAAGTTAATAAAGCATTTGTTTAATTAAAAAAAATAAAAAATAAAATAAAAAAGAGACTTTAGAGATGAACTAATTCAACCTTTTCATTTTATAAATGAGGAAACTTAGGCCCAGAAAAGGCAAGGGACTGCCAGTACCACACAACTACTCAGTAGTGGTCAAAACTAGAACACGCATCTCTGGGCTATTAGTGCTTTTTACCACCATGCTCTGTGGCCTCTCTACCGAACTAAAACGGGGCTGTTCCTTCACTCTGAATTCATTTCTGTATTCTGCCCAGACAGGGTGGTATCATTCACTTGTACACATGGGTATAATAGCCAGAGGGCCTGATATAAACAGATTTCTCCAGAAGGTATAGATCTTAAGAATATGCCAGCCTTCCTAGGACTACATACATTAAACATTTCTTGATTGATTATTAAAATATTCACTGCATTTCCAGCAAGCATTCAAGATACAGTAATAGCTAATAATAATAGCTGACGTTTAGAGAGTGCTCACTATGTGCTGGGCACCGTTAGAATCATTAGCTCATTTGATCCTCACAACAACTCTTCAAGGTAGATGCTGCAATTGTCCCCATTTTACAGATGAGCATACTGAGGTTAAATGACTTGCCCAGGGTTGCATTAGGTCTTCCTGACTCTAGGACTGGCACTCTATCCACTGGGGCACTTTACATTCATTATCTTTGGTAGAAAGGTAACATGTAAATGTGAAGCTACGTATTCCTATGCTGCTCATATATTTATTATAAGCTATTTATCTTAGAGTGCACTTAAAATCACATAGAAAGCTACGTACCGCCCCAGGCATTGTTACTATATGCGATTCTCCCCTTTATCTTTCCTCCTTTTAGCTTTTTTAAGGAAAGGGAGCAGGATCTTTCCCAGTGTGTAATTAATTGCCAAGGGGCAGAGGCTTCCAGAGAGTGAAGGTCCTGCTGCATGTGGCAATCCACAATCCTTAGTGCTGGGAGCAAAGACCTTCAGTGAGGGAGTGATAGCCACTGAGTCAACAGATGATTCTCCCCATACAGAAAGTGGTTAAATCCTTGCCTACAGTTGTCCACAGACTGGAAACTTTTCCCTTTCTTTCATTGGAGGGTACTTTGCTGTTGCTCCTTGGGTCTGAGAGGGGCAAATAAAAATAAACATGTCCTAACTAACCCAGCTATTTTACACCACTTGAGAGTACCCAGAATTCCCTATGTACTCTGTGATTTTAGAAGTCCAAGTAATATATGTTAATCTCTGATATTGTTAACGGAATATTGATAGCAAGTAAACTATAGAATACAGTGTAGTTGAATACTATTTTGAGGCCTTCTGGTGATTTTCTTCCAAACAGAAAGTTATCTAAGATCCCAATTAGCCATTCCAAGACTTAATGGGTAATGGAGGGAGCAGCTGGTGGGTGAATGAAAACTCATCCTCAGTTACATTTACCAATGTTAAATTGGTTTTAAAAGAAATACCTAACAGTAGGTTGGCCTGCAGTGAAGAAGTACTAGAAATGTTTTGTAGTATAGTGGCAATTATGCGTGACTGACAGCATTCCCCAGCCAGATTAGGGTGCCTCTATTAAAAGTGTGTTTAACAGTTCTTAGGAACCAGAGTGTACCTGGAAACAAAGAGACAAATGATGTCAGTTGTTTCCATTGATAGGCATTATACCTGATGCATTTACATACATCATTTCAAAACTGTGTATTATATCGATCTCTAAGCAGTGTCCTATAACTGATACTAGCTCACATTTATATAGTGTTTTACATCTGATAAAACAATTTAAACCACCACAGGAAGCAGGTATTGGCAAGATTATCATCTCTTTGCATATCTTAACATTTTTCCAGGAGAGATCTGTTCCTACTTCCCTTCCTGAAGTCATTGCTAATAGACCTCTTAAAGTACATCTAGTACATTTCAGGATGGGCCAGTTAGCCTCCCTCCTTCCATCTCTTTGCCTTTTGGGGAAACGAGGGTATTAACACAAGATAGAACTTTAGAAGATTTTAATTCCATTAATAGGGAAACTTCTTGGTGTCTCCTTTGTTTTAGAAGCAATTGAACCATGAAGCTTATTCTAGAATCTCTGTGTAATCTCTTGCCAAATCCTGGGTCCAGTTTGGTAAAATGTGCTGGAGCTACTTAAAGAAGAGTATGTTCTGGCCAGTAAGTGGTCTTGCTTAACTGTGCATCTCTGTTACAAGGGTTTGGTTTGGGGGTGCACGCACACATGTGCACACACTCACCAGCCAGGAAGGATAAGGAGCGGATTAGGTTCTTCTAAACTAAAACAGAAAAATGTTAAAGAAGTTAAAATGATTATGAGATTTACAATAGGAACTTTGAGTGACTAACCTGTAAGTCATAGAACCACAGAGTCTAAGTGTTAGAAAGAACTTCAGAAATCATCTTGACCAGCCTTCTCATTTCAGAGCTGGGGAAACAAGTGACTTACCCACGAGCACACAGTAAGTTTGTGGGGAAGCCAGGAATCAATTCCAGCTGTCTCTGCTACATTGGGCCTCCTTTCAAAGTTTCCAATGAGATTTTGTTATTCTTCACTCATGCATATTAAGTTTTGTAGCTGATGGGTGTGAGTCCTTAGTAGTGAGGTTACTATCCTTTAACACATAATTTATCAGACATAAGTGCTTCACCAAAATGTTTTTTTGCATATCAAGAAAATTGAATGGCAAATCCCTGTGTGGAAGAAAAATAGATCTGTAAGGTAAGCTAAAGCATCAGATCCTTAAATGGTATTTATTTATCCAGCAACTTGATAAAATGAGGATAATACTAATTCTGGATAGAATTTAAATAAGACTATGTCCTATGATATTAGAGAAGCCATTTCAGGTTGTTAGTACCTGCCAGTGAAGTTTTAGTATTGCTTCCAGCAAAACCTTTAATTCCTAATAACCTTCACAGGTTTTCTAAAGGGTAAAGACTGCTTCTGTCTAGTGGGTTTCTTTAAAACTTTGTTCAAATGGTAATCTGCCCAGTAGTAGGTCTAGAATATTATTTGTAGAATTGTGGTTTTGATTCTGGATAAGATTGTAACAAATTCCCTTAGCATCCATTTAATGCCCAGTTAGAAACTAAAATACACAGTAAGAAACTGCCAAAATGATTTGGTAAAATACCTACCAGCCCTAGGTAGGTTATTTCCTTCTTTATTAATCCATACATTTTACTAAGTATACTCTCCCTGGAAGGAAGAGACAATATGAGAACATTATTGTCACCCCAGATGATTTTGTATAGGGTAGTAACAGGAATTTTGTGTTTCTTGTTCCAATTTTTAGGGGTTTCTACCAGAAAACAAGTTCAGTCAGATCCTAACTGAGCCAGTTCTCCGAGATGCCGGTCCTCGAAGGAGAGGGAGGCGCCCACGAAGTGACCTCATGAAGGCTCCTGGCATTGTGGCTGACTCTCCCTCAGGCATGGGACCACTGTTCATGAATGGACTCATTGCTGGCATGGATCTAGTAGGACTGCAGAGTATGAGGAACATGCAGGGCATCCCTCTCACAGGGCTGGTCGGGTTTCCTGCAGGCTTTGCAGCAGTGCCTGCTGGTGAGGATGTCAAAAGCACCCTCAGTATGCTGCCTATGATGCTGCCAGGCATGGCGGCTGTGCCCCAGATGTTTGGTGTTGGAGGACTCCTGAATACACCCATGACAACTACTTGTACTTCCACAGTTCCAACGTCTTTAACAAGCACAACTAAAAGTGGTACGTCAAACACAGACAAGGCTACTGAGGACAAACAGAATAGCCATGATGTAAAAAAAGATACTTTAGCTGAAGACAAATCTCTTCCTAGTTCCTTTTCAGATCAGTCTGAACCTGCAATAACTACCAGTAGTCCTGTAGCTTTTAACCCGTTTCTCCTACCAGGAATGTCTCCTGGACTGATCTACCCGTCAATGTTTCTCTCTCCCGGCATTGGCATGACATTGCCAGGCATGCAGCAGACCAGACATTCTGAGAACACAAGCCTAGAAAGCCAGAAGAGGAAGAGAAAGAAAGCGAAAGGGGATACCCTGAATCCAGACCCAGAAACTGTCCCCATATCAGAAAAAGAATCTGGAAATGGTCAGAACTGTTCAGAGCACACCCCACTTTTGCCCACAGATAAAGAACATGGTGTACAAGCTGAGCAAAGCAATTTAAAAGGAACTCATAGTGACACCAATTAGAACTTTATTTCATTAAGAAAATTATTGTGGCTTGTAAGTTTCTTATCCCATAAAGATTTGTTATTTCCCTCACTTCACCTTCATAAAAACCTGTGTTTCCATGAGTAATATTACCTACCTAATTCCCTGTCCAGGAACTATGGTAACAGATATTAATAGTTTCAGGGTCTCGCCACTTTCTTAGATAAAAGTGTTGTCTCGCTAGTCTGGGGGCACAGAATCTGCTCATTCCAGCAAACGATAGTAAATTCAGTACTTAGTGACATGCCCTACCCCAGCCTTTCCAGATTTGTTACTTATCTGGTAGGGAGAAAAAGGCAAAAGAAAGCGTGTGTCTAGTGATCCACAATTAAAATGCAGGAGGACAGAGACAAGGCTGATAATGCCTTTTTCTGTGAGTTACACTAAATGGAAAACAAACAAACAAACCGGTATTGGGGGACCAGAAGCACATCTATAATACGTGCTAATGTGTATTTTTGATTTACAATGTTTCCCTATGTTATCATGATTACTAGATGAGTAGTATAGACAGGTATATAACTAATGATTGAAAACATATATTCATTTCTTTTTAAAAAAAAAAGCAACAAAAACATAACTGGCAGCAATATAATTTCCCCCTTTCCTGGCTTTTCAGATATCTGAAGCAAGTGGAGATTAAGTTGTTTTATACTTAATAAATGACAATTTCGATTTATTTTCAGTGCCCCCCTTTCCCCACAGTTTTAAAACAAATGTTCTCAGTTTGACTGAAGGAAGCTTTACACATGGTAGGCTATGAGCAGAGGGACAGTGGGGAGGAACAGTCACACTACTTAAAGCCTATTACTTTAGAATTATACTGGCATTTTATTCTTATCTATGGCATTAATACTCTTTACAGAGGGTTGGGTTTTTTGTTTTTAGTTTTTTTTCCTAGCAACAAATTCACCCCCTCTGAATCCAAGGAATGTGGAAGCGTGATAGATTTTATTTTGCATTGTTCCTTACCCAGAAGGGCGCCTCTGCTGAAACCTACAAGAAATAGTCCAATAGGATGGCAGCTTTTATGTTTTGGAAGGTCCTTTGTCAAGGCCATTGAAGTTTTTCAAAACTTTGAGTGTGTCCCCTCTGTCACCAGCAGCACCACCAACACCCTGCCTTTTATAATGTTAGACTGTGAAAGTTTTTTTTCTCCCCCACTTTACAGCCTCTCTATTATATTTGTATTGGACAGTTGGATCCAAACACCAAATTATTGAGACAGTCGAGAATATGTTACAAATTAACATTATTTTTGATTCTTCCTTAGACTCTCAATCTTCAGAAGCTTGGCCTAAGAAGAAACCTGCTTAGGCAGTTCTCACTACCATCCTTCTCCACCTGCTAGTTAACATTTTTCAGTCCCCTTAGTCTTAGCTTTTCTGTTAGAGCTCATGACCTGAGACTTGAAATAAACTCACAGTGGTGGAGTGCACTGGGGGCAGCAGGCAGTGCAGCAGGACAGTTGGAAATGTTGGAAGTATTGCTAGTGTCCATTGTTGTCACAATTTACTGTATTTTTTACATTTTTCTGTTACAGTTTTGCTAATTTATCAGAAGGTCCAAACGTTTGACATAACTATTTCAGTTTGCATTATTTATTTATGATGCTTGTCATTGTCTTTTATACATTTGGGATTATAAATTATGTACGTGTTAAAATTAGCATCTCAAAGAAGTCTGTTAAACCATTACTGAAAATTCAGCCAAGTGTATTTTCAGAAACTAGAGTCCCAGTTTCATGGATCAGAGGAGTAAACCAGAAATTATGTAACTGATCATATAGCAAAGAAGCCAATAATTAAACATGTTGTATTTAATAACACCCTTGTAGCATAGCTGCTGTATAATGCTATCTATCCACAGATTTCTTAGAAATGCTGCTCTCTCTATTTAACTAACATTTTGTTCAGTTTTGCCTCCAGTGGAAGCAGAAAGGGTTTTTTCAGCTGTTAAATCCAAAATCAATATAATTTATTTATGTAAAAAAAAAACATTCGATTGATATATTTTTGAACCTTTAAGTACTAATTTTCTTTTTATCAAGTAGAAGAAAAAATGTATTTGCCCTAAATCCTTAAAATACAAATGCTATAAAACTTCATATATTTTGAAAGCCTTACTGAAAATGAGTATTATACACATCTATGCAGAGTTGGGGGGAGGGAGGGGTAGTTTCTATGGAAAATTTGCTTTTTCCCAAGTTGCACCATAAGTAGGAAACAGGGTTCAATATAGATTTTATTTAAATAGCTAACAGCATGCTAAGTTTCTTGTTTTTTTTCCCCTATCAAACATGTATGCTAATTCTCTGGGTGTCCGGGCTTATATTTGACTGCTCTTGTGACCCTGTTTGCAAAATGAAAATGATACACTATGAATTATTTGCTCTGTAAGGCTTTAGTGGCTTCTTATAACTATTTTGATATCCATTTCCACAAGCAAAAGCCAAATTTAAACTTTCCTTCCACAACTTGGATCTTTTCATTCAAGTCCATGTCACTCATAAACACACTTTCTCTTGATCATTCTTCACCCATATCGTACTACATAATAAATTGTCTGTGGTCTTGACCCTGGATAAAAAAAAAAAAAGTTGAAAAGTCAGATTTTTATTTGAGGTTTTTTAATGACACTTGATTGTCTTCTGCAGATTTGACACACTGTCATTTGTACCAAATGGGTTCAGGAATCCACTTGATGGATTTATGTGGTGCTTAGAGCCATGTACCCCATGGGTATTCATGTATTCATTGGTGATGAAATAGAAATGCTTTTTTTCAACTTAGCAGCCTTCCAAGGGCACCTGATTAAAACTGTCTATGAGGCCAGATGAAGAAGGAAGAGTAGCCATTTGCCAGGATTGGTGTCTCTAAGGGAACCAGTTAGGAAGTACCTCTCTTCTCCAACCCACGGAGCTCCAACCGTGAGACTGTGCTTTATTTTGGGTTTCTGGTGGGTTTCATCTTTCATAGGTTAAAAGCAGATCTTTTGCCTCCATAAAATCCCAGTCTAGGGTAAACTAAGAAGAAGTTTTGTCATTGTTGTTGTTTATATTTGGGAAGTCTTTCAAGCACCTGGTATCAGAAGTTTCAGATCATCCCCTTGTAGCCTGAAAAGTAAGATTGAACATCAAATTCTAGTATTTCATCATTGGATGGGACTAGGCTTCACTCTAACAGTGTTTTCTAAAGGAAATTCAATATAAGAAAAGTGAAACCAGACAAAGATGGGGTCTTGTTCATCTTCATTCTCCCCCGAGGTTCCCAGTACGTAATCAACTGTCAGCAAACATCAGTTGCATGAATCTAATAAGACTTCCATACTGTTCTACACCTAGTAATGATTTACACTGAAGGGTGGGTGAGGGGATGGAGAGGGAAGATGTGTGAAATGTTGGTTTCGTTGTTTCTCTTTTAAAACAACATAAATCTTCATTGAGTCAAGGGAACAGAATGATGAAAAGACTGGTCCTTTTGTGTGTTATGGTCAAGATCAAATCTGTCCCCACAGTTTGCTTGGGAGAAAAGTAGAGAAAAGTTGTCATTATTTCCATCTAATTATAAGTAGATAGAGTTGACCGACATTACTCAGTTAAGAGTACTTTTTAGGGGCGGCTAGGTGGCGCAGTGAGTAGAGCGCCGGCCCTGGAGTCAGAAGGACCTGAGTTCGGAACCTGCCTCAGACACTTAACCCACACAAACAAAAACCTAGCCGTGTGACCTTGGGCAAGTTACTTAACCCCAATTGCCCTAAAAGGGGCGGCTAGGTGGCGCAGTGAGTAAGAGCGCCGGCCTCGGAGTTGGGATGACCCGAGATCAAATCCGGCCTCAGAAAATGAGCACCCACGCATAAATAATGACTAGCCGTGTAACCTTGAGCAAGTTACTTAACCCCAATTGCTTTATAAAAAAAAAAAAAAGAGTACTTTTTAGTAGACCTGTAAATAGAGTCCAGGTCTGAGGTTGCCATGACTCTTTTGTAGGGACAACACGTTATTCCTGCTTGTTTTCAACATTGGTTACCAAAACATCCATGAAGTGCTAGGTTTAGAGACTCCCAGTGTCAGAAGTTGGAACTTCAGTAAATTTGGAATTCAAAGTGGGTTATCATTGGGTACCAAGGTGTAAACATCCTTAAGAAAATGTCTTTTTTGCATTGAAATAATTTCCCTCTAACTCTTTAAAGTGTTGCATTGCAAACATTATTATCCAAGAACCTTCTAAACCTTTTTTTTCCCTCAAAAAAAAGTTATTTCAGAAAGCATTGAATTCAGACTTAGAATAAAAATTATGGGTCAGATTAATATTTTTTTCTTTGAAGAAAATATTGACTGATAATAACAAGAAATACGTTATTGAGAGTCAGTGATCGTCAGAGGGTCAGTGATCATCTTTGATTCTGAAACATAGTTGATCAATGTTTTAATAGACATGAACTCCACAAAATCCCAAAGCAATATGAATTTAAGACCAGGACTGTATTTCATAAGATATAACATTTATGTCTTTTAGAAATTATTAGGATCAGAGGTTTCTCAGGGATGTATAATTTAGTGAAAACTGTATTAGCCCCTTAGAAATAAGAAATACTGATAGTAAGGTACAATAGAGATAGGGTGAACAGTTACTCTGCTAGGCAATTATATTGGCTAAATAAAACTATTTCAATTTCTTGACTTCTGACCTTTGCTGTACCTCCATAACTGGTATTGAGTTCATTTGAGATCACTCCCTAGGAGTAATAGAATGGAAAAACTAGAGGAAGGATAGATTTGAATGGGAATGATGATATGCCATTGAATAGAACACACAGTAGCTTGAAAAGGACCTCTTGATACTCCAAAAACCAAACACTGGTCGGGTCCTATGGCCCAGCACTTAATGGAAAACTGGTGGGTTTTCTTAAAAATTAGATTAATCTGACTTGAAGAAATGTAAGATAGAGGATTATAGTAAAGGCAATAATTCCAAATGTAGAGGAGACTGGCCGAGGCTTTGAAGTGGATGGGGGAGTGGGCTGGGAAAACCTATAAAGCAAATCAAGTTATACATGTATGTGTGTACTTATATCATCTTGACTACAATTTGTAAGCTCACCAGGTTTTGATTTTAGAGTCTTAAAATTGGAAGGGACCTGAGAGGTCTTGCAGTCCAACCCAACATGAAACTTCAGTCCCTGAGTATTTCTAGTGACCAAGGTCTCATTGCATCCAGAAGTGCCTTTCAATTTTCAGATGGCTTTAATCATTAGAAAATTCATCTTTTTATATTGCCTCCCTATAATTACAAGTCTTTGATACTAATTTCTTCCTCTGATAAACAGGTTTGCTCCTTCAGTTATTTTAAGAAAACAATCATCCCTCTGAGCCCTCTCTTCCCCTAGCTAAGCATTCCTTACCTCTTCTCCTAACCATCCAACCCAGATTGTCAATACCTTTCCTAAAATAAAACCTCAGAACTGAGTATAATACTCCAGAATGGTCTGATCAGGGCACAGTATAGAGGATCTATCACCTACCTCATTCTGGACACCATTCACAATAATGGCAGGAGTAGGTAGCTTGGTTTGGTTTAGTTGGTTTGCAGGGTTTTGTGGAGTTTTTTGATCTGATGTGTTGTATCTAATCTACTAAAGGAAGTTTTTCACATGCAGCTTCCATCACCAATGTGGTTGTACATGTTTTGACCCTTAAGTGCAGACTTAACATTTATCCCTGTTCAGTTACATCTTAAGTAGGTTTTATTAGGGAGGTCTCACAGGTTAATGGCTAGAGAACTGGCCTCAGCCATGAAGACCTAGGACTTCACCTCTGAGTTCAATAGACCATTCTCTCAGACTCTTAGGAGAAGGTGCTAGTTGGCATTGGCAAAGGGATTTTGTCACCCAGATTCCCTGTGCCAGTGAAATCACAGATCTGGCCCCTGTGCTTATTAGTCTTCTCCTGTTTCTTCAGCCAATCTAAATGTTTTTCTAAATCCCAATTATATCCAACGTATTAACTTTCCCGCCCGGCTTCAAGTCATACATATATTTGGCAGGGAGCCCTTTGTGTTTTCATCCAAGTCATTGATAAACAGTGTTGAGCCACACTATGCTGAAGATGACAAGTTGTATTGATGTAGTATACAATTTTCAAAGTGCCTTCACATAGATGATCTCATTTTATCCTCATAACACTATGACAAAGAACATGTGCATATTCCCAGGTCCAAGAAGGAAGGAGAGCCATAGGTAGAAAGTTTCATTGGGGGGGGGGGGGGGCGGGGGAAACAAGAAGGACAATAGCCTCCAATATTGTAATAGCCTCCCTAGGAGGAGGCAGGCACCAGCCCTGGGCAGCTTATTAGAAATAAGACATGAGAGGGAACTTTGCCAATACAGCCAGTCACACGGTAGAGTGCACTGAATTCTTCCAGGATATTACAGGAAATAGCTGGAGCCATTTCCAGCAGGAAATGTAAGCAGGCCAGTAAGAACAAGCAGTTTGCAGCTTTCTCTTTGCTCCCTCTTCCTCTAACCTTATTCTGGCCTTCCTTTCTTCCTCACTGTCCTCCTTTTTATCACTTCCTGTTTTTTTCCCTCTCCCTTTTTTTTTCCCTACCCAAATAAATAACTCGATTAACAACCAGGGGCATTGCTTCCTACTGTTGGCTGATGCCCTTTGACTTGATTTTATATATCTACATACATACATATATGTGTGTATGTGTGTGTGTGTGTGTGTGTATATATATATGTATGTATGTATGTATGTATTTTTTTTAAGTAGGATCTGTGTTTTCATCCATTTAGGGAATCAATGCAGATGTTCACTTACCCTAAAATTTGTAGTTTTATAGAGTTGCCTGAAGGCACTGAGAGGCTAGGTGACTTTCTTAGAGCCTTAACTCGTAATCAACATAATAACATCCATATAGCATTTTAAGATTTATATAAGACTTTTCCTCTCCTCCCCTTTCACCCCCCCAGAAAAAGTCTGATGACGGAGTGGAAGTCTTATAAAATGGCGGAGTGGGGGGTGGTGATACTTGCTGTTATGCATTTCACAGATGAGGAAATTAAGGCAGACAGAAGTTGTGACTTGCCCATAGTCACAAGCTAGAAAGAGTCAGAAGCAAACATCAAACACAGGTGGTAAACAACAAAGTTAGTTTAAATGTAAAACCGTAGAATATTATCATAAACTTCTGGGAGTCCAAAGGTCAAAAAGCAATTGAGGTTTTTTTTTTTAAAAAGTTTGCATTCTACTGAATTATTGGTATCCTCCCTTTTAGATCTGAAGTGCTTGGAGATCACAAACTTCCTCTGTCTTGTGTTGCCTCCACCACTAACATGGAAGATGAGTAGCTTTTCAATAATTGCTTAATGAATGTATTGAACTAAAGGAATAGTAAAGATAAGATATCAGTGAGCTTAAGGTACTAGGAGGAAGGTATAAGGGCCAAAGAAACTTTTTTTTTAATTAATGAAATCAGCTACTTAGAGGGAAAATAGGAGACCTCTTTGACTTAGCTAAGAGCTGCACCAGAGCTAAAATCTCTAAGAATGTTAGGAAGAAGAGAGGGCTGGCCTAGAGAAGAATCAAGGGTAATTAAAAGGGTGGGAGTGTGTGAGGCCCCCAAGGACAAGAATGCAGCTGGATAAGAGGATGTGTTGAAGCCTGTTCTTGAAGTGCACTTACAGTTGAGGAACAGAGAATCTGTCAGAAGAGAAAAGTCAAGGTAAAACACCTAGAATGGGCTCTCTGGCTGGGCAGATAGAATATTTGCTGAAGTGCTTTAAATTCTTTATCCCCACACCACCTAGCTACCAGTCAAGTAGCATTTTTACAGATGGGGAATCAAGTCTAATGTTCTTTCTGCAATGCCACCTGCCTGTAAATTATTACCTAGTGGATATCAGGAAGGGGAAAACCTGGAGCAGTTCTTCATCCTTTTTTGCATGGATGAAAGGAGTAGGGAGTTGGAAGAGATTTGGTAGAGTTGATAAATCCATAACTGCCTCAATATGTAAAGGTGATTTCTAAAATCCTGACCTTCCAGGAGGGTTGGGGTCTACCCTGGATGTTTGGAGTCAGGAGATGGGGAAAGAGGCTTCTAGATGTGCCAGCCATTTGTGCTAAACACAGCAGGAAGAGCTCATCTCCTAGCATGAGCAGGGAAAGAACAGAGACCTGTCCAGAGTGACTTCTGGAAGACTCAGGAGATATGGTTCCCTTAACAGCTTCTTGAATCCTAATGTTTCGATTCAGGCTTGGAGACCAACTCCTTCTCAGACCAAGGGCCTTCTTACCTGACTGCCCAAGGATTTAGGCATCTCCTTTTCCAGTTAGTCTGAGTTCCACTCAGTCACAGAGAGCTCTATGTTCTTGGGGATCCCAGCCTCTCTCCTTTCTGTCTTCTGCTTCTACCAAGATGCTGGAGTTGTCCTCTATGTTCATGTCCACTGGTATCCAGAATGACTTGCTCTCCCCTGGGGGAGCCAAACCCTTTCTCTTTCACTCTGATGCTTTGATAAATTTGCTTTCACTGGTGCAGGTATTGCCTCTACCAGGATGAATGGCAAGGCCCCACACTTCGTGCTGTGTGATTGTTTTCTTAGCATAATAACAATAGCTAACATTTTTATTTCACTTGAAGATGTATAGTGTTTTACATACTTCACTGTATTCCATCCTCATAACAATCCTGTAAGGGAGGTGCTATTATTCCCATTTTACAGATGGAAAAACTGAGGCTGAGAGAGGTTTTGTGACTTGCCAAGAGTCTCATAGTAAATGTCTGAAGTGAGGATAGAACTGGGATCTTCTAGCCTTCAGGTGCAGCACTACCCGATACACCCACTAAGCTGCCACATAAATCTATGGAGATAGAGAAAAAATATCAATGTGCTGGAGACTTTCCTCTGGTTCTTTTAGTGTTTCATGGATATCACTGTACATTCAGATTGTCCTGCTTTTACTCTTGATATATGACATTCCCCCATCTAATTGGGGAATGAGGCAAGAACAATGGGGGAGGAGGGTGAAACAATACCACACCTTCTAAAAAAATGGAAGCTAATCTATACAAAGAGCAAGGGGGTCATGTTTTTGTGTGTGATGATGCCAATAGTAATAGCTAATTTTTAAGGTTTACAAAGGAGATTAAATATATTATGTGGTCCTCAAAATGACGCTGTGAGGTAGATGCTGTTATTACCCCCTCTGTTTCACAAATGAGGAAACTGAGGCAGGCTCCTTGCCCAGTACTGTGCCTGGCAGGTAGCAGGCACTTACTTAAATGTTTATTGACTGACTGAGTGGCTCGGGATGCAATGATTAAGGATTTGAACCCAAGCTTTACCTCCAAGTCCCAGCTTTTAGCAACTATACTACCTAGCTGCCTCAATGTAAATAAATGATTTTATTTATTTTTAACCGAAACCATGGCATGATAGATAGCAAATTTCTGCCTGGGAGTCAGAGCTGGGTTTGAGTTCCTCCTTTGAGATACCTGCTTCGTGACCCTAGACAAGTGACCTCTTAGTACCCTAGGCAACTTCCTAAGGCTATGAATCGCAGAGCAGGCACCAATCTTCTTTGGCTGAGAAAGTTCCCTGCATGAATGGAATCCCAAATGTGGGTGAGAGAGAGAGAGAGAGAGAATGTGTGTGTGTGTGTGTGTGTGTGTGTGTGTGTGTGTCCCTCCCAGCTTTTTTTTTTAACTTAAAATCTTTGTAGGGAAAACACTGAGAACATCCCAGGACAAGAACAAGGTTGTCATATTAGTGAAAATCCTTAGCGTTATGTCATGTGAGTGTCACTTGAGGACTTGATAGCCTGGAGAAGAGCATGTTGTGGGTGGGGTGCATGCTCTCAAGTATTGGAAAAGCCTCATGTGAAAGAGGCTTCAATTTGTTTTGCTTGGTCCTGGGCCACAGAGCCATCCATGGGTAGAATGGGCTGCTTTGGAAAATAGTAGGTTCCCCTTCACTGAGGGTCTTTAAACAGACATCAAGGATGTTGTAGAGGATTGTTCAGGGATGTTCAGGTCCCTCCCCCATCAGAGTGAAAAGAATAAAGTCAGAGCTGCCCCTCTCAAGAGCTGGGTTCTTCCTCCAGAGCTATCACTGTTCTCTCTGCTACCAAGTGCCCCATTCCACAGAACTTCTCTGATAAGCAGGCTTTGGAGGGTGGTCAGTGAGCCAACCCAAGGAAGGCTCCCCTTCTAACTGCATCAGGGCCCCTTCACATACATATGGATGTATACCTACATGTATAATGTAAGATTCTGTGATTTTGAGATTGTCTTTAAAATGTAAAAGTAGATAATGAATTCCTGAGTAGAACACACCAAAATTGGATTAAATGGAGGATATTGAAATGGTGATGGGGAAGGAAAATAAATACAGGAGGACAAAGTCAGATAGTGTTTTAGATGACTGTTGGGAGACAGAAACATAGCAGAAATTACAGATACAAAACCAGATGAGTTAGAGAATAAGCCTTAGGGAAAGGAATGGGAGGAGATACAGAGAAAGAAGGTTCTTGTAGGTCTGGCTGAGTTGAAGAGAGAATTTCTTTGACCAGAAACCCTTTGCCATGAGAAGAATGGTATAGCAGGAAAAGGTCTGGATCTGAAGTCAGAGAACTTGTGTTCAAATGCTAGTTCTGCTACTCTTTACTTTGATCTTGGGCAAATCCCTTACCCTCCCTGAGCTCAGGTTTTCTTTTACATTAAATGGAAGGTTTGTCCTCAGTGACCTCTAAGGTCCCTTAGCTTGTAATCCTTTTCTACATGGATATATATCAGATGATATTTTCATGTCCCAGCCTACTCACACCCATCCAGTGCCTTTCTGTTTCTTAGGTCACCCTTTCTGAGATGATGTTGGCCCATGACTTGAAGCCGTAAATCTTTTAGGTTTGTCTATACCCAAGCAGGCAAGTATACCTGAGATGTCAGTGAGCACTGGAGGGAAAGAGAAGGTAACATTACAAGAAGCTTTCTGTTCCCACATCCCCTCCACCAGATCAATTTAATTCAATAAACTCTTAAAGTCATGTGCTCTGAACTGGGATCACAAAGAACAAAAACAATGCAGTCCCTGCTTTCAAGGTCTAATGGTAGTGGAGGTCAGATGTTTACATTAGTAAGTAGAACACAAAGTAAGATCATAGATTCAGAGCTGGGAGAGGAGCTCATGGGTGATCAAAACCAACCCCTTCATTTGGAAGATAAGGAAACTCGGATCCACAGAGGAGGAGGAGTAAGTGGTGGAAGGATGATTTGAGCCTGGATCCTCTGATGCTGGTAATTTCTCACTGCTCTAAAGTGCCTGAAGTAGAACGTCAGGGGATCAGAAGACAACTCTGATAAAATGCTCTAATGAAATCGGGAAGACATCACTTTGAACAGGGAAGATCAGGAAGGGCTTCCTTTGGGGGAAGGGGAAGGGAGGGGCTACCTGCCACCCTGTGTGTCCACTAGCAAGTTGGGCACCTTCTCTTTCCACTGCACCCCTACAGAAGAGGCCTGGGTTCCAAGAATGGGGTTGGTGTGCAAGGATAAGGGCATAAAGCTGTGAGCTGAGGGAGGGGGAAAAGGTTTCCAAGGGGAAAGGCGGGAAGTGACCCAAGGTCTATGTAAATCCTGGGTGGACTGGAGGAGGGGGGAGGGGAGAAGACTGTTCAGTGTGTAAGTTGAGGTGAGGGGGTTGGGCTGGGGGCTGTGACTCACTTGCTCTGATGAAGTGCTAAGCCTGTTTCCTGGCTCTCCCCAAGCCCCTCAGCCTGGGCCTCACTGCCTTCCCCCTCCCCAGTCAGCTCTGATCCGTGTTTTCCTCTCCTCCCTGGCCAGAGACTGATTAGGATTTTAAGGGACTAGACCAAAGCTTACTGGTCAGGGCGTTTGTCAGGTCCAAGGGTCAGTAATAGGGACAAGAGCATCAGAAAAACCAAAGACACTGGACTTGGATTCCTAAAACCTGGTGCCAACCCAGGGTCCATGGAGAAGTCTCAAGGAGCCTGAGTGTCTTGGTTTTCCAGAGTCATATTAGAAGGCTAGCCCCTAGGACTCAGGGAGGGAGAATGGGGTGGTCACTCACAATCTACTTGGGAAAATAGTTCATAGAGTAAACAAGTTGCCCATTGAGATGGTCTGACATTAAATTGTGTACAGATTCCAAGGAGTTTGCATTGGACTGGTGGTGGTCAAGATAAAAAGGTAGGTTTGGTCAGGCCAGTAAGGAAAGACTGTCCAAGGAGGAGTGTCACGATATGTCAGAGAAGCAGAAGGACACTGCCCATCAGTTGCTGGACTTAATGTTAGGAAGATTCCATTTTTTTAAAGCAATTGGGGTTAAGTAACTTGCTCAAGGTTACACGGCTAGTCATTATTTATGTGTGAGAGCTCATTTTCTGAGGCCAAATTTGATCCCAGGTCATCGAAACTCCGAGGCTGGCACTCTTACTCACTGCGCCACCTAGCCACCCCGAAGATTCCATTTTCTTATCTGTAAATGGGGATACCAGTAGTACTTGCTTCACATGGTGGTTGTGAGGCTGCTCTGTATACAGAGTTTTGATTTAATTTAATTTAAAATGCTACATAAATGTTGGTGTTTCCTATTAGAACACAGCATGGAAAGCATGCTATCTATGAACATGTGTACTGGCTATATGTGCAGAGCATAGGTAGTATCTTTGGTAAATGAGACCAGGAAATGAGCTAGGTTACTGGGCCCCAGTATGGGAGAAGTCTGACCTACTTAAGGTAAGCCTGACACATACCCTTCCTTCTATCTGATGGAGCTCCAGGGATTCTGTTATCAGGTCTTGGGGAAGGTGGGTGGAGGTAAGGGATGGTGTGTTGGAGAGCATTGAAAGGTAGGTAGAGGGGCGGCTAGGTGGCACAGTGAATAGAGTTCTGGCCCTGGAGTCAGGAAGACCTGAGTTCAAATCCAGCCTCAGACACATAACACTTACTAGCCAAGTGACCTTGGGCAAGTCACTTAACCCCAATTGCCTTCCCCAAAAAAGGGGGAAAAAAGGAAAGGTAGGTAGAGTCATTGTAGAGAGGCTTTTTTGTGTGTTAAAGGTAGTAAAGAGACTTTTTACCCTGAAGTTTCCCTTTAACATATAAACAGGTATATATTGATTTAAGTGGGAATTGCCTCTCTTTTCCACGTCTGGCTTGGGAATCTTCATTTGGGCAGCCAGAGGACACACTGGGAATGGGGATAGATAGACCCAACCTCATAAGTTGGCCAACAACTCCCTAAGAATAGACTCTGGGCCTTCTAAACACAACTTGCCTCCAACTTTCTGAACCAAGAATCAGCCCAGGTCAGGAGCAGTTATAGGCTCAGCTTTCCTGGCCAATTCAATCAATTAGCTGGAATAGCACAGTGGATATAAGAAAAGGCAAAAAACAGCCCATGGTATGGTTTGGTTTGGTTTGGCTTTTTGCTCACAATCTAATGAAGGAAACAGAATGCTAAGACTATGTACAAGCAAGATAGAGGATGAAATGGGAATGTTGTTTGTTATTCATTCTCCAAGAAGACCATGACTTCAGAAAGCTGATGTCCGGACTTGCAAGTGAATAGGACTTAAGTGAGGGAGGGCTGTGCAAAGTCACTGGCCTCACTTTCTCCTCTGGAGTCATCTGTGTCCAGTGATAAGATATAGATCAGGATGACTGGGGATGGCCCTCATGAACTGGGAATAGTCTCAGAGGGAAGGGGACTAAGAGAAGAATGGGAGACTTCTTGCAGAAAGTGGGACTTTCCCTGAGACTTGAAGGAAGCCAGGAGGTCAGGAAAGGAGGAAGGATCATATTCCAGGCATGGAGGACACCAGACATTAAAAGAGGAAGGACTTTGGGGGAGCAAACCAAAGCCACCAGCAACTAGATGCTGTGGCTGATAACAACCAGAGGTGAAGTTGAGTAATGGGTCCAGGAGAGAGGGAGAGAGAGAGAGAATGTATTCCAGAAGCGCAAGGGGTAGAGCTGAGGATGACAGCCAGAGTGAAGGCAATAGAAGGTGTCCAGTTGGCCAAGAAGTGATGGCCACATTAGCTAGTTAGCTTGATCTCTCAATAATCTCTCATATATCTCTCAATAATCTCCTCTCTAGTATTTTAATCTTTCTCCATATACAAGGTCCTTCCCCAGAAGTTCCCATAGCTACCAACCTGTTCTCCAATCAGATTTCTCCAACAGATTATCTACATATGCTACCTTCACCTTCCCACCATTCACTTCTCCCCAATTTCCTTTAATCTGGTTTCCACCCTCACCATTCTACTGAATGGGCTTTCTCTACAGTCACCAATGAACCTCATGTCCACACCTAATGGCCTTTTCTCAGACCTAATCATCTTTGTCTTCTCTGCAGCATTGAACACTACTGAGAAATCATCAAGTCTAACTAATGAATTAATCAAATTCAGATTTGAATTTGAATGTTAAAAACATCCTCAAAAGAACAATACCTTTTGCAAAGTAGAACAGAAAGCATTATATGTGAAACCATAAATCTCTATTACATACAAGTTATTTTTAAAAAGTATATAATAAACTCAACATGTTACTTTCAAAATTATATTGCTTGTCTGCTTCCTTCTGAATGTCCCTCTCTTCTATGCATTTTTTAAAAAATGCTTCAGTCACCCTCTTACTTTCTTTTCCTTTTGGGGGGGAGAAAAACAGTAGCCCCATTCCCACTTGCCTCTGCATATACTCCCCGAAATAGAAAAGAAAGAAAAGCATAGTACTTGTTAAAAATAAGCATAGTAAAGCAAAACAGACAAGTTCAACATATACAAAAACCTTTGTCTAATTCTGTGCCTTGAGCCCAGCACCTCTGAGAGAAGGTGGGCGGCATGTATCATCCCTGATCCCCTCCAATCGGGACTGATTGTTGCATTGGTCAGAGTTCTTAAGTGTTTCAGAGTTATTTTCCTTTGTAACAAAGTCTATCTCTTATTCTCTTGGTTCTGCTTCCTTCACTCTGAATCAAGTCATACAAGTCTTTCCAAGTTTTTTGATTTCTTATCAGGAGATAATCCATGATAAACAAATCCATAGTTTGTTCAGCTACTGGCCAGTTGATAGGCATCTCCTTGGTTTCTAGTTCTTTGCCATCATGAGACATGCTATAAATATCTTTGTATTTATGGGCCCTTTCCATTTCTTTGATCTCCGTAGGCTTTAGACCTAGCAGTGGTATCACTAGGTTACAGGGAATGCACCATTTAATGACTTTTTTGGAGCATGGTTCCAAAGTGCTTTCCAGAATGACTGGACCAATTCATGTTCCACCAACACTGAGTGCACCAGTGTTCTGTTTTACCACAGTTCCTCCAACAGCTATCATTTTCCTTTTCCATCCTCTTTGCCAATCTGGACCCTCCCCACACCCCTCGGTCTCCTACAGACTTCTGGAGATCCCCTTTGGCAGACCTACACTGAATGAAAGCGTTCACTGTAGCTTCTGTCTTTATTCTCAATCTTTATTGTGTGGCAATCAATAGATTGCTTTATCTTTTCTAGAGTACGTGTATGGAAATTAAACTGTTTTGTTCTTGCTCAATGATATCAACTGGTCAACCACTGCATTTTCCAGAGAAAGAAACTCAGGCCAGGAAGGAGAAAGGTCTGTTCCCGGGTCATCTAACTACAACTAAATTTCATTTATAGATTATAATCCCAGGTCTTCTCATTTGTTATGCCCACTTTGTCAGCTTCACCAACTCCTGTTTCTCCTCCAGCCCCTTATTTGTGGGCTTCCCCCCAGATTTGATTCTCACTTGTCTTTTCTTCATTTTCTCCTTCATAGACCTCATTCATACCCTCTCAGTCTCAAGGCTTCAACTAGCACTTTAGTACACATAATTCTCATGTCTACGTATTTAGTACTAATCTCTGCTTCCAAATCCCCTGCTGCTTCCAGGAACTTCCATCTGGACATCCTGCCATCCCCATAGACCCAACCAAATATCATTTTCCAGCTCTTCTTCCAATATGCATTTAACTATGTTAATAGGACCAATTTTTTTTTTCTTATAGTTGTGAAATATTGCATTTGACTCCTCTCTTCCTCTCCCTCCCCTCCACAACACGTGGTTAGACTTATGTGTGTACACATGCATCCATGGACCTCAGAGTCTGTCTTTTCCAATCCACTTCATTACTGGCATCCTTTCTGCGGCATTGCTGACCAGTGGCCATCTAGCCCCTACTTGAAGACCTCCCGTGATGGGAAACTCCCTAGCTTATGAGTCAGCCCATCCTTCTTGGGGACAGCTCCGATTTTATGTAAGTTTTCCTTACATCAAGCCAAAATCTGCTTTTCTGAAATTTCTACCCACCACTCCTAGTTTTGCCATCTGGGGCCAAGCAGAACAAATATAATCAATCTTCTCTTTAATGGCCCTTCAAATACTTCAAAAAAGAAATAATCCCCTGCCTCCCTCAACCCTTTTTCTTGAGTTTCTTCCACCCATCCTTGTATGGTATGTTCTCTAGTCCCCTCCCAATCCTACAGTCTCTCCAGCTTGTCAATGCCATTCCTAAAACATGGCACACATAACTAAACACAGCCAGTCATCCAGTTCCATTGATTGTTTTTTATATCTGTCTCATGGTGTTACAGAATAGAAAGCTGAAGGAAATCTTAGTGGATATCAAGTCTCAACCTCCATCATTTTATAGATGAAGAAGCTATCTATGGGTGCAGAAAGGTGAAGAACAGAAAGGTCACACAATGAATGGCAAAACTGTCCTTCAAACCCAGGGTTCTTTCCACTATACCTATGCTTCTTCCCAGTTATGCTTCCTTCCTTTCCATCCCAATGGCAACCACCCTAACCCAGGCACTGCACCATTTCAACCTGCCTACAGTCAGTCTTCCTCTACTCTATGCTACTGTTGTACTAGAATAATCCTAACCACCACCCCACTCCTGTTCTTCCCTGGCCTCCCCTGAAAGCCAAAATTTAGATAAGAGATATCAGGAGAGAAGTGCTGACCATGCCCTAGAGATGCCTGGTCAATACCTAAGGTTGCCAATAGATCTGTTCTACCACCACTACCACAATCCAGTCCCTGGCATAGTGGAGCAAGGGACTGACCTCATGGGAGAGATCCAGCCAACACCATTCCTGGCAGAGAAAAGGCTTCAATTCTTGGCTCTCTTTATCTATCATTTCTGAATATGTGCTTTCCCCAGCCCTCCAGAGGCTGGTAGTGGGAAGAGAGCTTTGCTTGGATTCATGGATACTTGGTTTGATATTTACTGGCTCTGTGACCTTTGTGCTAGTCACCTTGGGCAGCTAGGTGGCACAGTGGATAGAATACCAGGCCTGAAGTCAGGAAAACTCATTTTCTTAAGTTCAAATCTGGTTTCAGAGACTTACTAGCTATGTGACACTGGGTAAGTCACTTAACCCTGTTTGCCTCAGTTTCTCACTTATAAAATGAGCTGGAGAAGGAAATGGCAAACCATTCCAGTAACTTTGCCAAGAAAACCCCAAATGGGGTCAAGAAGAGTCAGAGGCATCTGAAAAGTCTCAACAATAAGAACAACTAGTCACCTTACCTCTCTAGGTGTCCTTTTCCTCCCTGCTGTGACAAAATTGCTGTAAGGTTTGTCTGTAAATGACTGTTTTCAAGGATCTGAGATGGTCCGTGTATGAGTATCCCTGGAAGGACAAATCCTAGCCTTTCTATAACTTAGTAGATAGTCTGTAAGAGATGACGAAAAGGGAAGTTTTCAGAGAAAACTGGTTGTATGAACTGATGCAGTGTGCAGTGAGCAGAGCTGGGACACATTGCAAAGACAAACAAACCTTGAAAAGCTTAAGAACACTAATCAATGTAATGACTGATCAACTACTATTGGATGGGCCCCACGATGGCGCATGCTCCCTGCCTTCTGAACTCGAGGTAATGGACTCAGGGTGCTGAAGGAGACACATTTTTGGACATGGCCGGTGCAGGAATCCGTCTTGTTTTACTATGCATATTTTTTACAAAGGGCTTGTTTTTCTTTTTCTTTTTCAGTGAGAGAGAGTGGGGGAGGTGGGAAGGAGAGAAAATAAATGCTTGTTAGTGAAAAAATTCAAAATAAAATAAAATTAAAACTAGCTTAGTAGATGGTGTTCAGGGGTTACTTTGTCTGAAACATTCATCACTACAAGCTGCCCCAAGCTTATCTGGGCCTCTGGAACCAAGAGTGCAGTCAGTTGCCAGAATGGCATTGGAAGCCTTTTCAGCTTGGTACAATCTTACCAGAGTTTGTGCCCTGTTGGCACAGGCTTTGAGAGCCAAGGGTCGTGTCCTAGGCGTAGAGGAGACATCAGATGAAGCCCTTAAGTGGAAGGCTATATCAATGTGAGTTATTATTCTCCCTTTTTTTGGATGGGGTGTTGGGAGGAGGGAAGGTTTTGGCGGGGTCAGCATCCCACGGAGGGTATGCTGCGCCCTGCCCCTTCCACTCCACCAAGGGAAGCATTTGAAAACTTCCCCCTCCCTCATCTCCTGAAAGTACATAGAGGGATCCAGGACCTACAGGAGCTGAGGGAGAGGTGTTGGGGGGTGGGGTACTGTGCTGGGGGGAACAGGCCCTTGGTGAAAACAGCCAAGCTGTTTTCCCCTTCCCTTTCCACCCCCCCCCCCCACCCTATCCCAGAGCCAAAAAGGAGCCCCGCCTGCCTGCCCGCTGCCCGGCATGTGGATGTAATTAAGGCCCTTGCCGGCCTGGACAATGGGGCACTTGTCCCTAACTAGGAGGGAGCGGACCGGGTCCGACCACCAAGCAACCAATCCCTGGGGCTACCTCACAGACACACACCCGGGGCAAGGAGTGGGGGTGAAGAGGGGAGGAGAGAGTTCTTTTGCTGAGAGCAGCACTACTGAGTGACCAGCCAAATGGCCAATAAGGCTAGGAGTTCTCTGCCACCCTCCCACCAGCCTCCTGCCCCACAGCTGGTCACTGTGGCCTGACTCCTCTAGAATCCCCTGCCTTCCAGGCTCAATGGGAAGGAAGAGGAAGGTTGTCGCTCAGCTGGCTCATGGGTGTCTCCAGCACCTGGGTACTGGAGCTGTGCTGCACTCCAAGCATGTCGCCCTGAGCCACTCTCACCCCATCTCAGAAAATCGGCGTCCTATAAAAGGAGGGAGCGAAGGTCTGTTTCAGTTGTGGCTCTCCCCAATGAGACTCTCTTTAAGAGGGTAGCCCCAGCTGGTGTGCCACCCGTGTGCTCCCACCCAATCCCTACCAGCAGCTGAAGAGGAGTCGGGAAGAGCTGTGAGACCAAGGGCCAGACCTCAGCTCCCTCTATTTGCTGCCCAACCCTCGCCATGGCTGCGCCCAGCACAGAAGGACATTTCATGGATGCTGGCGCTCCAGCGGGCTCAGGTGTTCCTGTCTTCCATTCCAGCTTAGGCAGTAAAGGCTACTGCATTGTCATCTTCCCATGCTTGGCTCCCTAATCCTGAGGTCACCTGGGCCCCGGAACAATTAGTCAAGGCTCCAAGACCCCCACCACTGATCAGAACCAACTACTTCAGGGGTGAGGAGCCTCCAGCCTCCAGGCCACAAGTGGCCCCCTAGGTTCTTGGGTACAGCCTTTTGACTGAGTCCAAGTTCTTTTTAAGAGGATTTGTTCTGTGAAGTTTGGATTCAGTCAAAGACCTGCACTTGAGGACCTAGAGGGCCACATGTGGCTTTGAGGCTGTAAGCTCCCCACCCCTGAGCTACTTCATAACTTTTTGGGGTTTGGTTTGGTTTTGTTTTGTTTTTTGGGTTTTTTTGCTTTTTGGAGGGCAATTGGGGTTAAGTGACTTGCCCAAGGTCACATGGCTAGTAAGTGTGTTGCGTATCTGAAGATTCAGGTCCTCCTGACTCCAGGGCCAGTGCTCTATTCACTGACCCACCTAGCCACCCCAGCTACTTCAGAGTTTTAAGATAAATAGTTGTGTGGAGAGTCCTAGGAGCCAAGAGACAAGGCTGAAAATGTTACTCCAAAATACCTCCCCGACTCTCACCTGTCCCCTCCGTGCCTCAGATCCTACCATTGGGACTTCCTTTCTTCAGCACAAGGTTTTGTCCCCTGCTTTGACATGGCATATCAAGTGTGGGCATGTGGAAAGAGTATTGAATCTAGAGTCACAGGACCAATCTCTGCTCTGTGATTCACAGCTTTGACTTGGGCTTAACCTCTTTGGAGTCTCAGTTTTCCCATCTGTAAAATGTGAGAGTTGAATAAGACAGGTCCCTTCCAGACAGAAACCCTATGACTTCTGGGAAAGAGAGCACTGTCCCTTCAGTGTGTTTCAGGCCCTCGAGCAGGGAGAAGCAAATTCAGTGTGATGGAGTATATGATGGGGCAACTAGGAAGTGAACTGGATAGAATGCTGGGCTTGGAGTCAAGAAGACTCATCTTCCTGAGTTCAAACCTGTCCTTAGACACTTCCTAGCTCTGTGACCCTGGGCAAGTCACTTTACCCTGTTTGCCTCAGTTTCCTCACCTGTAAAATGAACTGGAGAAGGAAATGGCAAACTACTCCATTATCTTTACCAAGAAAACCCCAAATGGGGTCACAGTCAGATACCAGAAAATGCCAGCTTTCAAGGCAGATTCAAATCTTAGGCTTCTTTCTGCTCCAGGGTTTTGTGATTTGGGGCAAGTCATAAAACCCCAGGTTACACAGACTTTAGAAGCTGGGGGTCGGATAGAGATTGGGAGACCTTTCAGATTGGGAAGTCCAACCTTCTTGTTTTCCAGAAGAGGAAATGGAGGCCCAGGGAGTTGACTTGACCTGTCCAGAGTCCTAGGTAGTCTATCACTACTATATACTATATACTATATACTACTATAGACTACCTGTCCTAGCTAGTCTATAATAGAGCCAGGGTTTGACCTAAACTTTTAAGGTCCCTTTCAGCTCCCAATTCCATGAACCCAGATCCTTTTGTTACAAATCCACCACACTTTCCACTATATCCCAAGGACTGGGCCATACCCTTCCTTAGCTCTAGAAAAAAAAAAGGTTGTGCCTCCCATTCCCTGGGTGATGGAGAAAGTCTTTTTAAAAAGCAGTAGTTGGTAAAAGGTCTGGGGATGTTTCTCTCGTGGATCCACAAAGGCAGGAGTTGTTTCATTTTTGTGTCTGTATCCCCAGTGCATAGCAATGGCCCCATATATAGCAGACACTCAATAACTGCTTGTTAATTGATTTTCTCTAGTTCTAGGTCTGGATCTGGGTCTAGGTCAAGCTGTGGATTTCAGGGGCTCTGGGGCTGGAGTCAGAGGCTCTGTGCCCTCTACTTCGAACTGTCTGGATGACTTTGGGCTGGTCCCCCCATCTCCCTGGACCAGTTTCCTCAGTCAGTCAATAATCATTTATTACGCCCCTACTCTGGAGGTGCCCTGCAGTATTCTGTGTGCGAGCAGGAATACAAATAAAAACTTTACCCTCAAAGAGCTTACATTCTACAGCATGAAGGGGGAACAGGAAGAGAATAAGCAGGCATTACATTATTATCTATTAGCACCTTTGCCACCAAGCGCTTTACAAGTATTTTCCTCACAATAACCCTGGAAAGTAGGTGCTGTTATCATCCCCAGTTTACAGCTGAGGGTACTGAGGCAAATAGAGGCCCAGAGCTATGCAGCTATTAAGTGTCAAGGGCTGGATCTGAACTCAGGTCTTCCCAACTCCAGGCTGACTGTGCTGCCTAGCTTCCTCTTGATCAAAGAGAAGAGATGTAGGATATATACAGAAGAAATATGCCTGATGAAGGGATGGGGGCGAAAGAGAAGTAAGTGACAACTAAGGGAATCAGGAGAAGTCTCTTGGAGTGGGTGAAATCTGGGCTGGATCTTGAAGGAGCTCCTGGGGCTCCAAGAATAGAGTGTTGGGGGCAGACTGGAATCTCTCCATGAGCATGTGATGGGTAGGAATGTGTGATCAGCCTGCCTGGGAGGACAAGCTGGGGCCAGGCTGGGAAGGGCTTTCAATGACAGAGGAGTTTGTATTTTTTCCTGAAGGAAGACAAGGATCTACTTGAGTCACTTTCCTCTGCAATTTTTAAGAAAGCTGATTGGTTTCCAAGGTCCCATTCAGGTCTAGGTCCTCTGATCCTCTCTGAGTCTCAATTTCCTCGTCTGTATAATGGGGATAGCAATATTTGTCCGACCTCCCTCACAGAGAAAGGTTCCTAGAGATAATCTCTCCCCAGGGAAGCCAGGTAGATACTGTAATACAGAAGTGTCAGACATGTGGCTGGACAACATTTCCAAGTGGGACCCAAACCCAGTGAAGATGTAATAGGGAAATATTTAACGGAATAAATAAAAATACAATAGAATATTGATAATGTTAACGTGTGGCTTTCTAAGTCAATATGCCACCCAAAGAAATTCTTATGGACAGTTTAGCAGGGTGTCTCTAGCAGGGAGTTTGACATCACTGCTAATGAACCATCCTGGCTGCTTGGAGACTCAGGCAAGGACAGAACACAACTTTATTGCTGACTAGTCTTCGTACAACCCCTTACATTCAGGAGTATCCTTCCAAGGCCCTGTTCCCCACTCCCCTGTGACTCTCCTCCACTTGCCAGGAGTTCTACAGATAAAAAGGCCTTGGTCCCAGTCTGCTGTGGGATCTCTGGGCTGGGAAAGCAGGCAGGAACTCAGGGGAGAGAGGGGAAGGCTTGTTGGCATCAAGCAAGCCTCCCTATCGTCAGATCCTGGTGAAAAAAATTGGGAGACTGGGGAATGAGAAGAGGAGAAAAGTAAAGAGGTGTGGGGCAGTGAACTCTGAAAGGAGTCTACCAGAAAACCCTTCATAGTGTTTCCCTCCTAAGGATGGAAGCAGGTATACAAAGCGCTGGGATTGTGTATGTCCCTGGGAGGATGGGAGTCAAACTGCCCCCTGCTAATGAGTAGTGTTATCTGAAGGTCTGTCCTATGGATATCCCAGACTACATTACACTAAGTTCTAGGGGAACAAAAAAAGGCAAAAAAACCTGGCAAAGAGAAAACCCCAGACCCTGTTTTGAAGGAGCTCACATTCAAATGTGGAAGACAGCAGACAAATGACTATGTATGTACAAGATCTATACAGAAGAAATTGGAGGCAATAGAGGAAAGGCAGAAGAGACCCAGAAGGCCATCCATGCCAAATCCTTCATTATAAAAATGAGGAAACAGAGCCAGAGAACTTAAGTTACATGCCTAAAACCACCCAGGTGATAAGGGACTGAAAAGTCCTCTTTCCATTGTCCCAACAATTAGAGCTGTCCAGCAATAGGGTAGCTTAGTGAATAGAGGGCTGGGCCTGGAGTAAGGAAGACCTGAGTTCAAATCCAGCCTCAGACACTTACTAGCTGTATGACCCTGGGCAAGTCATTTAATCCTGTTTGCCTCAGTTTCCTCATCTGTAAAATGAGCTGGAGAAGGAAATGGCAAACCACTCCAGTATCTTTGCCAAGAAAACCCCAAATGGGATCAAGAAGAATCTGACAGGACTGAACAATAACAAACAAAAGCAATAGAGTGGGCTTCTTTATAGGGGGGTCTCCAATAGTGGAAGTGTTTAAGAAGAGGCTTCAGGACCAACTGTTCAAGATAGTCCAGAGTAGCTACCAGCATCTGGCAGGGGGTGCTCTAGACCAGCCCAAAGGGCCTTTCTAACTCTGGAATTCAAACTCAGGACTAAACATATCACCTTTCTCCTCACCCAATTTACTAAACTTCCAATGACTCCCTAATATCTCCAGGATCAATTATAAAATCCTGTTTAGCATTTAAAGCTTTTCACCACCTGGTCCCTCCCCACCATTTATACTTTACTCCCTTCCACATACCACATAGCCTCCATTAATGTCCTGTCTGTTCCTCACACATAACTCAGGTCGCTTTCCCCTCTATTGTCTGCCTGGAATGCTCTCACTCCTCATCTCTACCCCATGACTTCCCTGGCTTCCTTCAAGTTCCCACAAATATCTAACCCTCTACAGGAAGCCTTTTCCAATCCTTAATTCTAATGCCTTCCCTCTATTGCCTCCAATTTCTTCTGTCTAGATCTTGTACATACATAGTTGTTTGCTGTCTTCTACATTTGAATGTGAGCTCCTTAAAGACAGGGTCTGGGTTTTTGTTTTTGCCAGATTGTTTTTGGCCTTTCTTTGTTCCCCCAGAACTTAGAGTAATGTAAGTACTTAATAAAAGCTCCTTGACTTGACTTGACTTGACTACTCTACATACTACACACAGCACCAGCCTCCATGTCCAGGTCTGTCCTGGTGCATCTTTGCTTGTCCCCATGACCCTAGTGTCTGGGCTTGGCCTCATCTTGATTTGACCCTCTTCCCTGCTGTTTTTGTAGTTTTAATCCCTAAGCAAGCCACCAGAATGGCTAAGGAGGGAGAGAACCAACTTGGATTCATGTGGGTCAGCTCTTCCATGACCAAATTCTACCTACCACCAATGCCATTTGGCAGAGTAGGTGATCATTTCAGGTGGGAGAAAGGAGCTTTTCATGGCTTAGGGTGAAGAGAGGGGTCACCTGGGCTTGGATTGGAGTAAAGAACAGAATGCAGGAGGTCTGAATACACATCCACCTAACCATTCATTAAAATGTCTCTGGTAATTTCCATCCTGCCCCTAACTCCCTCCTTCAAACGTCCTCCAGGCTAAAGAGGCCTCCAGGGAACATCGTGTGTTGGATATTAATTGACATGACTCTCCAAATTGACATGGCCCTCTTTCAGGAGCCTGAGCCTTTTAGGGTGCATTCTTGAATCAGTCCCTTCCTTTCTCTGGGCTTCAGTTTTCCCATTTGTAAAATAAAAGGTTGGGGCCCCGTCTCTAAAGTCTCATTAGCTCTGACAGCTCTGAGATTCTGTGACTTTATTAATCCCAACCTCCCTCCCCCAACTACCAAATTTCCCCAGGAGGAGGACAAGGAGGAAGAAGCTTGGGCCCCCTGGAAAAAAGCCAGAGAGCGGGTCAGATCCAAGAAGCAGTCAGCTGCCTGGTTTCCTGGTCGGAGGCGGCCGTGGAATTTCACTGCTTACACCCAGAACTCAGAGGGCAGGGAGAGATCCCAGGAAAGAAGTGGGAAGCTTTGATGGAGAATTTGGAATAGCTCTCAGCCTCTGCCTAGGGCTTCGACACCTTCTTGGCAAATGCCTCACTCCACCAGCAGATCTTAGGGACTTCTTGTCCCCGGGTCCTATTGTCCTGCCCAGCCCTACTTCCATGGTCATGACTCTGGCAGAAACCTAGCCCACAAAGCTCCTCCGACTCCTTGAACCCTTCCTTGTTCCTTCCCCCTGGATTTCACATTGCACCACTCTAATGTACTTACCATGTAGCACTGTATATTATTTGTGGCCAAGAACTGGTGGCCAAGAACCAAAACTCAAGGCTTACACAGATGGGGTTTCTCACTAAGTATCTCCTTTTTACATAGGCCCCCCATCCAAGGTTTGGCGCTGGCTAGGAAAAGTGCCCTCAGGTCCCATATAAGCAGTCAGGCTAACAACACATCAGATATAGGAGAGACTTTGATGGACTTGAAAATAATTAACCTGCAAAGGCTTGTACTTGAGCCCATAAACAGTCAAGGCAACTATTCTTTCCCCTCCAATGGGCCTCCACCTCCCAGGGACCTTCAGACTCACCACTCTGCTCTGAGGGTGAGACTCCCCAAAAGAGACGTTTGGCCTTACTTCCTTGAACCTGCACAATGCCTGTAATTCACCGAACCAGTGAAGGATGAGGTCTGACTGTGTTCCTCCATGAATCTCTCTCTTGGTGTTTTTTGTCATTGACTGCTTTGTCCAGGAGCTCTGCCCCTTGGTCCACCTGTTGAGGGAATCCCTCCAAACACCCCATCCATTGTCTCTGGTTTTCTGTCTGTCTTATCCTCTGTACTTGACTGTTAATTAGTCTTCCTTATGGGATCCCTCTGGAATTCACACCTCATCCAAAAATTAACTTTGTCCAAGGAATTGTATGCCTTGTTAAAGAAACATAATCAGTCAGTGTCAGAACAATGTCCACTCCTTATACAAAGTGTTTTGGAGGGTGGGCGGTTAGTTAGCAGGAAATAACAGTTCCTGGGTTCCCTATTGTGTGTAATTATCTTTGTCTTATATCCTTACTAGCGTATGAACTCTGTGAGAGTGTCTAGGTTAAATTACAGTTTTATAGGATGACAGATTTCAAGATGAAAGAGACTTTCTCACTTTACAGAGACAGACACTGAAGACCAAAAAGGAGAAATTGCTTGTCCAAGGTTGTATTTTACCTCGTTCACTAATGAGGGCTGTGGAGTCACTTCCCAAGTATTTGTTGACTGACTGACTGAATGAATGGCTCTGGCTGTCTCCTCCTCCTCCTCCCCTCCCCCCACTGTAAGACCTATGCTCTGGTCATAGGTGGTAGGACTTTATAGTGGAAAGAGAAATTAATTTGGAATCAGAGGACCTGGGTTTGAAATGCAGCTCTGAATCTCACCCACTGTATGACTTCAGGCAGCTCACTTCCTTCAGCTAAAGCTTCTCCCATTATAAAATTAGAGTTTTGGTCCCAATGGTTTTTGAGGTATCTTCCATCTCTCAGTCCTGAGACCCCTCACTGGGTCTCCAGACTGGATAGGGGGCGACTTTATTGAGTCATCTGCACCCACAAGGCCTACTCAGGCAGGGCCCAAGGCCCCAGTTTCACTTTGTCCAGGAGCTCTGCCTGGAGCTAGGAATACTTTGGCAAAGTGTGTCCTAGACCTGATGCTTCCAATTCCAAGGGTGCACCTGGTTAAGAAGGGGAGATTGGAGAGCCTCTTTCAATGGTTACTCACAACTTGGCATAGTAGGAAAAGCACTGACCTAGGACAGGAAGAGGGGTGGGGCAGAGGAGAAGAGAATAAGCAGTTGTTAATGTCGACTATGTTGCGAGGTACTGTGCTTTACAAATATTTTCTCATTTGGTCCTTATAATAACCTTAGGAGGTAGCTGCCATTATTATCTCCTTTTCATAGTTGGGGAAACTGAGGCAGACACACAGACAAGTGACTTGTCTAGGGTCACAAAGCTAGTAAGTGTCTGAGTCTAAATTTGAACTCTAGTCTTCCTGACTCCAGGTCCAACTCTCTATCTACTTTAAGCTGCCTAGCTAGGAGAACAGGATTTATGGTCCTTCCTCTGTCACTCAGTATGACCTAAAAAAAATGACCTCTTCTTTCCAGTTCTAAAATTGGTCCTGCCACCCTCACCAGGATCATCACTTATACACACTGCCACCTCCCTGGCCATCACAGACACATCCCATCTAGTGGGAAAGGAAGCAACCTTCCCATCAAACATCCTCGGCTGTGTTCCAGGGTCACAGTTCTGTCTTGTGCTCTTCCCTCCATCCTTCTTCCCTCCCTGTAGCCAGGGGTCACCTCTAGCTTGTTCTCTGTAATCATCTGATCTGGTTTATGTTGTCCCAGATGGGAAAGGGTGATTGTACTCAGCCTCTGGGGTCTTGAGCTCAAAGGGAG
Organism: Gymnobelideus leadbeateri; assembly: GCA_011680675.1. Lineage (NCBI taxonomy): Eukaryota > Metazoa > Chordata > Mammalia > Diprotodontia > Petauridae > Gymnobelideus > Gymnobelideus leadbeateri. The sequence continues at coordinate 476,647 of WOXC01006136.1, forward strand.
CTCAGAGGTCACGCAATCCAACCAGGTGGTTTTGCCCACATTTCCAGGAGCTTCTCTCCAAGCACTGGTGGCTAGCTTTGATCCAGTGGGTTAATTTACTGCAGGTATAGATAAATGGTGCTTCAGTAGGATCACCCTTTAACAAGTTGTTTATATTAAAATTATATTTTGTATTTTAATAACAATATTATAAGGAAGTTTTTCTTCATACTTAATTGCTTTAAATATCTGGGGACTTGTTAGTATAGGTACTATTAACAGGCAATCACAACTTCATGTAAACCACTTCCATTTGACACAAACCATCTATGACTTGGTAGAAGGTCTTCAGGGGCTCCTGTGGCAGATATGATATTAAGCTTCTCTAAACTTAGCTACCCAAGAACATCTGAGATGTGAAATCAACTAAGACTTTAGCAAAATCTCTATAAAATATGAATAACATAGAAATAACATAAAGAACAAGATTCAAAAGAAATAAAACATCTAATATGCTATGACAATACCTCTCAAATGTTAGTTATTAACTCATTTATTATGAGGATTTAATATACATTTTACACATGGCAATTTTTTAGGAAATGTCTTAATATATATTTTTCCTAAATTTTAAAATTTATTTCAAACTTAAATACAAAATGAAAGTAGAAAAAAATTGCTATGTACACAGCAGAGCATAAGAGAGGATTCAATATAAAACAATAAATTTCCATTTCAAGAAAACCTATGTAATAAATACTACACATTGTTTTCAAAGCTGCCCAGCTTTTCTTTGTTTCCTTCTAGGCTTTCTTTTGTTCTCTGCTATAAATTAATATGTATTTTTGATAGTAAATTTAAAACAATAAATGCATTTTCTCTGTCACCCTCATTTAGTACTGTGATTTTTGAAAATGTAAATTATATAATAGGAGGCAGTAATACAATACTGGTTTGGTTGGGAGTGGGACAGGGGGATGAGATTGGCAAGAGAGGCCACTGCTTGACTTTTTCTTCTATGTGGTGTAAAATCTAGCTTGGGTGTTAGGCCGGGCAGACCAGAACGTATTAACATAGCACTTGGTCCTGCATGAAACTCTCAGGCTATTCTATCAGTTGTGAACCAGGCATCACTTGGTAAAAATCATTACTCTTTAAAAATTCTGTTTTTTCCAAGCTTTGCACTTTGTCCATGTTGGCCTATATTATTTAAATTCTCCATACATTTCATCAGTGTGTCAATCATCTGAATCGTTTCTGTTATGTATGCAGTGGGATAACTTTTAAATCATACGGACTAGATTTCACTCTTCTAGTAAGGAAAGCACATGAACTCTATTTGGTTGCAAAATGGATGTCCAGTATAAAGTCTGGGCCCCTCCCTTCTGCAGTATCATTTGCATTGGAATACTGACTGGTTTGACTTCATGGATCTCAGCCATGTTGTTTGCAATCCATATTATTTGGAGAGAACAAAAAGGCAGTTCAATAGATTGCTATTTTGGCTTAACAAGTATAGCAGGAATTAATAATAGCTAACATAATCACTAACATTTACATAGTTCTTATTACGTGCCAGAAACTGTGTGAAACATTTGACAAATATTATTTCAGTTGATCTCCACAACAACCCTAGGAGTTAAGTGTTATTATCCTCATTTTCCAGATGAGGAAACTGAAGCAAACAGAGGTTAAATGACTTGCCCAGCATATTCATATGACTGAGACTGAATTTGAATTCAGGTCTTCCTGACACCAGGCCCAGTATTCTAAACACTGAGCTATCTAGCTGCCCCTAAGTGTAACTATAATGTACACTATTGTAATGGTAATGGGAATTTGAAGATCTTCCCTACCCCTTAGTAAGCCTAAGGGAATTTGAAGACCTTCCCTGCTTTGAAAATAAACCCTGCCCCCAATAGGCTGAATGTAATCACATGGAACCTCTGGTGGGAAGAGTTTGCTGAAGGGTGGAACAGATCCCACAGGAATCTGGGATTCAGTTCCAGCTAGACAGTTGGAAGGAGAGCAGGCTTCTGGGGGGAGATAGATAGGCTTGTGAGTAAATATTGGTTGGTGGAAAGGCTAAAGGATGCTGTGGCTCTCTGTGCTGTTGTGGCTTATTAACTTTGCTACTATGATGGAATTGGCTTACTGATTTTGGGATTTGGGATTTTGGTGTCTGAATAAATGTTTTGTTTCTGTCTTCTATATGGAGGGTCTGTTACATTTTGCAATTGAGTACTATGCAGGTATATTTATAGTGCTCATGGGTGCTGTGAATATTGCATTGGTGCTACAACTATCCCAAATCTACCATCAGCTAAAAGGTTTTATATAGTAAAGAACTACCTTCACCAAAATTACCAAAACTGGGATTTGGGATTTTTAAAAAAATGAACCTAATGATTTAATTTACACCCATGAGACTTGACATAAGGTAGGAGAACAACAAAGTAGTCATTTCCCCACCTGCAGTGAGCTTTCCATCCTCAGATCCTCATTTAATAACTCAAGTAGCATATTCTTTGATTCAGTGATATTGATACTTGATCTATACCCTCAAAGAAATCAAAGAAAGATGAAAAGGACCCATATGTACAAATATTTATATAACAGCCCTTTATGTGGTGGTAAAGAGGTGTGTCCATTAATTGGTGAATGATTGAATAACTCAGGAGGGACAAATATACTGGAATACTATTTAATTGTGAGAAATGACGAAGGGGTGGTTTTATAGAAACCTGGAAAGACTTGCATGAACTAACATAGAGTGAAGTGAGCAGGACCAGAAGAACAATTTCTACAGTGAGAAAAATATTACAGGGGGTGGAGCCAAGATGGCAGAGTAGAAACAGCACTTCCAAGGTGCTCTGCCCCACACCACCTCCAAACAATGTAAAAAGGGAATCTGAACAACTTCTGGAGCCCCAGCACCCATAGAACGACACAGAGAAGCTAACCTCCTGCTGAAGACAGCCCAGCAGCCCTGCAGGGAGTGGCCAGTGCAGTGCTCTGAGAGCAGGCAGCACAGCATGCGGGGAACCGACAGCGCAGTGCTCTGGGAGCCAAGCCCAGGCCCGAGTGAGCTGTGGTTTTAGCCCCAGGGCAGCCGGGCCAGCAGCCAGCTGGAGGGACCCCAGAACACCAACAGCTGTGGCGATTCCAGAATTATCAGCACAGATATGCCTAGGACAAAGTGAGAGGTTAGTGCCCTATGGACTTTGGGACCGGTATTTGGGGAATGCATCGGCTTCCTCCCCTGGGGGTAAAAAGCTGCTGAGGAAACGCGACACAGAGGCCATTTTGCAGCTTCAGTGGCAGCTCCAGCCCCTGGTCTTCAAACTGTAGAGAGATCCAGCAATCAGTCTGGGGGTTAATAGCTCTTGCTTTAACCTGCTTGGATCTGGATTGTGGTCTTGGGGGGAGGCCTGGGATGGGTATCCAATTTGCCAGAGTGGGTGGAGGCTTTACAGAGGCCACCCAGCCTCCTGAAGTTGTGAAGACCCCACATTTGGGATGGAAGCTCTCCTGTCTGGTGGCAGAGTCCTACTGTGGCAACAAGCCCAAAAATCAAGTAATTAAGTGGCAATATGCCTAGGCAAAGGAAACAAAATAAACAGAAAAATGCAACTTTAGACTCCTATTTTGGGGGCAAAGAGGATCAAAGCATAGAACAGGAGGAGGACTGTGAGGTCAGAACTCCTGCACCAAAAGCCCCAAATGAGAATACAAACTGGCTACAGGCCATAGAGGACCTTAAGAAGCAGATAAAAGATGTGGGGGAAAAATTGGGAAGAGAAATTAGAAAGATGCAAGAAAAGTATGAAATTGGGGCGGCTAGGTGGTGCAGTAAGTAAGAGCGCCGGCCTTGGAGTTGGGATGACCCACATATAAATCATGACTAGCCGTGTAACCTTGAGCAAGTTACTTAACCCCAATTGCTTTAAAAAAAAAAAAGTATGAAATGACAGTCAACAGGCTGACTGAGGAAAATAACACCTTAAAAATAGACTAACTCAAATGGCAAAAGAGGCTCAGAAAGGCAATGAGGAGAAGAATGCCTTAAAAAGTCGAATTTGCCAGATGGAAAAAGAATCTCAAAAGTTCACTGAGGAGAATCATTCCTTCAGAATTAGACTGGAGCAAATGGAAGCTAGTGACTTTATGAGAAATCAAGATGCTTTTAAACAGATCCAAACAAATGAAAGAACAGAAGGCAATGTGAAATATCTCATGGGAAAAACCACTGACCTGGAAAATAGATCCAGGAGAGATAATTTAAAAATTATTGGACTACCTGAAAGCCATGATCAAAGAAAGAACCTAGAAATCATCCTTCAAGAAATTCTGAAGGAAAATTGCCCTGATGTTTTAGACCCAGAGGGGGAAATAGAGGTTGAAAGAATCCACTGATCACCTCCTGAAAAGGATCCCAAAAAGAAAAATATTACAAAGACAAAGAATTTTGAAAGATTTAGGGAACTTTGTTCCAATGAAATGACCATCCATGATTCAAGAGGACTTATGATAAAACCCACCTCTGGATAGAGGGATGATAGACTTGGAGAGCAGATGGAGATCTGGAGTTTAATTTTTTTAATGGTCAATTTTGGATCTTCTCCAACTATGCATATTTATAATAGGTGGGGTTTTTTTTCCCTTTCTCAATGTGGGTTGGGGGAAGTGGGAGGGAGGACAAAGAGAAGGCAGACTTGGTTAAAAAAAATTAAATTTAGAAAACTAAATAGAAAAAAAAATAACAAGTAGATCTAAATCACCTTGCTGCTGATCTTAACTTACTCAAAAATCATGCTGAACTTTTAACCTACTTTTAGGCTTTATAAAAGAATAGAATCTTCTTCAAGAAGGCACCAAAATATGTTCAAATTGTGAAACTTATCTTGAGAAGAATTAAATATGAAAAGTATTCTTGGCATATCTGTGGGAATCTGAAGGAGAATGCTGTTTTATTAGGAGATTACTTTGGTAAACCAAACACTGCTGCTTTATTTGTAAATGGGACAATGGGGACAGAAAAAGGCATTATATTTTTATAAAATACTATCCCCCAAAGAATGCACTGAATCTAAGAAAGAAAAATGAGGTAAACAATAACTGATTTATTCTAAAAAGATGTTCTTTTCACATGTGCACATTACATTTAATTTAATGAAAAATTTTGTCAAGGCAATGGATTAAAATGGTGTCAGTTTTCTTTATCTGAAAAATAAATCTCTAAGAGTCAGTGAAGTTAAAATCATAGAAGGAATATTTATGGGCCCCTGAATAAGGGAAGTTATAAAAGATCAACATTTGGGGGGTTTTAAATTTCATTGTTACCCGGAGTTTTACAAACAGGAGTGTTCCAATATCCAAAAATCAGGAAAAGAAGATTATCTAGGATGCCCTGAATTTCTCTGACCTACAGCTTCCTTTAAAATGAATTTCAAGTTGAAAAGGAATCTTAGAGAATAATTGAGTCCAATGCCATCCCTCCAAAGACAAGGAAACTGAGACTCAGAGAAAATGTCTTGCCCCGGGGTCACATAGAGAAAATAAGTGTCTGAGGAAGAATTCAACTCTGGTCTTCCTGACTACACTATTCCATCTCCTGCACCACTCTCTTGGTATTTCAACTCAGTTTTGCTTGTCTGTGAAATAAGAACATTTTGAAAAACAGTTGAATGAAACTGAAGGAACTGCATGGAAATCGTCTTAAAGAGTAACCAAAACCTTTTTGTGAAACTATAAAGCAGAAAATTACCAAGAAATTGTCAATGATCTACTCAAAGCCTGAAGAATTATGGCAAGCAACATGTCATTCAAAATACATTTCTGGGATTCACATTTGGACTTCTTCCCAGAAAACCTACTGCAATCGGCAATAAGCATGGAGAATACAGGCATCAAGAAATCTCCACCATAACAAAGGAAGGGGAGCCCTGGAAGGCTGGCTAAAGTACCACTAGATGTTGAGGACTGATGCTGCAGAAGCAAAATGTACCAGGAAATCGTCAGAAGCTACTTTATCAGCAGCCATTTGGAAGCTACTTCAGAAGTTGAATTAAATGAGCACAATTTTGTTTAATAAGAAATTATTTTAAGAGGACCGAAAATGCTAATCCCTGTGAAGACAAAATAGGAAAGCACGTTTGAAATCAGCATAAAAAATTACTATGGAATTCAACTAATCTTAAAGCAATAATAGCTAGTATTTACATGGTTCATTAAGGTTTGCAAAGTACTTTAATATTATTTCATTTGAATAGCCCTGGGAGGTAGGTGTTATTATTCCCATTTTAGCAGATGAGGACGCTGAAGGGAAAGGGAAGGAAACAGGCACTTATTAAGCACCCACTATGTGCCAGGCACTGTGCCAAGGTCTTTACCAATATTGTCACATCAACCCTGGGAGGCAGGTGCTGTTATTATCCCCGCTTTACAATTGAGGAAATTGAGGCAGACAGAGGTTAAATGATTTGCTTATTGTCATAAAGCTAGTAAGTGTCTGACACTAGGTTTGAGCTTGTACCTTCCTAAGTCTAGGTCCAGCACTTTATCCATTGTGCCACAGGGGACAGTTTCATTATGCAATATAATTAACTGGCTAGTTGTGTGACCCTTATTCCATTCCCAATGGCATGTCTTTTATCATGTCAAATTATTTCTACTGATATCTTTTGTTTTTATATCACTTGGATTTCCCCGTTCCCCTCCTAGAAAGACATCCCTTATAACAAAGAACTTTTTTTTAAAGAAATAAGAAGAAAGGAGGAAAAGTTTTGTCAAGTCAAACAATGCATTCAAAGAGCATTTCAAATAACTCTTGGCTATGATGCTCACACTAAAAAATTTTGTTGTCTTAACCCTCAGTGAGTGTTTCCATAATTTTCACAGCAAGGTGGCCACCTCCATGAAGCAGATCATCACCAGCACCAGCACCACCATCACCACCACTACCACCACTATCACCATCATCCCTGTCATCATCACCAACACCCTCACCATCACCCTCATGTTTCCATTGAAGTTCTTCTCAGATGGCTTTCCACGATACAGAGTAGACTTTGGATTCTCAAAGACTATGTCAGTAGAGTGTAAGTGCAGGCAGATCCACACTAGCAGGGACAGGTTTCAACTCAAGTACAAGTCCAACAAAAAATGTAACACAAGCTTTAGCAATAGAGGATTGATCACCAACCTGATGAATTTAGGTTTTTTATTTTTGCCACAGTAATTCATTAAATCATATAATATAGAGTGGGAGGGATCACTGGATCACAAACATGGAGGAAGAAGGGGCATCAGAAGACATAAGCCTAATCTTCATTTTATAGATGAGGAAACTGAAAGGAAAGGGAGGGAAGAGGAGAGAGAAGGAGGGGAGGGGAAGGAAAAGGAGGGGAGGAGAAAGGAGGGGAAAAGAAAGGAAGAAGAGGAAGGGGAAAGAGAGAGGAAGGAGAAGGGGAGAGGAAGGGAAGGGAGAGAAGAAGTGGAAAAGGAAAAGGGAAAGGGAGGGGAGGGAAAGGAAAAGAGAGGAAGGGGGGGAGGTCTTCTTATTTTAAAGCTAGTGTTTGTTTAGGTTTTCCACTTTACTCTGAGTCAAAAGCTGAATGAATGCCCCAAGGACAGCATGGAGGCCACAGTCATATGCAACATTCCCCACAGTAACATAGTACCCTGCCTGGACTCCTGACTTGTCCCTCTTTCTTTATTCCTTCCCAACTGTGGTTAATGGATAATGAAAGGCTTGGCCAAAGTAACTTTTGCTTTCAATGACTAAACTTTCCAGATGCTTCTTTGTAAGGGGTTTTCTCACAAAGACTAGACCTTCTGCCTATTGATGAGTACTTTTGAACAAAGCATAAAAGAAAAAGTTTTACACACTGGGTTTTCCTCCAGTGTTGTTCTCCACATCAGAAGCCAAAGAGTCTTCTGTTCCAAAGCCTGACTTGTGAGATCATCACTGAGGAGGATTCTGGGAGGCTGGGGAGCAGCTATGTCCCCATGGTGAAGGCTCAGGAGCCTTCAGGGTGGCCATGGCAGTATGCTGGAGCCTGGTGGGGCTGATTCTTGGAAAGTTCACCTTCAGGTCATGGCCTATGCACAAAACATTAAATGATGATTGTATTCGATGAGCTGTGTATAAACACACTCACAGATACTAATACCAACAATGCCCACATATGTGACCCTCTATCAGGGATACTGTAAAAGGGATTCCTGCTCAAGTACAAGTGTTGCATTAGATATCTTCTGGGGTCCCTCTTGACTCTGATAGTCCAAGAGTCTACTTGCATGCACATACACAGAGACAGAGAGATTTGTTGTTGTTCATTCATTTCAGTCATGTCTGACTCTTCATGACCCTGTTTGGGATTTTCTTGGCAAAGATATTGGAGTGTTTTGCCATTTCCTTCTCCAGCTCATTTTACAGATGATGAAACTGAGGCAAACAGGGTTAAGTGACTTGCCCAGAATCACACTGCTAGTAAGTCTCTGAGGTCACATTTGAACTCAGAAAGATGAGCCTTCCTGACTCCAAGACTGGCGTTCTGTACACGATGGCACCCCCTAGCTGCCCAGACAGACAGATACCTACACATTAATTCCTTATTGAATTCCTACCTGTCTTTTAACATTCCTTTTCAAAGACTACCCTCTCTAGGGAGCTTTCCCTGAATCCCCTCAGCCAGTGTAACCTCTCGCCTCGGACTCAGCAGAGCCCTGTTGCCCACTTCTCAGATATTCTAATCATATGGCACTATATATGGAAATGATCTGTGCTCATGTCTCCTCTCCTTCCTAGACTATAAGCTCCATGGGGGAAGGGGCTGTGTCTTAATAAATTCTGCATCGGCCACAGCACCCAGGACATAGTAGGTGCTTAATAACTGTTGTCGAATTGTAAAGATAAACAATTTTGAAAGACAAGAATCTTAAGAGTTAAGACTTAAGATTCACTCATTGACCTGTTATGATTCCAGAGGAGCAATGACCAATGAAGAATGTTGCACGACTCTTGACAGGTGACAGACTAATAATATACTGAATGAGATATGCGTTGTTAGACATGGCCAATATGGGAACTTGTTTCACTTGACTGTGCTTTTTTGTTACAAGGATCTTGTCTCTTTTTTCTGTCTTTCTCTGTTTTTTTTCTAGTGAGAATAGGGGAGGTTGGAGGGAGAAAAAATAGATGCTTGGCAATTGAAAAAAATAAATTTAATAAAGGAAATAAGTATTTGCTGAAATAATGAATGAATATAGATACACAAGTAAACACAGAGACATACGCACACATACGGAATCCTCCTTAGTTTATGGCTAATCAAGACAATTTTCCTTGGCTCATTCCTCCCTACTCCAACCAGAGAACCAGAATGTCCCAGTTATCAAGGGCCCCAGGGAAAAGAGAAGGAAACCAAGGAGAGAAATTTGTTTTAATAGAATGTATTTAACATCAGTGTAAACTGGGCCTTTCTTGCCAAGTTACCAAGACAATATAGGCAGTCCCTTACTTCTCTACTCAAAGCCACCCTTTGTCCCAACCTTTTCCCCCAACTATTACCCTGAATTTGAGGGTGAGGGGGTGGGGAACAGTCTGATTTCCCTAATCTCTGTACAGACCGGCATCCACACAGAACACACATGTAGAACATTGCACATTGTGCACACATATGTGTGGATATAGCTACAAATGGGCACATATGCTTTTGCCGGAGCACGTGCGTGCGCAGACACACACAAAGGAACACTAGGTCTGATCCAAAAAGCAGGAGGCATGCCTGGATGCCCTGCCCCCACCCCCACTCCCACCCCAGCTCTCCTGAGCACAATTCACCCGGCTCAGCACTGCCGCTCCAGAGCCAGCCTGGCCTAGACCTGGATCCTTTCATGAGAGCTTTTGGATCCCAAGAAAAATCGAACCTAGACACGTGCAGGGAAAGAAAGGTCCTTTGTCTGTGCCAGGCCCCCGAGCAGCTGGAGCCTCTCTCCCAGGATGACGGCCCAGAGAGAGGCACAGCAGGCGCCAGCCCTGGGCGGCCCCCATGCCCCTCCTTCATTCCCTCTTCACCAAGCTGAACGAGACCCAAGCTGCTCTCCGCCCCCCACCAGGCCCCAACTCCCCTTCCTCATCCAGACTGCTTGGCTTGAGGCTCCAGGGGGAGAGAATGGGAACTGGCAGGGAATGAGACAGAGCCCTATCCTGGGTATCAGACTGACCCCATAAACCTGACCAACGACTGAGCCCTCACCAGGGTCTCAGACAGAGCTCCATCCCTGGCCACAGACCGAGCTCTAATCTTTAAGTCTCAACCTTGGCCACAGAGTCCTGAGATTTGACCCTGGCCATAGCCAGAGCCCCAAGCTTTGACCCTGGCTATAGACCCAGCCCTGGGCCCTTACTCTAGCTCCAGCCATAGCCTCAGACGAAATCCAGGCCAAATTCTATTCCTGCTTAGCTCTGCCTGAATAGTAACACATGGCCTCTAACACGACTGGGTTTATCTTCTGTTTGTGATTCTCTGGCCCATCCTTACAAATTACCCTCAGCTTCAGCACTAACCAGCCAGTTTCCCAAGGCTGGCTCCACCCTCCCTGCCCTTCATCTCTTCCCTCCCAGAATGTGAGCAAAGATGCTCTCCTGGGTCACATCTCTATGCAGTTCTTCATCAGTGCTAAAATTATGTTACAGAAAAAGCTGCATGGTGCAGTGGAAAAGCTCTTGGCTTAGGACTCAAAGGATCCGAGCTCGCCTCCTTCCTCTGCTCTTAGATCACTTGGTTCAAGGTCCTTAACTTCTTTGTGCCTCAGTTTCTCCATATGTAAAATGAGGGCTCTGGATTCCATGAACTCTGATAATTCTGGGGCCCCATTCATGATCTTGACTGGGATCTGCACTAAAATGCTTTAAGACCCTTCTGACCATGCTTGGGGAAAGCCTACGCATCTCCAAGCCCAGATCACCTAATGATAGCTAGTCAAGGAACCATTTCTATTTACCAAGACTCCTTAGCTCTGCTGCTTACCATCTAGACTCAGGCAATCCCTCAACCTTTCTGGGCCTCAGTTTCTTTATCTGTAAACTGAGGAGGCTGGACTCAATGATATCTTAAGTCCCTTCTAGTTTCAAACTTACTATCTTATTATTACTATTTAAACACTGCTTACGTAAATATTTACAAAAAATCTTGAGGTAAGTCAAAACACATAAGATGTTTGAGGACATAGAACAGAGATCTTCCAGATGAAGCAGAAAGAATAGATATTTACAGACATCCTTATTGAGATAACAGCATTTTAGTCATAAATTTGATGATATATTTCCAAGCCGACAGGAAGAATCATTGAGATTAAAAAGTTTTCACTGGCAAAAAAAAAAAAAGCAAAGAAACTCCTCCACAGAGAAACTTTTCTATCTGGAGCTAGATTCAAGAAGGAATTTACTATATAGATCCTTGGGTAAAGAACCTTTACTGGTATAGGGGGCAATATCTTCAACCATAGTTGTTCAGTCATTTTTTTTTCAATCATGTCTGACTTTTGTTGACCCCATTTGGGGCTTTCTTGGCAAAGATACTGGAGTGGTTTACCATTTCTTCTCCAGCTTATTTTACAGATGAGAAAACTGAGATAAACAGGGCTAAGTGACTTGCCCAGGATAGTTTTACTCAAGACATTGACTCACCTTGCAGGAAAAGGGATGAATAGAGCAAGTGTGGACCCCTTGTAAAAGTTGAGAGCAAAACAGTAAGGCAGAACTTAGAGAACACATCCAAAGGTCTGAGCCAGCATGACCCAAGTGCTTAATAAAGAGGAAGAGGTCTCGGCAAATCCAGATGAATCAATAATGTCTGTTGCTCTCAAATATCAAGATCTTTTTAAAAATTATTATTAGCCTAATAACCATGAACAAAAACAAAATAAATTAAGCATTCAAAATGAGCTATAAAACATTGCATAAAATCCATGGCTTTTAATGAAATAGAGCCAAATCAGTGAACAAACAGCAAAGGGGGGAAAAGGCTTTTGTTCTGTGTCCCTTTCTAAGTCTGTCTTAAGTTTCACCTATTTTTCTTTCTTTCTTTCTTTCTTTCTTTCTTTCTTTCTTTCTTTCTTTCTCTCTTTCTTTCTTTTTCTCTTTCTTTCTTCCTTTCTTTCTTTGTTTATTTCTTTATATCTTCCTTCCTCCCTTGCTTCCTCCCTTCTTCCTCCTTTCCTTCCTTCCTTTCTCTCCTATTTTCCTTCCTCTTTTCCTCCCTCTTTCCCTCTCTTTCTCAATTCTTTCCTTCCTTCATCTCATTTTCTCTTTCTTTTTCTTTTCTTCTTTCTCTCTCCCTCCTTTTCTTTTTCTTTTACTTACAGTGAACATCAGTCTTAAATAAGCTTTGACCAGGTGCTGTGTCCCATTAGGTTCCTAGATATGGGGCAGCCTTGCATAGTAAATAGTGTGCTAAAGTCAAGAAAACTGGGCTTTGAGTCATACCTTGTATGTTCACATACTACCTGGGTCACCATGGACAAATCACTTTACAACACATTTTGTCCCATCTGCAGGGCTGGACACTGTTAACACTCCCTCCTCTTGGACATTCTCTCTTTCCCTGATTGTTCTGACACTGCTCTTTTCCCTCCTGCCCAATCATTCCTTCTCATTGTCCTTTGCTATATCTTCATTTTTGAATTCCCCAAAGAACCTCAGGTCTCGGTCCTGGGTTCTTTCCTCTTTCTACATTCTCTATCTTGGTAATCTTATCAGCTCCCTTGGGTTTGACCATCATTTCTTTTTATTTTTCTTTCTTTTTTTTTTTTTTTTTTTTGCTTTTTGGAGGGGGGAAGATAGGGCAATTGGGGTTAAGTGACTTGCCCAAGGTTACACAGCTAGTTTTTGTGTTAAGCATCTGAGGTCAGATTTGAATTCGGGTCCTTCTGACTCCAGGGCCAGTGCTCTACATCATTTCTATGCAGATGATTCCCTATATCCAGGCTTCATTTGTCTCCTGAAATCCAGCCCAACATTACCAACCATCTGTTAGACATCTCCACCTGGATATACTGTAAGCATCTCAAACTCAACATCCTAGAAGGAAAACATGTTCTTCCCAACCCTCCCCTCTTTCTACTCCTCCCATTTCTGATAGGGACACCACCATCCTCCCAATCAACCAGGTTTGCATTGCAACATCAAAATAATTCTAGATTCTTCCCCCTCCCTCATCCTTCATATCCAATCAATTGTCTAACCTTGTGGGCTCTGTTGTCTCCTTTGTTCCATTTCACACAGCCATCACCTTAGCTCAGGCCTTTGTCATCTGGGCTATTGCTAAGCTTCCTAATTGGTCTTTGAGGCTACAGTCTTCCCGCTCAGGCCCATCTTCTACACAGTTGCTATACTGAGATTCCTAAAGCACAACTATGTCACTTTCCTATTCAAGTAGTTTCATTGGCTTCCTGTTGTCTCTAGGATAAAACACAAACTGATCACCAAACAATTAAATCCCTTCAAAATCTAGTTCCATACTATCTTCCTGGAGTGAATTCACATTCCTCTCCCCTCATACTTTCTATATTCCAGCCAAGCTTGCTGTTCCTTACACATGGAACTCAACCCCCAACTTCTGGGCCTTCACAACCAAACTGCCCTATTTTCTTTTTTTTTTTTTTTAAGCAATTGGGGTTAAGTAACTTGCTCAAGGTTACAGGGCTAGTCATTATTTATGCGTGGGTGCTCATTTTCTGAGGCCGGATCTGATCTCGGGTCATCCCAACTCCGAGGCTGGCACTCTTACTCACTGCGCCACCTAGCCGCCCCTTTAGGGCAATTGGGGTTAAGTAACTTGCCCAAGGTTACACGGCTAGGTTTTTGTTTGTATGGATTAAGTGTCAGAGGCCGGCTCCAAACTCAGGTCCTTCTGATTCCAGGGCCGGCGCTCTATTCACTGCGCCACCTAGCCGCCCCTAAACTGCCTTATTTTCTCTTCCCCGTACATGACATTTCTTCTCACCATCCCTTGCCCTTATCCCAGGCTACCCCTCATGTCTGAAATACTCTTCCTTCTCTTGAAATCCATAGCTTTTCTTCAAGGGCCAACTCAGGTACCAATTCCTGTTGTTCGGCAATTTGAGTTGTGCCCAACTCTTTATGACCCCATTGAGAGTTTTCTTGGCAAAGACACAGGACTGGTTTGCCATTTCCTTTTCCGGGTCATTTTACAAATGAGGAAACTGAGGCGAACAGGGTCAAGTGACTTGCCCAACATCATACAGCTAAGTGTCTGAAGCTCAATTTGAGGGAATTGAGATTTGGGGAAGACTCATCTTCCTGACTCCAGGCCTGGCGCTCTCTCTCCACTGTTGCCACCTACCTGCTCTTCAAAGGCTCTTCAAGCCTTTTTCATTCCTCTAGTTAGTAGTGTTCTACATCCCTCCCCAATTATTTTGTCAATATATTGAGATAATATCTCTAAAGCTCTCTGCAAACCTTAAAGTGAGACACATATATATGTATGTATATAAATCTTGTTTCCCCCTGGTGGAATGTATGCTCCTTGAGGGCAAGAGCTCTCTCCTTTTCATCTGCATATCCCCAATACACAGAGTAGTTGCTTGATGAGTGCTTTTTTTTTTTTTAAAGCAATTGGGGTTAAGTAACTTGCTCAAGGTTACATGGCCAGTCATTATTTATGTGTGGGTGCTCATTTTCTGAGGCCGAATCCGATCCCGGGTCAACTCCAGGCTGCGCCACCTAGCCACCCCTTTGACGAGTGCTTTTTGAATTGAAAATATGTATTAGCCCCTCCTGGATATGGCCTCCCTTCCACATCTTCTCACCCTGTGTAATTTTTGTCCATGACTTTCAATAAATCATCTGTGGAAGACTTACTCAAGGTGTCAGAGCCCTCCTCTGGCTCTTTTGCTGTGTTATAGATACCAGTGAAGCACACAAGTTGTTTATTTATTGCCACAATGCAATGCAGCCTGATATGCTCTTCAATTCTTGGCCAAGTTCAGTATAATCTGCCCATCCAACTACATGTTGTTGGGGCATGAGCAATGTGTGTTTTTCATTTACTTTTGTTTTTCTAGTATGATTGACTAAGCTTGTCTCCTTTGAGTAGCTATGGCCTCATTGATAAGATCCCGAGTAGTATTCTGGGCTGAATGCAATCAATAGAGTGTAATTAACAAAAAGAAACACCTGAAGAAGTTCAACTTTGTGGTCTATATGTGGTCTGAACAATCAAGAGAACAGCAAGACCGTCATTTGACTTGTGTGTTGGACATTGGCAATTGATAAGGAATTACAATTTTGTTCAGACCCTGAGAAAAACATCTTCTATGACAGAAGTAATCAAGTTGGGTGATGATGGAATATTTAATTAAGTGCTAAAGTGTGTGGTATAATCAGTAGGTGCTAAAGAGCTCAGAAGAGAGGGGATCAGTATAAGCCAGAGCAGTTGAAATGGCTTCATGGAAAAGTTGGCCTTTTGAGCTAGAAGGATGGATGGGAGGGTTTTGTCTGTGCAGAGAGTTTGGGGCAAATATTCCAAGTGAGGAGATTAGTAGATACAAAAGCAAGGACAGATGTATTTGGAGGATAACTAACTAAGCCAGTTTGAATCAAATGTTTTGTTTTGGACAAAACGAGACATGGGAAATAAGTGGAGATGACCAGCAGGCACGTGAGGATACAGACCTGGAGAGAGTTTGGGTCTGGAGATGTAGACTGGACAGTCATCTGCATGGAGACTGAAGCCATTAGAGGGAATGTGTTGACCAAGGGAGAAAGCTCAGAGAGAAGAGATTAGGAGGCCAAGGCCATGAGCCAACAGTGGATAATGCAGCTGTTCCTGGAGCTAATTCGAGCTTAGCCTGCCTTAGAAGGATCCTAACGTCCAAAACAAGAGGAATGAGCCTCGCTGTCCTCCTAGTTGTTCAGACCACCTATCAGACCACATGTTCAGAGCACAGCGTCCAGTTATGGATGTCACATTTTAGGAGGGACATTAACAAGCTGGACCGTTCTCAGAGAAAGGAAAGCCAGATCGTGAGGGAACTCAGATGATGAGGTGTCTAGAGAGCTTGCCATGAGGAGGATCACTTAAAAGAACAGGGAATGTTTCATCCAGAGAAGAGAAGATTAAGGGAGGAATGTGCTCTGTGTCTTCAGATAGCTAATGCTGTGTAAGTGAAAGAGGGATCAGACTTGTTCTATGTCACTTCTGTGGAAAGGATTAAGAACAGTGAGTGGTAGTTATTAAGGCTCAAGATTCAGTTTAATATGAAGAACGTTCTAATAGCCAGCACTGTCCAATGAAGCAATAAGCCGCCTTATCAAGTAATGAGTACCGTGGCCCTTGAGGTGTTCAAGCTGAGACTATCTGTCAGAGATGCTATGAGGAGACTCCTGCACTGGGAAGAATGTGGGATTAGATGACCAAGGTCCTTTCCAGCTCTAAAAATCTGTGGTTCCATATGTATCCATTCTCATTTTCTTCCTCTTGTCCCCAACCTAGCCCTCTTCCTAGCTTACCTTTGTCTGTCAAGAATACTAGTCACCCATCCTTCCAGTCCTCGGCGTTCTCAAACTCAGAATCATCTTAGACTCTTCATCTCCTCTCCTCTCCTCTCCTCAATCTCTTTTATCTAATTACTCGACAAGTCTTATTATAGTGCAAGGTATGCAACCCTGAACTGCTTAGATGTAGAGAGATCTAAGAAATGGTACCTGCCCTCCAAGAATTTACAATCTAGTTTTGAAGAAAGGATGTAGCCATGGAAAAATAACTAATATGAAAGGGAAGCATGTACTAAGTGCCCAAAGAGAGATAGGGACAACGTGAATTAGTGGATTTAAATCTCCCTCTGTCCATCTGTGTGTGAGGGAGTCTCTGTTTCTGCCTTTCCCTCCCAAGGGGAGCTCCTGGCTCGCCTGGCTTGGCTGCTTTGGCCAGTTCCCTCAGGAGACGGATGGGCTCCTTGATTCCAGGCTGCACATCTGGAAGTCAACACTATTAAAACAAACCCCATTATATAACAATTGACATCTGGAACCCGTTACTGCTACATTTTTAGAAGAAGAAATTGTTTTTGATGTGATTTCTCCTTAAGAATGTGGCAGTGTGCCCTCACCTTGGCTATCCAGGGACCGGCACTGGTGGGGGGGGGGAGGACTGGAGAGGAAAGGGGGCTCATAGCTTCTCCAAGCCTTGATTCTTGAGTTGGCTGCTGTTTCTTCTTCTGCATCTCGGCTCAGACTGGAGACAAAGCATGGCCATTAGGACAAGGTAGGGAGTGTGACAAGGACAGAGAGGGTGAAAGTGATGGAGACGGTCAGTGATACAAATAGGAACAGGGGGAGACAGTGCGAAGGGAGTAGAGATAGGGAGTATGAGAGGGACAGTAACAGGGAAAATGACAAGGGCAAAGAGTGTGAAGACACAGGTGCAGAGTGTGATGAGGACAGGGACATGTATAGGTACATAGGCATGGGGTCAATCATTCATTTCACCAACTTTGTGAAACAGCTTTTGTGTTATAGGCACTGAAGGAAAGACTAAGTTTAAATAAGACAAGGGCCCTGCCTTTTCAGATCTTATCATTTAATACAGGGACAAGATGTAAGCCCAGATGCCTCACAGGGTGAGACGTAGGGAAAGAGATAAGGTTAGTATTATGTGCTTGTCCCCCTTAGTGTCGTCAGGAGTAAGTGAATGCCTTGCTGGTTGTTGCCAACCTGGCCACTAACACAGCTTCTGTGCTGGGGCCCCATCCCTGGGACTTCGTCTGGCAGCTTCATTCCGGGCCAATTACACGCCTGACTCCTCCATCGCCTGGGAAATCCCGTCTGGTTTTTACTCCAGTGCTCTTGAATAGGCAGGTTAGTGTGGGTGGATGAATGGGATAGCAAGCTCTTCCCAGGGCCACTGAGACCCACAGTGGGCCAGCATGGTCAACCCAACCCAGTGCCAAGCTGGAAAGACCACAGGCTAACTTCCTGGCACTCTCAGGCACCATCCAGGGTGACTGAGCCATTCAGGGTGAGAAGGATTGGGCATCTTGGGCTAGAAGAGATCACTGAGTTCCACTCCTTATTCCATAGCTAAGGAAAGTAAGGACCAGAGTGGTTAAATTACTTCTCTATAGTCACAGAGTCACAGAATAGCAGTCAGGATTTAAACTCAAATCCTCTGACTTTGCAGGCAATGTTCTTTCTCCTATGTCACACTCCTAAGGGCCTCCCTTTCCTAAAGGAGGGGCCAGAAAAAACTGCTTTGATCCAACTCCCCGGAGAGAAGAGGAGAGGGGAAGGGAGGAGAGGGGAGGGGAGGGGAGGAGAGAAGAGGAGAGGAGAAGAGGGGAAAGGAGAGGAGGGGAGAGGAGAGGGGAGAGGAGAGAGGGGAGGAGAGGAGAAGGAGGAGAGAAAAAAAGGGGAGGAGAGGAAAGGGGAGGAGAGGGGAGGGGAGGGGAGGAGAAGAGAGGAGAGAGAGAGAGAGAGAGAGAGAGAGAGAGAGAGAGAGAGAGAGAGAGAGAGAGAGAGAGAGAGAAAGAGGGGAGGGGAGGGGAGGACATGAACAAAGTGTATGTGTATGGGGGCAGGGGTGTTGGAGGAGGTGGGAAATAGACCAAGATGTATATGGGAAAGAGTGAGTTGACCACTTTGGCATGATGTAGGAGAATAATGAGATATAGGACAGGAAAGATATATTAAACCACCAGATGATGAAAATGATCAATAACTCAATCAACAGACATTTATTAGGTACTAACTTTGTGCCAGGCACAATTCCAAGTTCTGAGAATAGAAGATAAAAAAGAAGCAGTTCATGACCCCAAGGAGCTTACATCCTATGGGATGAAGACGCCAGGGCAAGGGGTTTGGACTTGAGAGGCAGGCATGGAAGAAAGGGCATGGGGTTCTGAGCGAGAGGACTGGCTTCAAAGCCGATGCTAGGTACTGTGTGACCTTGGCCAACTCACTTAACCTTACTTTCCTCCTCTGTGAAATAAAAGGGCTGGCTTAGATCAGCAGTTCTGACCTTTTGGCGTCAGGACCTCTTTACACTCCTAAAAATTATTGAGCTTTTGCTTAAGTGGGTTTTATCTATTAATATTTACCATATTAGAAATTAAAAATATCTTAGTATTATTGTAAAGATGGTTTTGACCTCAACCCCCCCAAAAGGGTCTGGAGACCCCCAGAGATGCCCCAACATGCTTGGAGAGCCACTGGACTAGATGGTCTCTTCCAGCCCTAAATCTATGATCCCCAGACTGAGCCTCAGTTTCCTCTTCAGTAAAATGAGATAATGAGGTACAGAAATCTAAATGTGTTGTCCAAGAAGAGCCTGTGGCCTGGTTTCTAGTGCTGATTCTGACAGACCTTGTTGTGTGATCTCTTACAAATCACTTTTCCAATCTGGGTCTCAGCTGTTGTTGTTTTTAATCTGTAAAATCGGGTTGGGGGGAGGGGAAAGAGGCTAGGGAATAGGAACTGAATTTCTGGGAGCTTCTGGCAGCTGGCTTAGTAGGGAAGGTGAATTTTAATTTTAAATATGTTCAGTTTAAGAGAGTGAGAGATGTCTAGGTGGAGAGAAGTCCTCTTACCCTGCCTTGGCCTGGCTTTTGTTCTTTTAAAGGAAGAAAGGGATGGTTTAAAAATTTTTTTTTGTTTTCTTGGTTGTTTTTTAAACATTGTTCATTTTTTTAACTAAATGTTTTACTACTGCCTTTTTTTTTTTAAGGACACTTTCACCTCCCAATGACCCCCCCTCCCATTACCCCTTTCCTATCCTGGAATCTTTCCTCAAAATAAAGAAATACAGTAAAGCAAAACAACTCAAGACTTGGGCCCTGTATAGCATTGCATGTAAGCCTCATTCAGCACCTATAGCCCCACACTTCTCAAGGATTTGAATTCCAGTCTTCTGACTCCAAAGCCTTGCTCTTTCCACTACACCTACTGAAGGAATCGATTTGGAGACAAGACACAGAAACTACTGAGGGAGAATGGTCTCTCCAGTTAACCACCCTTTTCTTGATGACACATATATGTCAATATTCTAATTGCATCTATAATCTCATCAATGCTCATACTCCCTCCAACAATGTAGCCTGCAGCCTGTCTATGCCTACCTACATTGTGTAACTCCTGTTCATAATCCTATAGCAGCTTTAGCCAGCATGGTGGGGAAGCTTCCTGTGCTCACTTGGCATGGGCTAAATACCCTGAGGGCTTGCGGATGTTCAGTGGTTATCCTTCACCATAGTCATGTGACCACCCTATCTTTTTTCTGGTCCCACAGTTTTTTTTTTTTTCCATTGAGGTCCTTTACACTGTTTATCACTGTTAGTGACACAGTATTGACCTCTCCCTGTGCTCAGACCCTAGCAATGCCCTCACTCTTTTGGTCAATCAGTCAATAATGTTTTTTCAGCACCTACTATGTGCCAGGCAAAGTGCTGGGGATACAAATATGAAAAAGAAAAAGAAGGGAAGAAAAAATGAAAGGAAGTCTCTTCCTTCAAAGGACTTATAATCTAATGGATGAAGACAATACACAAAAAGAAGCTGAAAAGGAGTGGAGTGGGGAAGCCAGTATAGGGGCGTGATGAAATTTAAAGCAGTGTTGCAAGGTGGGAAATGAAGAAATGGTTGGCCTGGGAGCCCTCTTTAAGTGAGGCTTCAGGAGGAGCTGGCCACAGCCCAAACCAGTCCTCTCTGCCTCTCACCCAGTCCCTGGTGTGCCTGCCTGTTTCAGGCCTAGCCAGCCCCTGCGTCTACTCCCAATCCCCAAAGTCTAGAAAGATTGCAGAGAGGGCATCTTCAAGCAGAAGCTGATTGACTGACCACTTGTTGGCTGCATTATAGTGAGTACTGATTTCTAGGCATGGGCAAGGGTTGGACTGTGTGGCCACCGAGGGGCCTTCAAGCTCTCCAATTCTGTGATTCTTTTGCATAATGCCTTGTTTGTAATGTGTTGTAGCCTGCACACACACACACACACACACACACACAC
Source organism: Gymnobelideus leadbeateri (assembly GCA_011680675.1). Taxonomy (NCBI): domain Eukaryota; kingdom Metazoa; phylum Chordata; class Mammalia; order Diprotodontia; family Petauridae; genus Gymnobelideus; species Gymnobelideus leadbeateri. The sequence goes on from WOXC01006136.1 coordinate 497,652, forward strand.
ACACACACACACACTGAGTACCTCTTCTTGCCCTCTGGGTGACCCTAAACTTCAATTCTTTGGAGACTGGGATGTTGCAGGACTTGTAGCCGCACATCACCAGCAGAATAGCAGCACTCAGAGACAAACCTTTGTCTCAGGGCAAAGCTTGGAGCCATTAAAAAGAACTGCAGAGTATTCTCAAGTCCATGCAGCCTGTTCTTCCTGTTCAACTCTAGGCCCAGCTCACTGGCTGTTTGGGGGAGGGAGTTGTCTATTTTAGCTATAGATAGAAGAGTGTGTTATTTCATCTGTTTAGAGAACTCCCACTGAAGTTCACTTCATTGATGCTATCAGCCCATTCGCATTCCCAGTCATTTATAATCTTAGAGAATTGCCTAGGGGCACTTAGAGATTAAATGACTTGCCTGAGGTCACAGATCCAATATGTTTTGGGGACTCAACCTAGTCCTTCCTGACTCTAGCCACTCTTCCATGGCTTCCTGCTTTTGTCTCTGTGTCTGTCTCTCTCCTTTCCCCACCCCCCTTCTCTGTCTTTGTCTCTCTCACCTCTCTTCCCCTCCCTCTCCTCCTCTCCCTCTCTCAGCTTCCCTCTCTCTTTCTCTCTGTGACTCTTTGTTTCTGTTTCTGTCTCTCTGTCTGTCTTTCTGTCTGTCTCTATGTTTTCATCTCTATCTCTTTCTACACACACACACACACACACACACACACACACACACACATCTGGGGAGGGAGAGAGAGAGAGAGAGAGAGAGAGAGAGAGAGAGAGAGAGAGAGATTGATTTATCCAACTGTACATTATAGTCTGGATGTTGGATCATCCATCTACTTGGCTTTTCCTGTGTGGATAGTTAAGTTAATTTTTTCGGTGATTATGGATCTCATTTAGGAGGTTTTACAATATTTCCAGGACTCATAGGCATCAGCGTAATGTCAACTGCAAACAGGAACATCAAGAGGACTTCACCATCTATAGGGAATACTCCGTCAATTCAGGACTTTCTATCCTGGACTTTCTCTATGGCAGTGGAAAATACCTTTGGCAAACATGTCTTCCTGTTTTATCCCTTGCTCTGTGTTAATAATGAGAAAGTCATCTCCATAGCCATCAAAATATTTCTAGCAGCACTTGTTATGATAGCAAAGAACTGGAAAGAAAATAGATGCTCATCAATTAGGGAATGGCCAAACAAATTGTGGTACATGAATGCAATGGAATATTACTGTGCTATAAGAAATGATGGGTGTGATGAATACAGAGAAGTATGTAAAGATCTATATGAACTGATGCAGAGTGAGGTAAGCAGAGCCAAGAAAATAATATACACAATAATTACAACAATGCAAATAGAACAACAACAAAATAATTAAAAGTTAATGTTGAAAAATTACAAAGGTCAAACAAGGACCCAAAGAAGAGAAGAATAAATTCCCACCCTGCTCTTTTGCAGAGGCAGAAGGGCCACAAACGTGGTACATTGTATATTTGTCTTGTACTAATTAGTTCTGATCCTTTCTTCTTCATCATCTTCTCCTCCACCTCCTTCTCCTCTTTTTCCTCCTTTCTTTAAGAAAAAAATAGTCTTTGTTATCAGGGATGACTCCCTGGAAAGAGAGATGGGGAGAGATGCTGGAAAAAATTCTGGAATAGTGATGAAGCCATTGAACAAATTTGTCTCTGTGGCTACATCTTGCACAGAATCTTGTAAAGTTTTTGACATGTATGTGAGAAATACTTGTTGGGGGAGAGCATTTCGGGCAACATTTTGCTCTACAGAATCAAATGCTTTTATTATAATCAACAGATAATATCTTTCAGTCACAATTGTGTGACTATAAAGACGGAGTCTGCTTTGGAATATTGTTCTTAAAGTTTGCCCATTTCCTTTTTTCATCAATGATGCTTGAAATACATGTAGACTGTTTTCATTTAAACTTTTTTTCAAGAAATGGGAAAATGAGCACACGGATGGTTCATTATTGATATTCTCTCTTTTGTCTCTTTTTGGTAACAATGTGGTCCCAGATTTTTAAAAATTCCTTTGCTATTTGTGGATGCATACCTTGAAAATTAATCCTTCAATACACTCAAAATTGTTTCATCTTCAACATAGACTTCCTCTTATACACAATGTAGTCCAGCTGCTAAAAAAAAAATTAATGCGATCTTAGGCTGTATAAAGAGAGACACTGTGTCCAGAACATGGGCGGTGATAATCCCACTCTACTATGCCTTAGGCAGACCACATTGGAGCTGTTTGTTTAATTCTTCACACCACATTTCATGAAGGACTTTGATGAGCTGGAGAGATTCTGAAGGAATGGGAAAGGGTGCTGTAGGATTGGCTGAAGAAACTGAGGATGCTGTTTGTTTAGCTTGGAAAAGAGGAAAAGTTGGGGGAGGAACATGGAGGCGGAGAAACATGGTAGTTCTTTCTAAATTTAAATGTTTCTCCTGGGGAAGAGGCATTCAACTGATCCTTTTTGGGTAGAACTAGAAATAATGGGTAGAAAAAATATAGCGAAACAGATCTCAAACAGATTTGAGGAAAATCTTCCTTAACAATGAAAATAGCCAATGTGGAAGGGGCAGTTTCAGAAGGGAGATTTCCCCTCATTCAAGGTCTTCAACTGAAAGTTGCATGACTGCTTCAGGAAGTTGTTGTAGATGGGATCCTTGGTTAGATATGGATTAGTTTAGGTGAGCTTCAAGAGTTCTTCCAATGCTAACAATTAATCATCATTTTGAAATTATTTCTCTGTCTTAGAATAATGTATATGTAACAACCCATGGGCCCAGGAGGCTAGGGCTCCTGCTTCCCCTGAGGACATCCAGTCATGACCAGATTCAGTCTTGAGGTACCCTGACCTCTATAAAGAAGAGTTGGGAGGTTTGGTTTTTTTGGTTGTCCCTGGTTCATTATACCCACACCCCAGAGTTGAACTCTGGGTGCAATCACTTAAACAAAGTTTAGGTTTAGGTTTCCCCAAAAGGGATCCAATGTGCAAAATAGATCAGGTATAGATCAACTATTTATTTCTTCCATCACAAAATAAAGTCTCATAAGCATTCAAAATCAACTACTTAAAAAAACTTGAACAGGTATTCCACTTGAACCCCAGTTCTTCATTCTCCAAACAAATCACTTAAGGTTCATATCTTCCAGCAAGCTAAGGGCACAGCTCTGACTTGTTCTCCTGGTGACTATCTTCTCTCCAAGAAACTGCTTTAGAAGTTACCTTCTGCTGAGCAACCAGGCCCTGGACCCAGGAGCATCTGACCTTTCAAACTCACAAGGTTGCTTCCAAGGCTAAGAACATCAATCTTGGGGTCACCTGCGCTCAGGAAAAGCAACACAAAACAGAAGAAACAGTCAGAGGTTTGAAGGCTGGTCACAGGCTTGCCTAAACAGATGCATGTACTCACCATGAACAAAATGAATAAATGTGAAAAGGCATTTATTAAGTGCTTACTATGTGCCAAACATTGCTCTAAGTGTCAGAGATATAAGAAACAAAAGCAAGATAGTCCCTGCTCTCAAGGAGCTCACACCCTAACTGGAGCAGATACACATCCAAAGATTCAGCTGGAGGGTGGACAAAGGGGACTGGAAAGTCTGAGGATGCTGCAGCAGGGTGGATGGCAGGATCCTTAGGGTGCATTAAAAGTTCAGATGACCATACATGTTGGGGGGGTATAAAGTACAAAAAGACAGAGGGTATACCCTCAGCCACAGAGCTTCCCCCTCCCTGGCTGCACTGTAAGGTGCCATGTGCTCAAGCTACTATAGCTGTAAGTGAGGATCCCCCATTGAAAGTCCAGAGGAGATGTATCAGTTCCAGGCCACACTTTGGGAAGAGGAGAGAACAAGAGTACTTGTCCTCCCCTTTCAAGTCTATCCAGTGGTTTTCTTTGTTTGTTTATTTTGTTTTGCTTTTTGGAGGGGGGACAGCAGGGCAACTGGGGTTAAGTGACTTGCCCAAGGTCACACAGCTAGTAACTGTTAAGTATCTGAGGTCAGATTTGAACTCGGGTCCTCCTAACTCCAGGGCCAGTGCTCTATTCACTGCACCACCTAGCTGCCCCTTGGTTTTCTTTTGTTGCTCAGCAGCCAAAGTTATTTGACATAAACCTCTCTTATGAGGGGATGGGGGTACATGGGGTGGAAGCCAAACATGGGGAACAGCCAGAAACCTCTGGATGCATAAGAGAGCAGAACACATACATGCATGCTCCATGGGGTGGCCCCTGCTGGCTTATCCCCAAGCATTCATCATGGTAGAGGCTCTGGTCCATGCCCTCCCTCCCCCCACTACATGTTAAAATAATTAACTTCTGAGCAGTATGTGACTAATGGGACCAGTCAATAAAGCAAGCATTTATTAAGTGGGTATCAGTGAAAAACAATAAAAAATAGACACAAAGTAATTTTGGGAGGAAGGAGGGCACTAGTGACTTGGGGATAGCAACTGGGGGCACCAGGATCAGCCTAGTGGCATTTGTGCTGAGCCTTGCAGGGAGCCAGGGATTTAAAGAGGGAGTGTATTCCAGGCATAGGAGACAGACTTAGAAAGGCACGAAGACAGGACACGGAATGTCACACACAGGGAGCAGCAAAGAGGCCAATCTGGCTGGAAAATAGCCGTGTGAAGGAGAATACTATTCACTAAGCCTAGAAAGAAAGGCTAGGGCCAAACTGTGAAAGGATATAAAGGCTGGACGGAGAAGTTTGTATTTGATCCAAGAGGCAATTATGAACCAACAGGGCTTCTCAAGCAGGGGACTGGCAGGGTTGGGCCTGTGCTCTAGGAATATCTATCTGGATGGCAGCTGTGAAGAATGAATCGGAGGAGGAAGAGGCCAAAGCCAAAGAGGCCAGTTAGGAGTCTGCTGTTGTCTGGGCCAGAGGTGAGGAGGGAGGGTCTGAACTAGCAGGGGTGGGAGAGGAGTAGAGAAAAGGGGGATGGAGGCAAGAGATATATTGAATTCAGAATCATGATCATTAATTGGATAGCAGGAGTCTTCGAGGGAAGAAGAGTTGAGAATGACTGTGAGATTGCAAATCTGAGCTCCTGGAAGAACAGAAAAAGGGAAGTTAGGGAGAAGGGAGGGGAGGGTGGGTGTGGGGGAGGAGGCCAGAGACGAATCCTGCTTTGGACTTGTTATGTTTAAGATGCCTAGGGGACCATGAGTGCCAAAGAGTGCGTAGGTTTGAGAGGTGATAAATGTGTATGTACAACTGTGTTTCCAAAAGTATGTGTGTGGCTTTGAGTATCATTGGCTGTTTGGATGGGTTGGTCCAGACAGCCTTGCACTGCTCAGGATAGCTTCAGAGAGTGAACAAGGACACCCAGGCTGTAAGCGCCACAATATATGTGGCCAGAAGCTCTTTGGGTGGCAAAGATGGGGAGGTCACCCCAGAGCCCTCTCCAGAGCAACAGATAGGACTCCCTACCTGATCTAGCCCTCAGAGTGGGCAGGGGACAATAGGTCTGCAGTCAGGCGGGGGCTGGGACACTAATCCTAGCTACTGAGTTATAGAACCTGGAGGAGAGCTGCTTAGTCCCCGTCTAACCCTAAGGAGGAAGGAAACCAGCCTATAGGGGCCGAGTGGGGGAATCCCTGGGGAAGGTCACAGAGGGACAATTATGCTTTTTCATCTCAGTTAAAGCCTTTCGTGTCATTCTATGGGCAGGGTCTCCCTGCAGGACACTGGTTGGGCCAGGGCTGATGCTTGTGTTCAAGCAGAGCTCTCTAGCCTGATCCTGTCCTGTCCCTCCCTCCTTTCCTCCTTCCAGCTCCCAGCCTTGGCTCCATTTCTGGGAAAGACAAATAATAACAAATGACCAGCTGAGAGAGTTCCCTCCACCAGCTCTTGTTTGTCCTGTATTCAGTGTTGGGGAAGTTGGGGAGATCAGAGACTCTCTCATCTCTATTCCAGTGGGGAGGAGATACAGTCACAGTGATATAGCCAAAGCTGGAAATATAGCAGGGGACAGGGTAGATAAGGAGGATGTAATCTAAGAGGTGGCCCCATGGGGTAGAAAAACCATAAGCTCTTAGATTTAGAGCAGAAAGGGTCACCTATCCTGACTCACATCATAGGTCACCCATTCTGGCTCCCTCATTTTGTAGATGATGAACCAGAGGCCTTAGAGAGGTTTAGGGACTCACCCAAGGTCACAGATAGCAAGTGGTTGAGCTAGGATTGGAACACAAGTACTTTGATTCCGAATCTAGCATCCTTTGCATTCTACCACACTGCTTCCAACAAGCCTTTGTGCTCAGGCAGGGGTGTGCTGGGGGCAGCTTGAGCCAGCTGATAGGAGATGACTGCTAAATCTTCAATATGAACATTTATACCCCAGAAATCTGCAAATGTTACAAATCAAGGCTTTTTGATTGTCTAGACGTAAAAAAGTGATGGAGAAAATGTTAATGAAGCAGATAAAACATAAAAGTGTGTCGTGAGTACATTTTTCTCCCCCAGAGTTAGTTGTTAAATATTTATGAACATAGCATTGACTTCAGGGCACCTGGAATGGAATCCTGGATCTGCCACAAATTAGCCAACTAACCTTGGGCAAATCACTTCCCCTTTATATGCCTTAGTTTTCTTAACTATGAAATAAAGATAACAACCCTTGAACTATCTTCTTCCTAGGGTGCTGTGAAGATCTAATATGAACCCCGGATTCGGAATCTAAAGCTCTGGATTAACATCCCAGTTTTCTACTTACTGCCCTTGAGCAAATGATTTCGATTCTCTGGGCCTCAGTTTCTCCATCTGCAATACAAGGGAATTAGACCATAAGATCGCTGAGGTTGGGGCGGCTAGGTGGCGCAGTGAGTAGAGCGTTGACCCTGGAGTCAGAAGGACCTGAGTTCGGATCCGGCCTCAAACACTTAACGCACACACAAATAAAAACCTAGCTGTGTGACCTTGGGCAAGTTACTTAAACCCATTGACCTCCAAAAAGCAAAAAAAAAAAAAAAAGATCGCTAAGGTCTTCTCCAAGATATTAAATCTATGATAGACTTGAAAATGGCTGTGAAAGTCCTTTGGAAAACCATAAAGCAGTATATAGATTATTATTAAGAGAAGGGCTACCAGTTAGACATCTTAGAGATGGTGATAATGACTGTTCAAGCAAGGGAGACTTAACCAGGTTGACTGGGGCTTTGTAACAAGGTACCAACTTTCAGGGGGCAAATTTTGTCTCCCCTTCAACCTTGGCACAACTCCACTTGGAACAACTGCCTCTATTCCTTTGTCTGGCCTCTTGCCACCATCCTGGAGGTCCTGTAATTGCATACCCCTCTCTTGGGGCCCATCTCTCCCCAACCACAATGTTTTTTACTTGCTGCCTCCTCCTTAATCCCCCCATCCACCTCCACTCAGGTGTTGAGGTAATTGGCCATATGTATATTTGTGTGAGAGAAAAAGCCAAATTTTCTGGGTGACTGCATTCAGTGGGGGTACATGGTCTTCTGTGGCTAGACCACATTATACCACTTCCAGGCTTGGGACCCCGTGCCATGTCTTTTACAGGTCTTAAGAGTGATTGTTTTATATACCAGATGAAGTAGATTTCAAAGATATGCATGCACCCACCATGGGCCCTCTCCCTCAATTCAAATGAATTTGCCTAGAATTCTTAGTTATTGGTTTGTTAAAGAGTAATTCATATCCAGCCCAGAAATAAATGCAGCACTGCACAGAACATAAATATTTCATTTAAGACAACTTTAATGGAAATGAGTTGTAGGAGGCTGCTGGTAAGGCATGGGGGTGAGGCATTGTGGGGACAAGGAGACTGAAGAATGGCCCACATGGACACCCCAGCTACTGAGAGATGTTAGATGAGCTATCCCCTCCAGTGCTAACAGCTACATTGTGTGTGGTCTTTCTTATCTGAAGCAACTGGGCCTCTGCCTCCTGTGTCTCTGTAAATGACTATAGCAAGTAGTCAAGAGCAGGTACAGGCCGGTCTCTCTAAGTCTCAAAGGGGCAGTAAATGGCTCTGTGGGTAGACTATAGTCAGGCCAGGAGAGAACTCAATGAACAAGCCGAGAGGAGGAAAAAGAAATCAGTTGGATTGGAAAGAAGTTTTGCTTAGAAGATTGGGATGACAGAAAGGCATCAGGGAAAAGGCAAACTCAATCTAGAAGGAGAGAAGAAAGAAGGAACCACAGTCCAGAAGCTGGGCCAAGCCGGACTTCCTGGGTCTCTGCTCTGGCTCATACCCAGCCTTGCCATCCTGATCATGCTTCATATAGGATAGGACAGCGGTCGTGGGGGCCCAAAGGTGCTGCTGTCAGTGACTCTCTCCTGGGAAATACCAGGGTTCTGAGACTGAAGCCTCAAGAAAGAGCCTGGGTCTGGGTGGTGTTGGTGAACTCCAGGAGCAAATGACTAAATCTTCTGAAAGTCCCAAACTATCCCACAGCTTCCATGCAAAGAAAATCTAAAATCAAATCCCATCTAAGATTTTCTCAAGGGACACATCTGGTGTGAGCAAGAGTTAAAGGAGTAGGGAAGGGTTTGGGGTTGGCCTGGATATTTTGCATGTAATTTGCATAATGTTTGCATCTGGTTTGCATGTGTCCACTTAGAATGTCCCATCTGTTCTCATGTACTTTCCAAGTTGCTTCTAAACTGTTCTAGGCTGATGAAAGTAAATCTTTTTAGAGATCTAAAGACCCTCCTCTCAGAGCATTTCATAGTGGCTTCCTTCTAGTCCTCCTGCGGCCCCCAAACCAGGAGTGAGCCATTCCCCCTGATAACATGGTATCCCTTAGACATGAGGTTGCCCAGAAAAGAAGGGATCCAGGTAAGGAACAAACAAAGACAAAATTCTTAAAAACTCACCTCTCCAAAATAGATGTGTATTTGAGAACACCTTTTCAACTGGAATAGGGATAACTAAAATGTAAATTTGTCTTTTACAATGCTAATATTCTTATGGAATGGACTGGGAAACCAGGAAGCATGCCCCTGGTATGTGTTACTTCCTATGGGGAGGAGGGGAGGAATGATTTGGAAACTAGAAAGATCCAGATGTGTAGTGCTGGAAGAAGGATGTTAAGGATAAAAAGTACAGAGGAACTTTTTAGAGAAACTGAGGGTCAATGAAGAAGAAGGGAATAAGCATTTATATAGTGCCTACTATGTGGCAGGCACTGCGCCTTCACATATATCTCACGATGACCCTGAGTGGTGGGCGCTCTTATTATCCCCCATTTTACAGTTGAGGAAACTGAGGCAAACAGAAGTTAAGTGACTTGCCCAGAGTCACATCGCTAATAAGGGTCTGAGGTGGGATTTGAACTCCGATTTTCTGACTGGTCTCTGCACTCTACCCAATGCACCACATAAGAGATAGAGTTCCTTTTACAAAAATTGTGGAGCTAGACTGAAGGATAAGCAGAATGAAAGTGGGAGGCATAATATTAGACTAATATGAGGGAACTAAAGGAAACTTAATAAAGGGTATGTGGGTAGAACCCCTAGCTGAGGAGAGACTGGTACAGTGGAACTATCTCTGATTCTGCAGCCAGAAGACCTGAGTTCAAATCCAGCTGCAAACACTCCCTGGGCCCCAGTTTCCCCTTTGGTAAAATGAGGTGGGGTTAGACTGGATGGCCTTTGAGGTCCCTTCCAGCCCTAGATCTCTGATCTGAAGAACCACTGAACTGGGGCTCAGGTGATGACAGAGAGAACAGCTGTAAGCAGGAAACTGATGCTGGATCTAAGGCCCATTGAGGAATGACTGAGTAACCTATGGCTTGGGGCGATGGTGACCTGAGTGAGGCATGAAGCCTAGTGCAGCAGCCTGTAGGACTATGACCAAGGTGCTGATTGACCTTTCCTGTGGGTGGTGAAAGTCACACTGAACAGAGGACAGAGGGCACACCAGGAAGGAAAGAGGAAAGGCCATCTGGGGTCCTCCATCACTGGCTCCCTGAACACACACAAAGCTCCTAACATGCCATGTGGGTTAAGGCTCTGGAATACCAGAGAGCTTGGGGGCAGATGTTATGACAGGGTGGAGGGCCCCAGAACTTCCCTTCTCTTTCTATCCCAGCCCCACCCTACCTCCAGGCTGGTGCCAGATGCTGGGAGCCTCAGAGGTGACTCAAGACTCCAGGGATTTAGGGTGAGGGGATAGGTTAGATAGGATCCTCTGGGACCTGCGTTAGGTCCAGGGAATGGAGGGTCCTCAGAAGACTCAGGCTCAGGCCACATGGTATAGTGTGATCATTTCCAACCTGTAGGCTGTGGAATCCTGAGAAGGCTTTGGAATTATCATAAAAGGTCCATTCCATTAAGTGACTCTAATGAATAAGCAAACATGATTTCTCTTGAATCACCCACCTTGTCCACATAAATGATATTTAAACTATGTATCCTTAGAGTTGGAAGAGACTTTATTTAATCCAAATCTGTAACCTTGAGCAAGTGACAACTTCTCTGGGGCTGTTTTGTTCTCTTTAAATGGAAGGGATTGGTCTCAATTCCCTTCCAGTTCTAATCTATGATACTATGATCTGTACACCCCACTCAAGAATCTCCTTGATTACAGGGGGCTAGTCAGTCTTTGCTTGGATACTTCCAAGCCAGGGAGCTTACTACCTCAGAAGGCAACCTGCTCCATCGTTGATCAGCTCTCATTATCAAGGTTCTTCCTTCTATTGAGCCTTGTAGTTGCATCTGCCAGGTCCTAGACCCCACACTACTGGCCTCAGCCCCCAGGCCTCCCTGACAAATTTGGCTGGGAGCAAAATCTGAGTAGCCCCTGACTACTGAGGTCCACTCCAATGTTCAGATTTTGTGACAGTAATGGGAACTTCTCAGGCCCTGGGCTGTCAAGAGGTACTGATGGTCTTAAACGGAATACCTGGGCCCTCCCCTCCATCCCTGGGCCCTCCTAGTATCAGCCTCTTCCTCTGAAGGTGACCTCCCTGCAGGGCTGTTGTTTGTCCCTCGTGCTCAAAGAGCAATGACATCACTATGTCAGGGTTAATTCAGGCTGTGGTTGATTAGGCCAGTACAAGCTCGGAGGGCTCTGCCAGGTTGGGAGAGAGACGTGCCTTTCACGTTTCCTTTGAGCTGCCGTAATTCTGCTTTGCTCTTTGACGCGGGCACACCACGACAAACAATCCTGTGCCAGTGTCTCCTATGTCTCATAGCTGATACCAAAGTTCTTCAGAGAGACCTTGAGGATGTCCTTGCATCGCTCCTTCTAACCAGTGGGTTAGCACCCGCCCTGTGTGAGTTCTCGATAAAACAGTCTTTTAGGCAAACATACTTATGGCATTTGAACACTATGGCCAGCCCGCCAGAGATGTGTTCTCTGCAGCAGAGTTTGAAGGCTTGGCCGTTCCGATTGAGAAAGGACCTCCATGTCTGGTACCTTTGGACCAGAATCTTCAGAATCTTCCTATGGCAATTCAAATCAATTTCCCATCATGGCACTGGTAGACTGCCCAGGTTTCACAGGCATACAACAATGAGGTCAGCACAACGGCTCTGTAGACCTTCAGTTTGGTAGTCAGTGGAGCCCGCCCCAGCACTGAGCTAGTTCTGGCAATGTGTGCATCAATTTCATCATCATCTCTGCATACATCCCTGGAAAGTACACTGCCAAGGTAAGTGGACTTATCCACAGCGTTCAAAATGTCTCCACTTCCTGTAACCATGGTTCCACATACAGATGGTGTGGTGCTGGCTGGTGGAGGACCTCGGTTTTCTTGATGTTAATTGTCAGGCCAGAATGAGCACAAGTAACAGAGAATCAATCCATACTCTGCTGTATCTCAGCCTCAGAGGTAACATTAAAGGCACAATCATCTGTGAACTCGAAGGCTGTGAATGATCCCGGGACTTTGGTCAGGAAGTAGAGGCAGAGGCTAAAAAAGTGGGGGCAGGCCAGCAGTGAGCAGCCAGGCAGACTCCCAGGGCTGGCAGAAGGTCAGGGAGAGCTGCACAATAATAACTCACATTTACATAGCATTTTAAGATTCTGAAAGTACTTTTCCTTACAACAACCGGGTGAGACATGTATAATTGGGTCTGGATTAGTGTGAATAAAGAATCCTGTGAAATGATTATATTATTCAAAGTCAAGCTATCCTATGTATGTGTTCTAGTATGAAGATTATCCCTGTTTTACAGGCTACAGAAACTAATTGGGATTCACTCAGCTACAATAATATCAGTGGTTGGATTTGAATTTGGCTCTTTCCACCATTCCACAGTGCCTCTGGCAGCAAGACTCAGGCACTGACATGAGTGGGAAGGTAGGTCTGCAACCAGATCAGCCTGTGAGAAGTAGAAAGAGAATGAGATAACCAAGGCCCGGCTTAAGGAGGCTGAGAAGTAAGGGACTTGTCCAAAGACACACAGGCAATAAGCTTCAAAGGCAGGTTTGGAACCCATATCTTCCAACACTAACATGAGTGTTCTTTTCTCTCAAAACTGATCCAATGAGATAATAACTGTAAAGTGCTTGGCACAGTGGTAAACACTATACAAATCTTAGTTTTTATTGTGATTGTTGTCATTGTTATTTTCCTAGTACTTGTGTGACCTTGGGCAAGTCACTTGCCCTCTATGGTCTTCACTTCCTTGTCTGTAAAACAAAGGGGTTGAACTAGGCGATCTTTAAGGTCACTTCCAGCGCTAGATGGTTCATCATTGTCTTTCAGCCTTAGTCTCCTCATCTCTAAAATGAGGCTAACATTTACACTATTTCTGTCACATTGTTACAACTACTGTGATTTGTAAATGTGAAAATACTATTGAAATGGTAGTAACAATTGGGTGACCAGGTGACTCAGTGAATAGAGTGCCAGGCCTGGAGTCAGGAAGACTCATCTTCCTGAGTTCAAATCTGCCCTCAGACATTTACTAGCTGTGTGACCCTGGGCAAGTCATTTAACCCTGTTTGCCTCAATTTCCTCATCTGTAAAATGAGCTGGAGAAGGAAATGACAACACGCCACTCCAGGATTTTTGCCAAGAAAACCCCAAATAGGGTCATGAGGAGTCAGACATAACTGAACACATACATTAATAATCAAATCAGAAAATTCCTTGTTATATTGGAGAGCTCTTTGAGGGGGGAGAGGGAAGAATGCTAGGGACATTTAGGCTGTATAAAAACAAAAGGTAACAATAGAATTTACTTAAAAAAAAAAGAAAGAGAAAGTAAGTCAGAATGAGGCTAGCAGCAAGGCCACCTCAATGGTATGCCCCAAGGTCGCTGGCCTGGGGCTCTAGATTCCCCAAACGCAGATGCAGAAATAGTCCTATAGACTGCAATAGTGATGGAATCTTAATAGCTGTCCCAGCCCCAATATTCTAACTTCCTTATAGACCCCACTCAACAGCAGGCAAACTGCCTCTACCTAGCCACTCACCCCTCCCCCCATTCAATATCCTAACTTCTTCATGGAGGCCTCACTGCTTAGTACAACAGGTGTGCCGATGAACTCATAGTTCCCTCAGAACCACAGGCATGTCCATGTGATGGGATCCCAGCCACTGCCCCCAGACCCATTCCTCATATTTCCCACAGAAACAGCAGGTGTGTCCATGCACTCAACCACAACCACACCCATCAGGTTTCAGACAGAACCACAATAGCCAGCCAATCAGAAAGCAGCACCACCAGGAAGCCCAAGCAGGATGTGGACCCCAAAACAATAGAAGGGACTTTGCCTATGTAGGCACCTGCGCAATAATGGTAAAGAACTGACCTAGAGTGAACTTATGAGGTAGAGAGGATTATAATAATAATAATAATTATATATATATATATATATATATATATGTAACGCCCCCTCCTAGTGGGTTTTTCTGTATGCATTGTGAGTAATGGCATGCACACTTCCACTGTGGCTAGGACCCCTCCCCTATTACTTAATCCCTTAACAAACCCCTTCTGCCTTTTTAAAAATTCATCATTTCTGTTTTATAATTGCATCTTTGCCTTATAAAAGTCCATCTAGCTGTCTGAAGCTGCTGGTTCCTCTTGGAACTTAACCTGTTTCATGAGCAGCATCAGTCCCAATGAATGCCTGTACTTGATTGGAGGTGGTCTGACTGAGTTCTCTGAGACGGCTCCACTGCACCACATCACCAAACTGAGTTTTGGAATCCCTTGGGGGGCAGAGCTGGAACCCCAAGAGTTGGAGTAGAGTGGTTCTAGCTGCAAAGACCAGAACAATAGGGGCAGCTAGGTGACGAAGTGAATAGAGCACTGGCCCTGGAGTCAGGAGGACCTGAGTTCAAATCCGGCCTCAGACACAACACAAAAAACTAGCTGTGTGACCTTGGGCAAGTCACTTAACCCCAATTGCCCTCCAAAAAGCAAAAAAAAAAAAAAAAGATCAGAACAATACAGCGACGAAGGGGCTGAACTCCCTCCTTATAAGAGGAGATAAGCAGAATGTCCTGTGGTTGGAAGGTAGATGTAGTTGCAGTATAATGGAAAGGCACCCAGGCTGGGAGGCAGGAGACCTAATGCTGGTCCTATATCTGTTACTGAGTAATAGTTGTATGGCTATAAACAAAGCCCTTTTCCTCCCCACTCCCACTCTGGGCCTCAGTTTCCCCATATGTAAAACAAGGGTGAGTGAATTAAATCATCTCTTAAATCCCTTCCAGCTCTAAAGGTTTGTGAGTCTATGAGAGGCCAAGTGCATGAAAATTATTTGGTCAGAGTTCTTAAGTTGCAGATTTTAGGTGGTCATGGGAAAAGCAGTTTTGACCTGAAATCAAGAGAGTTCTTAGGGGCCAGACATAAAGGACCTTGCTTTCACAGGGATCTATGTGACAGGGACAAGTCACTTAAACTCAGTTTTCTCAACTATAAAATGAAGAACAGCACCTACTTCACAGACGAAGCAGAACTGAAAGAGCTCCAAGGAAACACAGAACACACAGATTTAGAGCGTCCACCCCGATTGTTCCCGTGGACTATTTGTGCCTGACCTGTGGTAAAGCGTTCCAAGCTCTGCTGCTCTGAGCAGCCACAGTCGAACACACTGAAACTTGACTTTAGCATAGCGAGGTCATTTGGGTCCTCCTGGACAATGCAGGACAACAACCAGCTGACAACTTCATGGGGGTGTGAGGATCAAATGAGGTAACAATTGTAAAGAGCCTAGCACATAGCAGAATCTATACAAATAAGTTGTTCTCTTTTCCCCTCTCTGTCTTCATTCTCAACCACTGCTTTTCTTTCTTTCCTTCTGCTCCTTTCATACTACTCCTCTGCCTACTGATCCTTTTCACCTTCATCGTCCCCCTCCCTCTTCCTTCCTTTACTTCCTTCTTCCCCCTTTTCTCCTTACCTCTCTTACTTCCCCTCTACCTTCCTATTTCCTTCTTCACCTCCTCTTTCATGCCTTCCTCTTCTACCTTCTTTCCATCTCACCTAATTCTCCTATCCTCCTCCTCCTCTTCTTTGTCTTCTTCTTCCTCCTCCTCTTCTTCTTCCTCTTCTTCTTCTTCCTCTTCTTCATCATCATCTTCTTCTTCCTCCTCCTCCTTCTTTTCTTCTTCATCTTCTCCTTCTTCCTCTTCCTCTTCTTCCTCTTCTTCTTCCTCTTCTTCTTCTCTTCTTCATCTTCTTCTTCTTCTTCATCTTCTTCTTCTTCTTCCTCTTCTTCCTCCCCCTCCTCCTCCTCCTTATCTTCTTCTTCTTCTTCTTCTTCTTCTTCTTCTTCTTCTTCTTCTTCTTCTTCTTCTTCTTCTTCTTCTTCTTCCACTTCGTTCTCCTTCTCTTCTCCTTCCTTACACCCTCCTTCCCTATTCATCTTCCCAAACAGCAGCAGTCAGTGGATCTTTGATTGGTGGTTGATTGACAAGACAGTAACTTCCCAGAATTGCCTGTTAAATGAGGGGCTATGTGTCTCCAAACAAGGCACCTGCTATGGTCAGAGGGGAGAGGGAGGGACTGCTGAACCCATCATGGAGCAGCCATGACATGACATGGCCATGCAGCTGGAAACACCTCTGGCTGGTCAGTGCAAAACCTCCACCCTGTACTCTATTTAGGGAATTCTCTGGGACAGATGTGAAACACCTGGAGTTCCTGGAATCCCAGGCACAGATCCGAACTGGGCAGCCCCAGCTGCAGCCCCTCTTCAAGGCAGGGATGGAAAGGCTTGGGGTAGGGGAGGAAGGGATAGACATTTAGAATGGGAAGAGGAGAGCTCACTCAGGCAAGCCAATTGTTCTTATATTAGAAGGACCATCAAAGTAAGGAAGGTCATGGCTCCCCCCCATCAATTTTGCTATGAAACAAGGGGAAGAAATGTCAAGGGCCTATGTGTCTTTGCCCCCTCTCTACCCTCCCAAAATCTGGAGGTAAATGCAACTTAATATACCCTGTTCCTGCAACCAGTCACTTATTCAAGGAGCAGAGCCCACCCAAGGAGATCAATTTCGTCATCTAGCCAAGGCCACAGTTGGATGAATTTGAGGGGATATTCAGGGGACTAGACAGGGCAGGCTGAGGAGAGAACTGTCTAACCCAGGACCCAGTCATGACTTTGGGAACCTTTCAGGGTCAGCCTGGATTGTCCAGGGCCCTTGCTGATAGAAGCAGCTGACAAGGGAATTCCAGGTCAGTTGAGTCCAGCTGAACTCAAGGCATTCAGGCACACCAGCCTCAGGCAGGGATAAAGGTTAACACAAGTTCCTCTAGGTGTACTCCTGTCAATTGTTGGATCCCTATGGCCTTTCCTAAAGTCTTAGGCGCCTAGATCCTTCTACCTGTCTGATCAGAAATGCCCTGTTCCTCTTCCCTAAAGCTCCCACTTCTCTAGAGCCAAAGGAAACAAATTAAATCCTCTTCCCCATGATAATGCTTGAAATATTTGAAAGCAGTAAACATCTTCCCCAATTTTCCTCTCCAGTTTAATCCTTCTCAATTCTTTCAACCAATCATCATGTGGCGTGGTTTTCAGTCCCCTCCGTGCTCTCTCTGCTAGACCTCATCTGGACCAATTCCAGCTTAATAATACCTATACCGAACTGTGGTCTGTAGTCATTAAATACATTCTTCCCAGGGGTGGGCTAGAGGCAGGTCATATAAGCTTGCAAAAGTTAATTGTTAAATTTTCAGTGTGAGCATTTACATCTTGGGACTGAGTGATTGTTTTGTGGGTTATCTAGACTTAGGAATGTGATGGAGAAAATGTTAATGTGGTGGATTAAACTTAAAAGTGTGTCCTCTGCACATTTTTTGGAGAGCCAGTTGTTAAAATGTACGAGCACACCCCTGCCCCTTTCAGACTCTGTGTGTGTGTGTGTGTGTGTGTGTTCGTGTGTAGAGAGAGAGAGACAGAGAGAGAGACATAGAGACAGAGAGAGGGAGGAGAGAGAGACAGAGAAAGACAGAGAGAGGGAGAGAGAGAGAGAGTAGACAGAGACAGAGAGACAGACAGACAGACAGATAGAGAGACGGAGAGAGGGAGAGAGACAGAGACAGAGACAGAGACAGAGACAGAGAGACAGAGAGAAACAGAGAGAGAGAGAGAACTCTTTCTGTGGTAAATCCCTCTACTGATACAAAACAGCAGCTCCTCTATAACTTCTGTTCTTAGAGAGTTCCCTGGGAGGTTCTAGGAGGTTAAATGACTTGCTAGAGTGCGTCAGATGCAAGCTGTGATGATCCACCATGCCAGGATGACTTTTTTATTTTTTTTAAATTGAACATTTCTTTTTATTTTCACTTACCTATCACTTAATTTATTGAACAAGACCAATGAGACACATACAGAAAACGGGACATGCCGGGTCTAGGCTATAAGGGAAGCACAACAGCAAACACTCTAAACACTCTCCGTCCCTGCTTCTGTGTCTTGGCTTTCCTCCCTCAGTCCTTGTAGCCTGGCTGGCCTGGTCAAGCCTGACTCTACCCACCCCATTCATCACTTGCACCCAGCCATTAGTGCTAATTGACTTACAATCCATTTCTAAAGGAGACTTTAGTATTAAAGGAATTCCTTTACACTTTCACTTTTTTTTTTTTTTTTTTGTTAAGCAACTGGAGTTAAGTAACTTGCTCAAGGTTACAAGGCCAGTCATTACTTATGCGTGGGTGCTCATTTTCTGAGGCCGGTTTCGATCCCGGGTCATCCCAACTCCAAGGCCGTGCTCTTCCTCAGTGTGCCACCTAGCCGCCCCTACACTTTCACTTTTTAACCTTGCTTTTGGTTTTGTTTTCTTTCCCACTTGAGGTGGTGTTAACCTGTTTTGGTTGCTTGGTCCAGCTGTTAACTCGTATTGATATTTTGGCTCAATATAAGGAAGATCTATACACACATACGTGTTCAGTACTGTGAACTCCCAGTCACTAGAAATGTTCATCAGAGACTAGGTGACCACCTGGTTTGTACAGGGTCGAAAAAATTGCCCATGCGGTAAGGGGTTGCACTGGATGTCCTCTAAGGTCCTTTCTGCGTCTAAAATTCTCTTTGTGCCTCCAGGAATGCCTCTGTGAATAATCTGTACTTCTATAGATCCTGCGTCTATAACTTTTGGGATCAGAAACTGACTAGGGAATGATGGGATCTTCTTTCACGCTTTGCCTCTGGTTTCCACAAATGCCCCACATGTGCACTTGGACCATTTTCCCTCCTTTCTGTCACCTGGGCATCTGACCCCTGAGACATCTTCAGGCCCCTCTCTGTTCCATTGTTCATGTCCAGGAGGAATACCCTCACTCTCTTCCTCTCCTGGCTTTCTGCTTTCTATAGGCAGGGGCTGTGCTGGTAAATTTTTAACAACGGTTTCCTGAAAAATGCTGCATACCTGATATCCTTTTCAATTTAATGTGCATTGGTAACATTTTCTCCATCACTTTCTTAAGTCTAGACAATCAGCAGCAACAACTACAACAAAAAGCAGTAAATCACGCCCTGATTTGTAGCATTTGCCAATTTCCAAGATGTAAATGCTCTCACTGAAAATCTAACAATCTATTCTCTAGAGTCAATATATGTTAACTCCATTCCACCCCTACCCACTACAGGAGCAGTTGGACACCAACCTTGCACCCAAGGGGCTTTCATAAAGGGGAGGGGCCAGAGAGGTCCTGTTTGCTATTAGTTTCTTGTGAAAAGCACCTATTCCCCCTCCAGGGGCTGAGCTGGGCCTGTCCTACTCTCTGTGTCTTAAGGGACGAGGAAAGAATAGTCTCAGACTTCAAGCTTCATCCTTCTCCTCCCTCTGCTTCCTCTTTCCTCCTTCTCTGCGAACCCCAGAACCAAACATCTGGAGCATTTGGAGCCGGGAGAGGAGAGCTGGAAAGGAAGGGGCCAGGGATCCCACTTGGGAGAATCAACTTGGAAGGGGACTGGGGTGGGGGGGGGGGAGGATTTGTTCCAAGTTCCAGCTGGTTCCCAGGAAAAATACTGTCTAGTGGTTAGAGTACCTGGAGGAGTAAGAGACTGGAATCTTAACCTCCTCCTGCCTCTTCCTTCCCTCTGTGCCTCCCCACCCCTATTTTCTCTTCCTCTTTTCTCTGAGGCCCCTCTTGGGGCTCCAGTCCCCTTAGCGGGGTCTCAGAAGTAGCATTGCCTGTGGTATCATTGGTATGAAGAAGGAAAAATGAGATTGTATCAATACCCAGAGATCCTTCCATCCTAAAAGCCAAAGAACATGAGGAAGGGAAATTGCTATGACAACTGACTGAGATTTGTGGTCCTCACACATCCACACCTCCAACCCCAACCCCAGGTTAGAAAGGAAAAGCTGAAGGAATCATTTTAACACTAACATCTCCTTTAGAAATGGATTGTAAGTCAATGAGCACTAATGACTGGGTGGAAGTGGGGATAGGGATGGGTAGGGAAGACTTGGGCCAGACCTGGCCAGCCAACCTACAAGGACTGACTTAGAGAAAAGCCAAGGCAGGGCTGGAGAGGATTTGTGCTGTGTGCTCACCATATAGCCTAAACATAGAATGTACTGTTTTCTTTATTTGTCTCTTTGGTCTTGTTCACTTTTGTCTGACTGTTAACTAGTGAAAATGACTTTTTGACCCACTTATAACCATGGTTTTTAGTGAGGGAAAGGAGGCCCTAGTGGCAGCTAGGTGACTCAGTGGATAGAGTGCTGGGCCTGGAGTCAGGAGGACCTGAGTTCCAATACAGTCTCAGTCACTTACTTTCTGTGTGACTTGACGTTAGTTTGCCTTAATCCACTGGAGAAGGAAAGGACAAACCACTCCAGTGTCTTTTGCCAAGAAAACCCCATGGACAACCCCATGGACAGTATGGTCCATGGGGTCACGAAGAGTCAGACACAACTGACCAACAATAAGGAAGTGAAAAGAGAAACATGGGAAGCCTTACTTCCAGGAGATCCCTAATTCCCAGAGGGAGATCTGCAACTTATTTCAGTGAGAGCCAGAACCCAAAACCAGTGTTCACAGAATTTCAGCTTCTGAGCTAGAAGAGACCTCAGAGATCAAATATTAGGTTTAATAGGGGAACAGGAGTCTTTTCTGTATCATGCCCCTCCTCTGTGGGGAGTTGTTGTGGACCCCACTCCTCCTAATTATCTGTTGACCAACCTTGGCTTCGGTGATGACTCACATCAAACTTAGTTAAGTTTGACATCAAAACAACAAACATACTCAGCCTTCTCACTTTGTTCAAGCCCAGTTCTAGGGCTAAATCCTTCGCACACCTCTTTCTCCACACCATTCTGGAGCAAGCATCTGGGAAGGGAGAGAAGGCAACACATCTACCCAGGGCCTTTCCATCCTTTCTTTGTCAAGTACTCAGCTAGCATTTGGTGAAGGCCAGGTTCTGCCCACTTTAGTATCAGTTCATGTAAGTCCCAGGTTTTTTCTGAAATTATCCTGTTCATAATTTATAATAGCACAATTGTATTCTGTTACAATCATATACCACAACTTGTTCAGCTATTCCCCAATTGATAGGCATCCTCTCAATTTCCATTTTTTGTCACCACAAAAAAGTTGCAATAAACATTTTTATACAAATATGGCCTTCCTCCCTTTTTAAAAATCTCCTTTTCATACAGATCTAGTGGTGGTTTTGCTGGATCAAAGGATACGAACAGTTTTATAGCCCTTTGGGCATAGTTCCAAGTTGTTTTCCAGAATGGTTGAACCAGTTCACAACTCCACATTAGTGCCTCAGTTTTTCGACATTCCCTCCAACATTTATCATTTTACTCTTCTGTCATATTAACCAATCTGATAAATATGAGGTGGTGCCTTAGAGTTATTTTAATTTTCATTTCTCTAATCAGTAATGATTTAGAGTGCTTTTTCAAATGACCATAAATAACTTTGATTTCTTTGTATGAAAACTGCTTGTTCATATCCTTTGACCATTTATCATTGGGAATGATTTGTATTCTTATAAATTTGACTCAGTCCTCTATATATTTGAAAAGTTGGGCTTTTATCAGAGACACTTGCTATAAAAACTGTTCCCCAGCTTTATGTTGTCTTCTAATCTTGACCACATTGGCTTTTTTTCTGCCAAAATATTTTTGATTTAATATAATCAAATTATCCATTGTACGTCTCTTAATGCTATCTGTCTCTTGTTTAGTTCTAATTCTTCCTTTATCCATAGATCTGACAGGCAAACTGTTCCTTGTCCTCTTAATTTGCTTTTGGTATTATCCTTTATGTCCAAATCATGGAGCCATTTTGAGCTTGTCTTAGTATACCATTATTCTTCAAGGCTCCAATTGTGTGTGAAGATATTATGTAAGTTTATTATTTACTTCATCAAACTACCTCATATTAATTTTGCATATATACCTACAATATATGTTTCTCTTAGAGTGTAATAAAAGAAGGGCAGGAACTGCTCGTTTCTGTCTTTGAATATTTAGCATTTAGCACAGTGCCTGGCACCCAGGAATTATTTAATAAACGCTTGTTGATTAATTGATTTATTCGTCTGATAACTGAATGGAGCTGTGATCAACAATGTGGATGAGGGTCCTTTCTCCAGGGTTGCAGGTACTTCTGCATTCTGTGCCATCCTTAACCATGTCCCCCAGTAAAACTTCCATCTTGGGTATACCCTATGTGCCTTACTCTAGATCTCTTGACATCACTTGGTCCCAGTGAGATCCATAAGCTACATTATTGCTATCATTATTTATTGATCCTTTAGTAGGTCCATTATTTTCTTGGCATGGGTCTTCCATGCACTGGTGTAGATCATATTCTTTCAATGCCCTCTTAGCCTGTATGATTTTTATCCATGTTCTTCCATAAATCTTCCACTGAGTCCACCGAGAGTTCCAGAGACCTTGGGTCATAGATGAAGAACTGGAAGGGACCTCAGTGGTCATCTAGCCAAACTCCCTCATTTTATAAATGGGGAAACTGAGTTCCTAAAAAATTAAATTACTTGCCTAAGGAACACAAGAAGCAAATGACCAAAAAACCAATCAGGAAATCAATAAACATTAAACTCATTATGCTAAGAGCAGGGTGTCTTGCTAGTTTTCTGAATGGGGACAAGTACAGAATTCTTGATCCATGACTGATTCATCTCCCTTTTTGACTTATCAACAAACATTCAGTAAGTGCTTATTGTGTTCCCCAAACATTGATAAACCAGGTGGATATAAAAGACAAGATCCATTGCTGTGATTTCAATGGTGTGGGAATTCTCACCTCTATCTATGCAGATGTTTAACTGGTCTGTAATTTACTGTCTGAAACTTGCCTGGGGGCAGTGAGGGGTTGTCATTTGCATATATTTGAAGCAAGATTTAAATCCAGAACTTCTTTCTTTAAATAGTCATTTTCTTTAGCTCCACTAAAACCCTATTCTGATGTCATGACATGAAAGTGGCCGTAGGTTCTTGAAGGCAGTGCCAGTGAAAGTTAAGATCTGGCAGATTTTGCCAAGTTTGAACTGCCCGGTGGATGCTGCCTCTGTCCTCTGAATGCCAACCGAAGTGAAGAGAAATTTATCATTAGAAACCTGGTCACCAGAGAGTGGATTCTCTCCACTAGGGCAGCTTAACCTGGGAGAGATTGGATCTTTGCATAATTGAAGGATGATCCCATGTCAAAGAAATGATGGATATTTTGTGATGTATTCAACACTAATAATTTCAATAGGGATCCAGAGGTCATAGGATCATAGAGAAAGATCTGAGACCACCTAACCTAATCCCACTCATTTTGCAGATGAGAAAACTGAAGCCCAAGAACATTAAGCAAGTTGCCCAAAGTCACACAGGTAGTAGACATTAGAGGCTGGATTTGAATCCAGGTCCTGACTCCAGGGATAGTGCTGGGGGGATGGGGGAGGTGGGTTGGAAATTACTCTGGTTTGGCTAGTTCAGGAAAGGAACGTAAAGGTTGCCTGTGTAGAAAGCATGGGAGTTGAGCCTTGGGGCAGCTTGGTGGTGAAGGGGATAGAATGCCAGGACTGAAATAAGGAACACTTTTGAGTTCAGTTCTGGCATTGGACAGTTACTACCTATGTGACCCTGGGCAAGCCATTTAATCATGTCTGCCTCAGTTTCCTCATCTGTGAAATGAGCTTGAAAAGCAGTATCTTTGCCAAGAACTGCCCCTCCCCCGAGAGGTCTTGACTAAACAACAAGAAGCTGAATAATAATAATAATAATAACTCCCATTTCTATGGAGCTTTAGAGTTTACAGAGTACCTTCCTCCCAGAGACACTGTGAAATAGTCATTGAAAGTATTATTACGGTCATTTTAAAGATGAGGAAACTGAGGTCTGGAGAGTAAAATGACTTGCCCAAGGCCACACAGTAAGTATTGCTATGGGCATCTGAATTCAGGCCTCAGGACACCAAGTCCAGTGCTGAAGGATGGATGGATCAGTGGACAGAGTTTGATCTGAGTCCAAGATTGTTGAACGTTGCCCATCTCCTCTGGGATGTGAAAGAAGACCAGTGTGGAGAAAAAAAAAGGCTATTCCATTTATTTTTTGTGACCCCTGAGAAGGGGAAGGAGTGGTGAGATTTATGGAGTCCCGTCTATCACAAAGCTGGGAGTCCCTACTTCCTGAGAAAAACATCCAGGGTGGGCGGAGGAGAAAAGGTGAGACTCAAAGAGGGTGGGAGGGGAGGCTGGGATCACAGAATCACCGTCTCAGAGGTGGACAGAGATTTTTGGATCTTAGATCTAGTTGTGGAAAGGGTCTTGGAGACCATCCAGTTGAGCCTTCTCATTTTGCTTACTGGTAAACTGAGGCTCCAAAAGGTTAAGCTCTAGTCTAGCCTGTACCTGGCCAGTAATGTTCTCTCCAGCACTTTCCTTCTCCTTTGATTCATCCCTTCAGTGACAGAAAATTCATTCTCCCCCTTTTCGAGTTGCCCATTGCATTTTGGGATATCCCTAATGGTTAGGAAATTTTTACTTAAGAAACCGAAATCTATCTGTCTATTAACCGCCACCCATTGATCCTTGACCTGCCTTCAGGGACCATGAAGAACGGGTCTAATCTCTAGCAGAAAATAACCGCTTAGTACTTGACTCCAGTTCTTTCCTCCTGAAACCTCTTTGAGCTAACCACTCCCTTTTCCCTCAAAGGATCTTCAGATGGCTAGATCTCCAGCAATCTCCCCAGCTGGTTGCCTTTTTCTGGACACAATTCTGTTTTTCAATAATTCAGGAATCTCCAGTCTTCCCGGTGTGGACACTCTCACCACTCATTCTGCTCAACATCTCTCCGTGACTAAGCAGATAAATCATCTGGAAGAATTCATGTGGTTGAAAAACTCATCCCCCTGCGTGCAGTCAGCTTGTCACTGCACTTACCCGGGCTTAGCGTCTAGATTTGAACTTATGCTCCAGATGAGGTCCGGGCAGGGTAGAGGACAGGGAGTGATCTTCTCTCCCTTGCTTGAGGATAACAGACTCTACTAATATGCAGCTTAAGAATTGTTTTAGCTTCCCCCCACCCCTCTGCTTTCACAGCAGCTGGGGGGCTAGGGCCCTGTTCCTGTCCCACTCTGGGCATCCTGGAGCACCCTGAGGCCCCTCAGGCCAGGCCACGGCCCTGTCCTGAGCCCAGTTGGGTGGGTAGAGAGTAGGGCATAGCCCACCAGCTCCCCCATTCCAGGCCTTAAGATCGCGGGGTCTCGGGTCTGCTCCGGGATGGGGTGAAGTCCGGGGGCTGGGGAAAGAGGGCCGAGGGAGCTAGAGTAGTTTATGCTAATCGATGGAGAGCCCGCCCCTCTCCCGCCGGCCTCCCTTCCCCTCCCCTTACTTCCCCTCCCCTCTCCGGCCCCGCCGCCAGCGCCGGTGGAGACAGCAGGACCGCAGGCGCTACAAAAGCACAAGCCCGCCCCGGGTAGCGAGCTCCTGGGTGCGCGGGAGCCGGAGTCAGAGCGGGAGCCGGAGACCCAGGGCCGAGGCCCAGCGGGAGGCGGGGCGGGCCAAGGATCTGTGGGCTCGGGTTCGAGGCTGTAGGACTCAGAGGAGGACAGAGGCTTCAAGCTGGACGAAGGGGTTCCCTGGAGATCCAGGGGCAAAGCAGGGTCTCTGGGGGCTGGGGGTCAGAGCGAGGGGTTCAGAAGCTCCTGGGATCTGGAAGAAGGGGCTCCAGCAACGACAGGGGCAGGGGTTCAGGAAAGGGTTGATAGAGAAGCTTGGCAGGGGCCCCGAGAGTGGAACTTCGGGGGAGGGGGCTCAAGAGATCTCCAGGGAGGTGGATCTGGGGAGGGGGCTCAGGGGGAGCGAGGCCGGAGCAGGGGATTCAAGGGGTTCGGATTCCGTGGGAAGAGGGGGCTGGAGAGCCCTGCTGGGCTCCTGTCTCCTCGGGACATTCTCCGCTACCGATTTGGGCTTGCTCTTTTGGAGACCAAACTCAGGCCCACACTTCCCAAGCGATTCTGTCCGCGCTGGACGGAGGCAGGCGGGCAGTAAGACAGAGAGGGAGCAGCCGCATCAGTGCCAAGCCCCCAGCCTGTGGGCCGGGGGGCGGCGGGGATGGGGATGGGGCCCCCGGACCGGGGGGCGCGCTGGCTTCGGCTCTGGCTGTGCGCCGGGACACTGATCTCCTGCGCTCAGGCGAAGGGGACCTACTTTCCCCGGCCCGGCCCGCCCAGCGGTGGCCGCTACAACCTGTACACGACGGGATCCAGCCCGCGGCTCCGCGAGGGGCAGCACAAGTAAGAAGGAGCTCCCCCCTCTCCCGCCCCCCATGTATACACTCCTCTTTCTCTCCCCGGTGCGGCCCCCGGGGCTGGGGGACTGGAGGAGGGGAGAGGACCCTCTTTGGAGAAGAGGGTCGGACGGGCTAAAACAAAGGTTCTAGCTGCCAATTCACTCCCTCCCTCACTTTCCCAAAATTCTCTCTCTCTCTCTCTCTCTCTCTCTCTCTCTCTCTCTCTCTCTCTCTCTCTCTCTCTCTCTCTCTCTCTCTCCCGTCCTCCTCCCTCCCTCCCTCCCTTTCTCTTCCCCTGTCCCCTTGCTTTCTCCTTTCCTATCCTCAATCCCTCTTTCCCCAGACCTCTTCTCCAGTCTTTCTGCTCTCTTATTCCTTTCTCTTCCTTCCCCCACCCCAACCTCTCTCTTTTCTTTTCTGCTTTCATCTCCTTCTCTGGTGTTTTTCCTTCCCCTCCCTTTGCATCACCCTTCTCTCTCCTCCCTCTTTTCTCTTTTCACATCTCTCTTTCCTCTCTTCTTGTCTCTCCTCCTGGGAGGAGGGATTCGATAGGTAATGTGGGTGCTGGGGTGGGGAAGGAAGAACCAAGAGGGCATTTTTTTTTCCTTGAGAATTATGTCTTGCTTAAGAAGGCCAGGAAGGGAAGGATGTGGGGTTTGGGAAGACAAATAAGCCAAAGGAGGCCTAATAGGATGGAGACTGGAACACTGGCCATGCCCACGGAAACATTTCCAGGAAAGTCACATTTTCCAGCTGCTCGAAGTGCAAACATCAGGCAGAGCTAGGGAACCCAGCCCCAGGTGCTGGGAGAGAAAGGAGGGGCTGTCTGAGAAGCCAGACCCACCCCCCAGCCAGTCTCCCCTCACAAATCCTCCCAGCCCCCTTTTCACAATGTCCCTTCGTAGAACCTGACAAGGACACCAATCTGATCATGGGATTAGGGAGACAACGGGTAAGTAGATAACCCAGGGTCTTCCAGCCTGTTTGTGCTTTCGCTGGCCTCAATTCCCCCTGTCCCCACTCCCCATCCACCTCATTCCTCTCTCCAGCTTGGCTCAGAGGCAATGTTGCTGCTGTTTTCATTCTAGATGTCCCGGCATAGGTTTCTCTGTGCCCTGAGCCTCAGCCAACACTCTGCATGTGTGCCTGATGTCCAGGGGCTGGGAGGGGCGTGGGAGTCATCTCCTGGGCCATGAACTCCCTCAGTAGGCCATGCACAGCAGGTGCTTGGCCCAGGGTTCCAAGCATGGGAGTCCCTGTGGGACTTTGGGTCAATTGCTTTAGCTGAGTCCACTTTCCCCATTGATTAAAACAGGATTCTATTCTCTTGAGAGGCCTTTCCTGTAAGTACCAAACCAAACCTGAAGAGACTATCGAGGCCAGGAGATCTAAGGTTAGAGGGAGCTCAGAGATAATTTAACACAACCCCTTCATTTTACTGGGAAGGAGACTAAAGCTCAGAGAAATCATGCAACTTGCTCAAAGACACACAGCTATCAAATGCCATAGTCTAGATTCAAACTCAGGTTCTCTGCTTCTGGATGGGAGAGAAAAACCTCGAGGCAAGGGACCAAGTTGCAAGGTTGATGCCATTTTTTTCCCTTTGACACTGTAGTGGGTGTTAGAGAATTAGGAATACGGATTCAAATCCTCCCCCAGACATTCAGAGGTGACCTGAGTCATTGTCTCAGAAACTCAGTCTCCCTATCTGTTAAATAGAATCATTAACAGCACCTACCTCACAAGATTGTGAGGAGTAAATGAAATGATATCTGGAAAGACTTCATCTTTTGAGTCCTATATAACTTCCAAGTGCTCTATGAATGTAATCTGTTAAGGATTCCTGGAAGTTTTGTCCGTGACTTTAGTTTTGCATGTCTGCTGATAGTTTTGAGGGGGATGTTGAGGATGTGAGCTTCCTTTGACCTCACTCTTTCATCTTCCCTGAAGTCCTCCTAGAGCCTTCTCTGGGAATGTATGAAATCTCTTGAGTCCATATGCTAAAATCTGTGGGATCACAGTATCAAACAAGAAAAAGTGGGACTGAGATACCCTGGGTTTGAGGAGTACAGGTCTGGGAAAACTGAATGGGGCTTGGTCAGTGGAGAAATGAAAAAAGGGTCCCAAGCAATAGTAAGAGGGTCTCTAGCACTCCCTGGGAACCTGAGTAATTAAACTGTCACAGACTGAGGCACTGATCCTCCAAAAGGGGTTCCCTCCATCTATTGGTATCTGAGAACCTTCAGTAAGTACTCCAGGTTCTATGCCCATCAGTCTGAGTACTGGCCGAGTAAATCATGGTATCATAAGGATATTAATGCACTCTACAAAAAGACAAATATGAAAACTACAAAGAAGTAAGAAAATGCTTATATAAAGTGACACAAAAAAACAGCTTGAGAACAGCATATACAAACTACAACTATGGAAATTCATGCAAAACTAGCCATGTATACTGACTACAACTATGGAAGACTACCAGCAACAAAATATGAAAAAATACAAAGAGAAAAAGAGATGAGAATGTCAAAGGAAACATCAAAACAAACAAGATTTTAAACAGTTTATTGAGGACAGATACACTTTTAAAAAACATTGTAAGAATTGGAGGTTTGTGATTTCATATATGATGGTTTTTAATTGTATTATGGTTACCAAGCTTAGAATTCTAAAATTCCCAAATAAAGAAAAAGAACTAGAACTCTAGCTTGGTGGGTGGGGTTAATGTTGCAGTCTTCAGCTGTCTTGGAGCTTAAGGGTCAGGTAGCCTCTGGGTCTGTGGCACGAGGAAGGTTCCTAAGAAGAAAAGTGGAGAGACCTGTTTGGGAGGTGGTAGAGTGGGAATGTCTGATGCCAAGGATATATGAAGAGTAAAGGGAGGAAGGAATATGGGATGGGGAAGGGGAGAGGAGAAATGTATTCTGAGAGGGAAGATACTCAGGTCAGACTCTGACAGACTGCTCTGTCTTCCCAGCATGCTCTGTGCTTACGTGGTCCAGAAGAACGTGACATGCATTTTGCAGGATGGGGCTGAGAGCTACATCAAGGCGGAGTATCACAAATGCAGCTGGGGCCCCAAATGCCCAGGAACTGTGGTGTGAGTACCTGTCAGAATTTAGAGTTGGGAGAGGAGAGGAATAGTACCATCACAGAAGCTAAGGGAGGAGGGAGGATCCAGAAGAAGGGAATGATCAACAGTGCCCAGTGTTGCAAAGATATCCTAGAGGATAAGGACCAAAAAATTCCCTTATCCCATATGGATTTGGGCAAGAGGAATCCTCAATAGTCTTGGAGAGTGAAGTTTCAGAGAAGTGATGACAGTGGAACCAGGGCTGTTGGGGAGAGGTGAGATGGTGAGGAAATAGAGGGAAGGGGTGGGTATCTATACTAGGAGTATACAGATTTTAGGGAATCTGTGAACCTATATGGAAAAAAAATTGCAAATTTATTTCACTAACCTCTAACTGAAATTCAGCATTTCCTTCAATTATGAATGTAAAAAAAAAAAAGCAAAACCCCATTATTCTGAGGTGTCTGTTGGCTTCACTAGACTAGGACACAAAAAATTTTAAGAAACTCTGGACTAGGTCAAGTCAGCATTATGTATGCAAGGTTAAGACCATTTCTCTCTCTCTCTCTCTCTCTCTCTCTCTCTCTCTCTCTCTCTCTCTCTCTCTCTCTCTCCCTCTCCCTCTCCCTCTCCCTCTCTTTCTCTGTGTATGGTAAATGTATATGTGTGAATCTGGAGCACATGTTTATGCATGTATATACATGAGGGGGAAAGTATGCCTGTGGATTTGTCTCTTAGAAGGTATGTATACTTGTGTGTTTGTATGAGAGTGTGTCTATACAAGTGTGCGTATGTCTCCTGAAAAGTGGTTATGCATGGGCATCTATGGAAGGTTAGATTAGCGTGTAGCTGGATTCGTTTCTGGAAAAGTGTGTAGGTGTGTGTGGATGTGTGTGTTTCAAAGTGCATGTCTATGCATGTGCATGTGAATGTATGCCAATGAGGAGACACCTCTGAGAAACTGTGGAGGCGTGGGTCTGTGTGAGGATGCACATCTGCCTGCGTGTCTGTATGTGTAGTGTGAACAAGAGAGCCAGCCTGTACAGTCCTGCCCTCCAGCCTCCCCCTGAATCCTAGAAAGCCAGGGCAGTCATGCTGCCTGCAGCTGAGATCATGGAACAGACCCGGGAGGAGTGGAAACCTTCAAGTCATGTGGACCTCTCCAGTGGGAGCAGACAGGAGCCAAGAGGCTAGAGTGTAGTGGGTTCTCTGCCTCATAGGCAGGGAAGGAGCACCACTCAGGGGCTCCCCAGCCACCACTGTACCCATTCACCTCTCCTGCCTCCCCTCAAGCCCCTCAGTTCTCCTTTCCACCAGTGTTACCTTCCCAATTAAGGAGGTGGGGCTAGCAAAGGAGAGGGATCCAAGCCTGTGCTGCTCTTTTCCAGGACTCGGTAACCAGCCCTTTCCTCAGCTTTTTGCCCCTGAAGTCACAAGGTCAGTCCTGTCCAAACCCAGCTCTCATCCACTCTCCCTTACCTACCCCTGCCAAAGGGCGTATAAGTGTGTCTGGAGGGTAGGTGCCCAGACCTCAGCTAGTTGGGAGGAGGGAAAAGTTTGGAGCTTGGCAGGTGAGGGAGGTTTATGCCAGAATCATCTAGATTTTTCTGGCAGAAGTAGATGTGGATGTAGTAATAACTCCAGTTTGCAGGGCACATTTTACAGATGAGAAAATGGAGGTGCTGAGAAATAGGTGTTGCCTAAAGGTGGACAGCTCTGAAGTGCCAGGCTAGGGACTCAAACTCAGGTCTCTAGATCCCAAGCCCAGCATGCTTTCTCTGACACCCCTCAGCCTCTACTTGTGGCTCAGTCTGAGAACTCTTAGGGAGGGATGTAGCCTCCAGAGCACTCCCTGAAGAGGGAAGGACGACACAGTGAGTGTCTGGCCACCCCTCCTGTAGCTACAGAAAGGAGTGAGCCTCCCAGATAGGATGGGACTCTGACTCAGTGTTGGGGGACCTGTGGCCTCAAGGCTTTGACTGAGTCCAAGTTGGGCTTCTAAGTCCTCACCTAAAAGGCCAACTTATACTCAAAGGGCTACACTTGAGGACCTGGGAGGCCAACCTGGACCCAGTCAAAGAGCCACACTTGAGGACCTAGAAGACTTGAGGCTTCAGGTTTCCTATGCCTGCTCTAGCTAAAGCTGTGCCCATACCACCACTTACTTAAATCAGTTCTCAAGGACACACTGGAGTTTCAGAGGTGGACAGGGCCTTGTGTACCACCTAGTGCAACCCATACCTGAAAAGGAATCTCCCTTATAGCACATCTTCTAAGTGTTCCTCCAGGCCTCGATCGGAGACCTCCAGGTACAGGGAGCCTATTTCTTCCTGAGGCAGCCCATTCATCGTTCACATGTCTCTACTATTTACAGGCTATCCTCTTTGCATCATCTCCCCATTTCTCCTAGTTTTGCTCTCTGGCGACAAAGAAAAAACTGAATTCCTCTTCCTGATTACCACCTGTCAAGCACTCAATAGAAGCTTCCATTTTTCCCTAAGTCTTCTCTCCTTCAGCCCTCCCCACCTACCTCGGTTCCTTCATCCAGTCTTCACACAGTATAGACGAGAGGCACTCCACAGTGCTGGCTGCCCTCCTCCAGCATGGGGTAGCTGACTACTAGATTCAGAACCATAAAGACCTGAATTTTAATTTGTCCTTGGATCCTTACGGGAAGCATGACTCTGGGCAAGTCCCTTAGCATCTCTGGGCCCCTGTTTCCTGATCTGTAAAAGGGGATGGTGAAGCTGACTTCTTAAGATCCTTTCTAGCCTGAAATCTATGACCCTGTGATCCTCAGTGTCCTCCTTCTACTCTGGCACGAAGAACTACAGAGCACTCCAGGTGCAGTCTGAGCCTGTGGCATAGGGCACGCCCGAGTTATCCTCCATGGCACTCTGTGTTCCACCTCACCTCTAGACTAGAGGGAAAAGGAGGGGGGGAAAGCAGACGATACTGATCAAGAGAAGGCCCTTTAGGCAATATTTAGGACCCTGGGTATCTGGGATCCTGCAGCCTCAGCCCAGGATGATGGTGGGATAGCCACTGCCATCCCCTCTCCCCTCTCCCATCTCCAAGGAGCCTGTGGACTACCTGTGTGGGACTAATGAAAGAAGCCCCACCTGAACCCACCACTACTGCTTCTCAAGGGAGAGGTGGGGGAGTTGTGAGGGCAGGGAGGAGAGGAAAGCGAGCTCTGCACAATTATTTTGGCCTTTAGAGGTAAGAACATCTGGGTTTGGGTCTCAGCTTGGACACTGAGTGACCATGAGCACATCAATTTTTTTTTTTTTTTGCTCTTTGGAGGGGGGAAGGCAGGGTAATTGGGGTTAAATGACTTGCCCAAGGTCAGATGGCTAGTAAATGTGTCAAGTGTCTGAAGCCGTATTTGAACTCAGATCCTCCTGACTCCTGGGCCGGTTCCACCTAGCCACCCAGAGCACATCATTTTAACCTCTCTGGGACTCAATTTCTCCATTGTTTAATGTGGAGATAACACTCGCAAGACTGACTTTGTACGGTTGTTGTCAGGAACCATAAAGAGTGGTCATTATCACTGCACACTAGCAATGTCACTGTCATGAACCATGACGGCCTCTCTTCCTTCCCCTTCTCCACTGGCTGTCTCTGTTCTTTCAGACCAAGGACTGTGTGGTTGGGCTGATCTGAACAGGGGCTATTACTGTTGTCATATCATCATCATTAGTGACAGAAGTCAATTTCCTCTCCATCCCAGGTACCGCACCCTCCTTAGACCCAGATATAAGATTGGCTACAAGACCATCACGGAGCTAACCTGGCGTTGCTGCCAGGGCCTGACAGGAGAAGGCTGTTCTGATCCTCTCACTGACTCGGGAACCTTCCTACCTCAACCACGCCCCCAGACTCCCTCTGGGCAGAAACCATTTCCAGGCCCAAGAGTGCCTCCTTATGCCAGACTGCCCACCAGCCCCTTTCCAGGACCCAAGAGCCATCCCTATGGTGAGCCAATGAATAGCCAGCCCCTGCAGAGTTCTCTGAAACAAGCCGCAGGTCTGGGGGAAATACCATATCTATATATTTTTTTTATTCCATTTTCTCCTTCCCAGGTAGGAAAGGCCCTGGACTGTTCGGTGAAAGGCTAGCTCGACTGGAGGGTGATGTCCAACGCCTCACACAGTCCTATGGTACCCTCAGTGGACTTGTGGCTGGGCTAGGAGACCACTTACAGTTGACTGTTCATGAGGACAGCAGCAGGATGACTGGTGCCCTGGGGAATCCCCCCACTGCTCCAGAAGCCCCTGTGGGCTTTGGAATAATCCCTGGTGGAGTTGTGGATCCTGCAGACAAAGCAGGGGGACCATTCCCAACACTAGGGGAGATCCTGACCAAGGTGACAGAAGTAAATGATGTCCTGAAGACCAAGACCAGCCTGCTAGATGAGGTTCACAGCCTGGTCCTGGGTCATGATACTCAGATAAAACACCTACTAGAGGGGACCCGGCCATCTCCACTCACCTCCCTGACCCTGCTGGAGGAATACATCGACCAGAGACTGAGCCACCTGTGGGGTGACCTGTTAGATGGCTTTGAGAAGAAACTACTTGACCTGCAGACCACGTGTGACTTCCGCATCAAGGAAATGCAGCAGCAGTGTGAGGAGGAGAAGGCCACTAGCCTCAGGCTGCAGCAGAGCCTGGATGGCAAGGAGCTGGAGATCAAAAAAGAACTCTCCCTGCTGGAGACTCAGATCCAGGGGCTGAGCATGGTGGAGGATTGTTGTAGCCACTTGACATTTGTCACCGAAAGGATAGACATCCTTGAGAAGGGCCTGCACACCCTTGCTGAAGCTCAGAGGAGTCAGACCTCCCAGGTAGATGGGGAAATGAGCCCAATCCCCACCACCATCTTGGACAACTTTGTTGACCAGCGATTAGAAAACCTGGAGGCCAGGCTTAATGCTACAGAGGGAGGGGCAGGTGGCTGTTGCCAAGACCTAGAAGAAAGCATGAAGGGCTTAGTGGGCTCTGAGCTAGATGGCATCAGAACCACAGTGGAGGACAGAATACAGACCATGGAGGATAGGTTCATGACCATTGCAGGTGAGCTGGGAAACATCAGCACCCTGAAATCTATGGAAGGGGCAAGTGTGCCCTTGGTGCAGACAGAAGTGGCCAACACCCGGCAGCAGACCATCCGGGAGCTGGCCGTGGTGGAGAGCAGGCTCACCTCCCTGGAGAGCTTATGTTCTGCTGGCTCCTCATCTAGAGACATGGAGATCCTCACCACCGAAGTGAAAGACTGTCAGAGCAAGAGCAGAGCCCTGCTGTTCCAGGTTGACAGCAATGCCGACCTCCTTCAGAAGCTCAATGCTACTGTCTCAGAAATGCAGAGACAGTTGGAGGAAGCTGTGACCAACTCTCTCCAAGGAGAAATCACCCTGCTCAAGATCAACCTCAACACTGTTAGCAAATCCCTCACTGGCCTCAAGGACTCAGTCAGTCAGTACTCAGACACCGTCTTGTACGTCAACTCCTCACTTGATGAACGGGAGCGAAGAGTGGAGGACGAGGTCCACTCAATCCAAGCCAAGGTCAGTGATCAGGGATCCAGGCTCCTGGTGAGTAACAAGCAGGTCACAAGCCTCAAGGGGGACTTGGAGAGGTTCAAAGCCAGGGTTGCTGGTGACCTGAACAGGTGCCAAGATGCAGCAAGGAAAGTGCAGCAGGAGATGGGCCTCTTTGAACATCGAGTGGCCCAGGTGGAGAGCACATGTGGGAAGCTTGGCCTTATTGCTGGAGGCCTGGACAGTCTTCAGGATGAGGTCCTGAGACGGGTAGGGGGGCTGTGGGATCACATGGACCAGCTGAACAGAACCTTGGCTGCTCATTCCCAAGAGATCGTCAGCCTTCGGGATGGGCTCATGGACTGCCAGGCCAAAGTGGCTGAACTGTCCGAGCACATCGGGCCTCTGCCAGTGCCCGGAGAGCTGCAGAACTAGACGAAGACGATAGAGGGTCAAGCTTGGCTTGAACCCCTTGAGGTTCTCTTTTCTGGGGTCAAAAGTCACCCCCAGGCCCACCACATTGAAAAACCATTTTGGGAAACTTCCAGGATAATTCCCATCATCTTGGCTCATTATCACATGACTCATGAAGTCATCTTAATTGCCAAAATACAGAATGCCCCAGCCACTCTCAGTGCAACTCAAGCTAGAAAATCTAGGAGTGCCCTAGATGTTGGTTATTATGCCTGGGGGAAGGGAACTGGACTCTGCTGCCTCTTTAAGGCTTTTTCAACCACCTCAGGCCCACAGGATTCTAGCCACCAAGCCCCAGACATTCATGTTCACTTGGGCAATGACTGTTAGGTTTCCTCTCCATCACCAGGATGAGCTAGCCTTCTCCCAAGACTTCCATTCTCCTTTGTTCCATGGAAACCAGATTCCTTCCTTTTATCCCATTCTCATCCCACCCATGCCTCTCCTTTGGGCCTTCCTCAGACTTTGTTCTCAGCAGGATCCCCAGGGTGGCCATGCCTGGATAGCTGAGAGGGAAAGCTCTCCCTTCTGGGACTCTTCTTTCCCATATGTGGCAGCTTTGCATCTCTATGAGGAGCCTCTATTTCTAGGTCTGAGGACACTAAGTGCTCAGACTGACTGGGAAAACCCAGGGGGATTCACCCTAGAGATGGCCAAGTTCTTCCTTAGGGGCCTCCCCTTCCCCTTTCCTTCTCGAGGGGAAGGTGAGCAGTCCCTCAAAGAAAAGAACAAAGGTAGCATTCAGCAACAGAAGTTCCTGAAGATGCAGGAACTCACGAGACTGTTTCCCCCTCATATCTATTTCTATCCCTTGAAAGAAAGGACCTTCTACTAAGCATGGCCCCTGGGGAAGCTGGGATTTTGGCCAATTCCTGTGGTGTCATGAAAAGAAGTAAGATTTGGAGTCAGGATGTGGGGTGAAACCCCAGCATGACTATTTACTACCTGTGTGACTTTGGACAAGTCAGGATCTTTGGGCCTCAGTTTCATCTGTAAAATGGGGAGTGGGGTTTGGAGATGATCTTGAAGATCCCCTTTCAGCTCTAAGTGCTATAATCCTGTCTCATCCTTTGTCTCCATTCATAAGATTCCTATCTTATGAAGCGGGAATTCTCCAACCAAATAGGTGGAGTCTCAGTAAAGCAGAGTCATTCTCAAGAACAGCCAGGGTGAAATCATGCAGATCCTAATGTCTAGCCAGCCAGCCACCCACAGGCCTGCTTGGTGGGACATCAGGCATGGAGCCATCTCTAAGCTGAGGAGAAGCAGCTTGGAATCGATGGTGCTAATCGGGCCTCTCCCAAGGCCATTTGGAAAAAGCTCCACCTGCTCAGGGACAGGGAGGACCTAGAACCTTGACTTCTTAAGTCAAAGAAGTGGGTTCTTCCTCTCAGGACAGAACTGAGGCGATGGGAGAGGGGGAACCTGAGCCCAGCACGCAGTGGGTCCCATTAGAGTGGGCATGGTCTTTTCCCAATCAGGCAGAGGTGGGAGAGAAATGATGCTCACTCCTTCCATGTAGAAGATCTTTCTAGGTCTCCCTTGTTTTCTTTTGATATTATGTGTTTCATTTGGATTTGAAACTGTTTGTTATGTTTGGGGAGGGCAGGAAATGGATTAAAGCTTCTTGCCAGTCAGAAAGTGATCCCTTTGATTATGAGAAACAGGACCCAGGGCTGAGGGGACACAGCAGGGTCATGCCTGCCTCCTCACACCAGGGCCTTTGTCCCAAGGCTGTCTCCACAGGAATTCAGATGGATTTGGGGATCCTTTCTGACTTAGAAGTGTCAGTTACCAGACTGAGGGGAGGGGGGCACTAGACCCCAAACCATAATAGCTTTGAGGCACAGACAGAGGCACAGGGAAGAGAGAGAAACTACACTTCCTTACGTGCAAAACCAGGAAGGCTGACCCAGACCTTCTCTAGTGTCCCTCCCACCTCGAATAATTCTTTTTAGAGTTCTGTTACACAGTAAACACTTGGTTGACTTCCTGAAGGCATCCTATGTTAGGCCATTTACCAGGGGAATGGGACAAGCAGGCAATGTACACCACCCAATGTACCATCAACCCAGGAGGAAAAAATGCTTTCATTTTGGCTCCTCAGAATGGTAACATGGGCAGAACTCAGGACTGGGTCAGGAGACCTGGGTTCCTAGCCTGTCTCTGTATTTGTGTGACCTTGAGGCAGCTAGGTGACACAATGGATAGAGCAGAGGACTTGGAGTCAGGGAGACTAGACTGTGAGTCCTACCTCCTTTGCTAGCTATATGGACAACATTCTTGTCTATGTGCCTCAGTTTCCTCTTCTGTAAAACAGGGATAACCATAACACCTACCTCCCAGGGTTTTTGTGAGGATCAAATGAGTTAAGGAAAGTGCTTTGCAAAAGTTAAAGGGCTATCTAGATGTGAGTTGTTATTATTATTATTATTATAAGTGGTAGATTATTAGCAGTGGTAGATAAGACACTTCACCTCCACTTTCTTACCTGTAAAATCAGAAAGGTTGACCCAGATCATCTCTAATTGTCCCTCCCACCTTGAATATCTTAGGTTCTACAAAACCTTAAGGCGCTGGTTGACTCTCTAAGCTGATTCAAGAGGGATCCTGTGCTAGGTCACTAACTTGATCCCTGTAAGAGCAAAGGACAAACTCGGGGCAGGGCTTGAGGGCCCAGGAGAGGAGATTGCAGGATTGTTTTTGGAGACAAAGAATTGCTCAATCTCTGAACAAGCCAGTCCCAAGGCTGTTAGTTCTCTGCCCAGTAAGCGATATTCTCTCTACAGCCCCCAAGGTGTTGGGAAGGTCCAGAGAGTGACCAGAGACGTCTATTACCTTGGGAGTGGAATAGCTGATGCATAAACCCTATGTGCTCCTCACCCCACCTCTAAATAGGTCTGAGAGGGCTGAGAGCTGACTGAATAGGCCAACATCCTCCGGGAAGAAAGACCAAAACCCATTTCCCAAAAGACTCAGGATCCTGCTGTCCACATTAACTGGCCCTAAGTGCTAAGACAGATGTTTCAGCTGTTTGAGCATATGCTTGGCCTGGAGGGAGGCACAGAGTCACCCCAATTTCCTCCCCCTACACATACACACATTTCATGAAGAAAAGGGAATTAGACTATGGGAGAAAGCTTTCTTATCCACATTCATAACAGCCCTGAATATAAGCCATGCCCCTGCTCACTATACCCACATTTACCCACACTTTACAAGTTCTGAATATAAGCTATTGTCCTGCCCAATATCCTCACACTTAACTAGAATTCTTGTTTTTGAATATAAGCTATGTCCCTGCTCACTAAACATTGCTACCCATGTTTCGTTACCCTTGTCCCTGACTATAAACCATAATCTGGACCATTAAACATCACAAGGCAGTATGGTACAGTGGTGAGAGCTCTAGATGTGAATACCTAGGCTCAAGTACCCTCTGACTAGCTGCCTTCTAATGTGACCTTTGGCAGATCATTGCTCCTCTAGAGGTCTGAGTTTCTTCATGTATAAAACGAGGGAGTTGGATTAGAATAGTTCCCTGATTCCATCCCACTCTAGTGTTCTGGATTTCTCTGATTCTGTCCCCTTGGAGATGTCAATCATCCCTCACACTGGAGCCTCAAGGTGGAGATTCCATTTCTGCTCTTTGCCCTCAGAAAGAACAACCCAAGAGATAGTATGTGTCAACACACACCTGGGCAGGGGAGAAAGGAGAGGGGGCAGGAGGAGCTGGAAGACATTCTATACTGATCTGCCATTTAGGCCAGAAAGCTGAGGACAGGATGAGGGAACAGGGATGGACAGACAGGTGGAGACAGAAGAAACTGCAAGAGAGCCAGAAGGTGCCTTATAAGTCATAACTATAACAATAGTTGACATTTAGATACTTCTTTATAACCTTTGCAAAGCACTTTGCAAATATTATTTCATTTAATACAACCCTGTGAGTTAGGTGCTAATACTACTACATTTTACAAATAAGGGAATTGAGGCTTAGAGGGGTTAATTGACTTGCCCAAGGTCACACAACTAGCGTCCAAGTTGGGATCTGAATCCAGTTCTCACTCAGAATACAGTTTTATCTACTATACTCCATCGTCCCAGGATTCTGAGCTTAAAAAGACCTTGGAAATAATTGAGTTCAATCATTTTACAGATTAGGAAATGGGGCCCCAAATGAAGGAAATTACTTTCTCAAAGTCACAAAAGCAGTAAGTGATAGAGCCAGAATCTGAACCCAAGTTTTCTGACTCCCAGTATGGTATACTTTTCACTGCACCAAGATGCTGCTCAGGGAATGAGCTCAAAGGGAGACAATCCTGTGAATGAGGGATGCATAAACCTGGACAATGGGCAGACACACAGGCAGGTCAAGGCAAGGGTAGCTATATACTGCATGGTTTAATGGCTTTCCACACTGGGTCCCCTCCCCTCCTCTGCTCTAATGCCGTATTCCTGAGAAGGATGGGTAGAGTCATTCGGCCAGTCAGTAGGGGCCCCCTGGGTCCATACTTCCCCCTGGCATGCTACTCTGCTCTGTCACAGATCACAATCCATCACAGCCCACACTGGAACAAGGACACGTAGGCCACATTGGCACTTCCAGGTCTGAATTAGGCCCTCAAGCAACCCTGGGACCATAGAAGAGAATACGGCCTACCTCTTGCCCTCCTGAAGCCAGGCGCGTGTGTGCGTGCATGCGTGTGTAGTGGGAGGAGAAGGGGACATGTGTATGCATGTACATGTATGTGTGGTTGGGGCAGGAATAGAATGGGCGGGGAAAGGTTCTAATCCATGCTTGTGAGGTCTTTCTGGGAAAGTTTAAGGAAGGGATTCCTCCAGTAGCAGAACTGGCTATACTCTGGATTGACCAGCTTCACACTGGGTCCCGTTTTTACAGGTGGAAAGATGAGCTCCACGGATTCCCCGAGTCGTTCATACCTATAGGTGGGAAAAGAGAGTGAGAAGCAATGACTAGCCCCAATTCTAAGTCCTATTGCCATGACCTGGCTCAAGTTAAGGGACCATCCTCACTGGCTTCACCAAATCTTTTCTCAACTTAAACAAGTACAGGGACAGGACCTGTGATTTCATTGGAAAATGGATCTCATGAGTGAGGAAACATCCTCTAACAATGCAGGTTGGTACCTCCTCTGCCATTTATGATTGGAGGGGTGCCTTGAGCACAGGGACTTACCCAAGACCCTCTTGCCAGCATTTCTGAGAGTTGGGGCTTGGATGCAGGTCTCCCTGGTTTTAAGGCACATTATCTATCCATGTGACCATAACGGCTTCTCGCCTGAGACAAGAGCTAGTATTTGTAGAGTGAGTTACAGTTGGCGATGCACTCTACACCCATCACCTTGGAAACTTCGACCAAGCAACCCATGTTGTTGATTCTAGGCCTCTCAGAAAGGCGGCATCTCTATTTACCAATGAAACCCAGGCTTCAAAGACAGGGCAGGATGTAGGTGGTAGATAAGAGAAGCCCAGGACTCTGAGACTAGCTTCAACTAATTTCTTTCTTCTCTCTTTTCTTTTCAACCTATTCTATCTTATCACAAGTGTTCTTGTGTGATAGATCAAAGGCAACACCATAATAATAGGTAACATTTATAGAAGGCTTACTATGTGCCAGGTCCTGTACTAAGCACTTTACAATTATTTTCTCATAACAACCTTTCAAGGTAGGTGTTATCATTATCCCCATTTTACAAGTGAGGAAATAGAGGTTAAGTGACTTGCCAAGGGTCACATAGCCAGTAAGTGTCTGAGGATGGATTTGAATTCAGGTCTTCTTGACTGCAGGCCCAGTGCTCTATTCCAGGTACCATCTAGCTGCCACAGTACAGTGTAAAGAATGCCACCTCCAGAGTCAGAGGAGCTGGGCTCAAATTCTACCCCTGATACTTGCTCCTCCACGTGCCTCAGTTTCCCCATCTGTTAGATGAGGGAGATGGACGAGGTAGGTGGCCTCTGATTTGAGAGTGAAACTCACGTGGTCTTGTGGTTCTTGATAATTTCCTGAGTGAGCTCTCCTTGGGGGTTGACAGTGAAGATTCTGGATTTGGGTATCCCTACATGAAGATAGGCATAGACATCCTGCAGAAAAACAGGGAGAAGTTGGAGAGGAGGGAAGGAAAGGCCTGATCCAACCCAGCCAAACCCAGAAGGTGGAGAGAGGACACACTCACACTGGCACGGTTCCCAAAACCAGCAAAGAAGGGATCTCCGTGGGGTAGGAAGAGATGATGGATGTCAGTTAGGCATGCAATCTTGAACATCTCCGGCTTCTTTGCAATCACTTCCCTGGGGAGACCAATGGGCAGAGACAGTCACAGTGGGATCCACCCTGACATAGGTCCTATAGGGGTTATTACCCCCATTTTCCAGAAGCTTCATGAGCTAACAACTAACACAAGTGAGAGGTGAGATTTGAATACAGGTCTCTACTAACTCTAAGTACAGGGATGCATAGGGGATCCAGGGCTTTAGCCCTCTCCCAAGGAGCTGGCAGAAAATGCCAAAAGGTGGACATGATGCAGTGGGAAGAGCTTGTGACGTGGATCCCAGAGACCCAGCTTCACATCCCAGCTGATCTTATGACAACGGGTTACAATGCCTCTCTTGGACAGTTTCCTTATCTAGTTTTCAATATCCTACTGAAATGATAGGAAAAGCACTTTGTGAACCTTAATGGTGAACAGTAGTGATGATGGTTATTGATTGACATTGGAGAACAGGAAGGGGAAAACAACAACCGAGAACTTCTTGGATCCTCTTTTGGATGGTGAGAAACATCCACATATAGTCCATCACCCCCAGAGGTGGCTTCCTTACAGGAGCCTTGACTTCATCCTCACCCCATAGACATCAAGAATCTTCTAGTGGGAACAACTTCCTCAGCCAACAGGACCAAGTTCCAAAGTGCCCAGGATTAAGGGACAGAGACCTGCCAATGTCATTTCAAGCCGTTCCATACATAGCACAAAGGCCTGGTGCATTGTAAGCTCTTAATAAATGCTTATTGATTGGTTGATTGCAGGGACATCATAAACTCTAATGAATTTGGATAGGGAGAAGGGTTACATTTTACCTGTGAAGGGCAGAGAAGAGGCCACTGGGGGTCAAGAGGAGAGGGCCTTTGGGAAGAACATAGCCACATTCATTTACCCACTGCAAGTAGCCCCTAGTAAGGTCCGCCATGCCAATGGATCGGGCTGAGCAATAAAGGAATTTGTACCCGTTTCTGGAGAGAGAGACCACAGAACCTGTTACAGATGGTCCTCTGATGGCCACCAGAATCAGCTCTCCCAGTTAGCCCTGCCAGGAGGGCAGACAACAACCAGCCGGGGAAATCTGCCAAGACAATGGCAGGCACTGGTGCCCAGAGTTACACTCCTCTTTCCTACTCTCCAATGTCACTATGAGAGTAGGAGATGCTCTAGGCAGGACTTTCCCCATCAGGGCTGTGGCCTTCAGCATCACCAATGGCACAGTCCAGGGCAAAGGCTCAGATCCAGAGGGAAAGGTCAGAAAGGCTGTGTGCTGTTCTAAGCCTTTCAGACCCATCCTCCCCAAGGAATAGGAATAGACTTAGGCCAATGCCAGCAGCCACACCTGCCCCCCTCTTTTCATCTTGAAAGCAGGGATCGCCTTGTCTATTTGTATCCTCAGCACCTCAAACACTGATTTATACATAGTGAGTGCCTAATAAATACTCTTTTCATTCATTCATTCACTCACTCATATTCATTCATTCCTTTATTCATTCACACCTGGAGAGGCCAGAACATAAGCCAATGTAGAGAAAAAGCAAAACATAAAGCTGTGGCCAGGGTTATGGGATGGTTAGGGGCCCTACAGCTATTTCACTTGAAGAAGGGTGGCTGGGGAGACACTGAAGCAAAGTCCTGAGTGCTGGAAGGACTCGTTATGAACGAGAGGAACAATTGTCCTCTGAACTCGTGGTGAATAGGCTAAGAATAAATGGCATCCTACTGTAGCAGAAGGGACTGAAGAAGCTTAGGGATAACAGAAACCTACACAGATAATAGAAACATGCATTTCTCAAGAATTTGGCTCTGGATTTTAAAGAAAATTTCCAAGGGTTTCAGAAAAGAGGGAGAGACCAGACCAGGGGTGGGGAACCTGCAACCTCAAGGCCACAGGTTCCCCACCCCTAGACTAGACTTTGAGATCTCTTCCAATCCTCAGCTCATAAATTTCTTCTCTCCTTTCTTTGGTGGTGTTGGAAGGGTTGGGTTAAAATGGCTGTTATGGACTTTAGAGGCTCCCCAAAGGGCCTGGGTTAACCCATGGCCTGTTACTTTCACTGGCCACAAGGAGGAAATGGCATGTGGAGATGCTGGTATGCTGTCCCAGAAACACTGTCATCCTGCCAGGATCAAATAGCCCCTCACTGAAGGTGAACCACCATGCCATCCTAGCTTCTTCTCAGCCCTTGAGGTCAGAACTGAGCTACTAAGAAAAAATACCAGGGGAAGTCTCAGCCCCCTTTGAATTGTGCCCTGGTTTTCTCTCAAGTGGCAGACACTGCCATCCTGTGGCAAATCTGATATGCTGCCTATCTCCCTCTCCTCTATCCCTACCCACTCCTCCATGATACCTATTCATTCTCCCAGTCAATCCTTTAGGGACAGTAGATAAAGTGAGCTTGGGGGCCCTGAACAGAAAGTCTGCCTGGAGTCAAAGGTGTTACCACCAGCAGCAATGCCCTCTGTTCTTTAAGATACTCCAGAGATACTGTGAAGAGTCAGAGATGCTGAATTCAACATCACTGAAGGCACAATCCATGAGGTGCTAGCTTCAGTCATTTCAATGGAAGGCTTTGGGCCCTTCCCCCCATCCCCTCTCTTAGTTTTTCCAGTTAAGAAATTGCTGAAGATCAATGCCTGGGACAGAGCCTAGAAGCCCAGATGGTCAGCCTAGTGGGCACTCGTTCCTAGGCAGAGAAGGGAAGCAAAAATCTGCCCCTTCCCCCTCCAAAGCAAGAATCCACTACAAGACAGCCCCAGCCTTCCAGAAGCACTCACAGGTGAATTTTGTGGTAAAGCTTGATGATGCCTTGGTGAGTCCAGTCCTTTCCCAGCTGGGGCAAAATGTGACCCAAGGCATCAGACCTGGGAAAAAGAAAAGTCAGGCTTATGGAGACAGGTTGGGCCCAGTGCTGGGACTTCAGGATAAGTCAAACGATTAGGCTTATCTAGCACTTTCTTCACAACAACCTTATGAGGTGGTGTAAGTTTTCCCATTTTATAGATGAGTTAACTAAGGCTCACAGAGAACTGACTTGCTTGCGGTCACATAGCCAGTGGGTGTCAGAGATGGGAAACCCTAGGTTTCTTCTAAGTCCAAGTGCAATGGTCTTTACACTACCCTGGGCTGTCTCTCTTTGAATAAGCTTCCAAAAACTCAATAGCGATTGTTGGATAGGA
This sequence comes from Gymnobelideus leadbeateri, assembly GCA_011680675.1. NCBI lineage: Eukaryota > Metazoa > Chordata > Mammalia > Diprotodontia > Petauridae > Gymnobelideus > Gymnobelideus leadbeateri. Next base: position 542,378 of record WOXC01006136.1, read on the forward strand.
GCCCAGCTCCCAGAACAGTACAATTATGAGTTAATGAATGCATGAAAAAGTATTTACTAAGCACTCACTATGTGCCAAGCACTAGGTTAAGTGCTAGTGATACAAATGCAAAAAATGAGGGAGACAAGAGCAAACCCAAGCCTTTGGATCAGGATCAAGGGTCCACCAATTTTGGCCTGAGGGCCAAATCCAGCTCATTGCCTTAATGCCCAGACCTAAGAATGGATTTTTTTTTTTACACTTTAAAGTATAATCACACTTTATTTTAAAATAAAAACAAAAACATCCCCAATTGTTAGATCAGACAGAGGCAGGCAGCTGGCATGCTTTGGGTCACCCTGCTGACTGATCAGAGGGAGCTTGCTATAGCAGATGGGCTGCTGGACCTGGAGTTAGGAAGAACCAGGTTCTCATTCCATCTCAGACACTTAGTAGCTGGGTGATTGTGGGTAAGTCACTTAAACTCTCTGACCCGCCCCCCCACCCCAGCTTCCTTAACTGTAAGATGATCATAGATGTCAAATACTTTGCAAACTTTAAGTTCATAATGTAGATGTGAGTTTTTGTTAGAATCATCATCTACCTCCCTCTTTGCTCCAAAGAGCTCTAGTCAGCCGTGTAGGAGAAGGTACACACTATAGTCATGTCATTTTTTAAGCATGACAGTACCCAGTCACTTTGACCTGCTTCCCCAGGCCTCTTTCACTCTCTCCTTACCTCTTTAAGGAGGATTGAGAAAGTGTTTGACTCTTTGGGGTCCCAACCCCCCCCTAAAACCCACCCCTCCCACTCCCACCTCTCCCCCCCTTCCCTACTTTTCTTGCTATGTTTCTTACTTGGTGATGGTCCCATCGATGTCTGAGATCACCACCTTGTCATACCAGTTCCACAGGTAGATGTTGGCATGGCAACGGCAGGTGCCCTGGTACTGAGTGGTCACACTAAACACCACATCATTGGCTCCCTCCCTCAGGTTTAAATCTCGCTGGACAGTCCAAGGGAACCAGGGTAGAGTCAGAGGTAGCTCCAGAAAGACCCAATCCCTCTCCAGCTTGAGAGATCTAGCCTAGCTGGCTTCCTGCCTCCCTCTACCAGCCTCTGGACTACTGTTAGTAGTTCTCTTCCTCTCTTCTTTCTTTAAAAAATTATTTTAAATTGAAGCTCTTTCAAGAGCATGATTGTTATTTCCCAATGACTCTTCACCCCCAAAGAGAACCCTCCTGTATGAAAAAGTACAGTTAAGCAAAATAAATCACTATATATTGGCTATGTCTGCCTCACTCCCCGCCCACAGCCCACTATTTCTCTGATGAGAAGCATGCTCCTCCTTTTTTCTCCCCAAAGGTCCTCCTCCCCACCCTATAGCCTGGCAATGGTCAGACACAGAGAGATAAAGAGGTGCAGACCCAGTCAACTGGGAGCACCCAATGTATGCAATAGATCTCTATGTGTTCTCTCTAGCCCCTTCCCCACCCCTGGGCCAACACTGCGTAGAATTTACATAACAAATGTCCATGTTTGAGTAAGTATTCAGGGCCACTTCATATCACACATATCACTGGGTGATTCGAGATCTTTCCATCAGAATGGGATACATTTTGGTGGAGTCTGCAGGAAACTTCTCCAAGCAGTAGAATACTCTAGACAGCCTTATCTCTGGGGCGAAGTAAGAAGGGAATCCAGGATAGAGGCTGTAGTTATGGAACCCCAAGGAAATATACAAAGGGTCATCCTAAATGCCCATCCAAAAGGCAATACTACAGCTTAGCACAAAAAATAGAGCTTAATGAGGCCTCAGAGTATTTTTTTAAGGCTACCCACCTCTGCCTGGACCTCTTCTTTCCCCCAAACTCCCTCTCTCTCATTCCTGAAACATGGACACATGGACGCTTTCCTGGACCCAGCCAAAGGCAGGAATGGCCCAACCCTCCAAACCTTGAACTTACAATCTGATTAGATGAGAGACGAAGAGACTTCTTGAAGGAAGAAACAGGACTTTCAGGTGGGGGAGAAAGGGCATCCAAGACCAGCAGGCTGCTGAAGGAGTCATCTTCAGCAGATAAACCATCCATCTTCTCCCTGCAGAGAATCTAGGCTTGAGGACTTCTCTGACTCAGACTTTGAGAAAGAGCCCAGTTTCACTGGGCCTATGGGGAAGGTCCTATTCCACAAGGCATTTCTTGCCAGGCATCGATTTTCCTAGACAGGGCAGGTTTTGAAGTACCAACACTGTAGGGTTGACCCAGTCTGACAGAAAAAGTTTTGAGCTGACAGTCAAAGGTTCTGGTCCTATGTCTGTCACTTCCCTACTCTGTGACCTTGGGTCAATCATTTCCTCAGTGGGAACAGTCATCCCTGGCTACCTGGTGCCCTGCAGATGACAGCAGATAAGGATTTCACCTAGTGAAATCCCTGTGAAGATTTCATTAGACAGTGTGTGCATATCTTGGAGAGAGAAAAAAAGTAGTAAAATGGTTGGAACACTGGACTTGGAATCCTGGATTTGAATCTTATCTCTGACAGTGATTAGCTACCTGATGGTGAATAATCCACTTAACCTGTTGGGGTACCCACAGACAACTTTTTAAGACTCTAATGCCCTTCATGGGGACCTGACCAAGATAACTTACTCCTGCTGGATGGAAGTCTTCTTTGAAGTAGATGCCACCGCCTTGACTTCATACTGCAGAGGAAGAGTTTTCCCATGAGTCCCTTTGTTAAAAGGACAGATCCTGTGCCTGAGGGCATTCTTACCTCCCCTTGGTCTGGGCCCTTCTAAAAGGGCCTTCCAAAAGATGATCAGCTACCTCCTCAGTTGTTACATCCTTTAGCCCCCAGGAGAACCACCAGCGGCTACTCTTCCTGGGCATTTTCTCCTTTACCAGCTTGTCAATAGTGCTCTAAATGTCAGACAAGATCAAGAAGGACGTAGTGGGCAGGGTGTCTATCAAATGGGTCTCAAGGGCAGGCCTCTCCAGGGAATAATCCCCTCAAACAAATGGCACCCATTCAGTTGCCATTGGAGACTAACAATGAAAACCCTTCCTGGCAGAATTCTCTGAAGCACCTCTCTGAGCTCTCAGGGGAGATTACTTTGTCGGGGGGGGGGGGGACCTACTCAGGGGGGACTGCTTATATTATTCATGACTCAAAGCTTGAGTGCTGGCACTGCCCCTCTAGCTCAGGGTACTGATTAACCACAGCATTCATTGGTCTAGGCCTCATGGTGGATCAAAGAAATATCAATAATAGAGTAGAAATGATATGGTAAATGCTTGCTGAATAAATGAATGGAAGAAGGGGATTCAGGAGCCCTTCCTCCCACTCAACAGGTCAGTACACCTCACAATAACCAGACAGGTGGTACTTTAGGGGAGATGGCAAGACTTTTGAGGATAAGGGACTTCCTATACAGAGTCACCAGATGTCCTTCCTTCTGACTCATTCTCCCACCCAAACTTCCCCAAGAAAACTATGGATGACTCCCAAGGCCACTGTCCTCAACGGTTCCCAGGATAAGGCCATCTGGACCAGTGTCACTGTGAATAGTTTCCTAGGGAATACAGAGGGAGAAGTGATAGGCAGACAGGATAAACCCACTGAGTCAGGAAGGGACCAGATGAATTGGTTTGAAGGACTCAGAAATTTCCTGTTCTGGGATTTAGAATCAGCCCAAATTTGGAGCTTTATCCCTTTCTTGGCTAATACCCTAGGATGTCTAGAGTTTTATAATAGAGGTTTCCACCAGTCCCTCTTCTCCTTGCTCTCCCCCCTCCCCAAGTTCCCTGTAGCATCACCTGAACCTTCCCTATGACCAGAGCAGGAAAGATAGATGGAGAGGGAATTCTCCTCCATTACCTCGGGCAAACTCTTCTGAAAAGCCTGAAGGGACAGGATCATGGGGGCTGCTACTGCCCAATTGTAATGCCTAGAAAGGGAGAACAGGAAGGAAAAGTAACTTCTCAGGAAAAGGCAAAGCCTGGCTATTGATGGGCTGAAGGCCCCAAATGAGGCTCAAGGCTAGAACTCTCCATCCAGAAAAGGACCCTGACCTCCCATTTTCAGTTACTTTGTCTAGATTCTGAGAGGTTTCACATGTAATAATAATAACTCCTCTCTCAAAGTCCAACCAAATGTCCATGCTGTGTGTGTTGTGTGACATACTGTAGACACTTTGTTTCTTGAGACCATTAGCTGTGAAGGTCTGACAGGAACCCTGAAATGTGGGTGATAATACCTCTAACAGGGTAAGCATCCTAAGCAGTGTGATGAGACTCCTTCCAAGTCAAAGAAATAGATGGGGCAAGAGAGAATTATAGGTTGGTCTTCTCAAAACCATCATAACACAGAGAAGAATGCAAGTGACTTTCCATGTCTTGATATCATAAGAAGACATATCAGAACAAACCAGAAATGCCAATACCTTACCCAATGGAAATGCTTCAGTACAATTTATTCTGAACACTAAAATAGGCAAAACATGAGTACCTGTGAAATGAGCTGAAAGTATAAACACTTTTTTATGTTCCAGAACCATCTTCTAAAAAATTGGAAGCAGATCTGACCAGTTATGGGCAAGGGTCTCATACTTTTTGTCAATTGTACTCTCATTTCTAAGTCACATGACAACAGATAGCTAAATAGCTCAGGACAACTGAAAAAAAAAATAACTTCATCCCTAGGCCCACATCAGATGAAATAAAAAATGAAATCAAGGGGCTACTAAAATCTGAAGAAGGAAAAGTTGAGGATCCTGGAGGTCATAGAAAATCTTTACTTTTTAATGCAAACTCCAGAAATCCTACTTCATAATGAGAAAGATGACAAAAACAGTACTGAAGTCTCCAATGACCTTGAAAAGGAGATGGCCATACTTAAGACTGGAACTCTGGAAGGTTCTTTTTGAGCTTGATGGCATGAATCCAACTGGTAGACCAATTATACCAAAACAGAGTAATAAAAAAGCCAGCTTCTGCTTTAACCATTATGAACAAACATATTTCCCCACAGCATTTGACAGAAAAGTATAAAGACCATTTCAAAACCTGCAAACAGTGGTATATGCAGCAGCTGTTGCCATGGTAGGAAAGGTGGAGCTATTAAGGAATTCCTCTACCATCCTCCCTCCCCAGGCCACCATAGTAGAAGTAACTTGAGAAAGCTATTGAAGATCTGTGGAAATGCACTGAAAGATCTTACTGGTATGGACAGTAGAACACTTGAACATCATATTGTGCAATTAAAGGCGACATAAAGAAGTGACAAGAAAAAGAAAAGCATATTAGAAATTTTAGGCTCCCTTAATCAGTAACTGAGGGCCAAAGGGAAAAGGTTAAGTGATACAAGGAGTTGAAACAGCTCAAAGAACAAATTCAGTAGTTCATTATAAATTAAAAACTACTCCAGAGGCTTAAGAAATAAATCATAGGGGAGAAAGAACACCTAAAGAAAGAGGATGTAAAAAATTCTGGTCATCTCCATGGTTGCAGGATGGGGACTAAACAAAGCCCCATCATTCCTTCCAGAAGTACACAGAGTCTAGTCTTGACACAAAGTCTCAATTAAGGAAATAAGGTTGGAAAAAATGAGAAGACACAATAAAAAGAAATTATGGCTCCAAGGATGCATAAGACAGACCCAGAAGAAGAGAATAACTCCATAACATCTACAAGCAAATTTCTCAAACATAAATACCACTTTGCCACAAAGTCTAGAATTCCTGGAAGAAATGAAGCAAAAAAATTTTAAATGACATAAATTAAATAAGAGCTCTAGGGGAAGGAATTGGAAGAAGAATAAATAGTTTAGTACACTACCCAAGGAACATATTCCCTGAAAATTAGAAGAAATCAGACAGAAATAAATGAATCTATGACAAGAAACAATAGAACACAAACAAAAAGTTTTAAAACGAGGGATTTACTCCCATCAAATTAAGAGAGTTGAACTAAAATATCTTATTAACCACTTGAATTATATGAAAAATATCAAACTATAGATGCTCCTAAAAACAAATTAGACAGTTTCGTTTCGTGGAATCTTCCTCCAATGTTATCAAAATTTATTTTGGTTCAATAAATGTTAAGATTCTTAAGATATACCAAAAAAGGACAGAGCCTGAAGACTCCCAGCTTGAATCACATGGTTACATGGAAACAATGGATAAAAAAACATATTTAGAAATACTCTGATCTTCAGGCAAGACAAATGAAGCATAATGATTTCAAAGCTGTGATTTAATAAACTGAGACTGGCATTTTAAAAGCAAAGCTGAATAGGAAGAACCCATGGAAAGCAATTAACACCCGTTCAATATTAGTCTTTTTTTTTTCTTTTCGGAGGGCATTGGGTTTAAGTAACTTGCCCAATGTCACATGGCTAGTAAGTGTGTCAAGTGTCTAAGGCTGGATTTGAATTTAGGTTCTCCTGACTCCAGGGCTGGTGCTCTATTCACTGTGCCACCCAGCTGCCCCAACAATATTAGTCTTAATATTAGCTTTCAAAGTTGTAAAATGGATTGTAATCATTTTGGAACATACCCTAACAACCACCCTCCTGAGATATTAATAAAACATAAAACCCATTACCCTAAGGTAGTTATAGAAAGATCAATAAATACTCAAAGGAGGAAGAGACTTGACAAACATTCTTAGAGCACATGACAGAAAGACTTTTAGAATAAGCAGACATTACTTGATGAAACAATCTTAAATACTGATGAGAAGTACATAGCTTTAGATCACTGGATGGAGTTTATGAAATGACTAAGTTTTAAGAATGGAATCTAGAAGACTCTCCTCAGGTGATATCACAAGAACACAGTCAACAACATAAGGATGAGTCATGCAGGTTTGTTTGTGCAAATGGAGGTGTCTGTGATGGGTGTTCAGAACCAGATCATTACCTAGAAATACTGAAGGGAGATCCTTAAGGCTTCCAGACTTAGTGATCAATGGATACTGTGCAAGGAAAGGGTGGAGAAAGTGCAACATGTAAAGTGCAGGCTATGAAAATTTAGCACCTACAAAATACCCAACAAGACATGACCTGGTGGCCAAAATTTGTGCATCAGACATTTACATAGATTTCAAAATTGACTAGAAAATTCAGCTCATAAACTATACTAGCATCAGTCTTATCACATATTGAATGGTTGCCCACAATTTTGATTCATAAAAACTTAACAACATTTTAAACAGATGTTACCATCTCAAACACTCATAATCTCCAAGTTTTACGGAATGGAGAGATTTCAAAGTACAGAGACCTAACTGAAACAATCAAGATCTTTTAGATTAAGGATGAGGTGCATTCTATCCTTGTCATCTTACATACCACTGGAGATGTCCTAAGGAAGCTGTCAGTGAGCCTAGCTTACACCCCAATATTGTTATTCAACTACAGAAAGCAGTTATCTGTCTACCTGGCTAAGGGTCCAATTAAGAATTACATAATAATAATAGGTCCAAAAACTCTTATTTAATTATTCCATCTGCCTGTGAAATAGTCTGCGGATAATTAAACATAAACCAATCATAGTAGGAGAGAAACTTGCCCTAGGATGGGTTCTATCTGAACTGTGATCAAAAAAGATGATGACAGCTAATTATAATAACACCACCACCTGATGTTCATATAGTCCTTTAAGGTCTGCAAGTCACTTTACACTCTTATTTCATATGAGTCTTGTCACAATCTTGTCAGGTAAGTGCTACAGGAATTATCTCCATTTTGCATATGTGGAAACTGAGGTTAAATACAACTAGATACCACCAAAAGCAGGATTCAAATCCAAGTCTTTCTGATTCCAAGTCCAGTCCTGGTTTTTGCTATTTATTGTTCAAAGCCCTTCATAACCTGCCCTCCCATTTTCTTACACCTCCCCCATTCCTCTTCTCTCTTATTCAATCCAGTGACCCTGGTCTCCTGGTTGTTGCTCAAAAAAGACACTCCATCTTCTGATTCCAGGCATTTTTATGGCTGTCTCCCATGTCTGGAATGCTCTCCCTCCTCATTTCCACTTCTTGCTTTCCTTCAAGTAGCCTTTCCCAATCCCCCTTAATTCTAGTGCCTTATTTCAGTTGATTATTTCCAATTTATCCTGTCTATAGCTCGTTTGTACATTGTTATATACATGTGTTCTCTATTAAACTGAGAGCTCCTTGAGAACAGGACTGGTTTTTGCTTTTCTTTGTATCTATAGCTATTAGCATGGTGCCCGGTACACAGCAGGTGCTTAATAAATGTCTTTTGACCGGCCAGTCATTGGACTTCAAGAAATGTCTAATTGATTACTGTTTCCTCTCAATATAATTGTCTATCCCTGACCAATACAACGGCAGGAAACAAGACCAGTATAAAGGACCTGAGATGCTGTAGCAGCAACAGGAGAATCAGGTCCAATATGAAAATATCATGAGAAGTTCAGTATCAGGCTTGCCATCTTTCTTTCCTCCACAACTCCTGTCCTTAACTGAGAGGACTTTAATAACCATATAGAAACTTCCTCATACTCCTTAAATCCAGCCACATTGGGATGGTTTACACAGCATGTCTCACATTTTTGAGGTTTTTACCTTTTAAAAAAATTTTACCTTTTTAGGTTTATAAGTATCATCCACCCCCATTTTATAGATGAGAAAATTGAGGCATAGAGCGGCAAAGTAACTGTTTCCTAGGGTTACACAACTAATATTAAGAGCTTGCACTGGAACCCTGGTCTCCTGCCTCTGAAGTCTAACAGGCAGCCTACAGGGCTCTGGGGCTGACGGCTCCAAGAATTCAGGCAGCCAGGTCCCTGGGGGAGCTATTTAGGGTGAGTTGGCATCTCTCACGCTCAGGATTTCCTTGCGCATTTCAGTTTATGGGGTCTCAGGGATTGTTTGGAACCAAGTAAGAATTTCACATATAAAATACAGAGTGTGAACAGCAGATGTGGATAAAACTTAGCTGAACAGTGATGGAAAGGACAGGCCGGCCAGCCCTGGCAGCTGAACAAGTCAAAGGTACCCAGAATCAAAGCTTTAGGCCAGTGTAAAAACTAGGCCTCCCTTTTGTTCAGAGACGGGGGTAGGAGTGAGGGAGGAGCCATGGATGTGTAATATTATATAGACTGTCAGACACAGCTGATATATTGATTGGTTTTGCTGAACTTTTCTTATCTTTTTTACATAGGCTATCTCACTGGACTGGGGAGCGTAGAGGAATATATTTAGAAGTGAATACAATATAAAAAAGAAAGCTATCAAGGAAAAAACTGTTTTGTATGAGGGACCTGGGAGATACTCCAATAGACCCATCTTTCAGAATAGGTTCCTGCCCTGGTTTCCTGGGCCAGAATGCATGTGTCTTGTTGGTGAATTAATTGGAGCTTTTTTTGTGATTGCATATTTTCTTAATCGAGGAACTGATAGTGCAGTATAGAGGAGAGAGGTCCAGTCTTAGATTCGGGGAGATCCTGCCTCTGACACATACCAGGGTGTAACCTTGGCAAGCTAACTTTACCCCTCAGTGCTCCCAGGTAACAAAGAGAGGGGCTTCTGATCTTCATCATCAAGATTGTTTTTCTCCATACATATAAAGTTGCATCTTTTTTTTTGCTTAATCCATAGATACTAAGAGCAGAACCATCATTATGTGAGAGTCTGAAAAAAAATTTTGGAAGTTCCCCACCCCACTCTTCCTCACTCCCCAACCAGAGCACATACACACTTATTTTTGCCAACAAAGAAACGGGATTGTAGACAGAATAGACCTGTCCATGAGGTCACGAAGGCAGATAAGTAACAGCCAGGATTTGATCCCAGGCCCTCCAACTCCACATTCAGAGCTCCTCCAGAGCTCCCCACTGCTCCTGTCTCCTACTCTTAATCACACCCACTCCCTCAGCTTGACTGATCCTCGCCTTCCTGAGAGGCATCCCCAGCTCTTGCTATATCCAAAACGTATCTCTTGTACAGGGTGGACATCTGATAACCACCTCACACCTACTGAATGGGGGTTTTTCCTGCAAAATGGAGGGAATGGAAGGAATAAACAGCTATATGTCACCTACTATGTGCCACACACAAATGCTAAGCACTCTACAAATAACACCTCATTTGGTCCTTACAACAACCCTGCAAGGTAGGTGCTGCTATAATTCCCATTTTACAGCTGAGGAAAGTGAGACAAATAGGATTAAGTGACTTGCCCCAGGTCACACAGCTATGTTTGAGGTCACATTTGAACTCAGATCTTCCTGACTACAGACCCAGCTATCGAGCTACCTAGCTGCCTCTAAGTAGAGAAGGCTCTGAGATATGCTAGTCTGCAGAGGCAGGGTCTGAATTGCCATGAGAAAGGGAGATTGAGCTTGCTTAGCACTGGTGCTCTAGATAGAAGATGCCTGACGTGCCTGAAGCTGGCATCCCCTAAATCAGGAGTGGAGAACCTATGGCCTCAAGGCCACACGTGGCCCTCAAGGTCCTCAAGTCCAGCCCTTTGGCAAATGGCCTAGATCCTTGCCCTAGACTCTCTGACAGGCAGAGGTAAGATAAGGTGGTTGAAGAGTAATTAAGCATGTTTTTCAGACTCAAAGCAATAGCTGTCTTCCTGATTTAGGCTCTTGGAAGGATTGAAGACATTTCTGCCCCCTCTAAGACAAACACCTCCCACCTCAACCATACTCCTCACAGGAGACTTACTTCTTTCCAATTTTCACCACCAGGTTGGGGTCATCCAGGATTCCTGGGTTGTAAGTGAAATCCTGGTAGGATATGGCGTATTTAGTAAACTTCTCTGGAGGAAAGAGGAGGCAAATGAAAGGGGGAGAACAAAAACAGATTGAGAAACCAGAGAGCAGGTGTGGTGGGAACTGAAGAGGAGGATGGAGAGATAATCAGGCCATTTCTCTCCTAGAACCCAAAGCGGGGTGGGCAACCTTTGGCCTTGAGGCCACATGTAGTCTTCTAGATCTTGTGTGGCCTTTGGACTTCAGTCTTCAGCTTCCCCACCCTTGGCCCAAAGGGTCCAGCTGGCTGAGGGAGTGAGGACAGCTTTGGTACACCAGCCACTGGACTGTAGAATGCCCACCATCAACTTTCACATCCCCTACCCCCACCTCTGCCTTGTGAATGCAGTTCCCTGACTCCTTTTCCTCTGCTCCCCACAAAAGACTACTATCAGACCCACCTGTGGAGATGTCCACATTATCAGCCAGTCCACCACAGAGAGAAAGCTTGATGTCATTCTCCTGTTCCAGGGAAGTATCAGACAAATTGGCTGTTTTAGTATCCTCCGCAACCTTGGCTTGCAAGAGGTTTGTGTCTGAGCAGGGGGGCTCACTCCATCGTTTGGCGTTAAGCCCAATTTCACTGAGGACAGAGGAATAAACAGAGACAACTTACTGAGAGGGCTGGGAAAGAATTTGCTGCTACCAGGTCATTTGGATGCCCTAAGGATAGAACTATACAGACTCTCTCAGAGACCCACCCCTTCCACAAAGTAAATCAAAGGGAATAGGTGCATCTTTACTAAAAACAACTTTCTTTTTAAACTAAATTTTATTTTTTTTTAATTAATAAGTATGAGCTTTGCGGCGGCTACATGGCACAGTGAATAGAATACTGGCTCTGGAGTCAGGAGGACCTGAGTTCAAATCCTGCCTCAGACACTTAACATTTACTAGCCATGTGACCTTGGGCAAGTCACTTAATCCCAATTGCCCTGCCTTCTCCTACCAAAAAAGCAAAAAAAAATTTTTTTTAAATAAGAGCTTCATCTGCCTTCTACCTTCTCCCCCCACTGTTAAGAGATAAACTCAACCTCACATACATACTAGTTGTGTGACCCTGGGCAAGTAATTTAATCTGCTTGCCTCAGTTTCCCCAACTGAAAAATGAAGATTATATAATAGTACCTTCCTCCCAGGGCTGTTGTGAAGATCAAATGAGACAATATTTGTAAAGTGCTTAGCACTAAGTCTGGCACATAGTAGGTGCTTAAGAGATGTATCTTTCATTCCTTTTTCCCCCTGTATCTCCCCACTCCACTCTCAAAAGTTTCAGTCTGTACTCAGTCCATATCTTGCCACTGAACCTAGCTGACTTTGAAAGAGAAAGTGAGGCTGGTGATTTTGCACAGCCCTACCTCACTGAAATCCAATTCACTTGTAACTCATGGCATCACCTTCCCGATGCCATGGTCTTCTTCGAGAATGAAGGACAAACAACAATCAAAGGTTTCATCATGAGTCCTTTGAAATTATGGTTGATAATTTCATAGATCAAAGTTTCTAAATCTTTCAAAGTTGTTTGTCTCTACAACATTGTTGTTACTGTATAAATTTCTCTCCTGGTTCTGCTTATTTCATTCTTCATCAGTTCATACAAGTCTTTCTAGGTTTCTCAGAAGCTACCTCCTTCATAATTTTTACAGGACAATAGTATTCCATCACAGTCATACTCCTTAACTTGTTCAATCATTCCCCAACTGACAGGCATGACTTTAATTCCAATACCTTGCCATCTCAAAAAGATTGCTGTAAGAAATTTTGTACATGAGTCCTTTTCCTATTTTTGTGATCTCTTTGAAGTAGAGATCTAGTACTGGCATTGATAGGTCATAGGCTATGCACAGTTTAGTAACTTTTTGGATATAGTTTAAAGGCAACTTTCCCATGAGCTCCCTGTCTATCCCAGTGGGAGGTCAGGCACCCTTAATCAGATCACTCCCAGGAAGGAGGGACCCTAAAGCCTTGGGCAGTATTAGAAAAAACAGAATGATAAGACCTAAATTGATTTAGTTTTCCACTGTCACACCAAACTACCAAAAATTACTTTATGGAGTTAAAAAAATAAAATTAATATGGAGGAACAAAGAGTAGAGGATCTCAAAGGAAAATATGAAAAAAGAGGGAAGGAAAGGAGCCTAGCACTACCAAATCTCAAACTCTACAAATCAGACTCTAACAACAAAGCTGTAATCATCAAAATGAGTCAGTACTAGTTAAGAAATAGAGATTCACCAGTGAGATATATTAGGTACACAATATACATAATTAAATGGGAATAATAGCCTAGTATTTGAAACATCAAGACCCCAGCTACTGGGTTAAGAACTCAATATTCAACCAAAACTACTGAGGAAAGTGGAAAGCAATCTTATAGAAACTAGGTATAAATTAACATCTCATAATGTATACTAAGAGAAAGGGGTACAATGACTTAGATGTTCTAAAGCAGCTTAGAGGTAGAAGAAATTACCTTTAAGATCTGTGGCTAGGGGAAGAGTTCATGACCAAAAAAAGAAAAGAGAGGAACACAGAAGATAAAATGGACGATTCTGACTACATTAAATTAATAAGGTTTTGCACAAACAAAACCAATACAGTTTAGATGGGCAACTGGGGAAAAAATCTCTGCAGTAAATTTCTCTGATAAAGGTCACATTTCCAAGATATATAAAGAACAGATTCAGATTTATTAAAAAAAAAAAAAAAAGAGCCGTTCCTCAATTGGTCAAAGTTTATGAAGAGACAGTTTTCAAAGGAAGAAATCCAAGCTATCAAAAGCCACATGTCAAAATGTTCCAAATCACTAATAATTAGAGAAATGCACATTAAAGCCACTCTGAGGTTCCATCTCACACCCATCAGATTGGCAAAGTTGACCAAAAAAAGACCACGATAAATGGGAGAGGAATGTTAAAGCACGGTAGGTGGAACTGTTAAGCAAGTCATTCTGGAAAGAAATGTGGAACTATTTCCTGAAAGTTACTAACATGCAACATAGTCTATGACGCAGTGATACCACTACTAAGTCTATAACACAAAGAGATGAAAGATAGAGAAGGACACAAATGTAAAAAAATGCTGATGTAGCTCTTTTCATAGTGGCAAAGAACTAAGAGGGCACCTACTAATTAGTGAATGCTTGAACAAGTTATGGTCTATAAATATAATGGAATACTATTGCATGTAAAATATGAGGGAGGGAACAGATTCAGAAAAACCTAGGAAGAGTTGTATGAACTGTTGCAGAGTGAGTGAGCAGAACAATTTATACAAAAACATTGTAAAAAACAAAACTTTGAAAGACTTAAAAACTCTGTATGCCATGATTCCAGAGGATTGATGATGGAATATGCTACACATCTCCTGAACAGAGAGGTGCTGGACAAAGGGTGACATACATATATTTTTGTACACAGTTAATGTGGAAATTAGTTTTGTTTGACTATGCACTATTGCTACAAGGGTTTTCTTTTTCTGTTTTCCAATGGTGGAAGGGAAGTGAGAGAAAAAGAAAACAGATTTTTTTTTTATTAATTGAAAAACATTTTTAAAAGGAGTCTAAAAAAGAGAGAATGGCAAGCATGTCAGTACCTTTGGGGGAAGTAAAGGGTAGCATTGGTTGAATTCAGGGAAGGAGAGTCTTCAAGGTGGATACCGCTGGGTCCCAGGTGCTGACTGCTCTGTGTTTCTGAGTACAGAGGAAGGAAGCTTCAGGTCAGGCAGTGCCAGTGTGGGCATGAGAAGACAGACTCCATGGTATTAGATAAATTCAGGACCATCATATGAGCTGGTCCCAGCCCATGGGAGGCACCACTCTGCTTACTCTCTCCTACCTCCCATTCATCCACTTTCACTCATTATTCTTACCCTTGCTCTCTGTTCTCCGTCCAGAGGGAGCAGATCCCTCCTGAAGTTTGGGCTCTTTTGCTGACATTACAGAGCCAGATGAGGAGCCCATCTCTTGGGTGTTCTCAGCCACATTCTCCTCGTGGTCCTGTGCAAGTGAATCCTGGGCTGCTGGGAGCTTTCTTGCTGCAAAGCAGAGCTTTGTTACATCTGAAGGTCTGCCACACTGGGAGAATGCTGGAGGCTGAATCAGGCCAGGAGAGGCAGAAATGCCCTCAGCATCCTGGATGACAGTCTGAGACTCTGCCAACTTGTGAGAGCTAGCTTTCTGGGGTACTGGTTCTTCCCAAAGAAGAGGTTGGGTTGTTACGTTACTGCGTGATGCCTTCTGCAGCTTTGCGTTCTCACCTTTCATCACCTTCAGGCAAACAAGCAGGAGAGGTTAGGCCAGCAGGATCTGATGGGTGTTTGAGGTGTGACAGGTCCTAACCTTGGTCCAGGGAGCAGGGGAGGGGAGGGCGGAGAGGCATGTTGGGATAGGGTAGGGGTGGAACTAGGTACTTAGGTACAAAATAAACACCATTAGTTCAGGGATTCTGTTGTCCATCCCCAATCTAGAATACCTCTGAGGGACAGGGACTTGGACTAGTGATATCTCTGATGGTACCCTAGGAAGCCCCAATACCCTCCATGACTTTGGGGAGAGGAAGCTATCTGTATTGGGACCTCTCTATACCCCCTTCTCCCAAAAAAGGATAAGCAAAGTCATGCTCCCACTTGCTGACCTGAGGAAGCTTCCCCCAGGGCCACTGTATACGCGACCTAGTCCTCATGAAGTCCTGGTCGAGGGGTCTTATATTCAGCTCAGAATCACTCTTGAAGCTCGTTAGATATTCTGAGGAAAAACTTTCCAAGCAGCTGCCAAACAAAGGCTTATTCTGGTTTCTTAGCCAAAGTCATCTCCCTCTCCCCTTCTGCTTGCCCACAACCTCTAGTTCAGTTCTGCTCCCACTCCAATGCGATCTAGACCTGCAGCTGCCACAGCCCATCTGAACTTTCCTCTGGAAGCATTCTTCATGAATCTCAGTCAGGACCATCTCCACCTCCCTCCTCCCTTCCTACAGCCATCTGAAAAAGAGTCCCCCTGAGTGGCCACAAGCCTGTCCATTGATAGATTATCTTACCACTCCTTCCATGGGCATTCCACATCTGAAAGGAAAAATGAATCTCTGGACTCTGAAAAGGCATCATATGCAGCACGGAAACTATTAAGAGAGGGAAACAGAGTCACCATCTTCACCTCTACCTCTTCCCTTCCTACAGACCTGAAAAACAGTCCCCACTGAGAGACCACAAGCCTGTACATTGATATAGTCTCTTACCTGTCCTTCTCATGGTATGGCACATCTAAATAGAGACGTGAATCTTTGGACTGTGCAGAAACTTTATCAGTGACGAAACTAATAAGAAAGGGAAACAGAATCACCAAACAGGAGAGAGAAGAGAGGCGAGGCCATGCTCCTACTACACCTGAGCCTTATCACCCATAGAACAAAGGAAGGCCAGTACCTGGGTCACCAGGAAGACAGAGGCAGAAAGAAGAGAGAGCTATGACCTATGGTCTTTGTGGGTCTAAAGCCCACCCCGAAAGTCAGAAAGGGACCAGTAACATGCAGACTGAATACCCACTGGCACATTGGTCCTACACCTCCACAGGCCCCAATGGGAACAGGGCCAGGGCTGATGAGTCTACCCTAAATACCTGGTGATTCAAGAGAGTAGTTTCCAAAGCAGAAATAACCTTAGTCTTTTTGACAAGCCTGAAATGAAAGTCTTTTTCTTTTCAATAACCAAGAGAGAAAACCAAACACGAGACCTTTCTTGAACCCCTCAACTTCTGGTGCCTTTCCTCCCAAATTACCTTGCAGAACTATGATAACAATACCTAGCATGTATATAGTGCTTTAAGGCTTGCAAAGTACTTTACATGCATTATCTCATTTGATCCTTACAACTCTGCAAAGGAGGTTCTATCTTGTTTCCCATTTTATAGATGAGGAAACTAAGTCGGGCAGAAATTAAGTGACTTGCCCAGGGCCACATGGGTACTAAGTGACTAAGACAGGATTCAAATTCAGGTCTTTTTACCTCCTATTCTAGTGCAATTATATCTAACTACTTTATGCATATTTGCATTTAATATCTTTATATTTGTGCTGCATATTATTTATATGTGTAATTGTTATCTCCCCCATTGGAATGTAAACTCCTTGCAGGTAAGGATTGTTTCATTTTTTGTCTGGCATTCCCAGGACCTAGCATACTTCCTGGCTCATAGTTGGTATTTAAATATTTGTTGATCAATGGACTTCCAAGGTCTTGGCATAAGCCTCACCTTCCCTGGATCTTTGGAGGTGGGGTTCAGGGTTTGAAGATGTGGTTTTTAGGACAGTTCTGCCACTGCCTGCCTATATGATTTTGGAAATGACACTTAAACTATCTATATCTCAGCTTTCTCACATGTAAAATGCAGGGGTTTGATTTTTAAATGATTTTTAAGGTACCTCCTAGTTTAGAACAGTTAGAAATTGAATCCTGCGAATTCACAGGTTGGAGTCAGGTCAAAGTGCAATGGATCACGGAAGAAAAGGAAGGTCACATGGTAGCTGGTAAGGAGCTTTCGTCTTTGTTCTCAGACTCAAGAAAATGTCACATAGGGACTGACCACCAGTAACTTCTCCCTTCAGGATTCTGCATTCTCTTCCACAACGTTTTTCCCAGTTAATATCACTTCATCTTGATTTTTCTTGAGTGCCCCTATATTCTTTCTGCACATATATTTTCCCTTAAATGGCTCTCTAATTTGTTCAATGTCTGCATTTTATTTTTCCAACTAGACTCCCTCTCCCCTTTCTCCATCACACACACACACACACACACACACACACACACGGGCAGGGGATCTATAGTATATTTCTGTATCTTCCCTACAGGGCCAAGAACTGGGCTAGGTGCATTGTTGCTGTTGTTCAGTCCTGTCTGACTCTTCATGGCCCCATTTGGAGTTTTCTTGGCATAGACACTGGAGTGGTTTGCCATTTCCTTCTCCAGCTCATTTTACAGATGAGGCAAATGGGGTTAAGTGACTTGACCAGGGTCACACAGCTAGTAAGTGTCTGAGGCCAGATTTGAACTCAGGAAGATGAGTCTTCCTGACTCCAAGCCCAGCACTGTGCTACCTAGTTGTATTATACCTGCTGATAATATTTATTGAGCTGTATTCTTGGCCGAGAAAGGCTCGTGAAAGGCCTCAACCCAACCAAGTTTTATGACTGTGTGTTAGCGCATAGAGCCTGATACTCCACCTTCCCTGCCCCTGCCCCTCCCGCCCCCTGCCATTGGTTCTCACTCACGAGGTTGAGGACAATTCTGTGGCTGCCTTCACTTCTAAGATTATCTCACTCTGTACTCCATCCAGTTCATCAGAACTGGAATTTGGTGTTATTGCTTTTACAGCCTTGTCCTTCTTCTTAGCCTTCTTCCGACGCTGCCTCTTCTTCTTCAGTGGGGCAGCAATCTCTGAGGTCTTTTGTTGGGCATCCTCAATGAGGTCCAGCAGAGGGTCACTCAGGATCTCATTCAAGTTGTTCTCCAAAGGAATAGATGAGGTACACGGACTGGTGGGGACCTCCTCCTAGGGTTAGGGAGGGCAGACCCAAAGCAAAGCCAGTGAGAAATCAGAAGCTTTCCCAGACTGCCCACTCTCTCCGTGCAAATGTACACAGAAGGCCTATTATAATGACTTAAGACACTATTCGGGCAGAGGCCTGGAGTTGGGAGGATGGTCAGCACTTTGTATGATGTATTAGAAAAGGTACTACTGTATTTAGGAAACTTGAATTCAGGTCCCCTAGCAATGGGACCAAAGCCCTTCACAACCTGGCTCTTTCTTCCCTCTCCCAGTCTTCTTACACTTTACTCCCCTCCATCAATCTGGTGACACTGGCCCACCCCATTTCCTATTTCCAAACCTTTGTCCTGTTTCCTCTCCCCTCCCCCCCCCCCACACACCCCGCCCAGCTGCTAGTGTCTTCCCTTTTACTTTCCATCTGCTCTCTCTATTCCTTACAGGCACCTAGTTCTTCCCATGCTGCTCCCCCACTCCCACCTTGCCAGGTAGAATATGAGCTTTTTGGGGTAGGTGCTACATTTTTGTCTTTTTTTGTATGCTCAGATTTTAGTTCAGAGTCCAGCACATACTGAATGGCTAGTTAACATTTATAGATGGATGGACTGATTAGTCGCTTCCCTTCTCTGAAATATAATTTCTTCATACACAAAGTGGAGAAAAGAATATTTGTGCTATATCTTACAGGATTGTTACGAGGAAAGCTTTTTGTCAACTTTAATAGTGATAAACTATTATAGTGATCGTTTTTTCAGGAGCCAAATAGAATAAGTGTTCAACAAGGGACTGAAAAGTTATAGACATTCATGGAGCACTTTAATGCTTTGCATCTGTTATTTTGTTTGATCTGCACAAGAACCCATAGGGAAACTGAGATGCAAAGATGTAAAATGACATGTCCAAGGTCACACAGCCAATGTCAGGTACAGTTTGAATCTAAGTTCCTCCAAATCCAATACCTCACACTTGGAGAAGCAAGAGACCTATAGTGTGAATATCAGCAGGGCCTCACCCCAGACCCCAGCGACCCTATGAAGATCTCACAAAAATACAGATCTATGAAGTGGCCTAGGAATGCCCCCAGGCCCACCCTAGCACTTTGGGACCTGAGAAGAAAGGGGAAGGCAACAGTTGTCAGGAAGTCTGGCACCTGCAGGAAGGAAAGAGAACTATATTAAGTCCATAAACTCACCTCAGTAGTCTCTAGCTGCTGAACAAAGAAGGCTTCTCCATTGTCTCCCAATTTCATTTGCAGGTCCACTGGCTCCCCATTAATTTCAATGTCAACCTGGAAAGGGAGGAGTAGACCATGTCTCACAAGCAATTTCGCCCTTGCCCTCCCCTTTGCATTACTGTTCATATTAGTTAGCCCTACCCTCTTATTTAAAAGAGGGGGAAATTGAGTCTTAGGTTAAGTGACACACAGATAGAAAGGAGCAGGGCTGGGATTCAAACTCAGATTCTCTGAATCCATTACTCCATTAACGCATTGCGTGGCACAAACTGCTGGGGTGGCAGAAATCAACCCCTGATCTCTGCCCCAAGGCAGGAGATGGTACTGTCTCCCAGTCCAATCACCCTGTAGTGTAGACAGCGTTACCTTGTTAAATTCTCAGGGGAGTTAGGCTCTCCATCCCCCCACCCATGACAATATGCAGACTCTGAGCCAAGATGATTGATGTCAAGGAGAAACCTTTAAGACAACCCACCATCCCACGGACCCTGCAACTTACCACCTTCTCACGGGATCGCAGGACACCCAGCTTGCCAAAACGAACGTGGAAAGGGGAGCAGAAGAAGGAGCCATCTGGTTGTTTCACTACCAGCACATCGATGCCGCCTGATAGTGTGGCAGGGTTCAGGCCCTCATATAGTTCCTTCACTGTCACATACACTGTCTCTGCCAGCTGACCCACATAGTTCATGGTCTGGCACTGTCAACAAGGCCCATGACAGGAAGGGTCAGCAGGAGGCCAAAGTCTGCCATATAGCCCAGCCACATGGCTCTCTCCTAGCCTTTACAGAGTACCAATTGCAAGGGAAATTATCCTTTGTAGATGAGGTCAACATTAGTCACCATAACTCACCACATATAAACCATTTCTAGGATTTTATAAGCATTACTGACACACCCCCATTAATAATAAGCACCACATTCTTGTCTCACAGAACTCTGGGACACCATTGCTCCTGCATGGGGTATCTCTGGGGTATCATATATGAAGAAGTTGACTCCAACGTTAATGGTTCTGAAAGCTATAGAGGGAATTGGGACAAGGGCAGGGCCAGAACAACACGAGGACTGTCAGGGAGGGAATCAGGGTCTCAGGGCACCTTTTCATCCTAGGAGACCACTTTCTAGACTCCAGGAAGCCTTTCTCCAAACCTGTCTGGTCTCGGAGAGGGGAAAAAGCAATAATCCTTTTCTACAACCTTTTCAATACTTCAGAAGTCCATCTATCCCCCTTATTTGCTGGGACCCTCCTTGGCAAGTTGCCCTACAGAAGCTCAAAGCTGCAAGGGTCCTTTGAAGGCTACCTGAGCAGGAATGCCCTCTACAACATCCCCAAGTGGTCATTTGACCTCTACCTGGCCATCAGTGACAAGGAACACATTCAATACCTTCTATCTTCAAAGGCAGAGAGTCTCAGAAGCTCTCCCTAAGTTCAAAGCAGTAATGGCAAAGGGGCTATGGAAGGTCAACTCAGAGCAGAGTTAGTCTTTAGACAGTCTTAGAGTGAAAGACTAAGCCACACCATCTCCAGAGATGGAAGGGCTGTGGAGGCCACCTACCCCACAAGCCAAGTCTCCCTTTCCCCCTTGTACTCTACCATCCTCTCTTCATTCCCCAAGCTACCGAAGGGAGAAGAAGGCCAGACTGTCCTCCAGGCTTCAGATACAGAAACAGGGCTGGGAATAGGATGCATTCACACCAGATCCCAGAGGCTAGCTCCTCAGTTCTCTGCTCCCAGGAATAGCTCCCAGACTCAACTTTCACTGAAACAAGGGTCTAGCCCCTGGCAACTTCCTCTACAGACAGAGAGACAGAAACAGACAAATGCACGGAGGGCAAGGTCATGGGACCAGAGGGACAGCCCAAGGGAAGCTGCTGAGTCCAGCTATCTCTCCTGCAGAAAGTAGATAGCAGGGAAGGACTGGCAGATATGACAGGGCACGGGAAAACAGCTGAAGCCACTCACTCCTCCCACCAGCTCTTCCTATCCTTAGGACGCGGGTTCTAGGTCTGATCCTTGGACACTGTGTGTGTGTGTGTGTGTGTGTGTGTGTGTGTGTTTGTGTGACCCCACCTCTAAGTTGTAATGTCACTCTTCCCCTCTGGGCCTGAACCCCCAGCCCCTTCCCATCCTTCATCCTGGGCCCCCACACTTGGAGGTCCCCTCTGTGCCCAAGCCTCTCCCGCATTCTAGACCCAAGTCCAGCATTGCCACAATATCCCCAGTCCCCCATGTCTGGGCTCAGACCCTGGCCCTGTACTTTCTGTGTCCATCATTTCTCCTCTGAGGGCCTCAGTTTCTCCATCTGTAAAATGAGAGAGCTGAGCTAGAAAATCCTTAACAGCCTCCCTCTCTGATCCCGAGCCTCTCAGTCGGGCCCTCAGGCTGTACCGCCACATCCTGGGCTGAAAGATACACTGTTTCCAGAAAATCCAGCTTCTTTGGCTCTTGGAGGTTTGCAGAGGTCTCTGGGAGTTAGGGAATACAAGTAAGCATCGGTAAGTGGACCTGAATCCATGCAGGTGCCTCCGGATCCAACGCCCTTCTCACTATACATGGCACACTGCCACAAGGAAGTGTGCTCGGACCCTGAACCCCACACCCGAGGGCCTCAGAAAACGTGAGGGGCTATCCACACCACAGGGTCCATCAGACTCTAAGCTCCAGATGGAAGCCCTCACAGCCAAGCCCCCAGCTCCTTATGCCTCCAACTACAGGTATTTTAAGCCCCTCTGCCCCCAACTCTGGGCTTCTCTCTTTGCTTGTGACCAAGACTGAGAACACACATGGCTAGCCAAGTCTCTCTGACCATGTTGACTGATGGGAGTTTTGAAAATGGGACCAAGGAAAGAAAAAAGGAGAGAGACCACAGACTAGGCTTAGGAGTAAGCCTTGAAAGGAATGATCTATCTGGTCCTTGTCCCTCACTTACTCATGCCTCTTCTCAGACTCCATCATTCTACCAAGGTGCTATTTTGACTAGCCATTTGGGGGATGTGGATCACCCCCATTTCACTGCCCTTTCAACTTCAGACCCTGGCCCTAGGCCATACACCTCGATTTCTGATCTGGAGTTGACTTACATACACAGAAGTACCCCTGGCAAGCCTGAACTCTCTCACCTCCTACAAATCCCTGAAATCACTAGTTACCCCAGTGACCAAAAATAGCAACAGGTAAAGGAAATTCTGTCAAGAGTAGACACAAGGACAGCAAATATATTCAGAGGTTTAGCCTTCTCTCCCATACCACCCCCATCTAGGCCCACCTGCATTATCTAAACCTAAGGGTGGATGAATACAGCAGCCTTGGCATCCAGGCCGGAATTACCTGAGGTTTGTATACGGAAAACCTGGATTTTATCCTGCTCCAAAGTTTGTTTGGTTTTTTTGAGGGGGGAAGGAACCCTTTCCATTCTTGGGTATGAAATGTGGGAACAGCTCCAGGTTCCAGGGGCCAGATGGGCATCAGACAGGATATATAAGACTTGTTTTTGGAGTCTGAGTCTCTGACCTTAGCCTGGTCACTGTTATTATTTTAATAAGCATTTGGGTGTTTTCTTAGAACCATTTGAGGAAGATGGCCAACCTCATGTTAGCCCAGCCTGCAAACCAGGAAGCTAAGTCCTTGACCATGGAGACAAAACACTGTTAATGACAAAGCTGCATTAAGCCAAACTAATAGCCTCTTCTGCCAAGAAGGCACTGTCCCTTTAATTCTTCCTCCAGCTTTTATCTGGGTGTGGGCATGGGGGTAAAGGTTGTCAGCAATGTGGCCATCTTGGAGGAGGAGGCCCTCCAGGCCAAGAAGCCTGCCCAGACATCCTCTGGGCCTGATGGAGAGATATGCAGCTGCTCTAACAGAAAAAGGGAAGTGGGGACCCTCACCAATGACACAGACAGCCAGGAGGACTGAAAACCATACCCTAGGAGTATAGGCTGAAGAAACTAGCAACATTTATGATTGCTTCAAATATTTAAAAGGTTCTGTGAAATAGCTAGCTGGCACTTATACATCAATTTATATTTTATATAAATTCTATTTTATATAAATGTTATCTCATTTAATTCTCACAAAGCCCTATGAGGTAGATGTGATTACAACCCTTATTTTACATATGAGGAAACTGACCCTGAGAGATCACAAGTTACATGTCTGCGGCAGGATTTGATCTCAGACCTCCCTGATATGAAGTTCAGTGCTTTCTCTACCAAGCCACCTAGCTACAACCTAGTTATTGTGGAAGAAGGATAAGACTCATTTTGCTTGGTGCCAAAAGGCAGAAATGGGGAAAAAATCAGCAGAAGTAGCAGATAATTAGATATCAGTGAGATTAGGAAGACCTAGTCTCTGTCCCCTTCCTGTTTGTGTGACCAAAGGCAAGTCCCTTAATAAAATAATAATTGCAAACCTTAATTCATGATAAAAATGTCAGCAAAGCATTTTTTATATGCTATCCCATTCTAAATTCACAACAACCCCGTCAGGGATATAGGCCCATTTTATAGGTGAGGAAACTGGGGCAGACAGAAGCTAACTTTCCCAGGGCCACACAGCCAGTAGGTATGTGTCAGAGGTGGGAAATGGACGCAGGTCTTCCTAACTTCTATATCCGTTCTCTGTCTAATACGCCATGCTGCTTCGGCCGCATCAGTTAGGTAATCATTACCATTTCTCTCCTACCCTTTCTGTGCAAATGATTCCCCAACCTACCTCATCTGGGTGACACTTCAATATCTTCCCATCTGCTATATTTGCCCCACTAGAGACCTGATTCTGAACTCTCAAGATCTTAAACAGTGCTGTCATTTAAAACTTCTAGAATTACAGGATCTCAGAATTAGAAGGGACCTCAGAGGTCATCTTGTTCAGCCTAGACTGAACAAGAATCCCTTGTATAACATTAGGGAGGCAGCCTAGTACAACAAAAAGAACATTGGTCCTTTGAGTCAGAAGGTGCTGGTTTTCAATCCTACCTCTGATACTTGTGAACTTGGTCAAGTCATTTCCCTTCCTTCCTTTTCTCATTTTTTAAGTGTAAAATGAACTGGATTGGATTCTGGGCTTTTGAGGTCTCTTCCAGTTTTGTATTGCTGAGCCTATGACCCCAATAAAGGTTAACTGATCTCTGCTTGAACACCTTCCAGGGACTGGAAACCCACTACTTTGTGAAGTATCATGTTCCATTTTTGGATAGCCTCAATTGTTAGAAAGTTCTCTATTATACCAAGCCTAAATCTGTCACTGCAATTCATGCCCATATCCAAGATCCTGCCCCCTGGGTCAGAACAGGACATGTCCAATCTTTCTTCAACATGGCAGCCCTTCAGATACTTGAAAACAGTGACCAACATTTCTAAAATCAAACTATACACAGTGATTTTTGTTTGGCCAAACGCTTCCTCTTACATTATGTTATTTTAACTTCACACATAAAAAAATCTGGGATGAAGACAGGTGCATTCACCTTGACAAATAAGGCCCAGAGAGGTAAAGTTTCTAGCCCAAGGTCACACAGCCTCTACCACACGGTGATAGAGCTGGAATTAGAACCCAACCCATCTTCTTAATCCCAAACTGTCTCTATGTCTCCAATCACGTCTCTATTTTAAGTATCATCATTCTTTCACCTAAGCAAAAAAAAAATTGGTAATATCTTTAACATTTACTTCTCTCCTCCCCCCATACTCCTCAGCTTTTGAAGTAGCTGGTAGTGCAGTGAACAGAGCACTAGGCCTGGAAACAGGAAGACCCAAATTCAAATCCCTCCTCAGACACTTGCTAGCTATATGACCCCTGGAAGTCACTTAGTCTGTTTGCCTCCCTTTCCTCAATTGTAAAATGCAGATAATAATAGCATCTATCTCAAAGGGTTGTCGTGAGGATCAAATGAGAGAATATTTGTAAAGCGCTTAGCACAGTGCCCTGCATTGCAGCCATTCAGTCATCTGGCTGTGAACCACTCTTGGTGACCCCCTGGACCTTAGCATGCCAATACTTACCCCCTAGGTTTTCTTGGCAAAGATACTGGAGTGGTTCACCATTTTCTTCTCAATAAATTAAGGCAAACAGAAGTTAAGTGACTTGCCTGGGGTCACACAGCTACTAAGTGTCTAAGGCCAGAATTTAATTCAGGTCTTCCTGACTCCAGGCCCATAGAGCCATGTGGCACATAGGCCTCTGGCACACAGTAGGGGCTATATAAATGCTTGTTCTCCTTCCTTTCCCTTTGGAAGCCCTCCCTGGGACTGAACTGTCCTGATTGATGGGTTAGTATGTGGAATCTCTCCTAAGCTGCTCTATCTGACCAACCCCAGACCACACTTTACATGCCACACAGGCATTTATCTGACAACCAGGACACTCTGTCACCTGCTCCACCTCTCATGTAGCCTCTCCTCCTTGTCCCTGTCACTTGCTACCTCTTTCTTTGAGAACAAAAATCAAATCAGTACCACCATTTTGAGTAGAAAGAGAATGACAGTGGACTGCCCTATTCTTTACTGACCATCTCTGTGTCTCCCCAGACCAAAACTCCTTTCTCTGGCCACTACTCCCCACTGGGGTGTCTCCTTCTAGGAGAATGTTAGTGTCTTGAGGGCAGAGATCCATTGCACTTCTGTATCTTTATGTCCCTAGCACGTACCAGGTGTTTACTAAATGCTTTTTCATTTATTCCTGTCCAGTTAATTGCCAAATACTACTCATTCAACCTCTACAATCTCTTTTACTCACCCCTTTCTTTCCTTTCCCCACTATTACCACCCTTGGCTAAGCCGTTTTTACTATGCTTTTATATTTTTGCAATAGTCTCTTAACTGGTCTGCCCATCTCTAGTTGCTTGTACTTCTGATACAGCCTATACACCCTACCAGATAACTCTAGTCCTTCCAGGATTCCTGACTTAATTGCTATGGCATTGGTAGCTGGTCTTTGTGGGCTGTGGTAGATGAGCCTCTGTTGGGCTGATCCTCAGACTGTAGTCATACTTGTAGTATGCCTGGGGCTATACTACAAGCCCTTCCTGTTTGGTATGACCTACTCTTGCACCAGCATAGGCTCTAGGGCTCAGGGGTTCTCTGCCTGATTAATCTTTCTAAACACTTTCAGCACAAACAAGAGAGACTGGAAATCTCCAGACTCATTACCTGTAGGATAAAGCCCAAATTCCTCAACCTGGCATTTAAGACTCTCTATAGCATGTGAATCTATCCTACCTTAAAACACCCAACATTTTATGGAAGCTTTTTGTTTGAAACATTGCTGTCACTTTCCAAGGATTTGTTAAACCCTCCCTTGAAACAGACATAATTACTGAGCAAAATCAATCATCTCAGCAGCCACACCTGACTTCATTCTACAGCTATCACCTACCACTTCTCCTGAGAGAAAAAAAGCAGGCTTCATCACTTGTTCCCTGAAGTCATAATTACTGTATTGATCATTCATTGATTAATGTTGGTCAGAGTTCAGGTGTCTTTCAGGGCTGTTTTCCTTTACATTATTGGGTCATTGTATCAATTATTCTTCTGGTTCTGCTCACTTTGCTTTGTATCAGTTTGAACAAATTTTCCCAAGTTTTCCCCAAAAGAGAAATAATATAGAACTTATCATCTACACCAGAGGTCTTGAACTCATGACCTACAGGCAGTATTTCTAGAACACAGCCAGAACCATATTAAAATGTCACTCGGAAATGTTTAACAAAAATAAATAAAAATATGATAAAACAGATAATGTTAATTCGAGGTTTTCAAAGTCAATTATGTGGCCCTCATAGATCCATTTTTTATTTTAGTTTGACAATATTGGTTTGATACTTAGCCATATACTGCCTCAAAATAATTTTTAACATTTCACGAGTATGTCTATTTCCCCAGCTCCAAAAGTCATACACATCTTTGTAGCATGCCCCACAGAGCCTAATGGAGGGCTAAAGCTCCATAATTACTCTGTTGCATGAAAACTGAATCACAACAGAAGCCAGTATGCACTGCACTCTATATTTCCCAAAGCACTTCACATCAATATCTCATGTGAACTTTGAACAAATTTTGTTTCAAATCTAGTTCTGCCATTACTACATATGACCTTGAGAAAGAGTGGCATGGTAGATAGAGCAAACCTGGCTTTGGACCCTGGCTTGGGTATTTACTAGGTATTTGACACACTGGGCAAGTCTCAGTCACAGTTTCCTCATCTATAAAATGAGGGCAACAATATCACCTATTTTGCAGAGTTGTGAATGATCAAACAAAGTAATGTTCATGAAGTACTTTATAAAAGTCCACTATTATTAATATCTTGGTCTCAGTTTTCTTATATTAAAAATGACAGATTTGGAATAATGATCTCTGAGGTCCCTTCCACCTCTAACATTGTGTCCCTTGTGGACTTGAAGTGTGGCTCTGATACTTGTTGGCTATGATCTGGCACAAGTCACCTAACCTCCCTAAACCTCAGTTTCCTTATCTGTAAAAAGAAAAGGGTTGGATTACGTGGCCTCTAGTGGCTCCTTCAAATTCTAAATCTATGATGTTATGTCCCTATGACACAAGTTGGGCAGATTTGACAGATGAAAGTGGAGGCTCCAAGATAGTTCTCATCAATGAGCTTCCTCTTCTCCCTCCTCCTCCTCATCTCACATCACTCAGGTGTTTTCCCTTTTCTATCTCTATTTTTTTTTTGCCAATTTCACATGAAGATGTAGCCCTTCTCCTTGCCAAACCTAACATCTCCACATGCACAAGTGATCCCACTCCATAATCTTTTTCTCCAGTAGATTTGTCTCCATCATCTTCGTTCTCTCATTTATCTTCAATTTCTCCCTGTCTATTGGCTGCTTCTCTATTGCCTAAGTACATACCCATGTCTCCTCCATCTTCAAAAAAACCTTCATTTCATCCTTCTCCCCCCCCACTATCATTCATTAGCTCTTCTCCCTTTTGTAGCTAAACTCCTCAAGAAGTCTGTCTACGATGATTGCCTCTATTTCTTTTCCTCTCACTCCCTCTGACCTCATCCCTCAACTGAAACATCTCTCTCTGAAGTTACCAGGGATCTCCTAATTACCAAGTCTAATGGTCTTTTCTCAGTTCTTATCCTTTCTGCCCTCTGTGGTCTTTGACACTGTTGGATCACCTTCTCAATACTCTCTCCTCTCTGGGTTTTCGTGACACTGTTCTCCTCTGGCTCTCCTCCCACCCGTCTGACTTAGTTTTCTCTTCTGGGTCTTCATCTGCATTACACCTATGGGTATCCCCCAAGGCTGTGTCCCAGACCCTCTTCTTTTTTCCCTTTATACTATGTTACTTGATGAACTCATCAGCTCACATGGTTTCATCTATCACCTCCAAGCAGATCATTCTCAAACTTAATTTGTTCAGCCCTAGCTTCTCTCTTGACCTCCAGGCTAGCATTTCTAGCATCCTGACAGCATATTGGACACTCTGAACTGGACATCTAGATATCTTAAATTTGACATGTCCAAATCTGAGCTCATTATCTCCCTCCCCAAATCCTTTCCTCTTACTAACTTCTCTACTACTCTCTAGAGCACCACCATCCTCCTGTCACCCCTATCATTCTTGACTTTCACTCTCTCTCACCCCTCAAAGCCAAACAGTTGCAAAGGCCTGTTGTTTCTAGTTTTATAATAGCTCTCCTATAGCCCCCTTTCTCTCTCCCGATATTGCCACCACCCTGGTCCAATCTCTCATCACTTCATATTAATACTATTGCAATTGTTTACTGGTTAATCTCTTTGCCTTAAGTATCTTCCCATTCGGCTGTCAAATTGATCTTCCTAAAGCACAAGTTTCACCATATTACTCCCCAGTTCAATCAACAACAGGGGCTCCCTATCACCTCCAGGTTCAAATATAAAATCCTCTGACTTCTAAAGCCCCCCATAAACTAGCCTCTTCCTCCCTTTGCACTCCTTCCCCAATATTCTTCCTTCCAATGGTACTGGCTTCCTCGCTGTTCTTGCATTAGATATCTCTCACCTCTCAACTCCCAGTTTGGAACTCTCTCTTCATTTTTGCCTCCTGGCTTCCTTCAAGTCTCCTCTAAAATCCCACCTTTTACAAGAAGTCTTTCCTAATCCCCGTTAATGCTAGTGCCTTTTTCCCTTGATCATCTCTAATTTATCTTGCATATATCTTACTCATACATAATTGTTTGCATATTGTCTCACCCATTAGAATGTGAGCTCCCTGAGAACAAGGACTATCTTTTACCTTTCTTTGTATCCCTAGTACTTAGCACAGAGCCTGGCACATGATAGATGTTTAATAAATACTTGTTGACTGACTTGCCCAAGGTCGTTCAAATAATAAGAGGGAGAGACACAATTAGAACCTGCATAAGTCTTCTGTCTCTCCCTTTAATTTTTTTTCTTTTTACTAAACTACTAATCCTGATGTCTGATTAACCCCTACCCTTCCGTCCTCAGTACACTGAATCTATGCTAATGTGGGACGATGAAAACAGAGCCTCCCCCTCCTTCCTCCCTTGGAGCTAGCAGGCCCACTCAGACACCCAAGCACATAGCTGTGGGTCACAACAGCATGGCATAAAAGAAAGAACCAGTGAAGGGAAACCCACGGTAGGGTCCTACCAGGAACCAAGAAAAGGCTGTAACACTAGGGAACAAACCAGTTGGGGTGGCCCTTGAAAAAGGGCCCAGGAACTCCAGTTGCTGGATCAGGGAACAGGATGCCACAGTTTGGAGGCCTAGAGTCCAAGTCTCAAGTTGTCAAAGGAAATCTTTCCAAGGAATAGCTGCCCTTTCTCCTTCCTCCACACCAAGCCCTGCTCTTCCCCATAGGATTTCTTCAGTTCCATGGCCTGCCAGCCATTCAAGGAGCCTTACCTGGGGGCTGGACTTGGCTCAGCACTACACCTCCCACCTCTCACCTTCCACCTCCCAGAGCAGGCCTGGCTCGGGTTCCTACAGACCTCCGGAGCTGGACTGGCCTGGGGCCAGGCTAGACATTTTGAATTTGCTTGCCCCAGCTACCCCGCCCCAGCCCTCTTCTCACCTGCCACTTCCCGTGTTCCTCCCACCAGAGGCTGGGGGAGGAAAGGAAGGAGGGAGGGGCCTTGGACCCAGCCTTTCTTAGCTGCCTCCACCTCTGGCTCCAAGCCTCAGTCTGTACACCCTGTCAGGGCAGCTGCTCTCAATCCTTCTGTTTTCCTGTAATTAAAGGCCCCAGGGAGAAAGCAGTGATGGATGGAGACATCTCCTTCGTCAGGGGCAAAACTGCCTGCCTGCTTGCCTGGGCTGTTACCCCAGGCCTGGAGACTCTTCCCTTTCCCCACCACCCCACCCAGTCTCAGGCCCAAGGCCATCCTCTCACTCTTACTCCATTCTCAGTTGAGGCCCTGGTCCCAGGTGCCTGGAGATTCCATTTGGAGAGTCATAGAATCACAGAATTTCAGAGTCGGAATCTCAGAATTCCTGTCTTAAATTTATTGGTGGAAGGAGTTCCCACACCTGTGAAATCACAGAATCACCTGGAATCATAGAAACACAGGTCTTTGACACATGACAGATCTGCAAGGCTGTGCTAGGTGCTGGGGCTACATGGACACAGTAATCAGCCACTTTTTTCAAAGACCTTACCTGCTCCTGCTATTGAGCCCATAAATGGGGCCTCCCAGTAACATTTATTAACCAACTACAAAGCCCAGGAGGAGCCTTGAATGCAGCCCCCATAAAATAGGTTGAGGCTGTTCCATCAACAACTAGCCAGTTCAAGAGATCCAGACCTCTCTGGTGGCCAGGACCCCAGTGCCAAGAAACTTACGGAAGCAAGATTTCCCTGACACTCCAGCAAAAGCTGGTGGTCACAGATCACTCTAGGGAACAATCTTTCATCTAAAATGAAACAAAGCCAAGACTTGCTGCTGACAAATTGGACCCCAGATCTTCTGGCAAATCTGAGATTTGAGAGAGTCAAGTAACAGCCCCCAATAAATCATAGACCCCCTAAGGGATCTGGAACTGGAAGGGCTTTGGGGGCTATCTCTTCTCTGCTCCTTTTACAGATGAAGAAACTGACATCTAAGGAAGCTAAGTTACTCACATAATAAGTATTAGATTTGAGCCCAGGTTCTCTGAATTCAGAGCCCAGTGCCCTTTTCTCACTGAACCACAGGCTTGGCTAAAATAATCACAAAAAAACTTTTCTCAACACAGGCCTCATTAGGTATTGTTTTAAAGCATGCCTTTATAACAGTCTGATTTTTTTCTTAGAATTTTCTCAATATGGGTAAAGTAGGTCTCTAAACCATATGGGTTTGCCCAGTACCCACTGAGGGAGGGGTTAAAACAGATATGGTGGGGTTTGAGGCCTTGAGTGGAGAGTACGCTTGGACATCCCCCACGTTCCATTCCTGCCAAGAATGTTGAGGGAATGCCATAATTATATGCCCCTCATCCTTTAGCTTCTAAGCCTAAGAGATTCGCCAACCCTCCTACCTTGCCTCTGATGATCCACCTACCTCCTTTGTCTTAAAACCCAAAAGCCCCAAGCTTCATAGTACTCTCCATAGACTCCTTAGGCCATAAAGGGACTTGAAGGAACAATTCATTCCATCCCCTGCCTTCAGAGGTATCCCTAACCCCTCCAGAGAAGTGGGGCATTGGGGAGAGAGCCAGATGTTATGGCAATCTCTTGCATCTCAGGGTGGTGACTAGAACCACTATGAGACTACACTTCCCTAGCTGGCCACCAGAAAGCAGGTCAGAGCCAGCCTCCTCACCTCTACTCCCACCCCTCACCCCACCTCCTCACGGGATAGGGCCACAGAGAATCACAATCCAGGTTTTGTTTTTGTTTGTTTGAGGTTAAATGCTTTCTTAAAAGCTTACCATGGAACAGCAATATAGCCAAATAAAATTGTTCATCATTACTTACATTGGAATTAATTCCAACACATAAAGCATCAAATCAACTTTTCAGTCATGCTATGGCCTTATTAGGATATTTTGCGGGGAGGGGGCATTCAATCTCATTTTTCTTCTTACACAGTCTCAATTAACCATTCTCTATTTTCCCTTTTTTGACTTTTTTCACTTTGCATTATTTCACAAAAGTCTTTCCAGATTTCTTTGTGCATTTCTCACCTGACAGTCTTAATTGCATTAAAATAACCCATTATATTATTGTGTCACAATTTTTTCAACCATTACCCCATTAATGGGCATTTAGGTTGTTTTCAGTTTTTAAAAATTACATACAAAGTTGTGATAAAAATCTTTGAACAGGTAGCTCTTTTTTGATAGGGTTTTTTTTTTTTAAAATAAGACTCTCAGAGAATATTCTCAACAATGGAATTATTGGATCAAAGGGTATGATTTTGTAATGTTTATTCAATCACACAGTCCTTTTCCACGGTAAGGCCTAAAAGTGCCCCTAGTCAGCAAGCTTTGCTTTTCCAAGCTTTTGTTCCCCTTTGGCTCACAAGTGTCTGAGCTTGAAGGGATCTTATGGCAAGTCCAGACCCCTCATTTTACTGATTAAGTTAACTGAGTCCCACCATGGAGAAATCAATTGCTCAAGGACATCCAGGTATTAATCGACTGATCTGGGATTCCAGCCCAGGTCTTTTGATCACAAATCCATTGTTCTATGCCATGATACCCTGGATACCTCTGATTCTACTAAAGAAGCAACTCTGGAAGAGAAAGGATCTCCTACATGGTTCCTAAGAAATACTCTGCTGGCAATGAGAACTGCCTAGACTCCCGGGCCTTTAGAGTTTATGTGGAAGATCCATGTTATTGTCTAAGCTAGCCTAACCTAGTGGAGAAAGGGCTCACCAGGAACCAAAGTGCCTCTCCTGACTTAACAGTATAATTTATGATGGGCAAAGTAAGAGGAAAGGGTGAGAAGGATACAGGACTGCATGTCCCAAGGTTCCTGTGGCCTAGGTTTGAATCTGTGACTTTTGGTCAATCACTTTACCTTTGTTGGCCTTGGTTTCCCCCTTTATAAAATTAAGGGAGTGGATCAAATGACCTCCAGGGTCACTTCTAGCTCTACCATTCTGTGCCTCAGTTTCCCTATTCATCTCATGGGGAGATGAGTGACTACTTTTTCTTATCCTGAAGGGACTGAGTTGGTGTTCTCTGAGGAGTTTACAAGAAAGACATCAATAAGGTCAAGGCTTCTTTTAGTCTTAATTTGCTACTGCCAGAGGAGAATACCCTGGGCTCCTCAGTGAAGGAGATGCTATGTGGGAGAGGGGAAAGAACGTGTTTGTACTCGGGCGCAGCATGGAGGGGGAAGACAGAGTTCACACAATGGGAGTTGAAATGGAGACCAATTCAAATCACCACCTATTAAGCACCTACTACTGGGTACCAGGCACCACGATAAATACTGGGGATACAAAGAAAGACAAAAAACAGCCCCTGCTGTCAAGGAGATCACAATTTAATGGGGGGGACAACATGCAAACAACTCTGCACAACATCACCATGGTCGTTCATCCTTCCCTCTCAAAGAAGACCAATAACATCATGAGGGTGATGACTTGAACATGAATTGGATTTAGGCAGAACGTAGTCGTGACTGGAGAGGTGGGAAGGCACTAGGATTAAGGAGAACCTGGAATAGCCTCTTACAGAAAGTGGGGTTTGAAATGAGACTTGGAAGCCAGAAAACAAAAATGAGGAGGGAGAAGGTTACAAAGTGTGGGGGACAGCCAGTGAAAGTGCACTGAGACAAGAGATGGAGTAGCACTGAGGTGGCACAGGGGACAGAGCATTGGGCTTGGAATCAGGAACACTTATTCTCATGTGTTCAAATCTGGTCTCACATTCGAGCTAGCTGTGTGACCCTGGGCAAGTCACAACACTATTTGCCTTAGTTTTCTCATCTGTGAAATGAACTGGAGAAGGAAATAGCAAACCACTTTAGTATCTCTGCCTACAAAACCCCAAATGGGGTCACAAAGAGTTAGACATGACTCAACAACAACAAGGAGGTGGAAAAAAGAGGAATTATTAGGAACTATTATAAGGATAATAAAACTATTATAATTATGAGGAGCAATAAATAGGCCAGAGTTACTGGGTAGAAGAGTATGTTGAAAGGAGTAAGGCATAAGAAGACAGGTAAAACAGGAAGGGACTAGATTTTGATGGGATTTAAAAGCCAAACAGACTTTTATATTTGATAATAGAGGCAATAGGGAGCTAGTGAAGTTGATTGAATAGGGGAATACATGGTCAGATCTGTGATTTAGGAAGATGACTGATAGTTGAGTGGAGGATTTAGGGGAATAGGGAGAGATTAAGGCAGAAGGATATCGCAGTAGCATGAGAATGAGGTGATGTAGGAGAGAGAACTTAAGCTGAGAAAAAGACTGGGGCAGTTTTGCTAGATTGTAGTTTGTAGGGTCCTATGAAATTAGCTTGGAAAGGAATGAGGGGACCTAGTATTCTTTCAAACAGATTGTGAGTTGCTGGGGTGTAAGAACTGTCTTATATCTTCCACCAGGAGGCCTAGCCTAGGGCCTTGCTTTATGAATGTTTCTTGATTTAACCAACACTCAAGGCACTGCCAATTATCTCAAGAGGTACCCTGAAATTCTAAATGGAAAAATACCAGTAAGGAGAAATGCATTGAATTCTTTTTTAATTAAATAAAAAATAACCAAAGCTGTGTGGTGGTGGTAGAGTAGGGAATGAGATGGAGTGGAGGAATGCCAAGCTGCCATTGGTGGCTGGGCTCCAATATGAAATAATAGGGGTATCCCACATCCTCACTGACAGTTATTAGGTCCATTACCCAGATCTCCTAAACCAGTGACTCAGCTAGGGAACAAGACCACATCCTTCCCTCTTGGACAGAGGGAGGGAATGTGTGTTATAAGTTCTTTCTGGAAAGATAGTTGCTGCTTCTGGACACCAGAGGGCAGTGCTTCCCCTTTGGTTTTTGTTATTGATTTTGTTTTGTTTTGTTTTGTTTTGGATTTTTGTCCCCAACATCACTTTCATCCATACAAAGATTAGGAGGAACTTCAGAGACCATCCAGCACAACCCCTCTCCACCATCACAGTCATCCCCCTACCCATCACACGCCATTTTACAGAGAGAGGGAAGTGACTCAAATTCTCCAGAGCTCTAGGAAGCTCTAGGATTTGAATCCAAGCTGATTTAGTCCACATCTAATGTCCTGTTTCCTCTCTTCCCCTCCCCAATCATTCCTACATAGAGCTGCTTAAAGGCATTTTCTTATAGTACAGGTCATTCACTACCCCATTCAAAAGCAAACATTTATTGACTTCCTGTCACCTCTAGGATAAAATATAAACTCCTCAGCCCTCCACAATGTGGATCCCCACCTATCTCTCCAGATTTATTTTGTATTAATCTACTTCATACTCTCTGTTCTAGCCAAACTGGGGACTGTTTGTTCCCCAAACTTGGCATGCCATCTCCCCCTATCTCCCAGTCTTCCCACCGGCTGTTCCCAGGGTTTGGAATGCCTCCACTCCTCAGCTCATGTGCACATATTCAAAGCCCTGGTAGGCTCAGACCCACTGGGGCAGTGTTATTTCATTTTAGTAAAATGAATTCAATATATTTTCCTTTAAGGTTTTTTTTTTATTTTTAAGACACTTTTTGAGATAACTAGCAATGTCTTAGACATCACTTTCTTCTAAATATTTTATTTAGCAAACAATTGTGGAGCAAGGCCTACAACTTTATGGGGTGGTAATGGAAAGAATACTAGATTTGTAATCCTTGGTTCAATTTTCCCCACCTTTCAACTTGCCAACTTCTTACTACCTATATGAAATAACTTGTTTTTCCATCTATCAGATGAGAAGGGGGGACTAGACTATGTCCAAGTCTTTTTAAGCCATAACTACAAAATGGTAATAAGGCCTTTGGCCTAGGGTTTCAATGCCAGGTGTGGAGGGCATGCTACTTCTCCTAAAGGACCACCTTTCTCATGTGGCATACTGGTCTTGGATCACCACCCCCAGGATCCCATCATCATTCTAACCCTTTTTCAAGGTCTTCCTTCCTTCCCCAGAGTGGTGAGTCAGGCTTCTCCCAGTGTAATTGTACCTGCCCAGAACACACAGATGAAGTATATTCTGCACCATAGCCATTGTACACTTTAACCCTTCCTCATCTTGCCCCTCAGAACCAAATTTGCTTCAGGCATTGGGGTTTCTAGTTTTAGCGCTGTTTTCCAGTTCTAAGCCTTATGCTCTCTTCTGGGGTAGGGGAAAGTCAGGAAGAAGGGAGAGGCAAGAAGCCAGTGCATCCAATTGTGTACACCACACAGAAGAAGCCAACTGGGACTGTGTCTTTTGAATTCTCTGTATTCCTCTCTTTCCATCCTCCCTCAATTCCAGTCCCCCAGGCCTCAGTCGTGTGATATTTATGCCATCCTTGTTTTCAGACTCAACTCTTGCTCTCTATGCCCAAGCTAGGTCTCCTCCCCTGGCCTCATCTTCCCTCCAGGGAGCCTTCTGGAACCCCTTCCTGGTGCCAGCCTTTGTGTGAATGCGGGCAGTGGTGGAAAGTAAGAGACTGATAAGAGGGGTAGGAGCCAGGCACCAGGCAAACCAGCCTGGGGCCAACTTCCCACACTGCACAGCCCAGCAGGACAGAGAGGAGAGGGCCGGAGTCCTGCCAATTGCAGCTTGTCCCCAGCTGCCCCCGCAGCCCTGCCAGCCCAGCCCTCTTCTGGGCTCCTCTCCCTCAAAGAGAGCATGCACATCGCCTGCTGGCTAAGGTTTCATCATTGCTTTTCCTTCCAAAATCATTTTCACTTCAAACGAAAAAGAAACTGGGAATCCAGTTTGGATCGGGTGGGGTAACAAAAATGAGGGAGGGGATGGAGGGAGGAGAGGATGTCCATATACACCCTCCCTGCATCGCTCTGTCCCACATTTGGGACATGAACCAGGAAATTCCACCCTTGAAGGGTACAGGCCAGAAAGAGGTGTGGCCTAGAGGGGCCCTTACAGTGAGCCAGGGCATGTGGCTTCAATTCCTGCCTCCCCCACTGACTTATTTTAACCATGTCCTGCCCCAGCCCTGTGCCTTGGCTCCCTCCCCTATAAAACAGAAACACTGGAAGAGCAGAGGCATTTCAAGGTTGGCTCAGAACCTTTGGACTGTCCAACCCAATATT
Source organism: Gymnobelideus leadbeateri (assembly GCA_011680675.1). Taxonomy (NCBI): domain Eukaryota; kingdom Metazoa; phylum Chordata; class Mammalia; order Diprotodontia; family Petauridae; genus Gymnobelideus; species Gymnobelideus leadbeateri. The sequence continues at coordinate 580,095 of WOXC01006136.1, forward strand.
CTGGTTGCCAATGGTGATCCCGAGGGATCTGCAGTCTTTGAGATCCATTTTAAAGGTAAGGCATAGCCAGTATCTCTTGGAAGTCATTTATAGATGTTTTTTATAATTTCATATGTATAATTGATATCATATTTCTTGGATGGGGGAGGGGCTGGGGGGGAGAAAGAATTTGGAATTCAATTTTTTTAAATAATTAAAAATAAATAATATTGTTAAAGGTAAAAAATAATTTATGATTCTGGCACTTATTGATTTCCCTAAACACTTTCTGAATTTATTTCTGTGTGTGTCTGTGTGTGTGTGTGTATGTGTGTGTGTGTGTGTGTGTGTGTGTGTGTGTGTGTGTGTGTGTGTGTGTGAAGGCCTACTAGGTCAGTCTTGGCAGCATGCTAGATTAAGACTGTCAAAGGAATAAGTACTTATTCTGTGTATTCAGGTAACTCAGAAACTGACCATCTGAATTTAGCTGGTCCATGCAATATGGTAGGCCTCACTGGCCTCAATCAAAATAATTTAGCTGGAAGATTGGATGAGAAAAGTGCCTAACAACAAAAGCAAACATTATGTGGCAGGCACAACGCTAGGCCCTGGAAATACATAGACACATATTTTAACAGTCCCTGCTCTCAGTAGGCTTACATTGTCCTGGGATTACATAATATGAATCCAGGGAAGTAAACACAGGAGGGAGAAAGAATATGAACAATTAGAGGGATCAGAGAAGACTTCCTTGAGCAGGTAGCCTATCACCTTCAGTCTTTAAATAAAGATAAAGATTCTGAGAGGTAGATCTAAAGAAAGGGCATTCTGGGCCAGGGGGAAATCAGGGAGGGTGGAAGGTAGAACATTTAAACAGCAGCCAATTGTCCAGTTTAATAGGAATATAGAATAATATGAAATAAAGCTGGAAAGGTAGATTTATGAAGTAAATTTAGAGCTGAAAGGGTATGTTAGAACCAGATTGTAGAGGGCTTGAAATACCAAGTCAAGCATCATAGATATTTTCTAGTATTTTATTTTTTTCCAATTACATGTAAAGATAGTTTTCAACATTCATTTTTTATAAGGTTCTGAGTTCCAAATTTTTTCTTCCTCCCTTCCCCCATCCTCCCTCACCAAGATGGTAAGCAATCTGATATAGGTTATATATGTGCAACCATGTAAATATATTTCCACATTAGTCATGTTGTGAAAGAAGAAACAGAACAAAAGGGAAAAGCCACCAAAATAAAAACAGCAAAAAAGTGAAAATAGTAACATCATATATTCTGAGCTAGAAGGGGCCTCAGTGGTTTTCTAGTCTAACTCCCTCACTTTACAGTGAGAAAATTGAGACCCAGAGATATTAAGTGACTTGCCTGAAGTCAGAAGGCATTTAGTGTCAGAGCTTTATACTTTATTTTAGAGGCAATAGGGAGCCACTGACCATTTCTGAGCAAAGGAATGACATGGTCAAACTTGTAGCTTAAGAAAGATTATTCTGACTGGACATAGTGGCACATTTCTATAACTTTGCTATTGACTAGGTCCCCTATTAAGGAAGCTGAAGCTAATGGATGGCCTGAGCTATGGTAGGGCTAAAGCTGATTGGGAGTCTGGGCTAAGTCTGGTGTAAGTTTGGTGAGTCCCTGGGAGTACAAGGGGCCACCAGGCTATCTAAGGAGGGGTAAACTGGATTTGGTCAGAAATGGATCAGGTTAAAGCTTTTGTGGGCCTGTAAGTGGCCACTGCACTTCTCACCTGGGCTAAAGAGACCCAATCTCCCCCACTACACCCTCAACCCCTCACCAAAAAAAGAGGTAATTTTGGAGCTGCTGCAGGCTGGATCGAATCAGTAACTAATCATTAAGTGCCCACTGTGTCCCAGGAGCTCTGCTAAGTTCTGAGGACACAAAAGCACAAGATAGTTCTCATTCTGAAGGAGCTCCCAGCCTGACAGCAAGTCCTGAATAGCCTGGGAATATCCTCCTTTGGTTCCATATCTCTTGGGAATCCACAAGGTTCTCTGCCCCATCAGGTACTGATTCATTTTCCTTTGTCTTGTAATATTCATTCATAGATGTATGACTATTCATTCATAAAGCTTATCTAATCTGAAAGCAATATAATTTTCTTTTGTTATTAATATCTTTCCAATTGGTTTATCTCCTTGTGTTCAAGGTCTTTGAGTTCTCTTCTTCCTGAGATCTTTAATAGTTTCAGCATTTTTTCTGCTTCTTATAGTCCCTGATAACTCATTTTCTGACTCATTCTCCTTTGGTGACAATTTTCTTGGGCACTGGATCTCAAAGCCATCTCCATCTCCTTCTACACTGGGCAATTCATAGTTCACTGGCTTAGGTCTCTGCCTCCAGTGATTTCTGGGAGGACAGAACTTGCCCCTGATGGCTCCTGGGCTCTCTATCTCTCAGGTTTAGTGGAGTGCTAAATAGCCACACACATATGTCCCCCTATTCCTTAGTTCTCTAACTTAACTCTGTTGGAGCACAGAGCTCTGGCATACTTAGGTCCAAAGTAGGAGCACCTTTCTGCTATTTGGAACTCGTGGGCACTGGAGGAAGGGGGAGTAGAATGTAGAGTTGAATTCTATTGCAAGTCCATGGGTTACCTAGGGCAGCCTTGATCATGTGGTAGGTGGTAAAGGAAGTCGTGCTTAATGAGTACCTGAGGCACTAACAATTAACCTTCTCTGCTATTCTTTTTTTGAACTGTTACCTTGTTTGTGTTCTTAGTATCCTAGACCTGGAGACAGCTGAAACTGCTTTATCTCTGGTGTATATTATCTCTTTTGGAGAAATTTGAAAGGTCACAAGGATCAGAAAAAAACCAAACCTAGTCTGCCATCTTGTTTGATCATGTGACTCAGAAGTCTAGAAGCCCTGAGTCTCAATCCTTCCTCAGTAGCTTATTAGCTGTGTGCCCCTAAGAAAGTTACTTTACCTTTCTCAGCCTCATTTTCTTCATCTGTTAAATAGGGATGATAATAACACCAATTTTATAGGGTTGTGAGGAATCAAATGAGATAATACATGTAAAACACTTTGCCAGCCTCAAAGTGCAACATAAATGCTAAATGTAATATTATCATGGATTAGAGGGAGGAGAGACCAAAAGCAGTGGATATAAATTGGAGGCTGTTATAATAATACTGTTGTTTTGCTCCTTTGTTTTCTAAGAAACCCAATGACATCATGGGGGTGATGTCTTGACTCACTTGTGAATTGGATTTAAGTGAGGCAGAGTTGTGCAAAGTGGTCAACCTCACTTTCTTTCAGAGTCATCAAAGTCTAGTGGCAAGACAAAAGCTGGGAGCAGCTAGGTGGTGCAGTGAATGGAGCACCAGCCCTGGAGTCAGGAGGACCTGAGTTCAAATTCAAATCCTGCCTCAAACACTTAACACTTAACTAATCGTGTGACTTTGGGCAAGTCACTTAACACCAATTGCCCTGGCCTCCCCGCTCCAAAAAAAAAAAAAAAAAGATAGACAGAAAGAAAGAAAGAAAGAAAGAAAGAAAGAAAGAAAGAAAGAAAGAAAGAAAGAAAGAAAGAAAGAAAGAAAGAAAGAAAGAAAGACAAAAGCCAAGGTGACTGGTGATGGCGATGTCTGACCCAATTCTAAGCATGCCACAGTGCCTGCTTCAGTTGCCTTCATGGCCATTGCAACAAATTGCTCCCATTTCATTAGGGGAAGGTTTTACATTCTTGGGGTAGACAGCCCCCTAACTCACCTTTGGGTTTGAAACCTGTCAGTTACCCTTAACCTGGTTTAGCCTATTTGCTGAGATGGTTTTACTGGGGTGGTATCTGCTCATGTTAGAACTTCTTGGAGCCATAGTGAGAGCTGGGTGACAGGTGACTCCACAGGTAGGTGGGTAGCCCTGAAAAGGACTCAGCAGCCCTCACATCAGAGGTACTGGACCTCCCTGAGCACCCCACACAGTCCTATAACATAGGGAAGAGGTGGTGGAGATTTGATCTCAGGTGGTAGCTGTGCCAGTAGAAAGAGGGGGTGGAGGGGATGGATATGAGATTGGATAATTATCTGAATTCCTTCCCTTTTTCCATTCCCTTCAACTCTGACCCCTCTGGCCCCAATCCTCTTAGATTTATCCCATATTTGCTAAGATTTAGCTCTTGTTCTCCAGCCTGAGGCCAAGTCTCCTCCTCCAGCTTCAATTATTATCAACAGGATCCAACAACGAATGGGATGTGTGGATTAGAGAGACTGAAGAGTCAAGGTCGACTCTGAGATTGCAAGCTTGGATCCTGAGAGGCTAAAGGTGCACTCAACATATTTAGAGAAGCTTGGTAGACTTTGGAGGGGAGGATGAATTCCATTTTGGACATGTTGAGTTTGAGATACCAATGGGATATTCAGGTAGAAATGTTGACAAGCAAATGATAATGGAAAACTAGAGTTCAGAAGAGAGATAAGGACTGGACACCTAAATGTGAGAGTCATTTTTGGAGAAGATTATTGAAGATTATTGAACTTAGAAGAGATGATGAGACCACTGAGAGAGTACATAGAGAGAAAAGTGTCCAAATCAGAAGCATGGTGAATACCCATATGCAGGACTTGGAAAGTAGATAACAACTCATTCAGCGTGTTAATTTCATTCTTAGGGGAAAAAAGGACTGAGAAGTAACATTCAGACAGACAGGAGAAAAGCCAGGAGACAACAGTGTCACAGGGGCCAAGGAGGAAGGAATACCCAAGAGATGGCAATTGACCATAAGTTACAAAGAGGTCAAGGTATTTACATGAAGACTATGATCAGAGAGAATAATTTCAGAATTTAAGATCACAGAGATATCCCACTTGTGGGCAAAATCTAAGGTATCAATTGCACATAATAAATGCTTAATAAATGTTCATTGATTGACTAACTGCAAATAGCTGAGGTAGAGTGAAAGTTTAGGTCACATCATTTGAGGAGTTTGGTGAACTGGGAGGTTTGGATGTTTGAGGGGACATTAAAATGCAGATTGAAGCCCTCAAAGATGAGAGTAGATGTTGAAGTGAAAAGGAAGATTGTGTGGTAAGTGTCAAATTCCTTGAGAAAGTATGGGGTGGGTGACCTGACAATTATGGTAACAAAGATCTGGACCTGGTGATATACATGGATAAAGTAAATTTTAAAGGAGGAAAAAGTTACAGAGATACTGGCAGAGGGAAGATCTGGAAGTGGCAGTGAAGATTAAGACAGGCAGGCTCCTTCTCCAGGCCCAAGAGCAACAAGCCCAGGAGAGGGTAACCAAGAGTGTAATATCTTCTAAAGAGAGACAGGAAAAGAGCTTGCAATGAAGGGGAGTTTATTAACTATGGGGCAATCAAAGGGATGGGTAGAGATTGGAAGGCACTGGGGAAGAGGGCTGAGTTATATGGGGAGGAGAACATAGGAAGACCCCCCTGGCCTAGACAAAGGCATTCTCCCTGACTGGACTGGGACACTGGTGGCTGAGACCCCTAGAAGAGTATTTGGGTAATTCTATAATCAATCAATGAGCATTTATTAAATGCCTACTATGTATCAGTCACTGTGTCAAATGCTGGGGATACAAAGACCGAAACAAAACAGCCTCTGCCCTCAAGCAATTTACATTCTGACCAGGAGAGACAACCTATTCATATAAAGGCACATAGAAAATATATGGAAAATAAACAATAGTTTGGGAGGGTGAACGCCAGCAAATGGGTAGATCAGGAATGAGTTTAAGTAGAAGATGGGGTTTGGGTTGAGTTTTGGAGGAAATTATAGATTCAAAGAGAATTGCACTCCTGATATCAGGATGAAAAACAAAAGAAATCACTAGGCACGTCCTTACTGAGAGCTGAGGAGAAATGTAGGGCACGTGGCAGGAGGGATAAGATGGAGCCAGAGAAGAGACCATGGAAACCCTAGGAGGAGAGTTGTAATGAGACCTCTTTCCCTTTCATAGAGAGTGGCTCTGTTTCTACTGCCACTCCCCTAAAAAGGCCTCATCACCACTTTCCTGGACCATTCCAAGAAAGGCTCTTTCCAAGTCTCCTATTCATTCTCTCTCACCTCCAATCCAGACTTTATTCTAGAATAATCCTCTTTATGAGCAGCTAGGGAGCACAGTGAATAGAGAGAGCGCTGGGCTTGGAGTCAGGAAGACTCATCTTCCTGAATTCAAATCTAGCCTCAGATACTTACTAGCTGTGTGACCCTGGGCAAGTCACCTAAATCTGTTTTCTTCAGTTTCTTTATCTACAAATGCACTCAAGAAGGAAATGGCAAACCATTCCAGTGTCTCTGCTGAGATAACTCCAAATGGGGTTAGTCAGACAGGACTGATAAATGACTCAACAACAACCTTCCTCATGCAGAGATCTCATCATGTCACTCCTTAGCTTCAAAAGTCTTCACTGGTACCCTATTGCTTCCCAAGTACAATCTATACTCCTTTGCCGATTCACTGTATTCAAGACTGCCCACAATCCAGCAGCAGCCCACCTTTCTGCTCTATACTCTGACCAGACTACTACTCATTGCCATCCAACAAGCCCTGAAATTTCCTGTTTCCATGCCTCTGCTCATGTTGTTGCCTTTTCTAGGCCTTCCTCCTCTTCTTTTAATTTTGAATTGCTGTCCATGGTTTTTGTTTTTGTTTTTTAAAGCAATTGGGGTTAAGTAATTTGCTCAAGGTTACACGGCCAGTCATTATTTACGTGTGGGTGCTCATTTTCTGAGGCTGGATCCGATCCCGGGTCGTCCCAACTCTGGGGCCGGAGCTCTTACTCACTGCGCCACCTAGCTGCCCCTGTCCATGTTTTAAAGTTCCCCTCAAATGCCCCCTCCTCCATGAAATCTCCCCTGCTCCCTCTATCAGTCACAATCTAACCTAATCTGACCTTCTAATGCACTTAACATATTTTATTATGTGTTAAAATGTTTCGTTTTCATTCTCTTACTAGACTATGAGTTTCATGAGGGCAGGACTACCCCTACCTAAATTCGGGATCTTCCCCAGTACCTAGCATATGGTAGATACTTAAAAGATATTTGTAGAATGAATGAATAAATTCTAAGTGGTGCTGAGGATGGAGGGTTGTAAAGAAGATCTAAGTTCTAATGCTACCTTAGACAGCCTAATCATCACTTAATCTTTCTCAGCCTCGATTTCCACATTTGTATGTAACTGAATTTTCACCACATACTGCTGAATCTGTGCAGGGAGACAAGACTCCTAGCATGACCCCTAATTGATAGAAAAGGAATGCTGATATGACACTGTGAACCAGCATAAGTGGTTGAGCCGGTTCAGAACTGCTCGGGAGAGGGACACTTGTGGCTCCAGTCATTCTTCAGGAGGAGAGAAAAAGACTTTGGAAGCTGCATATGTTTGAGGGGAATCAGCTCTTTAACATGTCCCTGATTTCCAGCTTGCTTCCTTAGAGACTTCAGAGATTTCCCCCTTGGGGCTCTCGGTTTGAGCTGAGATTTTCTTCTTGCTCCTAGAAAGCATATTTTCTGATATATTCTAATCTGTATAATTCCAATTTCTATTTCCTGTTTGCTTGGATAAATGGGTTTACTTGCTGTTCACTAATTGTGATGGTCTTTTATGTAATGAGCATTTGATGGGAAGGGACCAAGACAAAGAGTATAAGCTCGGGGCAGCCCTCTCTCCTTAAGAGCCACCAGGAATGTGACTTTTGTTTTGAATCAAAATCATACTCCTAGATCAATAATATTTAGAGAAGCAGAAGTTATAATTCTAGTCCAGTAGGCCCCCTCAGTGACCAGAGAGACCACTCAATCTTGTGCTGTTCCAGGTGCCTGCCTGCTTCTCTCCCTACCTTAGCTAACGTGCTGGTGATGATACAAGTGCTACTGTAGGCTCTCCTCATTTTCTCAGAGGAAGTCCAGGCTTCTGATTATAGCTACCCAAGCCTCCTAAGTGACTCACATGAAAAATTTAGACAGCTCATGTGGAAAAATAAAGTTTACATGGACACATGCACATTTTACATGTAAAATGGGGGGGTTGGACTTGATTGCCTCTTCTAGCTCTAAATCAATTGGTCCTAGAAATAACTGAGTGAAAAAGTACTCTAGGTGGAATTAGGCAAAATGATAAATTGGTGGGGAGATTTAGTCAGGAAAAACATATTAGATAATAGTGCCTGACTTGGATTCTTGTCTCTGTTCCTTCCTTAACAAATAACTTAACATCTTTGGACTGCAGTTTCCCATTTATAAAATGAAAAGATTGAATGAGCTGACCCCTAAGGTACCTTTTGGCAAATTTATGATCTTACATACCCTGTGAAAAGAAATAGTGCTAAGTCCTAAACCCTGACTTAGGTTATCCGGGGTCTGCTTAAAGATATCCAGTGATAGGGAATTCACTACCACACGAAGCACACCAAATGTTTCCAGGCTAGTTTGTGGGTAGCCTTCCATATTGGGATAAGTGATTTGGACTTTATTCCATAGACTGTGTTTGTCCTTCGTTGTCGAAGAGGACCATGGTATCAGGGAAATGAAGACATGCCTTGAAATTGACTTTGATTTGAGTGAGGGAGAGTTCTGTAAAGTCACCAGCTTTACTTTCTCCTCCAGAGCCATATAGGTCCAGTGACCTGATATTCTCAGAATGACTGGAGATGACCCAGGATGCAATGGAAGACCCTGATCCTTTTAAGCTAAGGTCTTTTCAGGTGCTCACTTCAAGTGAGGTAATGTCCATTCAGTGAATAGGCCTCTTTAAGAAGTGAGTCAAGGGATAGCCTCTTTAATTAGAAAAGAAAAAAAAGTCAAGCTGGGAGGGGAAGACCTGGGTCTGTTGAAGGCTTTTGAGTAGGGAGATGACATAAGGAAAGACCTGGTTAGGAAGGTGCATCTGGCACTGTGTGCAGGAAGGAAGAGATAGGGAAGAAGGGAGAACCAGAAGACAGTGATCCAGGTCTAAGGTAATAAGAACTTTGAACTAAGGTAGTGACAATGAGCCTGAGTGTCTAGAAAATGATGATGCCACTGAGAAAAATATAATGAATTTGGTTTTAGGTGTGTTGGGGACTGGCAGAAAAGTCAGGCAGGGCTGCATCAAAATCATTGATCTAAAGCTGAAAGGGGCCTCCATCACCCTGCTCATCTCCAGATCTGAGAGGCCTTGGTATGGAGGTGACAGTGGAAACTATGGCAGTGGATGAGATTACCAGGGCAGAGAATGTAAAGAATGGAAAGAAGAGGGCATGTCCTCACCTTCCCTCTGGCTCCAGATGTGGCACGGCCCAGCTTAGGTACAATGAGCTCCTGAAATGATTCAGCAAAGCCCATATGAGCCCTGAAAGGAAGCATTGTGTGCCATGAAGGTCAATTCCCAGGGAAGAAAACTGAAACTCTCCTGGGGACCAATGGGCAGGAGCCTAAAGCCAACAGCCCATACCCCCACAGTCTTTGCACATAGTAACATTCAATAAATATTTGTTCAGGGACTAAAGCCTTTCCTGTCTTCCCCAGGACACCTTTGCCCCACCCGCTTCCATTATCCCCAGTGTCTAGCATCTTCAGTTTCTCTTTAGTGGCCCCTTTCCCATTGCCTACAAATATACCCAATTCTCCCCATTTTGAAAAGAACCTCCCTAAAAAGGTAAACAACAGTCTTCTCTTTCTTGCAGGCAGACTTCTCACACAGGAACCATCCTGGCTCCATTTCCATGCCATTACCCTCCATTAGCCTCTTTCCACAGTCTGACAATCTGATACCACCCTTCTGAAACTACACTCATGTGATCCACTGATGACCTCCTCGTTGCTAAGTCCAAAGGCCTTTTCTCAGTCCTCATTCCTGATGGACTGTTCTGGAGCATGTGACCATCACCCCTTCATGAAAAGTCTCTCCTCCATGAAGCCTCTCCAACCATGCCAGCCTCCAGCAACCCCTTTCTCCTTCCCTACTTTTAACTCTTATAACATAAATTCCTAGCATATTAGAGTTAAAAGTGGACCCCAGAGGCCATCTAGTCCAAACTGTACCTGAACAAGAATTTCCTCTACTATATGCCTAACAAATGGTCATGTAGCTTTAAGACTTGCAGTGATGGGGAGCTCAGTACCTGATGAAACATTCATACTTTGTGACTGCTCTGATTGTTGGGGGAAATCTCCCAACATATTGTTTAGATTGTTGATTTGACACTAATAATATTTACCGCCTCTAATAGTTATTTAATTTGGTGTGTCTTATGACTTATTTTTCCCATATACAACATGGATCCATGTTGTGGAAAGACAAAACTATGCCTAGGGTGGGGAGACCAGAGCTTTTTCTCCAATTATCAACGGGGGTAGGGGTGGGAGAGGAGAGAAGTGCTTCATCTTATTTCTCAACCTTCCCTACCTAGGCTTCTGTGGACCCTGAGCCATGAGGTGCCACAAGAGTCAGGCCCATCTCTCACCCCATTGCCATGCCCCCTGAATCCTATAACTATATCCTGGAGCACCATGTATGTAAGGATATTGCTCCTCTCCTGGGACCAACATCATGAGTGTTCATCCCTTTCCTCACCCTATACCTATACCTCCTGTCCTTCCTCTTCTTCCAAGGGGGCTGTCCAGTATGACAGGACCCATTCTGGATGAGTTAAAATCTGTTCCTTGCTTCCTCTCTCTCCTTTACCTTCTCTGTGAGGTTACCTGATATGATTATATCCCAGGGCTTCTGTCCCTCTCCTGGGGACCATCTTCAGTGAAGGTCTGCTCTTCTCTTATCCAGTCACTGTACTTCCCAACTGCTATGCTCCCCTCCCACCATCTCCTCTAGAGGGTTAAACTGTGGGACTGTACTTAACCAAAATAAACTATCTTTGGTGCCTCTTTTCCTTCCCCATCCCTGCTTCATGGGGATTGCATGGTGAGGCCACAGCAGCATGGGGGCTTTCCCCTCTGTACCCCCACCTTCTCTTCTTTCCTCCATTGCCCAGGAAGACCATCCTCTGTCATTTCTCTTTCCCTTCCTCCAATGCTTCCCTGGGTGCAAGAATCCCAGCCTATGCTTCTGTGGAAATGGAATGACATTTGGGAATATTGGCTCTGACCTTTGCTTACTGTATGACTTTGTGCAAATCACTTAACCTCTTGGACTTCCGGCTCCTTATCTGTCATATGGATATTGTAATGTGTCCACTATCTGCTTCGCAGAGTTGTGAAGGAAAGCACAGGGCAAATCTGAAGGAGGTAGGGATTTGGGGGTTGGGAAGGGAACGAGTATTTATTAAACACCTACCATGTGCCAAGTACTGAGCTAAGCACTTTACAAATACCGCCTCATGGGTTCCTCACAACAATCTTAGGAGGTAGGTGCTATTACTATCCCCATCTTACAGTGGCACAAACTGAGGCAGACAGGGGTTAAGTGACTTCCCCAGGATCACTCAGCTAGTAAGTTTTTGAAGTCACATTTGAACTCAGGTATTCCTTTTCTAGGCCCAGCATTCTATCCACTGTGCCACCTAGTTGCCTTTAAGGGTAACTCAAGTCTATAGAAATGTGAGCAAGAGAACAGATGCCAGTGTTTGCATGCCCCAACCCCCAAGTTCATGTCCTCTAGAGTAAGTAGGTGCTCAATAAACTTGTTGATTTGAAGTCAGACACCTGAGTTTGAATCCCATCTCTGCCACTTATTAAATCAAATCACAGATGTGATTTTTGGCAAGTCCCTTAATCTCTTCAGGCCTCAGTTTCCTCATCTGTAAAATAAAAGGGTTGGATGAGATGGCCTATGAGGTCCTTTTTAGTTTTAAATTTATGATCCTGTGTTAGATTGATGATTCTACAAACTGATAAGCAAGTCAGGGCTTGATTAAAATTACTTCAGTGATTATTTTTTATCTTTCTATCCTTTATCATTGTTCTTTATTAATTGTTCTTTTTCTATCCACAATAACTGAATTTTTATCTAAATGCAAGTAGACCTTTGTTATTAGGCCTTTTAAATTTAAAAAAGTTGTTGTTTTTAATCAATTAATGGGTCCTTATCCCACCAGCAAGAGATCTCAATCTGGCTGTGGTATTCCTGGCTCTATGGCAGGGCCAGCCTGCAGGACCAGGCAGTCAGAATCACAGTATCAGGATAGTTGACCATTATACAGCTCTTCAACATTCACAAAGCATTTTACATGCACTCTCCTGCTTGATCCTCAAAACAATCCTGTGAAATAGATTCTATTATTAAACTCATTGTATAAATGAGGAAACGGAGACTCAGGGAGATCAAATAACCTCAGAGGATTATAGCTCTAGAGCTTGAAGGAACTTCACAGGCCATCTTGTCCAGCTTCTACATTTTACAGATGAGGAAACCGAGGCCCAGGGAAGTTAAATGACTGCTAATGTCAGAGGCCGGCTTTATAACCAGGTCTTTCCTTCCTGGCACTTTCCACTATGTAATGCTGTGAAAATATTTCAAAGCCTCATGAATGTCCCAGTTCCAGGGCAAGCTCTTTTTCCTACAATGCTGGAGTGGGGGTGGGGTGAGGGGGTGAATTGGACAGGGGACAGCCCAGGGCCTAGGAATTTGAGACACTGATTCAGGTGGGGTATTTGGGCAGGCCATTGGTTAACGGTGATAAACCAGTCAAAGGGAACTTCCTTCCTGAGTTTTTACCATCACAGAGATTCCAGCTGGAGCCTGTGTGTGTATGTGGGGGTTGATAAAATGTTCAGTGGGGTGGTTGGGAAAGCCTGTTTCTGTCCTACAGATTTTTTAAAAACATCTGCTTAGGAAAAATATGCAGAGATTGAGCCTACTGGAAGAACCATCCCGAGGTGAGAGAAAATCCAGGCAGCTTAGACCAGAAGCCTGGGGCTTTGGGACTGCTGCACTGGGGGATCCTGGCCGCTACAGCTAGGCCCCAGCAACTAGGGGAAGGGAGGACAAAGAGAGAATAAAGCCAATAGAATAAACATAGCAAGGGACTCTCTAATTGCTATATCAGTGTTTGAAATTCTCCCCACTGAATACCATCCTTCTGGACAGAAAGGTAATGAAGGGAGGCACGCTTAATAGCTTTGTCTCACAGGAAAACTGAGGCCAAGAGGAAAAATGGCTTATTCAAGGTGACACAAGGAGTTGAGGGCAACTCTAGAACAAAGGGAAGCAGGAGCAGGGAGTGAAGAGTAGGAAGGAATCCTAGACCGAGTCAGGAAAACTGGGTTCTAGTTCCAGTTTTGCCAATGGTTTGACTTCTAAAGGCTGAGCAGCCCACCCAGGGAGATCAGAGCAAAGCTGCTACAAAGATGTTCCATTAGAACTCCCCTCTGGGCCTGAAACCTTCCCCACATCCCTTTGGGAGACTCTGGAATCTCTGGTAGAAGAAAAGCTTGGAGTGGGACTCTGGCTTCAGGAAGATGATTAGGGGACATTTTACATGGTTTACTTCTCTGGTCATTCTTCTCATTCTAGGTCATTCTGGACCTCTAGCAGAGGGAACCTTGGGGGCAGCAGGTGCTAAGTGGACTCCAAAGCCACCCAGCTGGAGGTCTTTTGGGAGAAGGGTCCCTGGCAGGGGAAGCTAGCAGAATGCCACTGGAGGACCCAAACTGCCCAACAAAGCAAGGTATCAAATGTGAAATGTTTCAGAACAGGACAGCATGGTGAAGAGGAAAGAACCTGGGACTTTAGAGTCAGGAGAAATGGTTTGAGATACTCTGATACTCTCTAACTCTGTGACCTTGGGCTAGGAGCCTTACCTCAGCTTTAAATGGAGAAAGCTATACTCCTGCTATCTGTCTCACAGAGAGGTTTTGAAGAATGGACTTCAAGTGATATAAAAATGTTGACACAGACTAGGGCCTACAGAAATTTCCTTCTTGCATATAGATCTTGGTTAAGTCACCTGGGCTGAATGTGGGGAATGTGGGAGGAGGGAAAGAAAGTTGTCTCATCCTGGGAGTAAGCTGGAGCCAACCCCCTGGAGATCCTTAGAGCCCATTGTTAAATATTCAGTGAGAGCATTTACATATCAGAAATCAGCAAATAGGGTGCTCAGGACTTTAATTATCATTTTGTTGATTACCTAGACTTAAGAGAATAATGGAGAAAATGTTAAAAATGCAGATTAAATTTAAGAAGTATGTCCTGCATATATGTGTGTGTGTGTATTACAAGCCAATTGTTAAATATTTACCAGCATGCTCCTGGTTCTGATAATAGTATGATAATATATGCTAACCTTAAAGTGCTAGATAATGTTAATTGTTTTTGTTGTGTTTTTTTTTAAGCAATTGAGGTTAAGTAACTTGCCCAAGGTTACAGGCCAGTTTTTTTGTGGGGGTGTTATCTGAGGCCAGAACGATCTGGGTCCTCCCCTCCCAGGGTGGTGCTCTTACTGCACCACCTAGCTGCCCCAACTGTTGTTCTTATATATTATTACTGTCATTTCATTCTCACATTTTTGATAAGGTTCAAACAGATGTGGCCTAAGGATTATTCTTTTATATTTAATATCCTGCAGACTATCATCACTATTATTCATTTATTTTCCTGTTTATAGAAACATACCAGGGACAAGTTGCTATCCTGCTATTATTTCTTATTGTTCAATGATCCATTGTCCTTTGCACAGATAAATGAAAAAGTTGCTTTTCACGGTTGAACAAAATTATTTGAATGTAATGGGGTTACTGTAAGCATTTTTGGTAAAACTCTAATGGCAGACAGGACAACAGGGATGAGCAGTATTTCATTCTGTTTCCACATACTATTTTGACCTCCTCCAACATTTCTTTTTGTTTTTTGGAGTTTGTATATTATGAGTATGTGGGATAGTGACTTCTAATTAAAATGTTTTTCTTAAGTTTTTACAGATCAGTGCTATGTGGGGGCAATTGTGAACAACAGTTCAATCTGTAATAATGATTCAGTTCCAATACAGTTTGTTGATTGAGGTCTGAATTTGCAATATGAAGTTTTCTGGTCTGTCATTACATAAAAGAGAGGGAGTTTCTGATGTATAATTTTAGCTATTTCTTGCTAAGTAGGTGCCACATTTTTAAAGAAGTCATGTGTTGTATATTCTCCACAATTTCCTTACATAAATCTGAGCTTTTTAAGGACAAGCCTTTTGTAGTTTCTGATGGCAAAGACCTGAACTATCCTTCATTTCCACAAATAAATCTTCATGGTCCAGGCATTTGTTCAGTCCCTCTTTGTTGACACTGACTGAGTCCATGTGGATGTTAACCATAGAGGGCCTTTTGATCCCACTATTGGATCTTAATAATTTGATAGGCTCCATCCAGAGGTAAAACACTTTTGGTTACAATCAAGAAATCCAATGGCATGTGCCTGTTATCATCCTTTACTGTGACTATGACGCCTATTTGTTCCAAAGATATTTCTGTAGGAGTTTGATCTCTAAGAATATCTATAAAGCCTCTTCCTCCTTTTTGATGTCAAAATGTTGCTCTTGTTAAAACTACCTTACATGGCTGCTATGTTTCATTAATATGGTATATGTTTTTGTTGGAATACTTTCCAAATTTGTTAAATTCCATTTAAAAATTCCAGTGGTGTACATCAAAATTGGTATTGTGTAAGTATTAGTTGCTTTTAATGTGTTCTTCCCATTCAGCTTTGATTTCAGGATGCCAATAAGTCACATAACATGCTTGCTTAGTCACAACTTTCTCCTTACCAGTGTTATGCTCAATATATTTTGCCTGGATAAAATCAAGATATCTGTACATATTTCTTTAACCCATTGGTTCAATGGGACCTCCATATTCAAGATCTAAACCTTTAGTTTCTATTTTTCCTTGGTGTATATTAAAAATTTTATAACGAATCCAAATAATATTTTGATGTCATTGGAGTATCTACAATACAAAATAGTTGTTTAACTTGTTCTTGTTTTTAGGAGAGCCATTTAGTTTGTTGTCATGCATACACATATATGTGTGTGTGTGTGTGTGTCAAGTGCTTAATAAGATGTTTTGCTTCAATTACTTTATTTGTGCCTTCAGCTTAGGACTTTTACTTGTGCCAGAGAGGCATCAAATCAGCCCAGTTCTTTTATTTTTTTTTACAATGACAGTTTTTTATTGAGTAGAGCTCAGTGGGGAAGGTGGAAAAGTGGCATGAAAAGAAGTAAAAGTTAATATGGTGAGCAGGAACCCATCAGAAGTACAAAGGAGAGGGAGGAAAGGGTAGGATTTTCTAGAATGATCAGTCATTCTTGAAAGAGTCAGCTGAGTTGATCTAGGCTTCCTAGGTTCCCAAAGTGGGTGATACTGCCCCCTGGGGAACACTGGAATGATGGGGGAGAGGTAGTGGGATTGGGTGCAATTGGCAGGGCATTGAATAAAAATAAGGGGGCAATGGAAACATAAGGAAAGAAGAAAACTTTGAAAAATTGTTAGTACATGTTTCATCTATTGTGTAACAGAGTTAAAGTCATAATGATTACACAATTTTCCAAATAAACACACAAAATGTTAGTTATAATCAATCGGTGGTCAAGTCCGATGACACGTCTTAACAAGCAGATGTTGGTTGGTAGCGCATTGTCAGGAAGTCCAGCATGCATCCGCAAGAATATGTGCATATAATGACTTGTTTATAATACAATATTATATGGTTACATGATGCAATAGTGCACCATTAAAATGTCAATGCAAGAAACAACCCACAAATTTATAATAAATTATTAAATTTAAGATGCATCATTAAAAAAAATGTATACTTTGTGAAATGATGCAAATTTCAAAAAAAAATCTTTAAAGTGTTCAAGAAAGTAGATTTCCGAGGGGGGCACTGAGTAATTTTTTAAAGGGGGTGTTAGGCCAAATAATTTTGGGAACCTCTTGTCTAGGTGAAGTACCACACAGGGCTCCAGAGAGCCTCTCTTTATATAAGCAGGTGGATAGACCATGGGCTTATGAGGATTCATAGCCTGAATGAAAGGAAGTTTTCCAATTTTGGCAGCAAGAACTTCTTTGTCTAGTCATGGTTTGGGTAGGCTTGGGGGTAACAGTTTTTGATTAGCCACTTCTAAGGGAAGGGGGTGGATGGTATGGGGGGGGCAACTGCAATAGAAATAATGGTAGTAGAGAGGGTGCTGCTAGGATCACTTTGTAGGAATTTCTTTCTTTGTCTTAAGGTACTATTCTTAGTTATATCTAGGAAAAATAGCTAATTTAAATCTAGAGAGAACCATAATGGACTTAAACTCAGTAAAAAAAAGTATATGAATTATTCTTGACATGATTGCAATTGAAAACATTTTAAATAAAGAATAGTTTTTCCTAGGACATTAAATACTTCAGAAATTTCACTCTACTTAGCCCTATTTTATATATTTGTGGTATATAAATAAGCCATAAGAGCATAACTTAGTGAATATATCACTTTGTGATAATCAGCAAAGACAGTATGTACGTTATGGTACTTTGGAGAAGTTTGTTCAATCATTACTGGATCCATAATAAGTTCTCCTTTTTACGTCTGGAGTTTTGGGACACCCTTTTATCCTTTGGTCAATTTATAGTTACCCTATAGTATTTATAGATTTTTTGGAATATAAACTGTGAAGGTTTTGTATAAAGTATATCAATACATAATTGGCTCGTATATGAAAGAGTCAATGGTGGTCTCATCCCTTGGTAAAAACTGTATGATTCTATTAAGAAAGGTGGGATCAATGTTACATTTGAAAGGAAGTTGCTCAAGTCCTTTGCTAGCAATTCATGTGACTCTAGAGGTGAATAGGTTCAGCCAATAATTTACAACTCTTATTTAGCCCCATCACTTTTAGTTTTGTACAGAGACTAGAATATCAATAACCTTCCTAGATTTAAGTGTTTCCTACTTAGCCTAGGACTCACCTTCCTCAGGATCTGCCAGTGAGGTTGATGCTCTTAACCCAGCATGCCCGTCAGGTATCTCCATCTCTACCCCGCTCTCTCATTTGCAAAGTTCAACCAAAAATATTCCTACTACAATGGAAATAAAATCGATATTGATAATGACATTTTGTTTTTCTCCAATTGAAAGTTAGAGGGGAGAGACTGCCTCACTTTTGAATTTATATCCCCATTGCCTAGCATATAGTAAGTTTAATAAATGCTTGATGATTGACTGATTCCTACCTCTTTTTTTTGGAAGACTTTGAGAAACCACCTGGGGGAATTTAGAAAAAAAGTGTGAGGCAGAAGTATAAAGAGAAAGGGGAGCAGGAGGACATTTCTAAAGACTCTGTGGAAAATTCTGAGTAGTAGTTACATCATATAGGTGCTTATTCAAGGTGGGAGACAGACACCTATTGAATGTTAATGGAAATGATGGTCTTTTTCTTCTTCTCAGTATTATTATTATTATGTCACAGGGCAAGGTGAGAGAATTGGGAGAGTGAGAGGGCTTAGACTGAGAGGACTTTGTGAATCAGGATTCAGAAAAGGCCTGGGGAAGGACCAGTCATAACTACAGGATTTGTTTAAAATCATGATGACTAAATTTGCCTGTGCAAATCTGGGAGAACATCATGTATGAGTATCAAAAGCAGAGCTGAATTGGGAAAGAAGAAACAAGTTAGGCCCAGGACTTGCTGCTGTCTTTTGTGGGTGTGTGTGGACAAGATCATAGCAGGCGGCCAAGTTGCTGCTTGGATGGAGAGGATGCTGCCAGTTCAAAGGAGGAAGGGTTTATTCTGGCCTCAAAATTAGGAGATTGATCTAGAGAAGGAAGCCAGAAAAGCATGCAGGATTTTCCAACAAGGGAGATCCAGGAAAGGAGATTAAGAAGTGGGAACCAAGGAACCAAGGCACTAAGGAGTCATTAAGAGGAGGAGATTGGATCTTTCTGTTCATATGCTGATTTTGCAAATTCCATAACCTTTTGGCTTTGGGCCCCTGCTTATTTGTGCTTCCAATATTTCTGAGTCAGTATTGGCTATGGGGGCTAGACAGCCTCAGCTATGTGATTCTAAAAAGGCAAAGAAGTGTGAAAGCAGAGTAAACAAAAGCAAGGAAGGTGTGGAACAGACTGAGACTGATTCTTAAAGGGGTGGCAAGGGGGAAGGGAATCTAAATACTGAGTGGGGTTATAATGTACTTGGTGCTTTGAGGCATCATGTATATTTTATTTTCAGATTTGTAACAGTTATTAAAGCATGAGTCAACAGTGTGATGTGGCAGCTAAAGAAAGCTAACATGATTTTGTGTCTTTAAAGAGATACAATGTTCAGAAGGGAGCTGATCATCCAAAGGCTCTCTGTCTTGATTAGATTCCATTTAGAATAGTATGTGTTCAGTCCTAGATGCCACATTGTACTAAGGATGTTGACAAATAGGAATGTGTCCAGAAGAGGACCTCCAGGACGTCAAGGGGACTGGAAACATACCATATAAGCACTGGCCAAAGGAACCATTGGTGTTCATTCTAGAGAAGAGAAGTTTGGGGGGTGAGATAGAAGAGTGGTCATGATGGTACATAGCACTTGTTTTTGTAACTTTAATGAAGTTTTCATGTAATGTTTTGTATTATGATGCTCTATTCTCCATTAAGCTACAAACTCCATGAGAATAGACATCAACATTCTATCTGAACTTTGTATCTCCCCTAGGGTAAAGCATTGTGCTCTGCACACAGTAGGCACTTAATAAATGCTTGTTGCGTGAATGAATTATTGGTTGTATTCTCGTATTTGAAGGTTTTGTTGTATGTGGGAAAATAATTTATATGAAACTTTATAATATATATAATACTTTAAGCATTATATATTTCTTTACATACCTTATCTTTCTTTATCCTCTCAATGATGTAGGGATTAGAAGAAAGCTTTATTAAAAGAGACTATAAATGTTTGCACTCTCCCAAATCTCTCACCTTGCACTTTGTCATAAACAACAACAAAAACAACAACTACCACTACTATGACTACCACCACCACCTACTACTACTACTACTACTACTACTACTACTACTACTACTACTACTACTACTACTTAGACCACTTCAAATGCCATTCAATAGATTAGATTTATTTGGCTTGGCCCTAGAGGGTACACCTAGGAGCAACTAATGGATGTTAAAGAGAGGCACATTTCATCTCCATTCAAAGAAAAAATTCCAAATAATTAGAAAGTAGAATAGGCTGCAAGTAGGTATGAATTGAATTCTTCAAGTTGAATTTGAATCATGTTATCAATTTATGGAGGATGCTGGAAAAGAAATTCTTACTCGAGTAAATACCAAAATAGTTGTCTGCCAAGGTACCTCCCAACACTAAGATTCTGTGTTCTAGCTCTTAGGACCCACAATCAGTCCCAGCAAAAAAAGTGTTGTGGGCAGTGATCTGGGCAGGAAATAAGAAGAAAAAAAGTGAAACAAATAGACCAAAGAGACTATTAACCTTTTGTTGTAAACTCTTGAGGAAGAAGACAATGTGATGCAGAATTGGGAGGAAATCAGAATCAGAAAATCAATAAATCTCACTAGTTGGAAGGGGCCTCAGAGGCACTTAATCCAAACTATAGCTGAATAAGAATCCCCTTACAACCTCTCTAATAAGTGGCTATCAATTCAAGTCACATGCAAACGCATTTATTAAGTGCTTATTATGTGCCAGGTTTTGGTTTACAGACCTCTAAAGAGGTAGAAACTCCTTCCCATTCCACTTTAGAGTAGCTCTGATTACCAAGAAGTTTTTCTGTGTATTAAACCTAAATCTGCTTCTCTATAACTTCTACCCACTGCCCTATGTTCTGCCCATTGGTGCCCAGCAGAATAATTCTAATCCCTGGGTAACAAGGGCAGCCCTTCAAATGCTTGAAAAAAGTCATATGTCTAACTTCTCTTCTTGAGGCTAAAGCTAAACATCCCCAGTTCCTTCAAAAAAGCTTTATGGTATGATTTCCAGGCCATTCATTGGCCCAGTTGTCCTCCTCTGAATGCTCTCCAGTTATTGATGTCTTTCCTAAAACATGGTCTTATAATATATACTCCATATATAATATATGTTAATATAACATAATAATACTCTAGAAGTAGACTGACCCAGGTGAAGTATGAGGGCACTATGGCCTTTCCAGTCCTGGACACTATGCCTCTCAATAAAGCCTTACAGATGAATTTGGGGTTTTGCCTGCTACAACACAAATGATATTAAACTTCTAGTCCACTAAAATGCCTGGGTGTTTTTTCAAATAAGCTTCTTCCTAGACACACAGCCTTATTCAAGTATGTCTAGTTCTGTGGATAATTAGGTTAAAGTCATGCAACTGGGGCTAAGGCAATATATAGCAAGTTCAAGGAAGAGGCAGGATTTGCCAGAAGTAGGGGACTGAGAGCTGATTTTTGATTGGGTAAATCAATATTCACAAATACATATCCTTGAAGACAGAGTCAAAATGGAGGAGTGGAGATTGCAACTGCCAAAAGCTATCACTAAACCTCTTTTATAATGGCCACAGATAATGTGCCAAAGAGAATTCTAAGCATAATAAGCAAAGAAAAAAATCACAGTGAGTCATTTTCCCAGCCCAGGGCAGTTTAGGAAGACAAAAAGAGAGGCCTGTGGTCACTTGGATAGGGGCTGGCCAGGAGCAGAGTGCAATGGAAGCAGCCCAACACCCAGGGACAGTAAGGGATCTGAAATATTGATATAAAGAGATCCAAGGGGCCTCTCTACTAACACTGGGTACAGGATTAGGTGACATCTGGCAGCTCTCTTTCCCATTACCCACTTCTAGTTCACAATTCCAGGGTGGAAAGGAACAGTGGTGGTTGTGAGGGAGCAGGGTCCCTACCACTGTAAGGACTAAAATGCATAGTAGGAGCAAAATGAATAGATTTCTCCTAAAATTACGACATTGGAACTTATGGTTTCACTGACCAAGTTGTGAAAGTAGCAGAAGGACATAAAAGATAGAAGCTCAGACCAGATACCTCCCCCAGAGATGAGCAGAGCCTAACTCTAACATAAAGTCCAAAATCAAAAAGGATACTGGAAAAATAAGCAAACAACAAAAAACTGATTATAAAAAGTTACTATGGCAATAGGGAAATGCAAAACAGAAATTCAAAAGAAGACAATGACTTGAAAATATCTATAGGCAAAGTCTGAAAGAAAAATACAGAATGAAGACAAGCTCAATAAGAATTCCTAGACAAGTTAAATAAAACTCAAAAATCACAAAGAAAAATATTTTGAAAATCAAATAATATGGGTAGATGGAAATTTGAGAAATGAAATGAGAGCTATGCAAGAAAATTATGAAATTAGAATTAACAGCTTGGTAAAAGAAGCACAAAGATGTTGAAGAAAATAACTCCTTAAAAATTGGAATTGGTCAAGTACAAGATAATCAGACATCAGATATCAAGAAGCAGTAAAACAAGTCAAAAGACAGAAAAGGAAGATGTGGAACATGTATTTTGGAATATGAATATTTTTCATAGGGAAAAATAACTGACCTGGAAAATAGATTGAAGAAAGACTATTTAAAAATTATTAGTTTACCTGAAAGCTATGAACAAAAAAGACTCTTGATATCATATTTCAAGAAACTATAAATCTATAAATTTATGTAAATCTAGATATCTTAGAATCAGAAGGAAAATTTTAAAATGAAAACTTCCAGGAATATTGTAGCCAGAATCCAGAGCTTCCAGGTCAAGGAAATGATATTGCAAACAACCAGAAGGAAAGAATTTGCATACTATGGAACCACAGTCAAGATCACACACAATATTTAGTGGCTACCACCATAAAGGAATTGAAGGCTTGGAATATGATCTTCTAAAAGTCATAAAAGTTATGATTACAATGAAGAATAAACTACCTAGAAAAATTGTATACAAGCTCACAGGGGAAGCCCAGATATTTAATGAAATGGAAGATTTTCAAGTTTCCTGATGAAGAGATCAGAGCTGAATAGAAAATTTTACATTTAGACTCAAAAATAAAAAGAAGTATAAAAGGCAAATATGAGTGAGAAATCAAAAGGAACTAAATAAAGTTAAACTACTTTCATTCCCATATGGGAAGATAATACATGTAATCCCTAAGAGCTTTATCATCATCAGGACAGTTAGAAGGAGTTTAATTAAAGGGAACAGGTGTGAGTCTTTTATGATCTTAAAAGAAGAAAGGAAAGGTGACAAAGAGGTATACACTAGAAGAAGGGATGGGGAGAAGAATGGGGAAAATTATTTCACATTAAAGAGTCACACAAAGAAGAACTTATACAATGGAGGGGAAAATGGGAGGAAGAGAAGTCAATGCTTAAATCTTTCTCCTCTCTGGTTCCAAGAGGGAAGACTATACATGCATACATATATACACATACATACATATGCATACACAATACATATATACACACATACATACAATGTATACATACAAATGTATGTGAATACACAAACACTGTTGGGTATAAAAATTCATCTTACCCAACAGGGAAGTAAAAGGGGAAGGGACTAAGAAACAGGGAGGGGGAAGAAAAAGGAGACTAGATTAAGGGAGGCAGCAGTCAGAAGCAAAACAAACTTTTGAGGAGGGGATAGAGTAAAAAAGGGAAAAATAAGAGAATAGAATGGAGCGAAATACACAGTTAGCTGTATAACTGTAAATGTAAATGGGATGAACTTATCCATAAAACAGAAGAAAAAAGCATAATGGATTAGCAACAAGAATCCAATAATATGTTGGAACAGGAAGACAAGGTAAAATAAGGAGCTAGAGTAGACTCTATTATACTTCAGCTGAATTTTTAAAAGGCAATGGTAGCAATCACTATCTCAGACAAAGCAAAAGCAAAAATAGACTTATTTAGGGTAGGCTAGGTGGTGCAGTGAGTAGAGTACCGACCCTGGAGTCAGGAGGACCTGAGTTCAAATCCAGCCTCAGACACTTAACACTCACTAGCCATGTGACTTTGGGCAAGTCACTTAACCCCAATTGCCCTGCCTTCCCCCTCCAAAAACAATAAAAACAAACTGCTTAAATAAATAATTTTTTAAATAAAAAATAGACTTATTTAAAACAGATAAGTAGGGAAACTGCATTTTACTAAAAGGTACCACAGATAATGAATTAATATGAATACTGCAGCTATATGCACTTAATGGAATAGCATACAAATTTTTGAAGGGAAAATTAAATTAGTTACAGCAGGAAACAGATAGTAAAACTATACTAATGAGAGACTTCAATTTATCCCTCTCAGACCTGTATAATTCTTTTTTTAAATTTTTAAATTTTTTATTTTTTTATGCTTTATTAACTTCTGTTTTACATCATTCATTTCCGCCAGATTTTGAGTTACAATCATTTTCCCCCCATTATTCCCCTACCCAACCTCCCAGAATAGCAGTCCCACAAGATATCGCTTCCTCCAATCTGCTCTCTCCCATACCTTCTCCCATACCCCCATCGACTTTTCCATTAGAGGAAGGTGAATCTTTGTGTCCCAATGCCTGCACATCTTATCTCCCAATTACAAGCAAAAGAGTATTAATAATAGTATTTATATATATTTGAAACATTTAATCTTAAGACCTCAAATTTCAGATCCATTTCCTTCCTCCCTTGTCACCCATTCCCTCTGGGGAGATAAGTAATTCAGTATATGTTGTACATGTCTAGCTATGCAAAACATTATCATAGTAGATATATTGTACAAGGCTGCTTATAATTCCCTCCCACTCATCCCACCCCCCACCTGGTCCATTCCCTACATGATCCTGTCCCTCTTCTATAGTGGGTACTTCCAACCTCCCCTCACCCCAAGGATGCCCTCCCATCCATCATCCCTCCTCTCATCCCCCTTCCCCCTATCCTGCTGCAGGTTGAGATATCCCATTTAGTATGTATGTCATTCTCTCCCTGAACCAAATTCAATGTGAATGTGGTTTTGCCTTTTTAGCCTTCCTATTCTCCCCCTCCCTTGCAACCACTTCCCCTTGCTTCTTCTACATGGGATAGTTTACCCTACCCTGTCTCTCCCCATCTCCTCTTGCCACTTTCCTCTCTCACCTCATAATTTCATCCCTTGAGTATTCTCCCTTCCCAACAAATTCAACCTATGCCCTCTATCCATATATAACTGTAACCATATACACACACATTCACATATGTATTCATATGACCACAGCCCCTTCTTCCATTATTTTCATAGTGAGAAAGATATCATCAGTCACAGTCATTGCTTTTCCATATAGGAATGTAAATAGTTCAACTTTGATAAGTTACTTTTGATTTCTTTTCCCTGATTACCTTCTCAGGCATCTCTTACATCTTGCGTCTGGATGTCAAATTTTCTCTTCAACTCTGGTTTTTTCCTCAAGAATGCTTGAAAGTCCTCTATTCCACTGAATGACCATATTTTTCCCTGAAACAAAATACTCAGTTTTGCTGGATAGGTGACCCTTGGGTTCATTCCCAGTTCTTTTGCCCTCTGGAATATCATATTCCATGCCCTTCGATCCCTCAGTGTAGAAGCTGCCAGGTCCTGGGCTATTCTGATTGTGTTTCCACAATATTGAAATTGTTTCTTCCTGGCTGCTTGTAGTATTTTCTCCTTGATCTGGGGATTCTGGAACCTGGCTATAATATTTCTGGGAGTTTTCTTTTTGGGATCTTTTTCAGGAGGTGATCGGTGGATTCTTTCAACCTCTATTTTGCCCTCTGGATCTAAAACATCAGGGCAGTTTTCCTTGAGAATTTCTTGAAGGGTGATTTCTAGGTTCTTTCTTTGATCATGGCTTTCAGGTAGTCCAATAATTTTTAAATTGTCTCTCCTGGATCTATTCTCCAGGTCAGTGGTTTTTCCCATGAGATATTTCACATTGCCTTCTAATCTTTCGTTTGTTTGGATCTGCTTAACAGCATCTTGATTTCTCATAAAGTCACTAGCTTCCATTTGCTCCAGTCTAACTCTGAAGGAATGAATCTCCTCAGTGAACTTTTGAGATTCTTTTTCCATCTGGCAAATTCGACTTTTTAAGGCATTCTTCTCCTCATTGCCCTTTTGGGCCTCCTTTGCCATTTGAGCTAGTCCATTTTTTAAGGTGTTGTTTTCCTCAGTCAGGCTGTTGACCCTCATTTCATACTTTTCCTGCATCCTTCTCATTTCTCTTTCCAATTTTTCCTCCACTTCTCTTATTTGATTTTTAAAGTCCTTCTTAAGGTCCTCTATGGCCTGCAACCCGCTCATGTTTTCCCCTGGGGCTTTTGGAGCAGGACTTCTGACCTCACAGTCCTTTTCCCGCTCTATGCCCCCAAAATAGGAGTCTATGGTTGCATTTTTCTGTTTCCTTTGCCTTGGCATGTTGCCACTTAATTGCTTGACTTTTGGGCTTGTTGCCACACTATGGCTTTAAGGCCAGCTAGAGGAATTTTCGTCCCGAACGTGTGGGGGGCAACTTCCGTTTCTGGCAAGCTGTAAACCCACCCACAACTTCCACCCTAGATCACAATCCAGATCCAGGGAGGTTAAAGCAAGAGCGATTACCCCCCAAGACTGATCGCTGGATCTCCCCACGATTTGTAGGCTGGGAGCCAGAGCTGCCTCTGAAAACTACAAAATGGCATGTCTCCTCAGCCACTTCTAGCCCCCAGGGTAGGGAGCTGACGCATTCCCCAAATACAGGTCCCAAAGTCCATAGGACACTAACCTCTTACTTTGTTCTAGGCATGTCTATGTTGATAATTCTGGAGTCGCCACAGTTCCTGGTGTTCTGGGGTTGGGAGATGAGAGGAGGGATGATGGATGGGAGGGCATCCTTGGGGGGAGGGGAGGTTGGAAGTACCCACTATAGAAGAAGGACAGGATCATGTAGGGAATGGACCAGGTGGGGGGTGGGATGAGTGGGAGGGAATTATAAGCAGCCTTGTACAATATATCTACTATAATAATGTTTTGCATAGCTAGACATGTACAACATACACTGAATTACTTATCTCCCCAGAGGGAATGGGTGACAAGGGAGGAAAGAAATGGATCTGGAATTCAAGGTCTTAAGATTAAATGTTTCAAATATATATAAACACTATTATTAATAAAAAAACAAAAAAAAATAAGTGAGAGGGATGGCTAGGTGGCGCAGTGAGTAGAGCTGGCCCTGGAGTCAGAAGGACCTGAGTTCGGATCCGGCCTCAGACACTTAATGCACACACAAATAAAAACCTAGCCTTGTGGCCTTGGGCAAGTTACTTAACCCCAATTGCCCTCCAAAAAAAACAAACAAAAAAAAATAAGTGAGATAATATACCAAAATTTGTGAGATGTAACCAACAGAGTACTTAGGGCAACATGCATATCTCCAAATATTTACATTAATAAAAGAGAGAAAGAGCAAATTAATGAATGGGGCATGCAAGTAAAAACAAAGTTAAAAAATTAAAATCTCCATTAAACAACAAAATAGAAATTGTGAAAGTCAAAGGAGAGGTTAATAATAAAACTAGGAGCTGGTTTGATGAAAAAAATGAATAAACCATTGGCTGATTTGATTAAAAAAAAAAAAAGAAAGAAAATCAAATCACCAGAATAAAAATAAAAAGAATAAACAATCAATGAAAAGGAAATAAAAGCAATTAGTAGGAGCTATTTTGCCCAACTATAAACCAAATATAACTGGCAATCTAAATGAAATAGATGAATAATTACAAAAATATAAATTGCTCAGATTAACACAAGAGGAAATAGAATACTTAAATACTCCTATCTTAGAAAAAGAAATTGAACAAGACATAATTGTGCTTCCTCAGGGGGAAAAAAAACAACAAAAAACCTCAGGACCAGATAGATTTAAAAGTCAATCCTATTGAATATTTAAAGAACTCATTTAAAAATTATTTGAAAAAATAGGTAAAGAAGGAGCCCTACAAAATTCCTATGACACAAACACGATTTTGGTCCCTAAACCAAAGGTAGAGAAAAAAGAAAAAGAAAACTACAGACTCATTTCCTTAACAAATATTGATCCAAAATTTTTAAATAAAATTCTAGTAAGGAGTTTACAATCATGTATCACAGAGATCATATACTATGGCTATACTTAATATATACCATGTAAAATATATGCTTTATATATACAAGGCTAGTTCATTATTAGAAATTGTTAGCAGCATTGACCATTGACCATTGATCAATAATAAAAACAACAAAAATCATGTGATTATATAAATAAATTAAGAAAAAGCTTTGACAAAATACAACACTCATTCCTATTAAAAACATTAGAAAACATAGGAATAAATGATACTTTCCTTAAAATGATGAGTGGTATATATCTAAAACCATCAGCAAATATTATTTGTAATAGTGATAAGCTAGAAGCATTCCTAATATTATTCAAAATTGTACTAGAAATGCTACTTATAACAATAACAGAGAAAAAGGAAACTGAAGGAATTAGAATAGACAATATGGAACAAAACTATCGTTCTTTACAGATGATATACCATACTTGGTGAATCCTAAAGAATCAATTAAAAATTAATTGAAACAACAACTTTGGCAAAGTTGCAAGATACACAATAAACCCACATAACCCATCAGCATTTCTATATATTTTCAACAAATCCAGCAGGAAGAGATTGAAAGGGAAATTCCATTTAAAATAACCGCAGACAATATAAACTACTTAGGAGTCCACCTTTCAAGACAAACCTAGGAACTATATGAACACTTTAATCATCCAAACAGCTTGGTTGTTGTCATTCAGTCATATTCAATTCTTCATGACCCCATTTGTGTTTTTCTTAGCAAAGATATTAGAGTGGTTTGTCATTTTCTTCTCCAACTCATTTTACAGATGGGGAAACTGAGGCAAACAGGGTTAAATGGCCTGCTCAGGGTCACAGTTAATAGGTGTCTGAGGATAGATTTGAACTCAAGTTTTCTTGATTTCAGGTGCACCACTCTATCCACCCTGCTACCTAGCTGCCCCATTAAATACTTTGGTACTGAATAAGAAATAGAGTGTTTGATTAATGAAGTAGATTAGGTACACAATATACAGAAGCAAATAAGCCTCATAACCTTATGTTTGATAAACCTCTAAATCCCAGCAATTAGGGCATGACCTCACTATTTGATAAAAACTACTGGAAAAACTGCAAAATAGTCTGACAGAAACATACCATATGATAAACTCAGAATGGGCACATGATTTAGATAAAAGGTGATATCTCATAAGCAATTTATGAAAGCATGGAAAACATTACCTTTCATATCCCTAGATAGGGGAAGAGTTCATGGCTAAATAAGTGATAAAGGGGTTCATGGAAGGTAAAATGGATAATTTTGATTACATAAAGTTTTAAAGGTTTCGCACAAACAAAACCAATGCAGCCAAAATATGAAGAAAAGCAGGAACCTGGGGTGGGGATTTACAAGTTTCTTGATAAGGTTCCATTTTTCAACTATATAGGGAATTACGTCAAATTTACAAAAATAAGAGCTATTCCTCAGTCAATAAACTGTCAAAGGATATGAGGAGGCAGTTTTCAGAGGAAGGAATCAAAGCTATCAATAGTTATATAAAAATGCTCTAAATTACTAATAATTGAGAGATGAAAATTAAATAAAGTCTGAAGTACCACCTAATAGTCATCAGATTGGCTAAGATGTCAGAAAAGGAAAATGACACATGTTGGAAGGGATGTGAAAAAATAGTATGTTGTAATGTTCTAATATTGGTAGAGCTATGAACTAGTACAACCATTCTGAAGAACAATTTAGAATCATGGCCAAAGGGCTATAAAATTGTGCATACCCTTTGATCCAGAAATACTGCTACTATGTCTATACCCCAAAGAAACCAAAGAAAAAGGAAAAGGATCTATATGTGCAACAATATTTATAGCAGCTGTTTTTGTGGTGGCAAAGAATTGGAAACTGAGAGAATGTCTATCCATTGAGGAATTGCTGAACAAGTTACAGTATATGAATGAGATGGAATGCTATTGTGCTGTATAATGAAGGGGATTATTTCAGTAAAACCTGGGAAGATTTAAATAAACACATGCAAAGTGAAGTAAGGAAAACAAAAAGGATAATGTATACAGTGACAGTTGTATTGTAAAGATAAGCAATTGTGAAGATGTAGTAACTCCAATCAGTACAATGAGTCGCCACAATTCCAATGGATTCATGATGAAACATGCTAACCACTTCCAGATAGATGATGAACTCAGAGTGCAAATTGAATCACATTTTTTTCTCTCATTATTTTCTTTGCTTTCTCTCCCCTTTGGAACAGGACTAATGGGGAAATGTGCTTTGTGTGACGTCACATGTATAATGAGTATTATATTTCTTGTCTTCTCAATAGGTGGGGAGGGGGTGGAGAAAGGGAGAGAATTTGGAACTAACCATAAAAATTAAATTAAAAAATAACCATGCTCTTGGACAAGAAGTTAAATACCCACCAAATAATTTCCATGTATATAACAACACAAAAGTATACTTTCTATGAAACCATGAGTCATCATTTTGTACTGCTTGCTTTTTTTTTTTTTTTAACTATTGCAAATATTTTAATAAGTGTTCTCTGCAAGGCATTTAAAACACCAGTTTGTGAGGATAAACCCAGGAGAGAAAACAGAACGCAGGTAGCCACGGAGCTGAGGAATTTTCTATTTGGGAACAACACTTTTCTGATCAGCCTTGCGCCTCTGTAACTCGTATTTTCTTTTTCTGTGTCAAAAATCTCTCCTCTTGGCAGGTTTACACCCCCAAAACACAAAGATGATTTGGAATTTTCACACCTGAAAGGTTAACTCGGGTAGAAGTGGCAATGACAAATTTCTGATGGGTCCTTCTCAGAGGAACACGGTTGATGGTCAGAGGTCCAGTCACCAGTAGCAAGCCACTAGCCAGTTGCTTTAGGAAAACCACGCGCTTGCCTCTGTGGCGGCCAGTGAGCATGATCAGAACCGTACCGGGCTTGATGCTAGCTCGAAGTCTCCTCACATGCTGGCTAAAGGGCTTTTGCCATGACTTAGCAGCTTTCTAGGCACATCCTCAGTAGGGTAATACCTAGGCATTTTGCGAATCTTTACCACTCGAGTTCCTCCATTCTTATCACCACCAACAGGCTTTGAGATAGTAGCAGGCACTTTGTCTTTCTTCTTCCTTTCGATCCGGGTTTTGGGGCAGCATATTTCCGCTTGTACATGGCTCTCCGGGAATACATGGCAGACCTGGAGTATCTACCGATCCCTCGGGCCAGGACGGGGTTCCGACTGCAATGCTTTTGAGACTTTTTGAACTTTTCAGTGACATCTTCCTTTTTTTTCTCTTTTTTTTCCTTTTTGACCTTCTTTTCCTTGAGTGGCTTTTGGTCTGCCATCTTGAGAGACGGGAAAGCTGCTTGCTTTTTAAAAAGTGTATAACAAATACTTTTAAAACTTCCTTGCTTGACTATGTTTCTTTTAAAAGTTCCTTCTCTTCTGTACATTTTAAAAAATATTTCTTTTAGGCCTAGTTATTTTAGAGGAAGTCAGCTCAGAACTGAATATTTAGTGAGTAGATTCCAACAAATCAGTCTACTAGTAGTCAAGAGAATTGTGCTTGTAGGGAGGAACTCAATTGTTCTTCCACACCACCTCCACAGAGCAGAAGATAATCATGTGGACTTTGAAAGATGGGGATACTTGACCCATGTACATCAGTCACTATATTCCCCGAATGTCAGTGGCTTAACATGTTCACCACCTGGTGGGAAAAAAAGGGGATGGGACCATTGACAAGAATATGGCTTTGGAAGGCTAGACCTTATTCAGATGGAACAGAAGAGGTAAAGGAGAATGACTGAGGAAGGACAGAGAATCATCATACATTAAAAAGACATATTTGGGTTTTTTAAAAAATCCAGAAATTGGAGGTGGAGAGCACAGTGAAAAACATTTGGGCAAAGATCAAAAGAATCAGAAACAGAAGAGATGATATTATAATAGTACAATATAGTCTATAGTCTTGTCTATGACAGACAAACTAGAAAGAAAGAGAAACTGAATGAGTAGTTTGGGAAATCAATCATAAATTTCAGTGGTATTCATGTAGATAAATTTGTCTTCTTGCATTAGGAGTTCTACTTTACCTTGTTTGTTACCAATACTTTCTGCTTTTGTGTAGTCATCTATGGCTTTATTGCTGGCTCCTATTTTTAAATTTTTTTCTCTGTGAATTTCTAGACATCTTCAGTCTATTTCCCCCCTATATTGTAGCAATGCTCTCTGAAATTTAGGAAGGTAGTTTTCCATATAAGGCATTTTTCTTTATCACTACCCCTTTGTTTTTTTATTTAAAGACCTTTTGATTGGATTTGCAAGATTCCAGGTAAATACTTTTTCTTATTTTAATTTTTTTAACCAATACTTGTTAAGTGTGCTCTCTTTTGGCAAAGAGCTGATCATTCTTTAATATTAAACCATGGCCCAGAAATCCAAAACTGACTGTTAGTTATCACCTTCTTATTTAGCATTCCCTTCTCAAAGGTGTTTTTCTCTTTTAAAAAAACTTTGCATTTAGTTGGCTATAGTAATGGAAATACCACCTGTATTCCTGAAGTCTATAGTTTCTTCACCAAATTTCATAATCCTTAGAAATGCTTTCAAGATCTCTTCTGGCAGCATTATTGTACCCACATGAATCATTAGAAGTGGAGAGTAATCATCAGATTTGTTGTGTCCTAGAGGTTCTCCATCATGGTCTGGACATACATGCCCAAGAAAGGCAGCAGACCTATCCATAGATGCTTTACAGTTGGCATGCAGCTGTTTCAGTATGCCCACATTAGGAGTCACTAACTATGCTTCTTTGTTTCTTCTTTCTTTTTGTTCATCTCTTCCTGATGACATCTGTGGATTAGATCTATGTAGCTAACTCTAATTTCTTTCCTGAGCTCCAATCTTACACTGTCAATTACCTATTAGACAAACCACCTACATGTACCAAACATATCTAAAACTCAACATGCCCCAAATGGAAATCATTCTATTTCTTCCCAAATGTCTCTCTTCTCCAAACTTCTGTATTTGTTGACACCACCCTTCAGTCATTGAGGTTCACAAACTTGGAATCAGCTTTGACTCTTCTCTTTCTCTCACTACCCATATCCCATCAGATGCCAAGGCTCATCGACTCTATTTCCACAATACTTCTTACGGGTGTCCTTTTTTCTCTCTTCATAAATTCACTGCCCTAGTTCATGTCTTCTAGTTGGCACAGTGAATAGAGTTCTGGAACTGGACACAGGAAGTTCAACTCTGGCTTCAGACACTAGTTGGGTGACCATGGGCAAGTCATTTAACCTTTCTCAGTTTCAGCTTCCTCACCTATAAAATGGGGACGATAATATACCCCTTTTCCAGGGTTGTTGTGAGGGATCAAATGAAATACTATTTGTAAAGGAATTTACAAGCCTTAAAGTGATATATAAATATTAGTTGTTGTTGTTATCACCTCTTTCCAGGACTATGGCACTAGGTTCTTTCTTAATCTCTCTACTTCAGCCTCTCCCTAGCTCCAATCCACTTTCCCTACAGCAACCAAATTGTTATTCCTAAAACGTGAATCTGATCCTGTCAATGTCTTGCTTAAGAGCCTTCAACCACTTCCTGCTGCCCCTGGGACAATATGATGGTCACCTGTTTTGCTCTTTAGGGAGAGCCTCTGGTGCTCAATGACCCATCTCACTCCCTTTCCCCTCTGTATCACATTCTTCCAGTATCCAACCTTCTGTCCCAGATCCAGATTTAGCAATTCAGATTGTTCTCTTCTATTTACGTGAAAACCCTTCTTTCCTTTCTGAAGCGCTTTGTTTTCCTTAATAACCCAGAGAGTGGAGAGCTAGTCTCTAAGCCTCCTCTGCCTTTCTTCCAAGGAAGGAGACCAAGACACCCTTGAACAAGATAATTATCATTGGGCTATTTGTTGTTGTTCAGTCATTTTTCAGTTGTAACCGATTCTTCTTGAGCCCATTTGAGGTTTTATTGGCTAAGATGTTGAAGTGATTTGCCATTTCTTTCTCCAGCTCATTTTACAGATGAGGAAACTGAGGCAAACAGGGTTAAGTGACTTACTCAGGGTGACTCAGTTAGTAAGTGCCCGAGGCCAGATTTGAACTCAGGAAGATGAGCCTCCCTGACTCCAGACCCAGTGTTCTATCCACTGTCACCTAGCAGAAAACTAAACATATGCAAGTTACTTAAAAAATATTTTTTCTCTCTCTCTTCTTTCTGGGAGCAGGCTCCTCAGTCCTTTGTCTGAGTCTAGAATCTTTGTTCAGGAGTCTAGAGAAAGGTTAGAGGAAAAACCAAACCACAGAAAGAACAACTATAATTAGCCATATGGCTTGGGACTGCTAAAACTCTGTTAACTTTCAAAAAGTACTTTTATAACAGTTTAACTCATCTAGGTTTTACAGTTTGGGCCTTCTGATCCTGAGTTATCTGTGGCTACTATTATCTGGATGTAGTTTTAGTGGAATAATGATATAGCTGAAACAAACACAGACTCCTTAAATTGGAAACCTCTAACTTTGAAATAGGGAGTTATCTAAACGCCATCAGACACATGGTTAAAGAAGCTGTTCTGCGAGTCCTCCCAGTACACTCTCCACACTGTCCTGAAGTTACCCATGCCATGCTTTTGTCCCCATGATAGCTCCAAGTGTTTTGCCTTGTGTCCAATTGAAATCTTTCTTCCTTTCATTTCAACCCATTTCCTCTAGCTTTATCTTCTGTAGGCTTGGAGAACAGCTGTTCCGAATTCTCATTGTCAAATGGAATCAAAGACAAGGATCATATGCTCCTTAGCCTTCCCATTTCTAATACTAATAATAGCCCACATTTCAATAAGGCTTCTCAGTTTAAAAAGTGCTTGTCTCCTAGAACCATGTCAGGGAGGTAGTACATGTATTACTCCTCCAATTTAATAGATAAGGAAATGGAAGCACTGAGAGGAAAAATGGCTACTACACAATAGAGATAGAACTCAAACACAGGGCAACAATGTCCAATGTTTTCTCCTTCTCTCCCTCCCTCCCTCCCTGCCTCCTTCCTTCCTTCCTTCCTTCCTTCCTTCCTTCCTTCCTTCCTTCCTTCCTTCCTCCCTCCCTCCCTTCCTTTCTCTCTCCCTTTCTTCCTCCCTCCCTTTCTTACTACCTCCTTCTCTTCCTTCTTTCCTTTCTTTCCCCCTCACCTCCCCTTACCCCTTTCTCCCTCCATCCCCACCTCCCTTCAACCCTCTTCAATCAACTAAAAGAGTATACTAGGTGTGCACAATTCATTAATCATTTTGAAAGGACTAAAGTATTTTTTTATTAAGTAAATACAAATCTGATCTGCCGATATGATTGTGAGTTGAGGAAATTGTTGCAGAAGGCATATTATACTTCCAATTTTCTACCCAGTCTTCAGGTGCAAAGGAGTAGAATTCTGACCTCATACGCCTAAAACTTGTAGAAAGAAAAGGAATGGGTGGAAGGGGTGTGGACTCCTCATTTCAGACCTATGGACTTAGGAAAACTAGCTTCCCAGTCAATTAGTCAGATGAAATTCACAACAGTTATCAGTCTGGATCTTTTTTTCCTGGAAGCAATGACTCCCCCTAGGTTGCCATATCTGCTCCTAAGATCAGAAGCCCTCTTCATGGCATTACATCTTCTGACAAGTGCTGGCAATTGTGTAAGCACCTTTCCATCTGGCCCTTGGTTACATTGGCTGCCTTGCTCTTCTTTTCTTTCTCAAAAATCTGAATCACAGAATAAAACAAAACAAAAAAGCAAAAAACCCTAAAAACCCAACAACAAACCAAAAATCTGAATCACATCAGAACAATAAGAGGCCACTACAAAGTACATAGAGTGACCTGTACTCCTGCTTTGTAGCATCCTGCCCTGGAATGATCTTGAAGCAGGTCAACTTCTACTATCCTCTTTCTGTTCTAGAGACTCAGGAAGTTTCATTTCTAGTGGAGTGTCTCACAAATGTGCTGTCTCCTCCTGGAAAAGCAAGTTGATGCAGAGGCACCAGCTACAATTATAGTATCATTGCCATCATATGTGGTTTTTCTCTTGGTTCTGCTTTGTTCACTATGCATCAATTCATAATCTATCTTTGTTTCTCTGAATCCCTCATATTTGTCACTTCATATGGTTCTCTTGCCATATATAAGATCATATCTAGAGGACAAATTTTGTTCAGTAAAATCTAAATCAATGAGTGCCCATTTTGTTTACAGCTTTTTGCTACCACCAAGAATTCTGCTTTTGACTATTTTATTATAACTTTTATTCTGTCATTTATCTCCTTGGAATATATGCCCATTAATGAAATTACTGGGTCAAAATTTACTGACTTTTGTCTGGAATGGTGGTACACGCCTATAGTCCTTGCCTGGGAAGGTTGAGGATAATGAATGACTTTTGTTGAAGTAGAGCTAAAGCTGACTGGGCATCTGCACTAAGTATGATTGATACCAATGTTGTGAGTGCCTAGGAGATAAGGAGGGCTACCAAGCTGCCTGAGAAGGAGCAAATTAGCCCAGGTTGGAAAAACAGAGCAGGTTAAAGATTCTGAGCCAATCTCTAGTGGGATTAGGCTAGGGAGTGACTGTTCTACTTACAGCCTGGATGAGATAAGAATAGTCTCCAAAATACAAAACAAAACACAAAATACTTTGCTCATATAATTCCAAAGGGTTTTCCAGATTAATTGGAGTGTACCTGTCTTCCCATAGTCTCTTCAGTCACTTTGCTGGATTTGAGATATAT
The DNA here is from genome assembly GCA_011680675.1 of Gymnobelideus leadbeateri. Classification (NCBI taxonomy): domain Eukaryota; kingdom Metazoa; phylum Chordata; class Mammalia; order Diprotodontia; family Petauridae; genus Gymnobelideus; species Gymnobelideus leadbeateri. The sequence goes on from WOXC01006136.1 coordinate 616,857, forward strand.
GCTAAGAGGTTCAGAAAGTCATCTTAAGACCAGGTACTTGGATGGCCCCAATCAGTGGTGTCAAACTCAAATAGAAATGGAACATTAATCTGTATCTAAGGATCTTTATGGGCTAAAGATTGACTTAGTTTTAAAGATGTAATATTACCTGTGCTTAATTGTATTTTTATTTATTTTGGGCTATACTCAGAAGCATTAGGAGCCACACATGATTTGTGGGTGGCATGTTTGACATCTTTGGCCCAGATAATTGAGGCACCACACCAAAAGGGGTTAAAAATAATGTTTATATTTCTTTTTTATAAGGATATAATTGTTGAATGAAGAGAAAAGATACAGTTAAAAATTCTGGTTCAACTGAATACTGAGACCTCCTCTTTGTCTTTCTTTTTTCATCATCGGTAACATTTATACTGCACTTACTATGTGCTAGACATCATACTAAGTGCTTTACAAATATCTCATTTGATCTTCACAACAACCTTGTAGTGTAGGTTCTATTATTATCCCTGTTTTACAGATGAAGAACCTAAGGCAAAGATTAAGTGACTTGTCCAGGGTTACACAGCTAGTTAAGTATCTGAGACCAGATATGAACTCAGTTCATCTTGACTCCAGGACTGGAAATATATCTACTGTGTCACCTAACTACCCCCTCTGGTGATGGCAAATGTAGCCATCATGGAGTACAGATCTGAGAAGGTTGGAAGTTGCCTTAGTTTAGATTTCTTAGAGGGTTAGAGGGATGCCCAGGACCATGTCACCAGTGAAAATCCTTATGTGATGCATGAAACAAAGAAGTCTTTATATTTTAGCTGCCTATGTGGAAAGGGGCTACCGTCCATTGGCATCCATCAACTGCCAGTGACTTATATTCTTATCTGCTCAAAAAGTTATGCAGCCTAGGGACTCCTCCTTGAAATCTGTTCTCTTGTCCTGCTTCATCCCTTGTAGTGTGTTATAGGCCTGACCGTGGCCTATTGCAAAGTACAACTTCAAAGTTGTTCCAGTTTGCATTTCTTTTATTATTAGTGACTTGGGGGTTTTTAAAATATGGTTGTTAATGTTATATTTTACAAATATAAATGTTTCTTTTCTTATGAACTTGATGAGAATCAACCAAGATAAACATTTCTATATATACCAAACAGAAAAGGAGGCTTGTCTCTGAGATTGTGAATCTCTATTACCTATATTTGTTTTTTTAAGTCTAGATTAAATATAATATGGCAGTACCAACATTGCCCTCCTTATCACAGTCCCCTTATGAATTTCCTTTTGCTTAATGCTTTTTTCCTTTTTCTTCTCTTCTCTTTTCTCCTCCTCCCCTTCTTCTTCTTCTTCTTCTTCTTCTTCTTCTTCTTCTTCTTCTTCTTCTTCTTCTTCTTCTTCTTCTTCTTCTTCTTCTTTTCTTCTTCTTCTCCTTCTACTTCTTCTTCTCCTTCTCCTTCTCCTTCTCCTTCTCCTTCTCCTTCTCCTTCTTCTTCTTCTTTCTCTTTCTCTCTCTGTCTCTCTGTCTGTCTCTGTCTCTCTCTCATTTTTTGTTTTGGCAATCTTCTCTTTACCTTCCCCCTGCCTTCCTACAGAGATTCAAACCCCCCACACACAATGTTAAAGCACTTCCCTCACCTCAGTAAAGGTATTTACTAAGCATTAGTGCTATTGATCTATAGTTTCTTGCAAGAGATAAGTATAGTTAAGGAAAACAAATTAACATATTGACCATGTATGAAAATATATGTCTTACTTTGCTATTACAGTTAGTTCATCATCTCTCTGCTAATATGTGGAAAACATGCTCCACATTAATTTTTATGAAGGCAAGATTGTTGATCAGAGTCCTTAAGTGGTTGCTTATTTTTGTGTTTCTTCTTCTGTAAACTGTTTATTCATAACCTTTGACCACTTATCTATTGAGGAAATGGCTTTGGGTCTTAAATATTTGTATTAGTTTGTATATGTCTTAGATATGAGACTTTTATCAGAGATATATGGCATAAATATATTTTTCTTAATTCATGAGTTCTTTTAAAAATTATTTGATACATTTTATTACTATAGTATATTTATTTTTAAACATATAGCTCTCCACTTCACTGCTCAGTGAGCCATCTCTTAAAACAAAGAGAAAAGAAGAAAAAGGTAAAAATTTTTATACAAACCCAATTGTGTCTGACAGTTTAATTGACATTTCACTTTTATAGTGTTCTGCCACCCCAATAAAGGGAAGAAGGTACATTTTCTCAACTCTAATCTGGAACCAAGCTCAGTCATTTATAATCATACAGTATTCAGTTTTGTTTTATTGATCTTTCCATTTATATTGTTGTGATTTTTGTAGATATGATTTACTTAACTCTGCATTAGATCATAATGTCTTCTCATGATTCTCTGACATCTACATGTTTATCATTTCTTATGACTTTCATATTTCATGACTGATATGTGTCAATTCAGCTAATCCTTTGTCGAACAACTGGTATCTATATTTGCTTTTAATTTTTGAGTAGATCTTTGGGTATGAGTATTTTAGTCATTTTTATGCATAATTCCAAATTGCTTCCAGAATGATTAGGTCAATTAAATTTTACCAACAGTATATTTAACTAGTACCAAATAATTGTGATGATTACTACTTAAATTATGATTTGTAGACTGAAAAGTCTATTCCCCTTTTATTTCTATTTATTTTCACTATTTCCTTTGAAATTTTAGACCTTACAGCTCTCCAAATGAATTTTGACAAGCCCTACAATGCACCTTGTGATAAGTGTGAGTCATAGATTCATATATATATACTTACTGACAGTCATTTTTGTTATTTTGGCTTGAACCAGTCTTGAGCAAAGAATTATTTAAATCTCCCCAATTAATTTTTAAAGTGATTTGTAATTGTATTTATATGTTTTGAGTGTGCATTGGTAGGTTGCTCCCAGATAGTTTATGTATTTCATAACTATTATGAGTGAGATTTATTTTTCTATTATTTTCTTCTAAACATTATTACAAAGAAATGTTATAGATTTATTTTAATCCAGTTATTTTATCTAGTTCTTTATTATTGAAGTAATCAGTTATTTCTCTTTTCTTCAGTTAGTTTCCTTGCTGATTTTCTGGGGGTTTCTAAGTAAAATACCATATTGTTTATAAATGGAGATAATTTTGTTTCCTCTGACAATGTTATGCCTATAATTTCTTTTTCTTATTGCTGACAATTGCATTTCTAGAACCATCTACTAAGAATGAGGAGAATGGGCATCCTTTATTCCTGTATTTATTAGAAAAGCTTGTAGTGTTTCCTCATTGGAAATAATGCTAAATTTGGTTTTAGATATATACTTTTTGGTAATATTAAAAGGAGTCCTCTTAAATTTAAATAATTTAGGAATTTTAACATAAATGAGTGTTGTATTTTGTTAAAGGTCTTTTCTCAATATATTAATGCTTTGGATGATTTTAATTGTCATTGTCATTCATTAAATTAGTTGTTTTCTTAATGTTGAACTATCCTTGAATATCTGGTATAAATTCACCTTGGTCAATGTGAGTATTTTATATAAAGTAATAGTTTTTTAATAGGCTATTAAACTTTTTGTGCCAATATTCACTAATGTTATTCACCTGCAGTTCTCTTTCTTTGCATTATCTTTTCCTGGTCTGGATATTAGAGCTTGGTAGTTTTCTCCCCCAAGTTTTTAGAATAGTTTATGTAGAATAGGTATTAATTGTTTCTTTAAAATTTGATAGGATTCATCTATAAATCTATCTGGATCAGGAATTTTTTTCCTTATTAATTCCTTTATGGTTTGTTTCTGTAATTGGGTTTATATTCTTTTAATTTAGGTTTTTCTATTTTTGCAGTTAATCTTTCATTTCTTTTAAAATCTTTATTTTTCTAGTGTGTAATTAAGTGTAGTGAACTCTGATCATTTTAAATATTTCCTTGTTGTGCTTTCCCCTCACCTATTTTTTTTAGTTTTGTAATTTGATTTTCCTTTCTCTTTAAAAAAGATCAGGTTACCTGAAGATTTATCAATTTTGTTAATCTTTTAAAAGCCCCAACTTTTAGTTTTATTTTAAACACCCGAGGAAGCTCCTGAGTGAGGTTTGGCAGTGATAATATGATTAGATTACTATGTTTATATCATTTTACCTATAACACATGCTCAGTTTAAGCCCTCCTCTTAGGCTACTGCCTAGCCTAGAGTCCTCATTCTCTCCTCTCCTCTCCAAGTTTACATTTCTTCTGAAATGCAGACAGGAGCCAGTTACTAAAATGCTTTCTAGCTAAGGGACTGTGGCTTTCTCTCCTGTGTTGCTTTTAGGTTCATTACTCTGGTACCATACAATTCTCATTCATTTTCACATAATGATCAGCTATTTTTATGATTTGTTCTTTGATCCATTTATTCACAATGTTATTATTAAGTCTCTACTTGGTCTGTGACTTTCTGTTGTTTTCCCAGTATTAATTACTATTTTATTGAATTGTGGTCTGGAAGAAATGTGTCTAATATTTTTGTTTTTATATATATTTATTTTTAATGACAGCTTCTCTTTCTAACTGAACTGATTTTATTTGTTCAAAAGCTTTCTAATTTTATGGACTCAAAATGGTCTTTTATTATTTGTGATCATCTATAAACTTTGTTTGCTAAGAATTCTCCCCCTAATCACATGTTGGAAAGATAATGCCTCTAGTAGTCCTCTAATTGTTTTTATAATTTGATCTTTTTATTTGTCACATATCCATTTGAACATATTGTGGCATGTGGGATAAGCGGTTGGTCTAAATAATTTTTACCTAACTTCCTTTCAGTTTTCCCAATAGTTCTTATCAAATAAAAATCTGTTTCCTCTAATAATTTGTGTTCTTGTTCTTTAATTAAGGACTAGACTGCTGCTTTAGATTGCTTTGGGGTCTTGCTTATCTAGTCTATTTCATTGATGTTGCATATATATATATATATATATATATATATAGTGTATATATGTGTATCTACACATACATATTTTTAACCAGTACCAAATTGTTCAACTGTGACTAGCAATTACCGACCATGTGACTCTGTATAAGTCACAATCTCTAAGTCTCCATTTCCTCATCTATAAAACGCAGATAACAATATTTGTACTACCTACCTCATAGGGCTATTGTGAGGATCAGATGAGATAATGTATGTAAATGTGATTTTCCAAGGTCACGTGAAGAGTAAGGAGCAGAACTAGAATTCAGATCCCAGTCTTCTGACTCCAATGTTCATTCCAATAAGCTGCCATTGTGTCACCTGCACATTTGACCAGCTTGTAGGCTTTCATTTAGGTGATAAAAGTCCACAAATCTCTCCCTCTCATCTATCCCTTTCCCTCCATTCATACTACAACTACCCTAGGTTAGACTCTTATTACCTTTCACCTACACTATTGCAATAGTATCCTAATTGGTTGGTTTTTTTTAATCTAGCTATTCTCCTCTCCAATCCTTCCTCCTCACAGCTTCCAAAATGATCTTCCTAAAGTACAAGTCTAATCATGTCACTCCACTGTCCAAGAATCTACAGTTGCTCCCTATTGCCTCTAGAATGAAAAACAAATTCATCTGTTTGGCATTTCGAATTCCTCACAATCTGGCTCCAGCCTGTCATTTCAGGTTGATTATACACCCCCCTGCACTGAGTTGCATTCAAAATGGCCTGCTTGCTGCCTGTGATATTCTGTCTCCTGCTTTAGCGCCTTTACCCAGGCTTTCTCCCCTGCCTGGCATGTTTGTCCTCACCTAGGCCATTTGGAACCCTTAAGCAATTCCTTCAAGATTTAGTTTAAGTACTATATTTTCCTGATTTATTTAATTGTTATTGTCCCTACCCCCAAATTACTTTGTGTTTATTTTATACATATCATGTTAGATCCCATCCTTGCCCAGTAGAATGTAAACTCTCTCAAAGCAGGGATTATCTCTGTCTCCTTTTAATCTCTGTATCATCAAAATCTCTGGCACATAGTAGGCACTAAATAACAACATAGGGCCAAGAACAGATCCTAACTTCACTTTCCTCAATGAGAAGAATTTTCCCCTTTCTAAGAGCATCCTGCTTTCTCTACATTCCTTATACTGTGTGGTGACCAGACCTGGACACAATTCAATTCAACAAAAATTCATTATTTACAGTTATTATTTATTGATAAAGCACTGTGCTATGCATGGGTAAGGGTCAGGTCAATGATAAAGATCAGCATGTCTACAATAGGATCAAAGATTCAGAGCTACATTATCCCCTTGGATTTTAGACAAGAAAACTACAGCCTAAGAGGGTTAAATGATTTGCCCAAGGCTACCCAGGTAAGTGGCAGAACTGGAGTTAGAATCCAGGTTCTCTGACCCCAAATCTAACTTCTACTTGACGACAGCATATTATCCCATTTAAACTTCCCAATAATCCTGTAAGGAAGATACTATTAAACCCATTTTACAGATCAGGAAAACGAGACTCAGAAAGAGTATGACTTACCCATGACTGTGATGAGGGAAGGGTAATAGGTTCTACCAGGGACCCTGATCACTATCAGCGACCAGAAACCCTGCAATTCAGTCTGGAAAGAATTCACCAGGCTCATGCAAACTTGGAAGCTGAGATTGTAAAAGTTTATTGTTACGCTGTACAGCACAGCGGGCCAGGGTTCTTATGGAACCTGCAAACTTACAGAAATCACAGGTATAGCTTTAAGGAATCAAGACAGTAAATCAGGTGTCAATTATGCTAACTAGGTGAGTAAGGGTGGGATTAGGGAGGAGTTAAAGAGTGGTTAGTGCTTAAAGGACCATGCACTTTTAATATCAACTGTGCAGGCATATTGTCCATAATTCACTGGGAAATAGCCCAAGGGGGTCTACCTGGAGGTATGGTTTTAGGCCTGACACATCATTAAGTCAGGCAGCGATCAAGGCCAACTGAGGAGTGCTCAGTCTGCCACCCATCAGTGTCATGTTTGACAAGATAGATGTTGGGAACCAAGGCCAATGGAGACACAGTATGGGTATAATTGGCTAAGGAGTTAACCTATAGATAGGGTATTGAAGGATTCATGGTGCAGCTGGCCAGTCTACTACAGGAGATAACATTTTCCTAAACTAAAATGTTTATAGATAGTTTAGTGAAGGATTCATAGGTAGCTTGTTTTTGTTCTAAGCAGAGATAAACAGTTCATGAGTTGTTGCTGGGCAGAGTGCTGTCAGGGGGAAGGGGCAGAGTTAATGCTTTAAGACTGGGGCTGGGGTGTGGAAATGTGATTTTACAGACTGGTTTTACAAATTGATTTTACAGACATAGATCCCAAAGCACCCCATTTACAAACTGATGTTACAAACTGACATTACAAACCCAAGCACCCCATCAACTGCACAGCTAATAATACTCCCAAGCTTACCAGACATGATATATGCACAAATAATTTTAAAATAAAATATCACATGATAGTTGTATAAGACAGATGCAAAATACTACGAGATATCTCATGAGGAGGGCATCATTTTCTTTTTTTTTTGCTTTTTTTGAGGGGGGTATGCAGAGCAATTGGGGTTAAGTGACTTGCCCAAGGTCACACAGTTTGTAAGTGTTAAGTGTCTGATGCTGGATTTGAATTCAGGTCCTCCTGACTCCAGGGCCAGTGCTCTATTCACTGTGCCACCTAGACACCCTGAGGGCATCATTTTCAATGAAGGGAATTAGGACATATGAAAGGCATTGAATTCTGGCTGGACCTTGAAAGATGTGAGATGTCAGGTCTCTAGAGACTGGGAAAGAGCAGGTAAGTGAAGACATTGCAGCTATAAGGAATAACATCAATAAAGGCACGAAGCAGGCCATGAATGGAAGATGGTTCCAGTTAATTTTGTATAAATCATAGATCAGCATGTGCAGAGGAGTGGCCTGGAAGAAGATTGGAGGGTTAACTACTAATGATTCTAGAGAGTGCTAAATGCCATTGTAAAGCCCCCGTAGTACCTCCTCCTGAGGGCTTTCAGGAGCTAGTTCCTCTGGCTAGCTATCCTAGGCAGGCTAAAGAGTTTAGACTTTCTTTGGCAGGTAAAAGGGAGCCATTTAAGGCTTTTCAAAAGAAGAATAGTATAATCTAAGCTGTCCACAGACATCTCAATTAGGCTTGTCTCTTTTTAGAGTGGAAGAAAGGGTTCATTCTTTGGCATTAAATGTCATATTAATTTTATGCATCTCAGTGTCCTCTTGGCTATTTTCCCAAAAACTGCCAACCTCATTACTTCATTTTCAATTTGTGGTAAACTTAGAGGACTAAGTCTGGTTATCAGTGCTTCTCTCTGAGCAAGTGTTAAGGTTGTTCATTTTTTTTGTCCTAATGTAAATTCCCCTATGCTTGTTCCTATTAAATTTCATCCTATTTTTTGCAAAATGGCCTTATTTTCTCTTCTTAAGGTTGATTTGAACTTCAGTTTGCTAGTTATTCATTAAGCTTCTACTGTATGCAGTGTCCATCCTGGATGCTAAGGAAAATACAAAGTTTGGATAAGATAAGGTCCCTGCCCTCATGGAGGCTACAGTTTAGTAGGAGAGTATGACACATTAACAAATAATCATAATACGTGATGATGCATCAGAGAGGTGCAAACAAAATATTGTGTGGGGGGAGGGGAAGAGAGGAAGATGATTTCTAACTCTTAGAAGACCTTGGAATCAAGAAAAACTTTCAGCTTGTTTGTAGGTTCACCTAATACTGTGTCATCTGCACATTTCCATTCCTTGACAGTGGCCAATATTGATATAAAAGATACTAAAATGGGTCACAGGACCTAGCTATTGGGGTATCACATAAAACCCACCACCACCCCCTTTTCAGTGGTTATAAATCATATTTAGGAAGTTCTGTAAACATTCAGGGGCTTATACAATCTTCACAATGTCAACTGCAAAAGGAATATAGGAAGGAAACATAGGGAAATCTAGAGGAGAGAACACTAGCTCAGAAGTCAGAGTACCTCAGTTCTCTTGCACTTAATACCTATGTGACTGTAGGCAAGTCCCTTAACCTCCCTGGGCCTCAGTTTCCTCATCTGTAAAGTGAAGGGGGTGTATTAGATGGCCTTGGTTGATCTTAAATATCAGAAGTTCATTGAACAAGGTTATTTCTCTTACATCGTATAAGAGAGCTTGTAGGGTGGCTAGGTGGCACAGTGGATAGAGCACTGGCCCTGGAGTCAGGAGGATCTGAGTTCAGATCCAGCCTCAGCCACTTAACACAAAAACTAGCCATGTAACCTTGGGCAAGTCACTTAACCCCAATTGTTCTCCAAAGAGAGAGAGAGAGAGAGAGAGAGAGAGAGAGAGAGAGAGAGAGAGAGAGCGCTTATATAACTTTTGATAAACACATGGGAATCTTTTACTAATTTTATCTCTGTTCTAACAAATCTGTGGTCTGACTACATAGAGGCTGACTCTGGAATAGCTCCCATGTCAGCAGAATCACTTCCTATAGTTAATTTCATTTGTGTGTGATATTATTCAGTACCCAGCACTTACCAATACTTTTCTTGAAAAAAGTATTTGTGATACATAGAAAAGAGACTCCTTTGTAACCTGTAAGTCTTTGGCCCTTCATTGCTTTTCCCCCATTAATATTTTCCAATGTTTCTTATCATTCTCACCCATTTCCACCCTTGCACTGAAGTCACCTAGCATCAAAACATATGTTGATTTTATTTGGTGAATCTATTAAGTTCTCCCTCTTACTCTTCAACAAATGTTGGATCATTAAGTATGCTTTTGTGGTGGTCTTTTTGCAAATGTTTATCATAAATACTTCAATATTAAATGAATACATCTTCTATGAAAAGATAATTCTCATTGAGTTCAGTAAACAATAAAGCCAACTCCTTTAATTCCTATATTAAGGGGAACTTGCAAGCTACATTTAATTGTACCTTCATTCTTGCTAGTTTCATTTCTAGCAAGTGTCAAAAATCAATTCAATTTTTAGTTCTTCTTCTGTTCACTCATTAGATCAGGATATTTAGAGTACCAACAGTCAAATTCAAGTTGACAATAACAATGTTGTGGTTCTTAATATTCTCTGGCCCCTCCCTTTTTTTTTGTTACTCCAGATCAGTGAAGAAATGGAAGGTGCCACAAAAGACTGAAGACCATTATGCAGTTTCTTACAAATGTAAATCATTAGCCATAATACCACCAAAATGAGCCTAAAAAAACCTTAATCAGAAAACACTTGACATATCAGTCAAGTGAGGAGAGACAACAATCAAAGGCAATACCAATTTAGAGTATAAATACATTTCTAAGATGTTATGGAAAAGGATGGTGAAAGATTAAAAGTCATATCATCTCATAAATAAGTGAAGGGTGATACCAGTTTAAACAAAGCATAGTGATAAACTCAACTGAGCAACAACAACTAAAGATAAAAACGGAAGGACAATTATAGAAGAAAAATGGAAAAGATCTACAAAAATCATTTAAGGTGTTTTTTTTTTTTTTATGAAACCTGTGATAGTAGAAGGAATATATCTATCAGTCTCCTACTATGTAGAGGTTGAGCTAGTTCTTTTCCTTAAAGGTATTCAGTTTATTCTTAATATTTAGTGGTACAGGGGAGTAAAGGTTTAGGGCAGCTAGATGGTCCAGTGAATAAAGTACCAAGTTTGAAGTCAGGAAGACTCATCTTCCAGAGTTCAAATCTGAACTCAGATGTTTACTAGTTGCATGACCCTGGGCAAGTTACTTAACCTTGTTTGCCTCAGTTTCCTCATCTGTAAAATGAGCTGAAGAAGGATATGGCAAACCACTCCAGTATCTCTGCCAAGAAAATCCCAAATGGGGTCATGAAGAGTCAGACACAATTGAACAACAACTAAAGGTTCAAAATGTTGAAGTTACTTTGTGGTTGCCTGAGTACAAAAAGCTCTGATTCCTCCCCATGCTTGTTCTAAAGACTACTTTGAGTAACTTCGGGAAGTAGTGCTCAGCTGAATCAACACTATGTCCTGGCTGCATATCCTTTTTCAGTAACTTCCTCTGCTATGACTGAGTAACCCTTCTTTTGTTAATCATTAAGTGGGATGGATTGAGTATTGAACTTCATTACAATCTCAAACCTTAACTACCTGATCATGATGTAGTTGGCAATTTTGAACTGAATTATTTCCTTGAAGTGAGGGATGGGTGGCACAGAGGAAGGTGAGCCCTGAGTGGCCTCTATACCTCCGAGGGTAATGGTAAGACTCATCTTAATTCCCATGTTCTGTAACAGCCCTTTCCTGATCCTTCCCCTCTCAACTGCTATTGCCTTCACTCTGAGATTACCTTCTATCTGCTATGTATAGATCTGGTATATACTTAATTACTTAAATATTATCTCCCCAGAATGCGAGTACCTGGAGAGCAATGAAGAATTGTTTCTGACTTTCTTGATATCTCTAGTGTTGATTAAAGTGCCTGGAACATAATAAATGTTTCATAAATGCTCCTTGACTCACTGAGTGGTGGCTGTTTACCATGAGGCATCCCCCATTGACACTGGGGTATTAAAAAGTAAGCTGCCTGTGGCCATTCAAGAACCAAAGAATGAAGTGAATATACTCTAGGTCCTAAGCACTGTATCCTGAAGTTGAGTGTGTATGTTTTTCCACAGCAGAAAAAAGCAAAAGCTGAAGTCCCTCCAAGTTTTAATGGAATTATCTGTAATATAAATCTTTAACACCATTGTATCTTGGTAGTTTAAAAGGAATGACTTTTGTCTTTTGGACCTTACTGTGAGATTTGTGTAAAAAAATGAAATGAACTCATTAGTCTTGGAGAAAAAAGATCTGTGCTAAAGAAAATGCTTTGGACTTTTTAGGTGGCATTTGGGGAGTTGTGCCACATGAACTTTGTTGGGACTCTGGTACAATACACTGGGGAGACTCTTCAGGGGGTAGCACTTTATCTTCCATAGCAGCCCTTAGACTTCTCTGGAACTGGAGATGTAGACCAAAAATATTCCACAATGGGTAGGGCTCCATCAGTCCATCAAATGAAAAAGTTTAAAAAGAAAGATATCTTCTGCTCTCATTCTGAAACTATGAACTCTAATTCTCTCTTTCTTCTTCCCCCCTCCCCTCTTCTCTCTCTCCTCTCTTCTTTTTCTCTCCTCTCCTTATTCTCCCCTCCTTTCTCTATCTCCTCCTCTCTGTCTTTTCTGTGTTCTCTCTCTCTCTCTCTCTCTCTCTCTCTCTCTCTCTCTCTCTCTCTCTCTGTCTCTGTCTCTCTCTCTGTCTCTCTCTCTCTCTGTCTCTCTCTCTCTGTCTCTCTCTCTCTCCTCCTCCTCCTCGTCCTTCTCCTCCTCTCTTTCTCTCCCCCCTTCCCTCCCTCTCTTTCATATTCTTTTCTTTTTAACTTTGCAATCTGGAACTTGTAGGACCTTTCTATTTTATATTCAGTACAACATTCACTAGTCATTGGGTAATTTCTCCCTCAGGAAAGGTCCTTTAAGATAAATCGTCATATGGACCTTGACATTGAAACAGGCTGCAAGCAAGAGGGTAATATCCTTGTAGTTATCTTATTCCAGATGTCCCTGACTTATGATGAGAATCAGTGACTATCTAGGAGGCGTCATTAACTTCACTGTAGCCCTGGTGTTTGTGCTGCTGTTCTTATTCATGTTCACCTCCATTCTTCAGGAGACCCATTATGAATTGAAAAGATCTGGCAACACCTATAGCATAAATAGAGATCTTGAGGTACAAGACTTGGTCTTTCCAAGGAGTAAGATGAAGTCTGAGATTTCTGGTCTTCACTCTCCCAGATTTGGCTCCTCTTACAGGGGGATATTGCATTGCTTGTCTTCTGTTTTGTTTTTGTTATTATCCTGGTTTAATTTTTCCTCTTTCTGCCCATGTTGGACTTCTTGAATCCTTGAGATCAACATTGTTCAATAACAGCCCTAAAGCCATTTAAATGATGAAAGGTCCTGTAGAAGGTGTTAAGAACCTTGATACTAAGGAATGGGGAATCAGAGGAAGGATATTTACCAGAATCCCCCACAATGTGGGCTGAGCTAGTACCTTTCCTTAAAAAGGTATTGAAATCACCTTGACATTTACTTGACCCAAACAACTAAAGTCCAGATGTAAGTATTTCCTGTTTGCCTGATTACAAAAAGCTATAAGAAACTACAACTCTTCTCTGAGGCTTGACCCGAGGACCACCATGGGCAAGTCAGAGCAGGGAATCTGTGAAATGTCATTCAACTAAATCAATAAAATTTTCTCACTGTATTTTTTAATATACACACATATCATATTTTCTATATTTTTTCTATTTATATTCTCATGTTATAATGTTATATGGTTACTTTTCCAATTAATAAGAATTTATTTTCTTTCTCCCACCTACACCTTTCACTTAAAAGAAAAAAGGAGAAAACAAAACCTTGTAACAAATATACATAGTAAAGCAAAATAAATCCCCACAGTGTCCAAAAATATATCTCCTTCTGTATTTTGAATCCCACATCTCTATATGAGAAGAGAAGATAGAATAGTTCATCATTGGTCCTCCATAATCATGGTTGGTCATGGCATTGACCAGAGTTCATAAGCCTTTCAAAATTGCTTATCTTTGCAATGTTGTTATTGTATAAAAATTGTTCTCTTGTTCTGCTCATTTCATTCTGCATCAATTCACACAAGTCTTCCTAGGTTTTTCTGAAAACATGGCTTTTATAATTTCTTATGGCACAATAGTATTTTATTACATTCATCTACCAAGGGAAATCTTTTAGTTTTAGTCTTTACCACTACAAAAAGAGCTGAGATAAATATTTTTGTACATATAGGTTGTTTTCCATTTCTTCTCTGAATGTCCTTGTTGAATATCCTTAGCTATGCCTAAGTAAATCTTTTGTTAACTGTTAGATAGACTATGAAAGTTTGATTTCATTCCAATCTCAAACATAAACAACCAGGGATAATCCTAGCCAACCCCTAGATTGCAACACCTATATTTTCTGACTTGGCCTTACACCATCCCTTTTAATAAAGAATTTTTAAAGGGGGATGGGTGGGAACATTCAGTAAAATTGGCCAACACATCAAAGAGTGACATTATATGCAATGTTCCACACCCATAATCCCTTACTTTTGCAAGATGGGAGCAAGGTACATTTTTGTGTCTCTTTTTTTTTTGGGGGGGGGGTAGAGAAAGCAAACTTAATTATCATAATTTTACAACATTGAGTTTTAATTTTTATCCATTTATATTATTGTAGTCATCATGTATATTGTTCATTTGCAGCAGTTCTACAGAGAATTAAGCTATTAAAGCTTAACACTGTACAAAAACTTTTGGGACATCCTGTATAAGTATTCTAAGTGCTTCTCTGCATCATCCATATTCATAATTTCTTAGACCAATAATATCCTATTACATTCATGTATCAAAGTTTGTTTAGCTCTTCCCCAGTTGGCATCTACTTTATTTTCAGTACAAAAAGTGCTTCTATAAATATGTTGTTGTATATGGGACATATCTTTCTATTTTTGACCTCTTTGAAACATATTCCCATTAGTCAACCAGTCAAAAACATTTATTAAGCACTCACTATATGCTATGCACTGTGTTAAATAAACACTGAGGATATAAAGAAAGGCAAAAGCAATGTTCATATCTTCAAGGAGCTCATATTTCCAGTGGGGGAGATGACAGGAAAGCAATTATGTACATACAAGATATAGACAGTGTAAATGGAAATTAATTGCAGTGGGGAAGAGGGGGGAGAGGAAAGCACATTTGTTTATTGTTTTTATGTTGGATAATATGTTATTTTTTCCAATTATATGGAAAGATAATTTTTAATATTCATTAAAAAAAACTTTTGAGTACCAAGTTTTCTCCCTCTTTCTTTCCCCTCCCCCTCCATAAGATGGTAACCAATTTGATGTAGGTTATATGTGTGTAATAATGTTAAATATATTTCTATATTAATTGTGTTATGAAAGAAGAAACAAACCAAAAGGAAAAAACATGAAAAAATAAAGAAAATTAAAATAGTATGCTTTGATCTGCATTCAAACTCCATCAGTTCTTTATCTGGATATGGGATAGCATTTTACATCATGAGTTCTTTGGAATTGTCTTGTATTATTGTATTGCTGAGAAGAGCTAAATCATTCATAGTTGATTATTGCATAATATTGCTATTACTATGTACAATGTTCTCCTGGTTCTGCTCACTTAACTTTGCCTCAGTTCATATAAGTCTTTCCAGATTCCAGTTCTGAAATCTGCCTGCTCATCATTTCTTATAACATCATAATATTCCATTACATTCATATACCACAACTTGTTTAGAAATTCCATAATTGCTGGGCATGCCCTCAATTTCTAATTCTTGGCCACCACACAGACATACTATAAATATTTTTGTGCCTATAGGTCTTCCCCCCCCCCTTTTTTTAACTATTGCAAATATTTTAATAAGTGTTCTCTGCAAAGCATTTAAAACACCAGTTTGTGAGGATAAACTCCATTGGAGAGAGAGAAGACAGAACGCAGGTAGCCACGGAGCTGAGGAATTTTCTTGATTTGGGGTAGGATCCGAGAGTCTACTGTTTTCTGATCAGCCTTGCGCTGCTCTGTAATCTCGTATTTCTCTTTTTCTGTGTCAAAAATCTCTCCTACTTGGTGTCTAGGTTTACGGAGCCTCTTCTTCTTGAAGTAAGCATCAGTAAGATGATTTGGAATTTTCACACCTGAAAGGTTAACTCGGGTAGAAGTGGCAATGACAAATTTCTGATGGGTCCTTCTCAGAGGAACACGGTTGATGGTCAGAGGTCCAGTCACCAGTAGCAAGCCACTAGCCAGTTGCTTTAGGAAAACCACGCGCTTGCCTCTGTGGGGGCCAGTGAGCATGATCAGAACCGTACCGGGCTTGATGCTAGCTCGAAGTCTCCTCACATGCTGGCTAAAGGGCTTTTTGCCATGACTTAGCAGCTTTCTAGGCACATCCTCAGTAGGGTAATACCTAGGCATTTTGCGAATCTTTACCACTCGAGTTCCTCCATTCTTATCACCACCAACAGGCTTTGAGATAGTAGCAAGCACTTTGTCTTTCTTCTTCCTTTCGATCCGGGTTTTGGGGGCAGCATATTTCCGCTTGTACATGGCTCTCCGGGAATACATGGCAGACCTGGAGTATCTACCGATCCCTCGGGCCAGGACGGGGTTCCGACTGCAATGCTTTCGAGACTTTTTGGCCTTTTCAGCGACATCTTCCTTTTTTTTCTCTTTTTTTCCTTTTTGACCTTCTTTTCCTTGGGTGGCTTTTGGTCTGCCATCTTGAGAGACGGGAAAGAGCCTTTTCCCCTTTTTTTTATCTCTTTGTGATACAGACCTAGTAGTGGTAATGCTGGATCAAAGGGAAGGTGCAATTTTATGGCTCTTTGGACATAGTTCCAAATTGCTCTCCAGAATGGTTGGATCAGTTCACAACTCTATTGACAGTGCATTAATGTCCTAATTTTCCTACATCCTCTCCAACAGTTATCATTTTCCTTTTGTCATATGACCCAATCTGATAGGTATGAGGTGGTATCTCAGAGTTGGGTTTTTCCTTTTTTTTTTTGCCTTTTTTGAGGTGGGAAGGCAGGGCAATTGGGGTTAAATGACTTGCCCAAGGTCACATGGCTAGTAAGTATTAAATTTCTGAGGCTGGATTTGAACTTGGGTCCTCCTGACTCCAAGACCGGTGCTCTATTCACTGTGCCCACCTAGCCGTCCTGAGTTGTTTTAATTTGCATTTTTAGAGAGCACATTTGTGAAAGCCTGCCTATTTCTTCAATCTCTCCCTCATCTTCTGGTTGATTCCCTGTTGCCCATAAACACTATCATGTCTCTCCATTCTTAAAAACCCTCACTAGCAACTAACCCTGCTAGCTATCATATCTTTCCTGTCTATCATGGCTAAACTCCTTGAGAAAATGTCTGGACTAAAATACCCTACTTTCCTCTCACTCTCTTCTCAACTCTCTGTAGTCTTGCTTCCAACTTCAGTTTTCAACTGAAACTACTCTCACCTGTTACCAATGATATCTCAATTGCCAAATCTAATAGCCTTTTCTCAAACCTCTTCTTTTTTTTACCTTTCTGATGCCTTTGACACTATCACACTCTTCTTCTAGACACTTTTTCTCTCTCTAGCTTTTCATGATGTTTCTCTTTCCTGATTTTCCTCCTACCTGTCTGACTATCCCTTCTCAGTCTTCTTGGCTGCATCTTCCTCTAGGTCGTGGCTTCCTCCATGGGCATCCTCCAAAGGTCTATCATCCCCCTTCTCTTTTCCCTCAAAACTATTTCTTTTAGAAACTAACTTCTCTCTCCCAAAATTCTCTCAAAACAAAGTCACTGAAATATAAGCCCAAACATATCACCAAAACATAAAGGTTGGTTGAAGGAATTAGGGATATTTATCCTGGAGAAGACTCAGGCAGGACATATCTCTCTCTTTAAGTATTTGAAGGGTTGTCTTGTGGAAAAGACATTATTTGTTCTTTTTCACTCCAAAGGGAAGAACTAGGGCAATGAATGTAAGTTGGAAAGAGACAAATTTATGATGTCAGGAAAAATTTCTCTTAGTGCAGTACAAAACAGTTATGGTTTTGCCTTGAGATGTCATTAATTCCTCCCCCTTGGAAGTCTTTAAGTAGAATTTGGATGACAACTTGTACAGTATGTTATAGTACAGATTACTCTCAATTTTGAGTTTGACTAGAGGCCCACCAAGGTCCTACTTTGTTCTGATTCTGTGATTAACCAACTGGTGACCTCTGTGATGGTGTCTGCTTGTGTCTTTCATCACTACAGCAGAACTTACAACACAGATGTTACATTTATTTATTTTTATTTGTATTTATTCTTTGTATGTGTGCGCATATTATCTTCCCAGTTAAAACATAAGTTTCTTGAGAACAGGGAATATTTCATTTTGTCTTTTTATTCCCAGCACCTAGAACAATTCCTGGCATATAGAAGGCTCTTAATCAATCTTGTTTAATTGATTATAATGCTTTACGGTTGGCAAAGTTGTTTCTTCACTACAAATCTGTGAAAATATCCCCATTTTACAAGAGAGGAAACTGAGTCTCAGAGAGGGAAAGTGATTCACCCCAGGTCACACAACTTGAACTACTAGAGTAAAGATCCTAATGTAATTCTTCTAAGTCCAGCAGTTATCCTACTATGCTACATCACTTCTCAGATATCCATTTAATTTCGAAAATAAATATTTGGTTCATTTCAAACCCTAAAACTCTGTTTCTTCTTGGCAAAATAGGAAAGAATTAGAATGTTTGCACCCCACTGAGCCAGAATGTTGTGGAAACTAAGGAATGAATGATCTAGTCTAACGCTTTCATTTTACAGGTACTGAGGCCTGGCCATGTAGGTGGTACAGTTGGTAGAGTGCTGTGCCTGAAGTCAGGAAGTCTTCTCCTGAGTTAAAATCTGTCCTCAGATACTTACTAGCTGTGTGACCCTGGGCAAGTCATTTCACCCTGTTTGCCTCAGTTTCCTCATCTGTAATATGAATTACAGAAGAAAATGGCAAACCACTCTAGTATCTGCCAAGAAAACCCCAAATAGGGTCATGAATAGTCATACTGAACAATAACAATAGCCAACCTGAGGCCTAGAGAAGGGATGTGGCTTGCCCAAAGTTACACAGTGTCTTAGATGGTAGAAGCGGGTCCCAATGCTCTTGACTAGGGTGGGGAACCTGCTCGTGATTCAATGCTTTTTTATTTTAATCACATCCTACTGCCTCAACTAATGAAAGAAAGAAAGAAAGAGAAAGAAAGAGATTCTCTTAATCTAGTTTTAACTGTGTTTCCAAGATGTCTAATTGATACTTCAACTTATTAATTATTGTTTCTTATCATTTGTTTCTATTCCTTATTGTCTTTTTATTGAGATTTTATATTTTTACCATCATATTGATTTTTTAATGCATCCTTCACTCTCCTACCGGCAAGTCATCTTTTGTAACAATGACTTAAAAAGAAAGATCTGGATGGGTGAGGAAAGGCGAAGCATTCTAACAAAACCAGCCAACACATCAGTCCTCTCTGATAGCCTGGGCAGTATTTCATATCCTTAGTCTTCTATTTATATAAATAAGAGAAGGCATTTTTTCTTCTCTTCTCTGGGCCAATTCTATTCTTTTTTTGAGAATATAACTACTGGTCTGGTTCAACCTATACTGAAAAAGAAACCTTCTACAATATACTGACAATCTGACAATCATTCATCCTTTGCTTGAATGCCTCCTATGAAAACGGCCTACCCCACTACCTCCCAACGATTCCCATTTCACTTCAAGATAGCTCTAATTGTTTGAAAGGGTTTTTTCCCTCTGATGTGATGAGGACCTGGTAAAAGATCTGGGGCAATATATACTA
This sequence comes from Gymnobelideus leadbeateri, assembly GCA_011680675.1. Classification (NCBI taxonomy): domain Eukaryota; kingdom Metazoa; phylum Chordata; class Mammalia; order Diprotodontia; family Petauridae; genus Gymnobelideus; species Gymnobelideus leadbeateri. The sequence continues at coordinate 636,334 of WOXC01006136.1, forward strand.
TATATTACATACACACACACACGCACGCACACATACACACACACACACACACACACACATATATATATTCTCTTCTCTGGTAATTTTAATTACACAGTCTTCTCACTTAACTATTTTTAGTAACAAATTTGTGAGGGTGGCTGAGTTATTACATGTGGGTAAGGATTAGAAGTCCAATAGAAAAACAGCCATAGAGGTTAGCCCAATTCCTTTCCTCTATAGGTCTTCAGGGGTGGTTTTATTATAGCTCTTCTTATTGCAAAGATACTTTTCCTCCAGAACCTGCCAGCTTAGGCCATATCTGAACTGCTGAAATGAGTCTCTAACTCATCCAGTCCCAAGTCCTGCATTTTCACATGACTTGTTCTTTACTCAGCTATTTCTGAGTCCTTACCATGTGTCCTTGGTACTGTGGGAGTGTCAAGAATCACAGAATTTTAGATCTGGAAGCAATCTTAGAAATCATCCAGTTATGGTGACCAGATGGCCCAATTATCCTGGGACAGTCCCAATTTTAAACATTCAGTTCTCTTGTTTCCACAAGTTACTAAAATGTTCCGGAAATTCCAAGATTTTGGCAAATGGCAACTGAATGAAATAATTCAGCAAAAATTACAAGAAATATTCTACTGATTTCTACACACACACACACACACACACACACACACACACACACACACACATATACATATCTATTCAACATCACCTGTATAAATTCTGTCTGATCTTTAAAGTCCAATTCAAAAAGCCTTCACTCATGCCCCTAGATAGTGATGACCTCCCCCTTTGGCCCTCACAAAGCACTTTGTTTTGTATTTCTCTGATGAATTCATTGAGAATTACTGTATATTATAGTTATTGGGTATATGTTTTGTCCCCCTTCAGACTCTAAGTTATATGAAATTAGGGACTGTGGCTTATGTGTCCCTTAACCCCTCTCACAACTATATTCTGCACACAGTAAACGCCTAATAAATGCTTCATATATTCTCGGACTTGGAAGCAACCTCAGAGACCATCTAGTCAAGAGGTTCTTTACCTGGAATCCCTGGACCCCCCATGGATAGATTTTAGGGGGTACATGAATTTGAATGGGAAAATTATATCTTTATATCAATAGAATTAGTATCCTTTCTAGTCCTATATATTTTAATTTATGCATTTACAAATATTATTCTGAGAATGGGTCCAAAGGTCAAAGGAGTCCATGACACACAAAAGGTTAAAGACCCCTGGTCTATTCCAACCTCTACCTGAAAAAGAAGCCCTTTAGCCCTATGGAGATCTGATGCATGTGCAAATTCAATCAGCTTCCTCAGCTGATGCAACCTCTCATGTGGAGGATGTTAGCTTTCTTCAGGAAGAATCATGATGATGTGTCAGGGAAGTGCCTTGGATAGACTGTGGAACACATATGAATATTCTGTAACTGGTTCTTGTTGGTTAACCATGTGGTGGAAAGGCTGTCAGCATCAAAGTCTGCCTTTCACATCTTGGGGAGTTCAGTGACTTTTGCTCCTAGCATCTGATAGGACAATATACTAAGGAGGAAAAGCCTTAAGACCTTCTTCCTCTGAAAAACAGGCCTTGTTCCTTGGTCTTTTCATGTCCTCTTTTCTGTTCTAGGTGGAGAGAGAAGAGCTTCATGACTCACTGAGTTTGAAAAGTTGTTAGTAGAGTGCCTCAGCATCTCAACATTCCAGAGTGTGGATTCCAGAGCCAGTGCAGCACTGATGCCCCCAAAGAGCAAGAAGGAACTTTTGAGAATGGCCTTCTGGACTCAAGAAAAGCTGAATCAAAGACTCATCCAGCATCAAAGCCACATTTGGATGTGAACTTAATGGGACTGATGTCACATAGGAAATTAACTTAGTTTTGAGCCTATTCCTTCAGGGACTGAAGTCGGATAGGGGTGAATATGACCTGGAAGCATCAGGAAATTTTTGTACTTTGATCTTCCTACAACTTTAAAGTAAATTTCCTTACTGTCCCCCAACAATTAGGGGGATATAGCTATTGAGGACCCAAGCTCATGGCAATAGAAAAGAAAGACATCCCAAACCCTCAGAGTTGCCTCCTAAAGCCCTGAAGGCAAATGTAGCTACCTAGTACTGGGAAAATAGGAGAAGAACCAAAGCATATAGCTAACTGATATTAAGCCTAAATATGCCTTCTTTACAACTTTCACCCACTGCTTCTCATTCTGCCCTCTGGGGGCAAGCAGAGAAAGTTGAATCCCCTTCTTCAGTACAGCATTTCAAATACTTAAAGATAGTTCTTATGTCCCCATTAAGTCTTATTTTCTCCAACCTAAACATTCCCCTCTCCTTCAACCAATGTTCCTAAATCATGGATTTGATATTCTTTACTGCCCTGTTACTCTCTTCTAGATGCTCTCCAGTGTGTTAATTGACATTCTTCCTAAAACGTGGTCATTAGAACTGATCACAATATTCCAGATGTGATGTGACCAGGTGTGGAGCGGGATTATCACCTCCCCAGATTTAGTTACAGTACCTCTCTTAATGCAGACTTCGGGTACATTAGTTTTTTGAAGCCACTATATCACACTATGGACTCATATTGAGCTTGTAGTCCATTAAAATCCCCAGACCTCTTTCAGACAAATGCCTATGGAGCCATATCTTTCCCGTCTTGAACTTGCGAAGCTGATCTTTTAAACCCAAGAATAAGTCTTTTCCCTATAAATTGAATCTTACTTGATTAAACCCAGTGTTTTAACTTGTCAAGATCTTTGTGAATAATGACCCTGTGAACTAATATCCTGGGTATCCTTCCTGGCTCTGTGTCATAATACACATTGGAAAAACATTCCATCTATGACTTTATCCAAGCCATTGATAAAAAAAGTTACACACCAAATGACTTAGCACAGGTACCTAGGGCATTCATTCTACCAGAGTCCTATTTCCAAATTGAAGTCAAAACATTATTTGGGTCCAGTCACTCAACCAGCTCCAAACCCACCAAGCTGTACTATACTGTCCAGATCAGAGATCTCAAACATGTGACCCTTGACCCACATGAGGCCCATGACACTATGGAGTATCATCCAAACCAGATTAAAATGTTGTTCTTATCTGATTTTAATGTGTTGATATATTAATAAAAAAGAAATGTATATGGTTTTCTAAGTCAGCATGCTACCCACAGGGATCTTTATGTACAGTTTAGTGACCCCTGTTTCTATTTGAGTTTGACCACCTTTTTCCATATGCTCCACAGGAACAGCATGAGAGACTTTGTCAAATGCTTTGCTAAAATCTAAGTAAATAGTATCTAGAACAATTTCTTTATGTAGCAGTTTGACAACATTGTTTAAAAAAAAAAGTCAAAAGGTTAGTCTAGCATAACCAATTCTTGAAGCCATGCTGGTTTTCTGTGGTTATCACTGCCTTTTCTAGTTGTTCCATAACTATAATACACACTAGAATTTGGCCAGAAGTTGAAGTCAAACTTTGGCCTATAGATTCAGTTTCAACCTATGCTCTTCAATCTTATTAGTACTTCTGTCCTCTAGGAGCCTTCAAAGATTGGCAAAAATCTAGTAAATTGAAACTCAAATCAAGCTTAAAAGAGGGAGCATATAAGCTCATTCTACAAAAATGAGATCAAATTAAGCAGAACAAGCAGAGAAAGTCTCCAAGGTCCCTTCTGATCCTCTGAAATACTCACAGGTAACAAAAGTCAACATTACAAATTATATGGAGAAAACCTTGCCAGGGATAAACACAGAGGGCAAAGTCTAGGGTCATAGATAACCACAAATCATATAGTCAGTCACATAGTCAACAAAGAAAAAAATCCAACAAGATAGTGAGGTACATGAAGGGGGTATATAATATCTGAGGACCAAGAATATATTCTTCTTTCCACTCCAAACTAATAATAGCTTAATTGAAGTGTTTATCTGACCACTTACTCCTTCACTAAAGACCCTTACGTGGTACCCCTATTGCTTTGTACACAGTAGGTGATTAAGAAAATATTGGTTCAATTGTATTGACTAAGTATCAAAAGGTTGAGGGTCACAGAAGACAGAAACTTATGGACTAACAAAACATCAATATTGCTCATGTAAACAGGGGTATAATAACCAGAGGTCTCTAAAGTTCATAGCTATATGCATAGCATATATAACTAGGTATATGCTGTGTGCATAGCTTGGTGGTGGTGGTGATTCCCCCTGATTTTTTAAGATGCAAAACCAATGAACACTGTATGGTATACATTAATATTGAAGGCCACCTAGTTGTAACAATATGGAGTACATAAATGCAAAAAAGGGAAAGAATTCTTTGTCATAGGAGTTGCCCTGATTTTTTTTTTGTTTCAGAAAATATGGCCTCTTTAGGGATAGTCCCCTTCTCTTGTTTTATAGATGAGGAGACTGGGTCCCATAAAAGGAAAATGACTTGTCTAAGATTATTCTGCTTTGTGGAAAGTCTAGAAACAAAGGAAAAGATACATTTCCTGCATTTTAAGAGCTTATGACTTATATAAACAAAGACAATGAAAAATTTGCTAGAGGATAGTTGCAAGATAATATATAAGCAAGTGGGTAAGTTTTGGACAGACTGCACAAAATGCAAAAGGAGCTAAGTAAGGCAAAAAATATGAACTAAGCTTAGTCTGGGAATAATAAGAAAAAACACTTATATAGTACTTTAAAATTCACAAAATACTTTGCATACATTCTCTCACACGAGCCTTGTAACAACTTTGGGAGGTAGGCATTATAGTGACTATTGTAGCCATTTTACTCATGAAAAACAGAGGCTCTGAAAGGCTAAATGACTCGTCCATAGTTACATAGCTAACTATCAGGGGAGGTTCTGATGGCAAATTCGGTACTCTATACTAAGCCACAGAACTTCTCTCTCTGCTCTTTGGAAAGATTTCACACAAGAAATGAACATTGTTTGGCTCAGATGAGTGATTTTAAATGGCTTTGTTACTGCAAAGATTCTATCAATCAATCAATCAAAAAGTGTTTATTAAGCTCTCCCTGTGGGCCAGAGACTGGGCTAGAGCGTAAGTTGAGTATTGCCCATGTAGGTTATGTGGATGTCTCCATAGGATGTTCAAAAATACAGACAGGCAGCTAAAGTGGCAGCATGGATATAGTAAGATTTGGAATCTTTGGAATCTTACCACTCTTCTAAGGAAATTGTGATTCCTGCCTTGAGGGGAACAAAAAACAAAACAAAACAAAAAACCAAGGAATCACAAGGTTGGTTCTTCTTTATCCTCTGAGAAAGAGAAATAATATCCTAGAATGATATTTCTGTTCTATCTCCCCACAGATACTTATGATCTAGGACAGAGGTGTCAAATTCATGAAAATGGGTGCAAAACTCTTGAGTAAAGCCAGAACCAGATTAAAATGTTGCTGGGAAACATTTAACAAAATAAATAAAAATACAATACAAGGTAGATAATGTTAATTTGTGGTTTTCTAAGTCAATATAGGAACTGCAGATATTTGTTTCTATTTGATACATTTCTATTTATTTCCATCTACCATTCCACTGGTGTAGGGGCATAATTTTTAGGTTCAAAAGCAAAAAAGCAGCTAACTTCCCTGGTGTTCTCCCCTAAAGGTGGAGGTTAACCAAAACTTATACCTGCAAACTTGATTCCTTTCCACCAAATGCTAGTCACACAAAAGACAATTACAAATAGTAAATAGCGTAAACCTATTTATTCAAGCAGATATCAAACAAATTAAGAGTTCTATGGATTAGAATATACCTGAAAGGGATGGAGTCAAAATGGTAGGTGAGAGGTAGAAATTTTGCCTTAGCTCCTCCAGAACCTCCAGCATAACCCAGAAAACACATCAAACTGAATTCTGATTGGAAAAGTTAAGAAAAAGTTATAGTGAGTCATTTTCCAGCTTAGGGCTGCTTAGGAAGATAGAGAGGTCTATAGATGCTTACAGGACTAGCCAGGAATGCAGCAGGAGCTTCCATCACCCAGAGATGGTAAAAGGACTTAACACCTGGCCAGGAAGTAAATGATCAGAAAAAGATACCTTTACTAGCACTGGAAGCAGAAATGGGTGCCATCAGGAAACTGTCACCCATTACCCAGTCCCTGGTCAGTTATACAACAGAAAGGAATGGTTCCCAATGGAGCAGGGGCCCTACCTGTATAAGGAGCAAGAGCCAGAAACATATCTGTGTAGCTCTAAGCCCATGAACAGAGTGGAGACTCAGTTCTAACCTTAAGTCTACCATATAAGCCCTCAGTAGAATAAATAAAAATAAAAGTTCATCTCTCCCCTCCCAGAAGTGAGCAGAGCCCACCCAACATTAACATAAGGCCCCAAATCAAGAAATGGGCTGGAAAAATGATCAAAGAAAAAAAGAACAAACAAAAAGTTACTCCAGTGACAAGGAAGCTCAAGACACAAACACAGAAAAAGACGATAACTTGAAAACATCTTCAGGTAAAGCCTCAAAAATACAAATACAGATTGGATACAAGCCCAATAAGAATTCCTAGAATAAAGCAATAAATAAGAGCAAAAATGATTTTACAAGTCAAATAAGAGTAGTGAGAAAATGTGAAAAGAAATGAGAGTTATACAAGAAAATTATGAAAAGAGAACTAACAGCTTGGTAAAAGAGGCTTGAAATGATACTGAAGAAACTCTTTAAAAATTAAAATTGGCCGGGTGGAAGCTAATGATTCTATGAGACATTGAGAAACAAACAAACAAAAAAAAACAATGTCAAAAGAATGAGAAAAAAAGAAAATACAAAACATAAGGGGAAAACTGGCCTATGAAATAAATGGAAGAGAAATAATTTAGACATCATCAGGTTACCTGAAAGCCAGGAACAAAAAAAGAATCTTGATATCATGTTTCAATAAATTATAAAGGAAAACTACCCAGATATCTTAGAACTAGAGGACAAAGTAGGAATTGAAAGACTCCATTAATCATCTCCTGAAAAAAAAAATCCCAAAATGAAAACTCCCAAGAATTTTATAAGCAAAATCCAGAACTCCAAGAGAAAATATTGAAAACAGCCAGAAGGAAATAGTTCAAACACCATGAAGCCACAGTTAAGATCACATAAGTTTTAGCAGCCACTACTGTAAAGAAGTGGAGGGTTTGGAGTATGATATTCCAGAAGGCAAAGGAGCTAGGATTACAACCAAGAATAACCTACCCAGCAAAACTAAGTACTAATCCTACAGAGGGGAAAAAAATGGGTCTTCAGTGATATAGAGTACTTTCAAGTATTCTTGATGGAAAGACTAGTACTGAATAGAAAATTTGACATTCAAACACCAGATTCAAGAGAAGCATAAAAAAGTTAAACATGAGTGAGAAATTATAAGGGACTAAACAAGGTCAAACTGTTTACATTCTTATATGAGAAGATGATACATGTAACCTCTCAGAACTTTTATCATCCACGAGGTCCTAGGGGGAGTTTACTTAAAGGATCTGGACATGATTATATTAATGTTGAGGCTATCTCAAAAGAAGAATGGAAGGGTGAGAAAGAGGACTGCACTGTGAGAAGGGGGAAAGGAAAGGAAGATGGGGTAAATTGTTTCACATAAATGGGTGTGTAAGGAAAAGTTTATACAGTGAAGGGGGGAAAGGAGAGAGCCAGCAACACATGAACCTCACTCTCATCTGAGCTGGTTTGAGGAGGGAAGAATACACATATGCACCCAGTTGTGTACCGAAATTCATCTTACCCAACAGTGAATTAGTAGGAAAAGGAGTAGAAGGGGATAAGAAGGAAAGTATAATAAGGGAGGCAATGGTTAGAAGCAAAATAGACTTTTACAGAGAGGGTATAAAGTAAAAAAAAAGGATAGGTATGAAAGAGAATAGGATGGAAAGAGTGTATTCCAAGCATGGGGGATGACTACTGTAAAGACACAGAGAGAGGAAATGGGAGTATCATGAATAAGGAACAAAGAGGAGACTAGTTTGATCACAAGAGTGCAGGACGGGAGTAATATCAGTGAAGCTGGGGAAAGCTTGAAGATGGATTGTACAAGGTATTAAAAGCTAAACAGAAGAATTTACATTTATCCTAGAGGCATTAGGAAGCCACCAAAAATGGTTGAGTGTGTGTGGGAAAAATCACATGGTCAGATATGTGCTTTAGAGAAAATTACTTTGGCTGTAGTGTGTTGATGGGATTAGAGTCCTGAGAGACTTGAGACAGGGAGGCCAGTTACCAAACTTAGTCATTATAATGTAGCTCTGTGGCTTAAAAAATCAACATGATGCTGATTCACTTAAATAGACCAGCATGTAGGAATAATCATATCATCCTCTATAAGAGGAAGAGTAACATAGCATCACAGGACTTGGAGCAAAGTGATCTGGATTGAAACTTGGCCCTACTACTTACTACTTAGATGATTTTCATCGATCTATTTAACTTACCCAAATTGTTGTTCAGTCATTTTTTTCCCAGTCATGTGCAACTCTTTTACCTCATTTGGGGTTTTCTTGGCAAAGAGAGTGAAGTGGTTTGCCATTTCCTCCTCCAGCTTATTTTACAAATGAGGGAACTGAGGCAAACAGGATTAAGTGACTTGCTTAGGATCACACAGGTAGCAAGTGTTCAGAGTCAGCTTTGAACTCACCAAGATGCAGTCAGGCATTCTATCCACTTTGACACCTAGCTGTCCCAATTTGCCCAAATGTCTGGGTATCCAGTATCTTCCTATGCAAAACAAGGTGGCTGAACCAGATTATCTCTAAGGTCCCTTCCATTTCTGACATCTCCCGTTTTTTTAAGTGGGGTGAATATTTCTAAGTTCCATAACAGGTGAAATGACTTGGAAAGGATGGCAAAGACTCCAAGACAGAGAATTTATGTGATACTAAGCCCAGGGATCCATAAGAATGAATGGACATGGGGCGGCTAGGTGGCGCAGTGAGTAGAGCGCCAGCCCTGGAGTCAGAAGGACCTGAGTTCGGATCCGGCCTCAGACACTTAACCCACACAAACAAAAACCTAGCCGTGTGACCTTGGGCAAGTTACTTAACCCCAATTGCCCTAAAAGGGGCGGCTAGGTGGTGCAGTGAGTAAGAGCGCCGGCCTCGGAGTTGGGATGACGCAAGATCAAATCCGGCCTCAAAAAATGAGCACCCACACATAAATAATGACTAGCCATGTAACCTTGAGCAAGTTACTTAACCCCAATTGCTTAAAAAAAAAAAGAATGAATGGACACGAAGTTTCTTGGTATAGTCAAGGCTAATAGAAAAGTTTTCAAGAACAGAGACAGCAAAAGAAGGGTGCATCAGCCAGTTTCTTCTGGTTGGGGTATAAATACTAGATTTGGAAATCTGAGGGCATGGGTTAGAACCCTGGCTTTGACCTTATTAGCTGTACAACCTTGGCTAACTCACCTAACAATTCAGTTTACTCATTTATGAATGAGGGGGCTGCATTACAGGATTTAGAGTTTTATGCTGAACATTTGGGAAAACAGGAAAATGGATGGAATAAAAAGGATGACTTGTCTGAACTTTGACAAGCACTGGAATTATTGATCACAGTCGTTCCCTGCTGTACATAGATTTGTAATGTTTGAGCTAGAAAAGGCCTTAAGTTCATCCTCATTTTACAGATGAGTAAACTGAGGCCCTCACGATTACCCTGGAAGTTAGTGGAAGAGCGAGGGATTCAAATCACGGGTCCCTGACACCTGATCCAGATCGGTTTCTGCTGCATTGCTTTAGTACAGGCCATGCTGCTCCATTGCCTGGCCTAGCCTAGGCGAGGTCCTCTAGGAAACAAGCAGCCGGACAGCGGACCTTCCAACTCGGTTTCCACAGTTCCGAAGCCAGGGCGCCTACCACGTGGTGTACAACCGTAGGGCAACGCATGCGCCTACGGGGCACATCCTCCCCCTTTCCCCTAGCCGTCCCTAACTCCCAATGACGTCGGCCAGCCTTCGCGCTGCTCTTTCCTTGTTATTGACAGCTCCGCCCCAGCTCTCGCCCCGCCCCCTTCCCTCCCTGTTTAAGATTCATCATCAATAGTTCTTGCCTCCTTCTGGTCTGTCTCCACTATACCAACCCCTTTCCCACAGAGTCCCCCTTTCCTCCCCCCCTTTCTCCCCAGCCATCCTAGCCCCCGAGTGCGCGTGCCCGTCCTTCCTAGCCCTCCCCTCTCTCCTCCTCCCTCCCTTCCCCACCGAGTCGGAGCCATCCCACGCGCGCGCGCGCGCGGTCCCCTGCTGTCTGGAGTCAGTTGCTCCGGCGTCCGCGCGCGCTGGTCTGTCCCTGCCCCTGCCGCCGCTGCCGCCGCGGGGGCCGCCGGGGCCTCGTCCTGTCGCCGCCAGCGGAGCGCGAGCGCCCGGACTCGGGCGCGCGGCCCCCACGCCTAGGCTCAGCCAGGTGAGCGCCGCCGCTGCCCCCCAGCCCCAGCCGCCGGGGTCCCTCCGGCTCCTGTCAGCAGCCCGAGCACCGCGCGGAGGGGGCAGGGGCGGGCAGCCCGAGGGGCCTGGCGGAGGTGGGGGGGCGAGGGAGTCCCGAGGCTTGGGCGGGGGGGAGGGTGCGAGTGTCGTCGGGAGGGAAGCGTTTTGTAAGGGGACATGAGCTCCCTTCTCCCGCTCCCAGGGAGGCGCGGATCTGGAAAGAAAGCATAACTAGGGCCCACCGAGAGAAAAGGGGGGTGGGAGTGAATGGGCGGGCGGGCCCAGCGTGTTTACAAATGCTCCGGGAGGTGGGGGGAAGGGGAGGGAAGGAGGGGGTGCTGTTTACAGGGGCGGGGGTGTGGAGAGGGAGGGGGTGAGAAGGCTGCGCCCGCAGATGTGCAATGGGAAGGTCGCACAAATGCCACCCCTTTAGAAAATCAGTTTTGCCAACTAGTCCTGGCTTCTGTCAGCTGCCAGGCTTTGCAGCCTTTTTATCTAGAATAAGGACTATCAACTCACTCCGGTTTCCCTTCCCTTCCCAGGGGAGAGGCATCCACCTGAAACCCAACCACTTGTGGGGCTGCAGAGTCTCCAGGCTGTGATTGTTTACGGCTTTATTCTGTTCTGTCCGGTTTTGTTTGTTTTTTGGCTTCTTTGTTTTCTTTCTCTTTTTTTGTTCAAGGTTGGTAGCGCTGTACCCTAATTACCCCGAGGGTTCTGTTGGTGGGGTTTAAACTTCCGAGACTTTTCAAGCTCGGGTTTCGATTCAGAGGTGCCTTTCGGAAATGTTTGAAGAAGAGTGGGTGGGTTGTGGATCTTGGATGGAAAGTGTTTGGGAGCTTGCGTCACTTTCAATTGCATGGCTAGCATTTCTGAGAAGTGATTACACTAGGCATGTGCTGGAGTGTGAAAAACTGTTATGTGATTTAAGGATGGACAGGACCCCCCCTTTCAGATTTTCGTAGACCCACACATGCATACAGTGAAGGTGTAAGAATTTGAAATGCAAAGATCTGAAGTGCAACTTTTCATCCCTCAGCATTATCATTGTATCTTTAAAAAACAAAAAACCAGGAGCCAGGTGTTTTAACAACTGTATTCACTTTAGATTAAACGGGTTTCACATTCGCATAGTCGTGCAGCATTTTGCTGATATTAATTGAAATTCATATAGTTCAACATCCCCCCACAGATATGAAAAACGACCAAAAATCAAGAACTGATATGTCTTTAGACTGTTGGTATTTCTATGTATAATTTTGACGGGATAATAAGCCAAAAGTTTACTTCATTAGTTGGAACAACTTATTCTAGTTTAATTTGCTTCTGAGAAATCTGCAGTGGAAAAATCCAGAAGCGGCAAAGAATCATCAAAAGCAAAGGAATGAAAAGCGGTCTTTTATTACTGCTTCAAAAGATAATATCATAGTCACTGGAGAAGATAGGACTACAATGTAATGATAAACATATTAACTGAGTTGGCTTTGTGACCTTGATACATTGTGTAACAGTACAGTGGCTTAAGACAAACATTGAGTTGTATAGCTTTGTAAGTTTAGGAAAAATACTATTTATACTTATCTTCATATTTAGACATTCAGACTGCTGGATTTTCTTTTAAGTGACTTTTTTTAAGTTTTAAAAAAATAAACATAACTCAGTAATGACCAAAAAAAGGGAGTAAAGTCCTGAATGAACCCTATAGCTATTGGTAAACTATATGAGTTAATACATGGTTATTTTGCAGTTGTTCTCAAAGAGGTTTGGGGGTTTCGAGAATTACAAGCTGAGTTTGAGGCAGTGTGATATAGGAGCTTAAAATGCTAATGTGATCTTAGGCTGTATTAAGAAAGGCATAGTAACAGAATGAGGGAATTGATGGTTTTGCTGTACCTTTGCTACCTTTCTGCTCTAGTCACAACAGTATTTAAACCACACTTTAGGAAAGACATTGATGAGAGTATCCAGAGGGGAGCAACTTGAGTAATTAAGGGCCTTCTGATCGTGTCAAATGCGATTAGATTGAAGGCACTCGGTAATGTTTAGTCTGGAAAAGAGAAAACTAGGGGTAGGGAGGCATGACTTGTTAGTTGTCATTGGAATAGTTGTCATGTTAAAGAGATGTTAGCCTTGGGTCTAGAGGGAGGAACCAGAAATAGTGGGTGAAGTTTTAGAAAAAAAAAGAACTTGGGTTCTATCCAAGGAAAAACATCTTAACCAAGATATCCAAAAGTGGAATGGACTGCTTTGGAAGGTAATTAGGCAGCCATGTGGTAGTGGGTGAGGGTGCTGAATATGGAGTAAGGAAGATGTGAGTTCAAATTCTACTACAGGCACTTAGCTGTGTGACACTGGGCAAGTCACTTAACCATTCTGTGCCTCAGTTTTCTCATGTTTTTATTGTAAAATGAAGACAATAATAGCACCTATTTCTTTGGAACTGTTGTGAGGATAAAATGGAACAATATTTGTAAAGTGTTGTGCAAACCTTAAAACACTATGTAAATGCTAACTAAGGACTATTACTACTACTGTTAAGATTCCTTCCAACTCAGGCATTTGGTGATTATGTGAACAAAAAAATAAACAAAAAACATTCTCTTGTTTTGTGTCATTTCAGATCTGATTGATGTTTTGCTACCTTTGAACTTGTCTTTATTATTTTTTAAATAGTTTACAGTGTGAGTATAGTTTTGGTTCTGCTAACTTCATCGCTTTCTATAGCTCTCCCTGTATTTCCTTATATACATTGTGTTTAATGTTTTAAATGCCATAACATTTAAGTGCCATAACACCCCATTATATGAATTTTAGACCACATCTATAATTTTGTTGGTACAGGGAACTTAGAGTAAGACTTCTAGTATTAATGCTGATAAGCACTTCTTCTTAGAGTTTACTAATCTTTTTTTTTTTTTAAGCAATTGGGGTTAAGTAACTTGCTCAAGGTTACACAGCCAGTCATTATTTATGTGTGGGTGCTCATTTTCTGAGGCGGGATTTGATCCCTGGTCATCCCAACTCCGAGGCCAGATCTCTTACTCACTGCGCCACCTAGCCGCCCCAGAGTTTACTAATCTTAAAAGAGTTACTTGGAGTTGCTAGGAGGTTGGTTGTAATCTGTCTGAGGTTAATCTATCTGAGGGAATCAGGTCTTCCTGATTCCCAATGTAACTCTCCATCCACTAGGCCATATTATCACTACATTGATTTATCATATTTTTTTCAGTCATTCTTCAGTTGTTGAACATCTAGGTTCCCCCTCCCCAAGTTTTGGCTATTATAGAGTAGTTACAATGGGGGGAGGTAGGAGGGGTTTTATGATAATGTTTTAGGGATAAAATTTTACAGTGTAATCCCTGGGTCATAAAATTTGATTGTGGGGTTTTTTGGGGGGTTGGTTTTTTTTTTGTGATTCGTATTGAAAAATGTTTGCAGTATTGCACATGATCCTCCAAAATGTTTGTATCAGTACACGGTCCTACCAGCAGTGTAAGAGTGGTTTTTCCCCCCTCTACTGCCCTTCCAACATCACATTTTATCTTTAAAGCTGTCGTTTTCTGACATTTACTTTTGATGAACTTTATTGCTGTCTGACCTTATTTTTAATTATTTCTTTGCATTAATTCTCATTATAAGTAACATCTTGCTTTGTTGAAATGGTAGATTGAAAAAATTTGAGAACTACCTTTTAGAGATCTTCTGTCATACTGGCCTCTATACAGTTTGAGGTCTTGATTCATGAAACAGGAACTTGTATTTCCTCTGGCTTACTTTCTTGTAATCCTACTCAGAGGAAGTTAGCAGGTAGAAGGTCTTGTTAGCAGAGAGTAGACAATAACTATTCCTCAAGAACCTGTTTTGGTACGTAATCAATCTTCTCCATATCTGAGAAATTGGGGAACAGGAATTCTACGAAGTTAGGCTTATGAGCCCTTAAAGAACATCTTCTCAATATTAAGTTTTAGCTTGGAACAGTTGAATGTTTTGGCACATGGCTTGTTACTTTTAAAAAAAAAATTCTATTATGTATTATTCCTTGGGTTACCTTAAAAAACAACAAAAAGTATAAAGTATTAGAAATACACCAATAATTCCATTTGAGGAGCACTTGACAGCCTAAACCTCAGGAACATAGTAGTTTTTTCATGTCAATATGCTCAGATGTTTTATGTTTTAATTTGTTTTCATTTGGGGAGGGAATTTTATATTTATTTGGTTTTTTCCTAATGATTCTTTCCTTTTCATTCTCCCTATTATCTCTTAGGAGATACCTATTAATCTCTTGGACATTCTGACAGATATAACTGAGAGAATATGTTTAATATTTTAAAAGTATTCCTTTAATGGCTTTTTTAATTACTGCATTTCCCAAGACTTTGAGTCTGGGTCTGGTGATTGACCCTATTTGTTGTTTAAGGGCAGCCCTGGTTATGTTTTGAAAGGCTCATCACAAAGTTGCCCATGGGATGATGTACCACCTGCCTCCCCCCACTGTCCCACATAGACAGCAACCCTTGAAAACCATATAGTTATAAAGGGATTGTGGAAGGGTGGCCAAAATAGTTCTAAATCTTTGAAATAATCAAAGCAAGTACATTTCTCATGTGAAGACTTCTTTTAACTTAATAAGTAAAGACTTAAAAAGACTTCTTTCAAATGTGTCCCTTTTTGGATAATATGCCATTTGCAAGAAAATTTATGTTTCCATTTTCATTTATAACCTGATAGAAAAGCAGTCTCTTGGCAAACATTTTGTGACAGTAGTGTGGATATAAACTTTTTAGGAAGATTTGAATTGCAGGTATTTGGTTTTTCATTTGAATGAGATGAGGAATATAATCCCTTTTCAGTTCGAGAAGAAACACTCTTTGAACACTTAATTCAAACAAGTAAAATTTCAAGGTTCAGATTTCATTGGAACCTAGAATAGATCTTTGAAGTCATTTAGTCCAAGATCTTCATTTTTCAGATGCATAAATTTAATCCTGGAGAAGTTAAGTCACTTGCCAAAGGTCACACAGGTAGTGAATGGCAGCATCAGGTTTTAAACCTAAACCCTGACTCCAAATTTAGTGTTCTTTCCAGGATATGGTGCTTCCTGCTGTGTAGGAATATGCTTTCATAGTTCAACCACAAGGAAATAATTTTGACATCCTGGAGAAACTTTTAAATATAGTTATAATTTTAGAATACATTTCTAAATTTACCTGTAATTCAAAATGTCAACATATTTGTCACATGCTTCCACATCACTTAGATCTTTTCCTTCTAGACATATTTGTTCTTACTACCTTGCATTTGTCTATCCTAAACAGAGTAGTTAATGGCCCTTTCATTTTTTTCTGAAAACAAAAGCCCATATTTTTAATAGCGGTATTTATCCAGTGATGTATATCTATGGGTCATGGAATATACCTCCAAAGAATTCAAGTTGAGATTAGAGCAATGAAAAGTGCATAAGTAGGCTGTAACAAATTACAAAAAAAAAAAATAAATATAAAGGTAAAGTAATATAAAGCATGTAATCAAATATAAGTACAAAAAAAATGGGCTAGTCATGTGGTGAGAGCATGGGGATTACTGTTGATAGCCCATATGCTTTATTGGTATCTCCATGATTCTAGAAGAAATTGAGAAAGGCCTCTAGCACGATGAGTGAATGTATGGTAGAACATGAAAGTGTCATAGGAAGAAGAGACATAGAGAGGTTGATATCTTCATTGTTGGAAGGAATGCTTGTTTCCATTGATAAAATCACTTGATAAGGGGCGGCAGTGAATAGAGCGCCAGCCCTGGAGTCAGAAGGACCTGAGTTCCGACACTTAATCCACACAAACAAAAACCTAGCCATGTAACCTTGGGCAAGTTACTTAACCCCAATTGCCCTAAAGGGGCGGCTAGGTGGCGCAGTGAGTAAGAGCGCTGGCCTCGGAGTTGGGATGACCCGAGATCAGATACAGCCTCAGAAAAAAATGAGCACCCACTCATAAATAACGACTAGCCGTGTAACCTTGAGCAAGTTACTTAACCCCAATTGCTTTAAAAAAAAAAAATCACTTGATAAAATGATTACTAAAGCTCCAATAGAATACTGAATTTTATGTGGTTTGAGATTACCAGCTTGATTTTTTAATGATATGTGTATCGTCTAACAGCAGTTTTTTATGATACCAGATATATAGTACCAGATAAATTATGTGGAAAAAAGTGCCAAAATGGGTGTGGGAATCTTTGACATTTTTCTTCTATATATTTTATTTTCCTACTTTTTGTTTGAGACAAGAAAGCTAGTTAATCTCCATGTCATTTAAATGATACAAAAAGTATCAAAAAATGATACACAAAGTACCACCTGGTACTAAATTGGGATTAGGGGAAGGAAAGTGAATGAATTACAGAAAGTAATAGCTAATTTGTATTCTTGCTATATTTGTTTATCTTCTCAGATATTTCTTTTGAATCTTAGTAGTGTTAAAAGTGATGATTGGATAAAAACTGGGTTCTCTCAAGTTCAACTTGCTGTCACTAGAGATTTTTTTTTTATTACATTATTTTGGGGGGGAGGGGGAAAGGGCAGGGCAATTGGGGTTAAGTGACTTGCCCAAGGTCACAAGGCTAGTAAATGTTAAGTGTCTGAGATCAGATTTGAACTCAGGTCCTCCTGAATCCACGGGACCAGTGCACCACCTAGACATATTGATATTGTGTGACTGGCACATAAGATTTTTCATTATTTTTGTTATTAATATGGTCAATTATACTTAAATTTTTCTCATTGTTGAACCAGCCTGAATTACTGGTATAAATCCAACCTGTTCTTAGACTATAGTCTTTGTCTTAGAGTATAGTCTTTGTGATGTATTGCTATAATCTCATTGCTAGTATTTTCTTTAACATTTATACATCAATACTCACTGGGGAAATTTGTCTATAGTTTTCTTTCTTTGTTTTTACTCTGGTTTAGGTATCAAGGTCATATTTGTGCCAAAGAAGGATTTTTGTAAGATTCTTTTTTCACCTGAAAAACATTTTATGTAGTACTAGACTTCATTGTTCTTTAAATATTTGATAGAATTCACTTGTAAATATATCTATTCCTGCTTTTTTCCCCCTTTGGGAGTTCATTTATAGCTTAATTTCTTTTTCTTAAGGTTATGTAAATATTTGATTTCCTGTTCTGTTAATTTGGGCAATTTCTATTTTTATAAATATTCATCTATTTCATTTAGATGGTCAGTTTTATCAACTTACAAGTAGATGAAATAACTCCTAATCATTACTTTTATTTCTTGTTCTTTACTTGTGAATTCATTTAAAAATTTTTGATAATGGTAATTTTGTTTTCCTTTTTAATCAAATAGCTAATGGCATATCTATTTTATTGCTTTTCTCCTCCCAAAATAAAGCCCATAGTTTTATTAGTTCAATGATTTTTTTTTAACTTTCAGTTTTGTTAACCTCTCCTTTGATGTTTGGGGGTGGGGTTGGTGTTTAATTGGAGCATTTTTCTTTTTCTATTTTAATGCTGAGAGGTATAAAATTTCGCCTAAATACTACTTTGGCTGCATCCCACAAATCTCGGTACATTGTCTCATTGTCATCACCTTTAATTGAATTATTGGTTGTTTCTATGGTTTGTTTTTTAACCCATCCATTCTTTAGGACTAGGTTATTTAGTTTCCAATTAATTTTAATATATATTTCAAAGGCCTTTTATTAAATATAATTTGTAGTCAGAAAAATAAATAGTATTTCTGCTTTTCTGCATTTGTGACATTTTTATACTCAAATGCATGCTCATTTTTTGTGAAGGTGCTGTGAAGAGCTGGGAAATAGATTTGTTCCTTTCTTTTCCTATTCAGGATTATCTAGTGTTTCATCATATCTAAATTTTCTAAAATTCTATTCATTTCCTTATCTTTTTTCTTGTGTATTTATGGATAGATTTATCTAGGACTCAGAGGGATAAATTGAAATTCCCCACCATTATAGTGTTACTGTTTCCTCCTATAGCTTATTTAACTTTTTCTTTAAGAATTTAGATCCTATACCATTAGGTATATGCTCAGTATTCATATTAATTCATTGCCTATGATACCTTTTGACAAAGTGTAGCTTCCCTGATTATCTCTTTTAATTAGGTCTATTTATGTTTTTTCTTTCTCTGAGATCATAATTGCTGCCCCTGCCTTTTTTTTTTTAAACTTCAGCGAAACATTAGGTTCTGCTCCAACACCTTATTTTAATTCTATGTGTATCTTCTATTTCAATTGTGTTTCTTGTAAGTAACATATTATTGAATTCTGGTTTGAATTAATCCCATGCAGATTCATGACTGTTAACTATATTTCCTTCTATATTGTTATCTTATGCTTTTCCTTCTTTTTTCCCCCCTGTTCTCTTTTTAAGAATCTCTTTTGCTTCTGAACACTGCCTCCTTCAATCTACCCTCCTTATTTCTATTCCTCTTTCTCTTTCCCCCTTTCTCCTTTGCTTCCTTTTTGGGTGAGATGAATTTCTGTACCTACTCTGTGTGTGTGTGTGTGTGTGTGTGTGTGTGTGTGTGTGTGTTCGTTCTTCTTTCCCTGTTCCAGATAAGATTAGAATAAGGTTCAAGGGTCATCCATTCTTTCCTACTCCTTCCTCTGTTTTATAAACTCTTCTTTGCATGCCCCATCTGTAGCTTGCCCCACTCCTCCTTTTTGCCTTGCCTGTCTCCCAGTACATTCCTCTTCTCCACCTTTCTTCTTTTGAAGTGATTCAAACACAATTGTGCATTGTTTTTTAGAAGAGAATTAAAAATTTTCTTTAGAAAAATGGACAAGGTATTTGTATTTCCTTTCTCACACTTTTGTCATATCAGGAGGATTCACTTTTTGTTGTTGTTTAGTCATTTCAGTTGTGTCTGACTCTTTGTGACCCAATCTGGGGTTTTCTTGGCAATGACAACTGGAGTGGTTCTCCAGATCATTTTACAGATGAGGAAACTGAGGCAAATAGGGTTAAGTTACTGGCCCAGGGTCACATAGCTAGTAATTGTCTGAGGCCAGATTTGAATTCAGAAGATGAGTCTTTCTGACTGTAGACCTGACATTCTGTCTACTGCACCACCTAGATCCACATGTACTCACTACCATTATAGTGTTTATGTTCTTGGCACAAGAGTTCAACTGTCCAATTATATGGATTGCAGTCCACTGTTGGCAACATGCAATGTAATTTACATGGCTTATGACTAAGCACCTAACATCACCCCCTTTATTTAATCTATCTCGTACCAGATTTCTTTTGGTCACCAAAATATTTTAGATTTTTTTTTGTTCCCTGATTATGCTGTTTATTTGATATTTAAAGATTGTAGTATCCTGGATCCACGTAGAACTTTCCTGAAAGAACTTTGAAGAGAGCTTTATGTTGTAAGTTAGGTTTCAGATTCTAGGGGCAGTCTCAACTATTACAATTTGTACTTTATTACAGGTGCTGCCTTATCTTAGGAATATTTGGTGCCCACATGTGCAGAGATTTTTATATAAAAGATAATCAAAATCAAAGACAAAACTTTATTACACTTTCCTCTTGCTAGGCTTATTGTCATTTACATTTGACTTCCTTTTTTGCACTAGTCTCAGCACCCAAACAGCGACTTGTACTAATAGTTCTCCCATCCTTTTGCCATTTTAGGACAGTCTATTAGAATGAAAGGGTGACAGGGAAACCAGCACTTTCTGTCTTTGTTATTATAGCAGTTACCCTCAAATAAGTGAAAACCTGTTCTTATTGGTTTGCTTATAAAAAAAGAAAGTATTTTATAAAAGTGGAAATTGGCAATTTCCCTTTAAAATGGAGGCCCATTTTGATTAGTTTGATGATTTGTTAGAAATGGAGCCTTTTGCTATAGTTTACTGAAGGGGCCATGTTTTCTGCAAACTGTAGGCCAATAAGCTTGACTTCAGTATGTATTTTCAAATGTGATTTCTAGCCAATATATCTGACTAAATGAAGGCAGACTCAGCTCCTGCATACCTATTCTAGCAAAAACTTGAAATTTGCATGAGACTGAATAATCAAGAAATTCAGTAAGTGAGAAACTATACTATATCAAAACTGCACACAAATTAAACCAGATGTTCATAGGTAGTAGGAAAGAGGGCCCACCAACAACAGTATATGCAAACAAATTGGCAGCCCCCCAGCATGACCAGAAATGGAATAGAGATATATAGCTTGCAGGAACATCTAGAGATAGAGCCGCAGACTTCCCTGAGAAAGATGCAGAGTGACAGGAAGCCCCAAGCTGGAACCTTGGAAGTCACCACAAATGCAGATGACTAGTATGGTATGGAAGCATTCAGACTAGGAGAGCTCAGGTCTCCCAAAATCTGAGATCCCAAGGACTCTACCTGGAGATGCTGGTGAGGCCCCTGAGTGTATAGCACTCTGAACCTCAAAGATCAGGGCCCTAACTCCAGGAAGTGTGGAGGTCAGTAGGGTAACCTAAATGACCTAAAACAAGAGCAACCAGGGTCAACCACCTCACTTCAAAGCACATCAAGGAGTGGTACCTGTCCCTGTCACAAAAGCCTAATTTGGAAACTAGAGCTGGGGAAATGAATAAGTCAAAGAAGACATTGGTCAGCATGAAAATCATTCTACTTCTAGAAATGCTCAAAAATCCAGTTTAGGAAGAAAGAGTAACTCCATAAAAAAAACTATAATCAGAGAGTCAAAGAACTAGATTCATTTTCTGTGAAAACCATATGAATGCCTTGAAGAAATGAATTAAGAGATAAACAAATGGAATAAAATCTATGATAGGAATAAATGGAAAGAGAACAAATAATTTAGGAAAGAAAGTGATAAATCATCCAAACAGGGGACCCCTTGGAAACTAGAATAAACCAATAATTACATGAGACAGCAAGAAATATTAATATAAAATTGAAAAAATATTAGAAGATGAAAGATAACTAATATTTTTAAAACTGCCCCAGAAAACAGGCATAGGAGAGATCATTTAAGAATCTAGCTAGTATTCCTAAAAGCCATGATAAGAAAACTTAAGAATCATAAAAAAATACCCTGTCCAGATTTGTTAGAACCAGAATTATAAAGACAGAACCCACTGATTGCCACCTGAAAGAAACCCCCAAGGAAAAAGTACCAGGCATTTCGTAGTCAAAATATAGAGCTCACATGTCAAAGAAAAAATAACACAAGCATTCAGAAAGAAGCAGTTTAAGTTCCAAGGAACCACAGTCAGGATCACATAAGACCTGTCAGCTTCTACTTAAAATGAGAGGAGATCTTAGAATACAATATTCCAAAAGGCAAAAGATACAAGTTTACATCCAAGAATAACCCTGCAAAGCTGAGCATAATCCTACAGGGAGAAAATGGATATTTAATTTAACAGAGAACTTTCAAGCATTTCTGATGAATAGACCAGAGCTGAGTTGGAACTTTAAAAATATTAACACAAGAATCTAAAGAAACCTAGAAGGGTAAATTTAGCCTACAGGAGGTTTTATTATTATGTAGAACTAACATTCTCATAGGATGAGAAGAGAAGTGTCCTATTAAAGTCTTTGAAAGTCCTGAGAGAGTTAAATTTAAGAAAATAGAAATGGGGTGAGAGGAATTCATATGTTGTGAGGGTTTTGAAGAGAGGAGGGAGAAGAGAGGGTAGAAGGAGCACACTAGTGCAAAAGGGAAGAATAAGAGGTTGGAATGTGCTATTTCTCAAAATTAGGGTGAGAAGATTAGTAGCCAAAATTGAGAAGGGGTGAGGGGAGTGGGTATCTAATGGATGTAATTCTTAACTGAAATGAGCCATGGGTGATTGAACACACCTACCATGCAGTTTGGTGTAAAAATACAGCAAACTTAGTAGAGAAACATCGGAATCGAGATGGGGTAGTACTCAAGAAGGAGGATAATATTGGGGAAGGAATAATCAAACTTCCTGACCCTAAGAGAGAGATGGGGGGGGGAAAAGAAAAGGGAAGAACTATAATCTCAGGGGATACATATCAATTGGGGAATGTCTGAACAAAATTATGGTATGTGTATATAATGTAATGTTGTTTAGTCATTTCAGTCGTGTCCAACTCTCTGTGACCCCATTCGGGTTTTTTTGTGGGAAAAATACTGGAATGGTTTGCCATTTTCTTCTCCAGCTCATTTACAGAAGAGAAAACTGAGGCAAACAGGGTTAAGTAACTGGCCCTAGGTCACACAACTAGTAAGTTTCTGAGACCAGATTTGACCTCCTAATGATGTCTTCTTGACTCCAGGCCCAGCACTCTATCCACTGCACCAGTTAGCTGCTCCTGTAACATTATTACACTGTAAGCAATTATGAAAAGCAATTTCAGAAAATCTGGGGAAGTATGAACTGATGGAAAGTGAAGTGAACAGAATCAAGAGAACGGTTTATATGAAGACCAAAATAGTATAAAGAAAAACAATTTTGAAAGACTTAAGAACTCTGATCAAAGCAATGATCAACCAGGTCTCCAAAGGACTTCATGAAGCATGTTAACCTACCTCTTAACAGGTGATTGATTCAAGGTGCAGAAAGGAACATACAATTTTGGTCACAGTCACTATATGTATTAATTTTTCTCAACTATGCTTATTCCAAGAATTTGGCTTGGTTTTTAATAAAAGGGATAGGGGAAGAGGGAAAGTTAGCAATAGAGATGCCAGAAAAAAAGAAAGATGACGACTGAAACTTTTTAAAAATGTTCAGAGGAGTATAGGAATTTTCAGAAGGAAACACAATTAGGACAGTTTTTTTTTTAATGTGTATAATTTATTATATACTTTTTTAAAGCAAGTGCTAAGAAATGGAGATTCATTTTACATATAATTTTATATGCTGTGTATACAGAAATGCTCTTTTTTGGTGCTTAAGTTGAAAACTTAAAAATTCTAGAACAATTTTCATGCAGATGACTAGTGAACATCAAGAAAAGCTGTGATGTTCACATATAGCTAGTTCTTCATTATAATTAGGTCAAGCTGAATTTAGCCTCATTTCCCATTTTTTGGATCAGGGTTATTAGACTGGTGGATCAGAAGAATATTATAGATAACTTCTCTAGATGTTAGCAACCTGAATCAGGTGTTCAAAACAAACAAACAAAAAAGCCCAACATGCAAAATTAGAAGAAAAAGACAGGTTGCTATTGCTAAGTAGTGGTCTGGCTCTTCTCTGAATGCCATTTACTACTGTAAAATTTGACTAGTGATACCACAGATCTTTTTTTCATTAGCCAGTAAATTTACCCAATTACTTACATTCAAGTTTATACTCCCTTACTTAAAATTCATCTGGTGTTCTTCTTCCTCAAATTCTATGTACAACATCCTTTTCTCATTTTAATGCAACAAGCATATATCAAAATGCCTACCCTGTTCAATATTTAACTACTTAGTACACCTTAGGGGAAAAAAAACCAACATTCCACTGAACTATATTTTAAAGTGTTCTCCAGGGAGCGGCTAGGTGGCACAGCGAGTAGAGCGCTGGCCCTGGAGTCAGAAGGACCTGAGTTCGGATCAGGCCTCAGATACTCAACACATACAAACAAAAACCTAGCTGTGTGACCTTAGGCAAGTTACTTAACCCCAATTGCCCTCCAAAAAGCAAAAAAAAAAAAAAAGTGTTCTCCAAATTAGATTTTATGTATACCATAAGGTGGAGGTCTGTTTATTCTTTAAATTATGATTCATAGCTGTTAATGATGTTAATGCTCAAAATGTTGGTGTTGGTAGATGTTGAATCATGATGTTTTAATGTGAAGTTAGTAGAAGAAATCCTTTCTCAGAGTTTGTGTTAGAATGAATTTTTATTATGACTAAGTAACAAAATTTCCATTGAAGATATGTAGCAAAAATCTATGGTGAAAGAAACAATACTTGTGCTGTCAGATTTAAAAAATATATTTAACAAATAAGTTTAAATATTTTATTGCGTGCAATATTGACAGACCTAGAGACCCTAAGCAGATATTTCAGAAAGGCAGAATTCCAAATATAATGAGCGATTCGTGTTTTTCTTACATCAGAGTTTTATGAAGATTTGACCTTTGGAAGCTCAAAGGTTTTTGAAGTGATACTTTTCCCCCCTGAAATTGTGAACTCTTAGAATTGGAAAAGATCATCTCACCACAAATAATTTAGTCTAGCCTCTTAGTCAGTACAGAAATCCTTTCTGCATATTTCTAATGGGTGATTATCTAATCTACTATAATTTCTGGTAGACTTTATGAGCCAACTTGTCCCATTGTTTAGCAGTTATCTTTTAGAAAGATTTTTCTTTCCTAGAGCTTACATTTGTCCTGCTGTAAACCATCCCAGTTATGTCCTCTGGAACTTAAACAAAACAATTCACCTTCTTCTACCTAATTTGTCTGCTTCTATCAAGTCTCTTACCTATCTAGTTCATTATACATGCTGCTATCAAAGTGTTTTTCTTTAATCACAAGTATGACCATGTGACTCCTCTATTTAACTAATAGTAGTGACATCCTATTGCTTTTAGAATAAAACATAAACTCCTCTTTTTAGCTTTTAAAGCCATGTACAACCAGGTCCCAAGCTATCTTTCCAAACTCATTGGACATTATTCTCTCTCCTGTGCTCTGTGATCGAGCCAAACTGGCCACTTCTCTTTTCCTCACATGTGACATTCCTGTTCTGGTATTTGCACCCTTGCACTGATCATCTCTAATTCCTGGAATGTATTTCCTTTTTACTTCTAATTCATAGAGTCTTTCTTTTCTTTTAAGATGGAGCATAGGCAATGCCTTCTGAGGCACTGACCTTCCTGACCCAACCCTCCTCACTCCACCTGTTAGTGCCTTCCTTCCTACCCAGTATCATATATTTAACTACTTTTTATGTCTGTGTGTATGCAATATATTTTTATATGTACTTGTGTCCCCCATTTGAATGTAAGCACATTGTTTGTAGGAATTATTTCATTCCTTGTATTTATATTCTTAGTTCCTAGAACAGTGCTTGGTACATGGCAAGTGATTAATAAATACTAGTTAATGAATTGACTCTACATGAAAATCCTTGGATTATTGTGAAAACTGCTGTTATTATCCATCCCCTTAATGTAGCACACAGTTGTTTAAAAGCATACTTTGTCACTTTGTACAATTACAGACACAACATATGTGTGACGACTAAGTTTGATAGACTAGGTTCCTCTCAGCAATGTAAGTAAGGTTATTAGACAACTCCAAAAGACTCATGATGGAAAGAGATATCCACATCCAGAGAAAGAACTACAGAGTCTGAATGCACATTGAAGCAAACTACTTGCTCTCTTCCTTTTTCTTGTTTTGTTTTGTTTCCTCTTTCCCATTGTTCATTACATTGGGTGTAATCCTTTACAACCTGACTTGTTTAATGTGAAGGTATTTGTAGATCCTATGTTTGATTGCATGCCACCATGGGCAAGGGGGGGTGCAGGAAGAGAGGGAAGGGGAGAAAATTTGAAACTCAAGGGATTGTGGAACTGAATTTTGTAAACCAAAAGTAAACAAACAAATTAATAAAAGAAATAAAACCATACTTTGTTTTAAGTTATCAATATTCCCCTTTAAAATGTACTTAGAGGTAGCTAGGTGGCACAGTGAATAGAGCACCGGCCCTGGAGTCAGGAGGACCTGAGTTCAAACGCGACCTCAGACACATAACTAGCTGAGTGACCTTGGGCAAGTCACTTAACCCTAATTGCTCTGCCTTCCCCCTCTAAAAAAGCAAAAAAAAAAATTTTTTTTAAATTAATTTATTAGTTTAGTTTCAGTTAACAAGATTCAGTTCCATAGTTCCTTGATTTTCAAATTTCCTTTACTTCCCTCCCCCCTCCCCTCATGACAGCATATAGTACAGTATGGGGTCTGCAAATGCATTCATATTAAACATTATTCCAATTACAAAGGCATATTGTACTAGGTGGGATGAAAGATGGTAAGGAAGAAGTAAAACCAAACAATGAGAAGAACAAGATCATTTAGTTTGCTTCCATCAGGATTCAGGCTCAGTTCTTTCTAGTTATATCTCTGGATGGCACATTTCTCACTTTCTTGAGTCATTCGGGATTAACTTATATCACTGCATTGCTGAAAAGAGTCCAGTCTGTCATAGTTGGTCTTCACAGATATGGTATGTCTGTGATTGTATACAAATTTCTTCTGATTCTACTCTTCTCGCTCAGCATCAGTTTGTATAAGTCTCTCCAGGTAATTATGAAATCCGTCACCTCCTCGTTTCTTATAGCACAATAAAATTCCATTACATTCATATACCACAACTTGTTTAGCCATTCCCCAATTGATGGGCACCCCTTTAGTTTCCAATTCTTTGCAACCACAAAAAGGGCTGCTAAAAATATTTTTGTACATATGGTTCTTCCTCCCACTACTATGATCTCTTTGGGATATAACCCTAGAAGTGGTATGGCTGGGTCAAAGGGTATGAAATTATTTATAATCCTTTGGGCATAATTCCAGATTGCTCTCCAGAATGGTTGGATAAGTTCACAACTCCACCAGCAATGTATTAGCGTTCCAATTTGCCCACATCCTCTGCAGCATTTGTCACTTTCTTGTTTTGTCATCTTAGCCAATCTGACTGGAGAGATGTGGTATCTCAGAGTTGTTTTGATTTGCATTTCTCTAATTAATAGTGATTTAGAGCATTTCTTCATATGCTTATAGATATCTTTAATTTCTTTCTCTGAAAACTTCCTATTCATATCCTTTGACCATTTATCAATTGGGGAATGACTTGTATTCATATAGATTTGGCTCAATTCTCTATAAATTTTAGAAATGAGTCCTTTATCAGAGACACAAGTTGTAAAAATTCTTTCCCAATTTCCCACCTCCCTCTTGATCTTGGTTACATTGGCTTTGTTTGTGCAGAAGCTTTTCAATTTAATGTAATCAAAATTATCCATTTTGCATTTTATAATGCTCTCTAATTCTTGTTTGGTCCTAAAATCTTCCCCTCTCCACAGATCTGTCAGGTAAACTATTCCTTGCTTTCCCAAATTGCTTACAGTATCATCCTTTACACCTAGATCATGCACCCATTTAGACTTGATTTTGGTATATGGTGTTAGATAGTGATCTATGCCCAGTTTCTGCCATACTGTATTCCAGTTTTCCCAGCAGTTTTTGTCAAATAGTGCATTCTTATCCCAAAAACTGGGGTCTTTGGGTTTATCGAACAATAGATTGCTATATTCATTAACTGCTGGGTCTCCTGCACCTAATCTATTCCATTGATCCACTACTCTACACCTCTGCCAGTACCAAGCAGTTTTCATGACTGCTGCTGTATAATACAGATTAAGATCTGGCATAGCTAGTCCACCTTCCCTAGCATTTCTTTCATTAATTCCCTTGATATTCTAGACCGTTTGTTTTTTCCAAATAAATTTTGTTATTATTTTGTCTAACTCTACAAAGTAGTTTTTTGGTAAATTGATTGGAATGGCACTAAATATATAATTTAGTTTGGGTAAAATTGTCATTTTTATTATATTAGCTCGACCCAGCCAAGAGCAATTGATATTTTTCCAACTATTTAGATCTGACTTTATTTGTTTGAGAAGTGTTTTGTAGTTGTGATCATATAGATTCTGGGTTTGTTTTGGCAGGTAGATTCCCAAATATTTTATAATGTCTACAGTGACTTTAAATGGGATTTCTCTTTCTATCTCTTGCTGTTGAGTTTCATTAGAGATGTACAGGAATGCTGAGGATTTATGTGGTTTATTTTATATCCTGCAACTTTGCCAAATTTATTTATTGTCTCAAGTAGTTTTTTACTTGATTCTCTAGGATTCTCTAAGTATATCATCATATCATCTGCAAAGAGTGACAGCTTGGTCACTTCTTTGCCTAATTTGATTCCTTTGATTTCTTTTTCTTCTCTAATTGCTACTGCTAACGTTTCTAGTACCAGATTGAATAAGAGGGGTGATAGTGGACACCCTTGTTTCACTCCTGATCTTATTGGAAAGGCTTCTAGTTTATCCCCATTGCATATAATACTTGCTGATGGTTTTAGATAGATGCTAGCAACTATTTTAAGGAAGGCTCCATCTATTCCTATACTTTCTAGTGTTTTTAATAGGAATGGATGTTGTACTTTGTCAAAAGCCTTTTCTGCATCTATTGAGATGATCATGTGGTTTTTGCTAGTTTTGTTGTTGATATGCTCAATTATATTGATGGTTTTCCTAATATTAAACCATCCTTGCATTCCTGGAATGAATCCTACCTGATCAGGGTGTATTATTCTTGTGATAAGTTGTTGGAGTCTTTTGGCTAATATTTTATTTAGAATTTTTGCGTCTAAATTCATGAGGGAGATTTGGTCTATAATTTTCTTCTGTTTTATCTCTTCCTGATTTAGGAATCAGTACCATATTTGTGTCATAGAAAGAGTTTGGTAGGACTTCTTCTTCACTAATTTTCCCAAATAGTTTGTAGAGTATTGGAATCAATTGTTATTTAAATGTTTGATAAAATTCACTAGTGAACCCATCTGGCCCTGGAGATTTTTTCCTAGGGAGTTCATTGATGGCTTGTTTGATTTCTTTTTCTGAGATGGGGTTATTTAGGTAATTCACTTCCTCTTCAGTTAATCTGGGCAATTTGTGATTTTGTAAATATTCATCCATTTCACTAAGATTGTCATATTTATGTGCATACAATTGGGAAAAATAATTCCTCATTATTTTTTGATTTCCTCTTCATTGGAGGTAGATTCACCCTTTTTATTTTTGATACTCATAATTTGGTTTTCTTCTTTCTTTTTTTTTATCATGTTGACTAAGGGTCTATCAATTTTGTTGATTTTTTCATAAAAACAGCTCTTAGTTTTATTTATTAATTCAATGGTTTTCTTAATTTCAATTTTATTAATCTCACCTTTGGTTTTCAATATTTCTAATTTAGTACTAAATTGGGATTTTCAATTTGTTCTTTTTCTAGCTTTTTCAATTGCATGTCCAATTCATTGACCTCCCTTCTCTCTGCTTTAATTAAGTATGCACTCAGGGATATAAAACTTCCCCTGAGAACTGCCTTTAGTGCATCCCACAAATTTTGGTATGTTGTTTCATTATTATCATTCTCTTGAATGAAATTATTGATTGTTTCTATAATTTCTTCTTTGACCCACCAATTTTTTAGGATTAAATTGTTTAGTTTCCAATTAGTTTTTAGTCTATCTTTCCATGGCCCTTTATTGCATATAATTTTTATTGCATCATGATCTGAGAATGATGCGCTTACTATTTCTGCCTTTCTGCACTGGATTGTGAGGTTTTTATGCCCTAGTACATGGTCTATTTTTGAGTATGTACCATGCACTGCTGAGAAGAAAGTAAATTCCTTTTTATCCCCATTCAGTTTTCTCCAGAGATCCATCATATCTAGTCTCTCTAAGATTCTATTCACCTCCTTAACTTCTTTCTTGTTTATTTTGAGGTTAGATTTATCGAGTTCAGAGAGGGGGAGATTAAGGTCCCCCACTAGTATAATTTTGCTATCTATTTCTTCCTCTAATTCCTTTAACTTCTCCTCTAGGAATTTGGATGCTATACCACTTGGTGCATATATATTAAGTAGTGATATTGCTTCATTCTCAATGGTGCCTTTTAGTAGGATATAGTTTCCTTCCTTATCTCTTTTAATTAGATCTATTTTTGCTTTTGCTTTATCTGAGATAAGTCTTGCTACCCCTGCTTTTTTTACTTTAGCTGAGGCATAATAAATTTTACTCCAACCTTTTACCCTTATCCTGTGGGTATCCCTTTGTTTCACATGTGTTTCTTGTAAACAACATATTGTAGGATTATGGTTTTTAATCCATTCTGCTATCCGCCTCTGTTTTATGGGAGAGTTCATCCCATTCACATTCACAGTAATGATGACTATCTGTCTCTTCCCTTCCATCCTATTCCCTCCCCTGCTTATGTTTTTGTTTATTCCTTCTCCCTTCCCCTCCTTGAAGTTTTCCCTTTTGACCACCCCCTCCCTCAGTGTTCCCACCCAGTGACCCCCCTTCTTAACCTACCCTCTCCCCTTACTACTATTTCCCTCCCTTATAATCCCTCCCTTTATTCTCCTCCTTTTCACCCCCCCTTACCCTCCCACTATCTATAGGACACAATAAATTTTTATACTTATCAGAGTAAATTACTCCCCGTTTGATTCCAAACCAGTGAGAGTAAATTTCAAACAATGCTCCTCTCCCTCCCTCCAATTCCTCTATTTAATGAATTTATGTGTCTATTCACGTTAGATTCTTAAACTTCACTGATTAATTTGATCCTTCTTTGAACCAGAACCAGTGAGAATAGTGTTAAAATGATGTTCCTCTCCCTCTTACTTTCCCTTCTTCTATAGTGTGTTTTGATGCCTCTTCAGATGGCATATTTTACCTTTTCCTAGCTCATCCTTTCCTTTTTCCCATTACAGTACCATTGATCCCCTTAATAGTCTTTTTTTTTTTTTAGACTCCATGCTAGTGCATTCATACCCACACCCTCTACGTATAACCCTTTTGCAGGTCATGATAATGATAGAGATTTCAAATATTGACAGTTATCAGCTCCACATATAGGGATGTGAACATTTTGCTCTTGTTGCATCCCAGGTAATGAGCTTGTGTTTGTGGGTGTGGGTGTGTGCACTTCTGCATGTGTGAGTCTATGTTACCCTTGTTTACCTTTTTTTGTTCTTCTGGAGTCTTGTAATTGGAGATCAAATTTTCCATTGAGCTCTGGCTTTTTCATTAGGAAAGTCTGGAAGTCCCTTACTTCATTAAACGTCCATCTCCTTGCCTGAAAGATTATGCTCAGTTTTGCCGGGTAGTTAATCCTGGGTTGTAGTCCTAGCTCTCTTGCCCTACGAAATATCAAATTCCAGTCCCTCCGCTCTTTTAATGTAGAAGCTGCTAGGTCCTGTGTGATCCTAACTGTAGTTCCTCGATATTTGAATTGTTTCTTTTTTGGCTGCTTGTAGAATTTTTTCTTTAATCTTATAATTCTGGAATTTGGCTACTATATTTCTTGGAGTTTTCAGTTTGGGATCTCTTTCAGGAGGAGTCCGGTGAATTCTATCAATAGCTATTTTATCTTCTGATTCCAGGGCCTCAGGACAGTTTTCTTTGACAATCTCTTGGAGGATGTTTTCTAGACTGCTTTTCTCATCATGGCTTTCTGGTAGACCAATAATTCTTAGGTTGTCTCTCCTGGATCTGTTCTCTAGGTCAGTTATTTTTCCAGTGAGATATTTTATATTTTCTTGCAATTTTTCGATCATCTTGTTTTTTTCGATTGACTCCTGCTGCATCATAGAGTTCTGAGTTTCAGTTTGATTGTATCTAATTTTTAGTGAATTATGGTCTTCAGCGAGTTTTTGAAGTTCCTTTTTTAGGGAGGTATTTTCTTTTTCCAAGTTGGTCATTGCCTCCCTGATTTGGTCATTAAAATTTTTCTTAAGCTCCTCCAGGAATGCTATTTGGGCTTGAGACCAGATCATGTTTCCTTCTGTGGTCTCTGGTGTGGGCATTGTCCTGTGTGTTTTGTTGTTCTTGCCCTGCATAGTATGCTCGAATAGACTTTCTTGCCTTCCCCTTCTCCTTTTCAGCTTCCTTCCTTCCCATTGTGACTTCCTGTTTCTTAGTATCTCAGGCTATGAGTTTGGGGCCTGATCCTTGACTTTGAATACCTCTGGGTGGCTAGTTTATGGCTAAGTCGGGGAAGTCAGTGAGGAATGTAGATGTGTAGGTGGGGATGAGTCTGACCACTTCAGATTTCTGCCTCTATACCCCTGGTCTATAAGTAGGCTTTTGTTGGTGAGGTGAGGTGGGGCTTGTTGGGTCCCCTCCCTCTCTTCTCTTCAGATTCCTGGCTGTCTCAGTTACACCCTTTCTTGGAGATTCTCAAGCCTGAGGCTATTTCCATTAACTTGGGATTTCAGTCTGGGTGGGAGACTTATCTTTGGGTTTTCTGCTTCCTGAAGGAGGGATGGGAGGATCGGAGCAGCTAGAATTTACTTTGCCATTCCAGCCCCTGTATTATACAGGCAGGCAGTTTCTAAACTTCCAGGCTGGGGGCTGAATGCAGCCTGCAAAGCCACTCTCTCCACTGGGGGCCCGACTCTCCTACCTGGCTCCAATGATCCGTTTCCTCTGCGAGATGACTGCGATTCGTCCTTGGTAAGTCTGCAGGCTGGGGCTTTTTCTCTCTCTGGTGTAATCTGCTTGCCTGCTCTTAGGTCTGAGCTGTGCAGACCCCACGCGCTCTGTGCTCGACCTGTGCGGACACTCTGGGCAACCTCCTGGGCTGGATTCTGCCACACTTTGTCTTCCACTGGGCTCCGTCACTCCGGAATCCGCTCAAATTTACCCTTTTGGACTTAGTGACAGAGGAGCTCAGCGAGGTTACTGCTTCCTTTCCGCCATCTTGAAAAAAAAATTTTTTTAAATTAGAATGTAATACTTAGAATTGATCATAATATTCTAGATGTGGTTTGACTTCATCTATTATTTTCCCCTTTAAGAAATCAATAACTTAAGTCTAGATTTGAGTATGATTCTTAGTAGTCATATGAATGACTCTAGAATGTACTAATGTTCTCAGAGAATAAAAGAAATCAGATAACAGATCTAAGAAGAATTTAAGAAAGTCTATTCTTTTTCATCATCATTCAGTGGTGAACTGGTGAGCTAAACTGAGGCTGACTGAAGTTATCACTTAACCCTCTAGGGCCTTAGTTTCCTCAGTTGTAAAATGAAAGGGTTAAACTAGGTTATCTCAAGCAAATCCTTAAATTTTAGGTGTGCTAAGTTTACTGAAATGGGTAGCCAAAGGAAGAGGTGGTAGATAGCATTAGTGAGTGAAAGGAGCTGGTAAGAATTCTTGCAGATTGTTTTGAATTTACCTGAAATACTGTTCTAGACCTTTATAATTTAATCTAGATGTCGTCCTCCCCTCTATCACATACAGTAGATTATTTAATATTTTACAAAGAAAATAAAGGTCATCTTATTCTTCTTTCAGAGTAGCACTGTGTATTTAATATGGCTATCTTCCTATAACAACCTCCAACACTGCCTTTTTTAATCTTTGCTGTTTGGCAAATATGAGATGAAGTTTGAGTTGTTTTAATTTGTAATTTTTTGTTAGTGATTTGGAGCATCTTTTAAAATGTTTATTCTTTTGTTTTTATATCAGTTACATTTCCCAATATATTCCTACCTCCTCCTTTCCGTTCCCAGGGAGCCATCTGTTATAACAGAGAATAATAAAGGGGGATGGGGACGGAAGGGAATGAACAAAACTAACATATTGAAAAAGTCTGACATATGCAATGTTCCTCATCCATAGCCTCCATAGAGGGAAGGTAGGCTTTCTCATATTTCTTTTTGAGACCAAGCTTAGTTTTTCCTGTTTTTGTTGTTGTTATTCTTTTCATTTATGTAATTGTAATCATTGTGGATATTTTTTTCCAGGTTCTGCTTACTTTACTTTCTATCAATTCATAGAAGTAATTCCATAGTTCTTGGTATTCCTTACAATGTTTCTTATAGAATAGTAATATTCTATATGCACATACATGCATGCATGTATCACAACTTGTTTAGGCATTGCCCAGTTGATGTATATCTATTTTGTTTCCAGTTCTTTGCTACTATAAAAAGTGCTACTACAAATATTTTGGTGTATGGGGGGGGGGGCCTTTTATTACTGACCTCCTAACATTAAGATCTTTGAATTAAAGGGTATTTGAGTCACTTTCTTTGCATAATTCCAAATTGCTTTTCAGAATGGTTGAACCAGTTCAACTGTGTAGCATTCCTATCTTTCCAGCCCCTCCAACACTGACTATTCTTCTCTTTTGTTATCTTTACCATTTTGCTGGATATTAATGAAACCTCAGAACTGTTTTGATTTGCTTTTTTCCCAGTTCATCACTTCCTTCTTGTCCTAGTTGCATTTTGTTAGTGTAATAGCTTTTCAACTCATGTAACCAAAGTTATTGATTTTAATTTTTGTAATAGTTTTTATCCTTTATTTGCTTAAGAATTCGTTTTCTAGCCATAGCTGTTAAATGTAGCCAATTTGGTTCTCTTTTAATTTTTCCGTGGTATGACCTTAAGTATTCTGGTCACATGTCTATTTTGAATTTATTGTGTATATATTGTTAAAGATGTTGGTCTAAACTTAATTTCTGCCAGATTGTTTTCTAGTTTACCCAGTGCTTCTTATTAGATAGAGTCCTTTCCTAGTAAGGAGGGAAGAAAGAGTTAGTTTTTGATTAATTCCCTCCTTCAACCCTTCCCCACCCCAGGATATTATTACAAATAATGAGATTTTAAACTAATCATAAAGATGGATAACCACAGAAAGAAAAAGTGAAGGCAACAGATAAAGTGGTATAATGACTCAACTAACTCAGCTCAACTCAGTTAATATTGGGCTACCCCTTTAGGATGAAGTTCTTCAAGAAGTAATTAGAGAGACTGATCACCGAAAGTTAACTTGTTAACCTATGTCAAGGTCATGAGCAGTATTTTTTTTATAGAATATGGCTCCTGTGCCTTCAGGGAAGGGGGAGGAGGGCAAGTTTCTTTCCCTTCACCTCTGGCCATGGGCATTGGAACTACTTGGTCAGTAGGAGGTACTAGATACAGCAAGGAGCAGACATCAGTTTTCCAATCATCCTGTCAATAAACATTTATTAAGTGTTTGTTATGTGCCAGGAACTGTGCTAAGCATAGGAGATACAAAAAAAAAAAGGCAAAGAACAGTTCCTTCATATTCAAGGAGATCAGAGTCTAATGGGGAAGACAATATGCAAGCAACTATGTACAGTCAAGCTATATAAAAGATA
The DNA here is from genome assembly GCA_011680675.1 of Gymnobelideus leadbeateri. Taxonomy (NCBI): domain Eukaryota; kingdom Metazoa; phylum Chordata; class Mammalia; order Diprotodontia; family Petauridae; genus Gymnobelideus; species Gymnobelideus leadbeateri. Next base: position 671,715 of record WOXC01006136.1, read on the forward strand.
AATTGGAAATAATCAATAGAAGGATAGTAGACTTAAGGAAAATCAGGAGAGGCTTCCTGTTGAAGGTGAGATTTTTACTAAAAGAAGCCAGGAGTCAGAGATGAGGAGGAAGAGCATTCCAGGCATTGGGATTGCTGCTCAACATGCCTAGTTGAAAGATGGAGCAGAGAAGGAATTGAGTCAAATAACTTGAAGCAAGAAGCAGCTTTGAGGATCAAGACTTCTAGCAGGAAAGAAGAATCCAGAGACTATGGATTTGAAAGAACTAGCTCTGAGAATTTAGAGTTGAGGGGAAAGGGGGACCTTGAGATCCCACTTGAATGACTTGCCTAGCAGAGACACTGTACCCGGGAGCTTCCAGTAGTAGTGTGGTGACTTCCTGCGTAGAGAGAACATCAGGGTCCTATAGGTACCACAGATATGAATTGCCTTGGCCACATATGTTTTCCACAGTGCCTTATTACTATTACGCTGTTTTTCCCAATTCTCCCCATTATCACTGTTGTTTTTGTTGGAGAGTGAGCCATATTATACAGTTTTAGGAAATGCCTTTGCTTTGACCTAATTGTATCTATTGGTTGACTATTAAGGAAATACTGGAGTGGGGCTAATGAACTATAGCTTTTGGGGTATGAATCCCCATGAACCCTGAAGCAGAAGTCATCATTCCTTTACCCACCCTACCTTACCCTCCTAATTTATGAACCTCTGAGTGGTAAACTGGGGAAATAGCCCCAGATCAGATTCTTCCTTTTCTAGTCTAATATATTGATCTACTTTTCTGTTACTTAACTAGTAATAAATAGTTTTGATAATTACCTTTTAGAATATAATTTAGGATCTAGAAGTACTATCCTCTTTTCATTCCTATTTTTTAATTGTTTTTCTTAATATTCTAGATCTGTTGTTCTTCAAAAGAAAGTTTGTTATTATTTTTGTCTAGTTCTGTGAAGTATTCCATTGGTATTTTGAAATAACATTATATCTATAAATTTAGGTAGTATTGTCATTTTTATTATATTATTTGTGACCTATCTACAAGCACCAAATATATCTCCAATTAATCTCTTTATTTTTTGAAAGAGCATTTTGTAATTATATTTTATAAATCTTGAATGTGCTCTGGTAGATTGACTCCCAGATGTTTTATGTATTGTAGTTGTTTGGAATGAGATTTCCTTTTCTATTATTCCCTCTTGGATTTTGTTATTACTATATAGAAATGGTATTGATTTGGGGGGTTTGTTTTATGTCCTGCTATGTTACTGAAACTATTAATTGTTTCAAGTAGCTTCTTTGATGATTGTTAAAGTAAAGCTTGATGGGCATGGGTAGGTGGTGCAGTGAACAGAGCACGGGCCCTGGAGTCAGGAGGACATAAGTTCAAATCTGGCCTTAGACACTTGACACACTAGCCATGTGACCTTGGGCAAGTTACTTAACCCCAATTGCCCTGCCTTCCCCACTCCAAAAAAAAGAAAAAAAAAAAGCAAAAGCAAAAGCTTTATGTCATGACCCAACAGGATTTTCTTTTTTCCTTGTCCTCATACCTTTAGTTTCTTTCTTGTCATAGTATTATTGCTAGCATTTCTAGAACAGTGTCAAATAACTAATCCTGTGTTTTTTGGGTAAGCTTATGGTATTTCCCCATTGCATATAATGGTAGCTTTTACTTTAGAAAGATATTTTTTCTCTTTTTAAGAGAAAATGATCTTTCTATGTCTATGCTTTGTAGTGATTTTCTTTTAGCATAAATATTGTAGTATGTTAAAAGAATTTTTGCATCTAATAATATGTGGTTTGAGATGTTTTTATTTTTAATGTGGTTAATTGTTTTTCTTATCTTGACCCCTCCTTTCATCTTTGCTATAAATCTAACTTGATCATAGTGAATGATTGCTGTAATCTTTTTGCCAGTGTTTTATATTAAAAATTTAATTAAATACATACGAATCTTATCTGTATAAAGGTCTCATTGCTTTATCTTTCTGTGATTTAGGTATTGGAACTATATTTGTCTCATAAGAGAGCTCTGTAGAATACTCTTCTTGCTTAGGTTTTGAGAATAATGTGGGTAGGTGTGAATTATTCTTTAAAAGTTTGATACATTCCTCTATAAATTCATCTTCCCTTTTCAGTAGTTCCTTATACAGCTAGTTCTGGAACTGAATTATTTAAGATTTTTTTGTGTTTTATTAATTTGGGGATTTGGAACTTTTAAATATAATTACTGATAGTTTTCAGTTCTTTTGAAAATTGTTTATTGGTATAGTATGACATCATCTTAACCATTGCTGGAATGTTTTTGTCAGACTTGAAAGAAGCTGCACAGTTTTATCAGTGACTACTTTTCTCAACCTTTTCACATACTTGCCTTTATAAACATAATGAGGTGGATCTTAATCCTTTTCATGGAATCTGCTTTTAATTTAGTCTCTAGACCCTTAGAAACAAATTGCTTCATCCTGGACCATTTGGTATTGCTAACTGAAGGTCTCATCCACACCATCTGGGAGACAAACATAGGCCATTTGACTGAGATGGCACTATAAAACTTGTGTCTGAAGAAGTACTTCTTGACCCAATTTCTGTAGAACTGTACAGCAGTATTCCAAAACCAAGAGAAAGGATCAAACCAAATGATTGCATTGCCTGAAACGTTAGTGCAGTTTCACTGTGAAGGATAGTTTTTCAAACGATTAATCCCCTCCTTTGTATTCAAAAGAACTTCTTTTCCCTTCATATAAAAACTGACTACTAGCCAAATAAATGCTCCAGGGGAAATGAGGAGAAGTTCCTAAAAACCCTCTCATTTAAACTCATTTAATGGAGACTCTGAAGCTAATAATAATGAAGATATCGATGATGTCCAAGAGGCAACGATGTGTCTTCATTATATTAGGGACCTCTGGTTTCAGAGCAGTCAGACTATGCAACGTTCTGATCTATGAAGCTCCTGGTTTTTAGCAGCCCAGTGGATTTCTTAACTTGACCATAATAATAGGAGCACAATTGGGATAGACTCGTAGGAATCCTGACTTCTATTACTGTGGCTTGATCTCATATGTAGCAAAGGAAAACTAGCCTACATCCTGGCCATGAATGGCTCTATCCAAGAAAAGAGGCAACAGTGAAATTTACCTAGTCATAGAGGCAGCATTAAAGGCTGCATGGTAAAGTGAAAACAGCTCTGGATTTGGAATCGGAGGACCTTGTTTCCAAACCTGGCTCTTTCGCTTTCTACCTATATGATCTTAGGCAAGTCATTTAACTCCTCTAGGATCTC